>OX637407.1:18715980-19915980 GCA_951799425.1 Ilex aquifolium | reverse complement strand
TCCAGCTGTTTCAGAAAAGCTCCCATTGGATCATCATCTTTCTTCAGATAATGACAACAAAAGATGTTGCAAAGGCAGATTGTTATCAACCTCATTGGATTGCACCAGACCAAGTTCATAGAATACTAATTGTTGGATTCCGAAGCTTTAGTTGATGTGGGTTTTTACATCTTATTAATTCCTATTTGCTGTATCCGATTTTTACAGCTTTCGTACTTGGTTTATGTGGATTTCTTGAGGATTAGAGTTTTTGTATAAATTATGATGGATCTTTATTAGTTGATGTGTTGATTAACACTTGGATAAGACCCCCTTTTATCTCAACTCTATGATCAGAGATGTGAATACTTATGATAAGCGCAATGTCTTAATGATTCTGTCAATTTATATGCTCAATAAGGTTGTTTGATAGGAGAGATTCTTCCTGTTGCTTTATTTAAGCTATTTTTAAGAAAGTTTATGTGGCTTTCAATGTTCTTGTAAATCTACATGGTTACTCCAAAGAGAAAATCAATCTTCACTCTGGTATCAGAGTAGGTATATAACGGTGGAGTGTTATAACTCTTTTTCATTAAAATTTGTTGGAAGTGGTTTGGAGATTATTGAGTTAGAATTTCAGCCTCAAGTTGAAGATTGGTATGATGGTGTTATCCCCCGGTGGCGGTGGCAGGAAAAGGAAAAATTAATTCTATTGACCAGAAAGAGTAGGTTTCATATTAGAGGAGTGCCAAGATCGAGTCTTGCAATAGATGCTTTGGTTGACCCAATATGTGTGATTTGTGTGTGATTGCATGTATCCTAAGTTTATGTAGCAATAATAAGTCCATAGCATGTATGGTTGATTTGGTTCTTGGTTGTTACAAAAACTTGTAATCTGCAGTATTCAAACATTGGAACTTGTTGTTTATCATGTGAATGGAAACTATAGAATTGCATTGATTTGAGGAAAGGGGTGCATCAATCTGGATGGGACCAAACAGAGACTCAGGGGCATGATCCCTTCTCACACATTTCTACATCTCACAGAACATGCAAACTGGGCAAGTTTATAACTTTTTCAAACTCAGCAAGAAGTCCAATAAGTTTTAGATCATCTCTTTCAATGATGAACTGATTTCGCCCATTGGCCATTTCGAATGGATTGCTTCTGCCGTAATATGGGACACTAAGTTACTTGATACCAAGAACAATTTGGACTTGGTAACTAACGAGAATACAGTCATTTACATGCATAAAAACTTGTAAATCTTAGATTTGTTACACTCCTTGTATTTCTTGAAATGTGGCTAGTGGTTGTTGTGATGGTAAAAGATGTGAGACCCGGACATGCATGACATGACATTTATTTAATGTCAGAGTCTAATGTGTAATTTATAATATTAATTATGGGGGTTAAATTATAAATATTGGAATTATGGGAGTTAGATGATATTTTAAATAAATAACCCTAAGGGTTGAATTATTGAATTGACAAAGATTCGAGTGTGAATTAATACGTGTGTGTGTGATTAGATAAAAAAAAGAGGGATCTAAGTGTATTTAAGGAAAGATTTGGGGAGGCAGCTAGTACACCCGCCAATCTCCCCTCACTCTTGCCTTCTTTTGCATATAGAACCGATCGATTCTTCACTTGGGGAAAAACCATAGTTGGAAACTTCTGAAGCTTTGGTTTTTTTTTACGCATTATTTCCTTGAAGCCAAACTTCATCACTCGGAGTTTAGGAACTTCTATACAAGAGTCAATCTTGAGACGGTAAAGGTTTAAGAGTATTGTTTTTATTCTTGTTATGTAAAACTATGGGGAAGAATTGGATAGAATTGTTGTAAATCTCCGTGGATAGAAAACTTATGTAACAGATGAATATTGAGCACATAAATCATTTAAATGCTGACAAAAACGACATATACTGTGATAAATAAATTGAATGAAAAAGAAAACGAACTTAGGACATGTTTTTTTGGGAGTTTTAGTGGTATTATAGGGTGAGATAACAAGAAATAGTAATTGGGGCTACATGCAATTTAGAAACCTACATGCAACCATAGGCTGCAGGCCATTGGAAATTATTGCTTAGCCATCAGGTTAGCATCACAATGGAATAGTTATGACAGTAGTTAAACCAAAGTTTCTATGTTTTAGAAAGGTATCATCCTTCTCTTATTTCATGGTCATAATTAATTTGCACAAACTCTTCCACTGCCAAAATGCTCTGTCTTTCCCATCAACTGTTTAGATCTATCTCAAGAGTTTTTCAAGGCTTCCAATGTATTGAATGAGATATATTGCCTATAATGGATTTCACATCTATCATTGCTATTTTGTGACTTAGGAAGGCTGCAATGTTAGCAAAAAGCCATGCCATTTAGACAGTTTCATTGTTGCTGATGATTTTTGTCATGGGCATTTTAGGAAGTACCTTCGGGCAACACATGAATGGCAGGAGAAGGATATTGCTCTAGTGTTGACCATATGGACAAGTACTCATAGACTGTGTTGCAAAATTTTTCTTTGATTTATTTGATAAGCTATGCAATATGCAGTAAGTTTTGATGAGTTGTCACTATATTGGAGGTGGCAAGAATTACATGATGTGGGGTCCAAAGTTGAGTTAGAGCCTTCAAGGAAAGAGGAAACTACAAATAATGGGAAAGAAGGATTTCAAGCACCATCAAGTGAGGAAGCACCTTCAAATGCCAGTGCTGCTGCTAAGCAATATATAGAAAAGCGTTATGAGAGCAAATGAAGAACCTGCATTGTGGTATGACCTCTATGTTCCCTTTGATTATAATATGTAAAGTTTGTTCAATAGGTCACGTCTAGATGATATATCTTGCAATGAATTATTATTTGTTATAGGTGTTACCTAGATTGAATTGCCTATGCCTTCAGGTGTGGCGACAATGGCAGTGGTGACCAGAGCTTTTTTTAAGTAGTGGTGGGAGTGGTTAGTAGTTGTCATGTGTTGTTCAATGTTGATAAACTTAATGGTTATTTCTTACTAGTTTTCTATAAAGCTTATCACATAGTAGATAGCGGTACTTGGAGTTGCGAAATGATCAAATGATGTGGTTTGGAAATGATACTAATCTATATCGGTAGAACTTTAAATATGTTATGCTACTGGGAAAGGACCTGTTGTTTGTAGTTTGGCAAGAAATAGTGGATGATCCTTGAGCAATTTAGCTAGGATCATTCACAGGGGTGTGGGGGCTGCTGCCCCCACTGCAATTTTGAAAAATTTTGGGGAGTAAGTTGAAATTTTCAAAATTTTAGAATATGATAGAAATTGCCCCACTGAAAAGTTTTTAAACTTAAGGGTAATCATGTATTTGATAAAACTATTGGGGTTCGTTTAGACTTTAGAAAAAATATAAAATTACTTTTAGATCATCTCCAATCCTTACCTTTTTTTAAACCTATACCCATACCAAATGACGGAAAACTTTCTTTTAAACTCAAATGAAGGGGGACCTTTTTTTAAACCCAAATCGTTAATGGTGAGATTACACTCTCTTTTAAAGATCCAATTGTCATATTTTATACTCTTTTAAATTTGAATGTGTCCTTATTTAAATTTGAGTTTCTCTTCCTTTAAAAAATGGTTTGTCCATTGAAGAGGTCTATACCAAATCAAGGTTTTTACCATTTTTTTTACTCAAATTTGGGGAAGAGTTTGGGTCTCCATTGGAGACGCTCTTACGTCAGATTCATGTATTTTGTCAGTCACCCCTTTGGACTATTCATCTGACTTTTTCACACTGGTTAAAACTTCATTTATTGAAGCATTAGCCTTTCAATTCTAAGGGGTCTGTATTTGGAATTTACATGTTAAATTGAATTGACTTGGGAATTGCAATTGGTTAAATTTAATTGAATTTATGTATTTAGAACTTACATGTTATGGATTACTTTTGGGATTAAACCATTGTGATAGATGATTAAACTGTTTCTCTATCGAAGTTTGATTGCTAGATTTATTGTATATTTAATTTTTTAAAATTATCTAAATTATTTATGGTAAAAATTGGTCAATTTTTTAAAAATCTTTTGATTGACTGGGTTTAAATAATGGATACAAAGTTTGTGTTTGACTAAATAAATTAACTTTTAAATCATCAAATAATAAATTTCATAATAGAAAATACAAATGAAAAATTTTCATATAATGAGTTTTCTTTTGTTGGTTGCTTTTGTATATTGCTTAAAAATATGGGTCGTATCATTAATTGACATTTTTTTTAAGAAACCATACTTTTGTGAAAACAATACTAACATTTGGAGTTTTAATATTTTTATGTTTAAGGTTGTCGCCACTAGAAAAGTTGTTTGGCTCCGCCCTGATGATTCATGTTAGAGATATGCTATTTACATTGCCCAATGATTGTGTTTTCCTCTTGAGTGTACTGGCTTTCATAAGTGTAAGGGATTTTTTCCCTCCACGAAGGATTCTGGCTGACCTAGCGTGTGCCAAAGCGACCACCCAGTAGCCTTTACCTCTCTTCCTGCCTGAGCGAAATGTGGGGGAAAAAATCCTGAGCGAAATTTTCCCAAATGCAAAGTGCTGTGTGTAGGCTGCTAGGAATAGATTAGATACATACCTAACTGTTGGAATAATTTGCATATATAATGTTTCGCTCTTAGACTTAAATCCTCGTTCTCTAGCTTCCGAACTGAAACATTTTGCTACCGTACCAAGCCACTATAATGAAGATGACGAGGACCAATAGTCCCTTTAATGTGGGAATTGGGATTCAAGGAATGATGAATTTATTACGGTTCCTAACCTCTAGTATTATTGAACGAGTGCTGCCTTAGAGTCCAACTTGTTATGTCAATCGTCCTTCTATCTCTATGCCTTTTAAATTTAAGCATAAATACGATACTTGGCTGTTTTAATTAACAATTTGTCTGACAAATGGTTTAACACCTAAAAGTAACAATTCATTTGAGAACCCACCCCTGTTTTCTACTTAAATGTGTGGTGGGGTTTAATATTAGACTAGAAGGAATGAATCCCAAAGGTGAGTATTTTTTCTCACAACACATCCACAAAGAAAGAGAAAGAAAGCGCTGGGTTTTAGATTTCCCCTATTTGTGGGAGTACTGGTCAGTTCAAATAGAACTTTTTTCTTCCTCATATTCCTCTGTGTTTAGCCTAAAAAGACTACAAGGCAACTTCCATTTCCAATAGTACCTTTTCCATCCCTCCACTTTCTCTTTATTCTAATTTAAAATGCTTTTTTTACCCAACGGAGCTAAAAAGTTCAACCAAATTTCGGCCTTGGGTGTGGCATATGCTGCAAATTAATGACTAGGGATAACTCGCGGCTGAAGGCACGGTGCAATGTAAGTGAGAAGTAATGAATTTGGGAGGGAAATTTAATGTGAATGGTTCTAAGAAGGATGTTGGTGGCCATTGAATGAGTCTATTTGAGACCGTCTGATGGACTTATTGAAATCTGTCCTGTTTTATATTATAGATTATAGATTATAGATTATAGATTTGGTACATTTTGAACTTGTTGAAGAAATATTTTTCAGATTCACATCATTATGTGATCTGTTTGCCATTGAAAAATTTCTCCTGATTCAGATTAAAATTTCAATTTCCTACTTTGACTGTTTTGTAGAGAAGGTTATAAGTTCATGAATTTCTTTTATTAGGTGACCAGGTGGAAATTGGATATTTTGTCTTTGACAGTCAACTAGTAGTTGCTTCTGCTTTTAAAAAAAGCCCCCCATTGAATCATCATCTTTGTTATATAATTCCAGAAAACAGGTTGCAGATGCAGATGGTAAGCAACCCACTTTGGTTGCGCCTCAACAAGGGTACAGAAGGCTAATTGATGGATCTCTAGTTTTTCTTCCCAGCCAAAGCATCTGTTGATACTGCAATCTTATTAGCTCCTGCCTCCTGCCTCATGTAGAGAAGTCTAGACACTTACCATTCTTCACCCTTGTATATTTGCAGTTTCCCCACATCATCATTAAGATCTTAGGAAGGAAGAAGTATATTTCCAGCAGATATTTTCACCTTTCCATCGTTCATATCTTCAAGGTGATTCAGGTACTGTTTATTGTAGGGAAACAAACTCCACTTTTTGCTACTCATGTCAACTTCCGGCAAATTGAGGGCTCTGAGCAATGGAACAAGGAGCTACGTTTGGTAGGAAGGATTAAGCTTGAGAATGGAATATACATTCCATGGTAATGCCTATTCTTATGTTTGGTTGGCAGGAATTAAAATTCATTCCCATCCCTAAGGAATAGATAATCCCATAATTTGTGGGAAAAGGCATTACCAAATCAAACATGGTATTTCCCATTTCATTCCCATGCGTAACACTCTATATCCACTGGATAAAAAACCCGACACTCTTTTCCCTTCCCGATCGTTGGCTCCCGTCGTTGCTCAGCTGGATCACTTCATCTCCTTCCCTGATCTCTCTCTCTTCTTCTGCCTCAGATCTTCTCTTCTTTCTCACTGACGCCCATGGCACTCCACCCCTCTCTTCATCCCCTCCCAAATTTTCTCATTTCTCTATGAAGCAAGGGTGGTGCCCAGGACCAGCCTATACTAGCTCATACGAACAATCTCAGGTAATTTGTTGCTAAGTAATTTTCACATCCAACATCAAGTTTCTAGAGTTTGGGGTCTTTTTGCTTTTTCAAATGTGAGGCAGTCTCTTGGAAGTCCTCTGTTTTAATTTTTCAGATATTTTTCATGACTCATAAGTGCACTAGTTTTTGAGACCCAGTGGAACTGCTTCATAATGCAGACCAAGTGTTTGTCAAAATGCCGAAGAAAAAAAAAAGAGGAGAAAATTGCCTTCTTTTGCATTCATAGCTGGTTATTGAGTTGGCCTTTGATTTGTTCAAATCCAAGGCTAGCTGGTTATTGATTTGCCCTCCGATTTCTTGGTGCAGTGGCAGTGACATATTCAATGTGGCGGGCTGCCTTCTTGAACCTGCGACTCTGAGTTTTTTCTTTTCATTATGTACTGTTCTATTTTTGATTTTGGCAGACAATGAGTTTAATGTATAGCTTAGTGAGTGAAAGCCATATTTTTGCTTCTTTTCTTTTTATCAATAATTGCTGAAACTGATGTAGATTGTCTTGTAATTGCTGGAGTTTTACATTTTTTCACCGAAGAGTTGATTACTCAAAGTATGTATACTTCACGCTTCTAATGCTTACATATTATAATTTTTTGGAATTATATTTTGCCAACTCTTTGTAGATGATTTATTCACTGTCCATCATCACATTGATTCTCTTTGATGTTCGATGTACTTTTCTTCTGAATATTTTGATTTTGCTATTACTAACAGTGGTGAGTAAGAAATTTAGTAGCTCCATTGGGGGGTGGCAGTGAATTACAAACTGTACCTTCGGTGGTTTTCATGTTTAATTTGTACATGCATGTCTTTGTGTATCTGGCTCCTTGTCTAATTATTTCTCCATTTTATTTTTAATCAATAGTTCTTGATGATGCACAAAATTGTCTTTGGCAAGATCAACAGTCAAGAAGGTATAAGGGTGTAATTAATGAGCAATAAACAATCAATCAATGGTAATCAAGAAATTAAAACTGTAAACAGAGAATCAACACAGAGATTTATAGTGGTTCGGTCTCGGATGACCTACTTCACTTTCGGGAATGGCAGCGGTGGCCTGTTGTTCTTTATTGATGAATAAGAGTCGCCGGAGGGATGTTCTCCGGGAGTATTACAATGTTTTGGGAGAGAGGGAGAGACAGAAAGCAATGTGTGTAGTGAGTGTGTGAGATATTGGAGGCGTGCCCTCATTCTTGAGAGGGCTTACATTATATTGCTAAGGTAAAGCGGTGAGGCGGTGACGTGAGGAAAATGTCTTCCACCATTTTGGTAAGTGCAATCTCAGTAGGAATAGATCTCTTTATCCCGACATTCTCTCCCTCGTGCTCCTATTCAGTCGGAGGAGAGTCCTGAATTGGATTGGACTTTAGGCTGGACCTTGAGTTGGAGTGGGCTGAACTTTGCATCGGAGTACCAAGGCAGGGGGAGCACAAAGGGGTAGGCGCCCAAGGGGCCTCCTAGGCGGCGCCCAATGGTTGGCGCCCTATGGGCGGCGCCCAAGTGCTGGGTGCCCTGTGGGCGGCGCCCAAGTGCTTGGCTGACATTCTGCTTGGCGCTCCTTTGATCTCCCTCGCCCATTAAACTTCCTTCTGGGCTCCTCTAGGATGACTTGGGCTTCCTCTCGGATTTCTTTGGGCCTTTTCTCTGTTTATTTTTATCGGGCTTAGCCCAGTCAAATTCAGGCTCGGCAGTTCTCATTATTTGTTACATTTTCACATGGTTTGCCTCCATTCAGTACTCTGGTATCGACAGTGCTACAAAGCTTTGGAATATCATTGTTTAACTAGAACTATACATTGTTGTGTCTGACTATTTCCTACATTATTTGAACTTGGAAGATTGTGGGTCCTCTGGCTTCCTTGCATTGTGAGGCTCATGTGATATGCTTGTAATATTACAGATTGGATTTTCTGAAATTTGTATAATGAGTAGCTGTGTGAAGCCCCAAACACAAAGTGAGACCAATCTGGTTTGTTCCTTGAGCGGCATGCGCAGCTGAGGTATTTATGATAATTACCTATGACTGTTAAGATGAAGTTTTGAATGATCTTAAAGAAAAAAAATTTGGGGGCTAGTACATAATTCGGTATTATATTTGGAAAGCTAGACCGAATGGAATTCTTTTAAATTGTATGACAACTATAAGTGACAAAGCTAGTAGTGCATGATAGATTTTGTTTTTGTTATTATGGATGTTCATGTAAATCAAATTATTATATTTTTGCTATAGGGTGTCCAGATTTGCGGTGACTACTCCCTCAAGCTCAGCGGTTGGCTACCGTGGCTTGAGCTGGAAAGCATGTCCTTAAAGGAACAAAGTTGATTAGTCCTTAGGGGATGTGGGAAGGAATTGAACTTGAGATTTCTGGGTTATCAAATGTTAGACTCAACCACTGAACCACCCTTAAGGGTTAATCAATTTATTTTGTTAATTTCATGTATGAGAGTTTAATTTATACGTCAATTTCTATTTATTAAAATTTAGAGTGGAATAAATTTATGATTTTTTCAGGCATTTTGTTTTTTGGTATGATTTTATGTATTTTACATTCTGTTGGATTTGTAGGTGATTTAACAAAAAGAATCTAACTTTTTTTTTTTTTTAAAATATCGTTTTTCCTAAAGAAATATTTCATTGTAAAAGTTAGTCTTATACTAAACAAATTATTTTTACATGAGAAAATATTTTTCTTTCATTTATTTCTTGACATTTTTGACAACGAACTAAAATAGGAGGGTAGGGATTGTTTATTTTTATTTTGTTTGTCCAAGTTTTAAAATTAATAGATATACTTATAGTCTTAGCATAGAGCTTCCAGAGCTAAGAAGCCTTTATGTGCTTAGCATGTGGGCTACATGTTGCTTGCGTTCTACTTGCAACCTGATTCGCAGGCCTCACCTGCGGCGATATCATAATTCTAGTATTAAATTCCCTAAATTCAGCACTGAGGTCTGACTTAGACTTTGCACGACTCATCAGTATTGTGTACAACCGGAATGTTGTCATAATTGGAACATTTGATAATCAAACTTGAACCTTCGTACGAAAGGTGCAAGTTTGAGGAGAAAAGAGAGGAAAAAGATAGATGGAGCAACAGCAAGATTTGGACCTTAAAGCCTTCATTATCCCACGCCATATGCGGTTCTCACAGGTCGGAGAGGAAAAAGAGAGATGGAGGCAATGGTAAGATTTAGGCATTAAGGCCTTCATTATCCCACGTCATATTGGGTTCTCACGGAGTGGGTAGTCAGTTTTGAGAGGAGCAGAGAGTGCGGTCTAGTTTTGCCAAATGCAATTGGGGTGGGGTGGGGTGGGGTTGGGAGGTACAGACATTGTTTCGGCCACCTAATTTTATGTTTTTTTTAAGAAGAGGGAGGGTTATAAAGATTTATTTTACATTTGTCGTCAGAGTTAGTTGTGTAATTGCTCCACGGTAACGCTCAATTTCCCGAATGCGTTATGTGATAAATTGACCGTAATATACCTATAATTATATCTCCAAATGTATCTCCGAATACAGGGCTAGAACTCTAATTTACCTAAAAAATAAGTAACAATAATCTCTATAATATACAAATGAGCCTAGTCAAATTATGTAATGAATTTAATAAAAATTATTTCGTGATTTATCCATCTTCGATTCTTCAGATATCAACTCTGATCATTTCCTTCTAAATCATCCTGAAAAATATTAAAAATGGAAAAATATACAATACGATAGTAAACAATACGCTAAACAACAAAAAAATGCGAAGGATCAAATACCAAATAACTCAGATGATAGGAAACATGCGGAATTATCAATCAAATTGGGCATGCCACATCGCTCAACTACTATCAAAACAATCTTATATTCGGTTCATTTTGGTGACATGACAAGTAATACTTGAGCATATAAATTTATACTCATATAATCAATCATACCTTGCAGAACTATAATCACAATCGCACCCCACATGGCTATAATCAAACCGAACAACTATGCCTGAAGTACACTTTGTTGATGTACCAATCAATCTCAACGTATTTAGCTCAAAATACATGTCAGATAAAAAAAAAATACATAGAATTTCATATTAATCAAAAATAGCGAATAAGAATATGAGCGTGGAGATAAGCAATAAAACACTATTTGCAAAAAAATTTAAAGAAATGAGTATATTGTATACTACCCCGTATTTGAAATCACCAAGGAATACCAATAAATTTGATCACCAACAACATATCTCAATTTCATAGAATTTTGGACAAAAATCATTATTTAATTTTAAACACGAAGTTTCATCATTTTTTTGTCGTTTTTTCTTCTTTCTCTCTTTTCTTCATTCCTTTCTTTCCCCCAAGGTTTACTTAATTGGCAAAGACTATTTATAGCCAAAGTGCCTTGGCCTCCAACGGTGTGACCTCATGGTGGTGATGCAAGCATGGACATTTGTCCAATTCCTTGTCCAAGTATTTTTTTAACTGAAACACGTGTCAATTTTTTAGAAGTGTTATTGTATGGTCTCCGTTTAAGATCTTGTGCAGTTGTCAAGCTATAGAGCTGTGGCAATAGACTGACTAACTTTTGTAACTATGCATGTGGTGCGGTTTTTTACCTTTCTTGTACTGTAGCTTTCTGCTGTTTTGAAGGCATTCAAGGGGAGATGTTGCTCTACAATGAAAGTTTGGGCTGTTAAAAGGCAGCTAAATCTGCTGCTTGGGAGTGTTGCTTGCACGAATTGCGTTTAACTAACTTTTGAGATTCAACGTCTAACGTTAATCTGCCTTTCTTGTAATTTGTCTACCACTCCAGGGTTGTAAGACTGACTCCCTCATATTTGGTGGGTTAGTTTTGTGTAGAGTCGTCATGTACTCAATTTTAAATGGTTCAACTTGTTGAATTGTTGGGGTTGCAGCAGCTTCATAACTTAGTTAGTGAAACATAAAATAGCTGTGAACACAGGTAGCTGATTTGTTGTGATTATTATCTCAAAACTTTCCTAAGATAACAAGTCACTATTTTGTGCAGACTTGAAATATTTAGAAGAAAGAAAGGGATACAAACCAATTGTAGAGCCCCCATATATATAGTCAAAAATAAAGGTACAATAAGGGTAAAATAAGGAAAACTCTAATAAACTAGGAAATAACTCCAAACTAGGTAAAATAAGGAAAACCCTAACAAACTAAGAAATAATTCCAAATTAGGAAATAACTCCAACACTCCCCCTCAAGCTAGGCGCAAAAATGTCAATTAAGCCAAGCTTGACAACGGAGTCCCGAAGAATGGATAGAGTGACAAGTTTGGTAAAAACATCTGCAACCTGATCACTGATCTCCACAAACGATGGAGTGACAATACTACTGCTAACCTTCTCTCGAAGAAACTAGGTAAAATGCTAGCATGCAACCTAAGAACAGATAAAGACAAATCCATCTCTCTTATGTCCCCTGATAATAATCCTCCTGGTACTCAGGTCCTGTAGTGGTGGCAGTAGCAGAAGTCGGACCCTGAGAAGTCAGAGTGGACATAAGTATATCCAATCAGAATGTGATAACATTCATATCACTCTGCCAAGGAGGAACAGTAGGAGCAGCAACAGGAACAACGGTAGTAGGTAGTGGTATCTCAGAAATAACAGCAGTACAACGGTAGTAGGTAGTGGTATCTCAGAAATAGCAGCAGTACGGCCGCAAGGAGACGGTATAATGTGTTCCATAGCTTCGGAACAGAGCTATGAAACTGGTGAATCCTGCAAACAGATGGCTCCATCGAGCCAAATAACCATCCAAGAATGGCGCAGTTCTCAGAGAACCACGCAGAATATCCAGGGTCGTCATCAGCAGGCTTTGGGTGAGATTCCGTCAGCCAACCAAGCTTCCCTACACAGCCTAAGAAAAGCTGGAATGAGCGAGACCACTCAGCGTAGTTATGGCCATTCAACAACTGTGCCGTAACTTTCTGAGAGATCATGCCCGGCAGTACTGGTAATGCAACTGTGCCAGTAGGTACTGTATACTGGTCAAACATAAAGGTGGAAGTACCAATAGAGGTCTCAACGGTAGAGGTGTCAACAGTAGGGGTCTCAAATCCCTCAGTAGTGTCATAGCAACAATAATACTAGGGCACCCGTGACAGAAAAACAACTCTAAAATAAATAGAGAGATAAAATAAAGGAGAACAATATACCTCCAGTCGACCAATAGCGACAAATAAAAAAGGTCCAAAAAAGCTCCCAAATAATCAGATCACGGTGCCCAGAAATCCAAGAAATATAAATAAATGATCTACTGCATCAAGAGCAGATCAATGAAGAAATCTCTAAAATAAATAGAGATAAAATAAGGGAGAACAATATACCTCCAGTCGACCAATAGCGACAAATAAAGAAGGTCCAAAAAAGCTCCCAACTAATCAGGACACGGTGCCCAGAAATCCAAGAAATATAAATAAATGATCTACTGCATCAAGAGCAGATCAACGAAGAAATCTCTAAAATAAATAGAGAGATAAAATAAGGGAGAACAATATACCTCCAGTCGACCAATAGCGACAAATAAAGAAGGTCCAAAAAAGCTCCCAAATAATCAGGTCACGGTGACCAGAAATCCAAGAAATATAAATAAATGATCTACTGCATCAAGAGCAGATCAACGAAGAAATCCAGTCACGGTGCCCAAATAATCAAGTCACGATGCCCAGAAATTCAAAAAATATAAAAGTGATCTACTGCATCAAGAGCAGATCAACGGAGAAAATGATTCAACCTCTCTTAAAAGTCTAGAAGCTGCGACACTACGACAAAGAGCGCGAAGCACGAAGGCAAAGAACCAACAAATTGGGGTTTTAACGAAAACAGTTGGTAAATTAGATTCCAGCAACTAGACAACCCAAATTCCATAACTTTCAAAAGAACAACCCAGTCAAACAATCACAATCCAGCCCAAAAGAACGGTTGAGTTCTTCTTCAAGGTGCAGCAACAAACAGTCAACGAACAAGTTAACAAAGAGGAGCAACGTGAAAAAGAGTACTGTGCAAAATCAACCGGCAGAAATCACAAAGAATTAAACATTGTTCATCGGTACTGTTCACAGAGCGTGAACAGTAATTTCGGCACTGTTCACGCTCTATGAACAGTAACGATGTTACTGTTCACCAAGTGAACAGTGTTTTCGGCACTGTTCACAATCCCTTGGAACCGCAAAAAAATAACAATCCACCAAAAAAGTCTAGAAACAGTGTGGTGGCTGGTGGCTGCAACGTGGAGGAGGGGCTAGGATTAGAGTGAGGCTCTGATACCAACTTGAAATATTTAGAAGAAAGAAAGGGATACAAACCAATTGTAGAGCCCCCATATATATAGTCAAAAATAAAGGTACAATAAGGGTAAAATAAGGAAAACCCTAATAAACTAGGAAATAACTCCAAACTAGGTAAAATAAGGAAAACCCTAACAAACTAAGAAATAATTCCAAATTAGAAAATAACTCCAACATGCAGGAATATAGCACGAGGTGGGTTAACACGCAGCACTCAATAACCTGAAGCCCCCATTCACCACTGTAAGGAGTAGTCCTGCATAGATCTTGTCTCTGGTCCTTTTCTTTTATTTTCTTTTCTGTCTTTTTTTCTAAATCCTGTAGTTGTTGGTAAAAGTGTAACTAGCATGCCGATGACCCCATGTTCTCCGCTTATGGCAAGAAAGATAAATTATTCACTATGGGGAACAAAGCCAATGGAAGAAATTGGTATGCTTCTGACTTAGACTGTTGTCCTTCTGCTTAGAAAACAGCAGGAAAGAAACCGAGGATATTGAAGTTGAGCTAACCTTTTGGCAGAAATTAGTTGAGTGGCAGTGGTTGTGCGGTTGTATAGGTAGCTTGGTGGCATTTCCTTACTTTGTGCCCATTCCGCTCTCATTTACTGTCTATATTTGTAATCGGTAGCTAGTGTGATTGTTATTACTGATTCAGGTTTGTCAACAGTCTTGTAATCAGATAAAGATCAGATTTTTCCATATTTGTGTTCGCAATCATTTATGGTGTCTAGATGCCTAAATCTGCACTTCAATACTTGTTGGGTGTTTGACAATCTCATTAGTTCTGTTGTCTTGTTGGGATGATGAGTATAGTCATTGCTACTGTGAAATAGATGTTATGATGCTCTGCTTCCGCGTTGTGGTGTAAGAATTTTGGTGACCGATTTTGCTGCTTGTAGGTTATTGATTTTGCAAGTTATACAATACCCATTGAGGGTTTGTCCAGGGAAACAACATGGGTTCGAGTATGAGAATCAGACTCTGAAAAGGGGAGTAAATTTGTTTTTGCCGTGCTCTTATTTTTCCCCGGACCCAGTTATAGAGAAGAATTTTGTGTATTGGGTACGAGTTTGTTAGTTTGTTTAGTATGAGTATAGCATGAAACAACTGATGAAACCTTAAAACAGGTGAATATTAAATCCAACCAATCTGGTTCGTGGAGGGTCTACCCATTGGCATGTTTGGTGCAGCATTACGTCAACTTTAAGTTCTGGAATGATTTTACTTTATGTAGAGCGAGCCGTGTGCTTTACTTGAACGTTAAGAGGACCTCCTGGTGCTATTTCATTCTGGCTATATAGTAGGGTGTGGTAGAGGAGGTTTTGTCCAAAAAGGCGTACCAAATGGATCATTAAGATAAACTGTGCTTTAGAGCAAACAGTTCCAATAAGGCTATGATATTAAAAAAAAAATTGGTACCATATCGAAAGAAAATTTGTGACAATGAATTTTCGGTTGATTAATTTGCAATGAAATAACAAAATAACTTATTTTTTGGTATATAAAATAGATTTGTAAATAGATTATTACACATATTCGACTAGGAGTATTGTTTTTTAGTGTCACACGCTATCTGTAGGAGATTCTACGGCACGTACATCGGGACTAAAGTTAAGGTCTCATCGTGTGCTCTGGACGTTGAAGAGTAAGTTTAGCTCTACCGAGTTGTCGTAGTTGGGAAGACTTAAACCTAAACATTGAACGTGTAAATCAGAGTTCTTATCTACTAGACCAATCGTTGGAATATTTTTATTTGAACCAATCGTTTGAATGTTTTTATTTGAACCAATCGTTTGAATGTTTACATCCGAGTTCTTACTCATTATAATGTTTACATCTATAACATTCTTATTGATTGGAAAAAGTTGTGTGCAAACTATTTCACAGAGTTGAATCCATAATAATTCAAATCCATGGCTTTGTTGGGTCAAAATGTTCATCTCTATGCCACTTTGGTTTTGTGGCTGTGACAGATAGTGTTACATTTTTCATGTGGGTGCATATGCTTGTGAGTTGCTTTTCCAGTGGGATATGGTGGGACTATGAGAAGAAGCAAATTACATTTATACTCAAAGTTTGCAGTTGATTTTTATTTATCACTCGTGCTATTGTAAAACGCATTTTGATTGAGTCTGTCTATCCAAATTTGGCTGATATTAGAATAGGAAAGCATTAAATAAACGTTATGCAATCTAGCCTTGGTAATTTAGAATAGGAAAGCAGTACATGAACAATATGTCATCTAGCTATAAAACTAATTTCGACCAAATAAACGTACATGTTTATATCAGTCAAAGCTGTAAGAAAACTAGCCAACACATTGAATTGAAGGTTGAAATTCGTAGATGTCCTTTTTTTTTTTTGGTCAGAAATTTGCAATAGATGAGAAACATAAACAACTTCTGTACACAAATTACAAAATTAGAGTTGGAAAACGTGATTGAATTAAGTAAGTCTAATAACAATTTAATACTATGTTTAAATCAAGTTACAAAGGATGAAGTAATGGAGCTCCGGTTGTATGACATGAATTAATGCTGCTCCAATGATACAATGCCAATAAAGCCACATAAAAAAAAAAAAATTAATTTCATGTGATTGATGATATAAAATCATTCTTAGTTGGCATTGAAAAAATAACAAGAGCACCCTTGACTTAGTTTTGGATTCGATTAACTGCATGACTGCTTTTTTATTTTTTATTTTATGTCGTATACTAAAATCCGATGCAAACTTTGGACAAAATATGGTATAGATCTAAGATAGGATAAGATAAAATGACAGACCGTATGGATTGAATTGAAATCAGTTATGCAGTGTTGTAGCTCAATCACACACCAGTGGAATACATACTGCTTTCCCTTTATAACGGTTGAGAGATTTAGATAGTGTTGCTTCAAAATCTGCTGAGATCGATGAATATATCTCAATTGACAGATAATTTTTAGGTGATTGTTTGTAAGGGGTTCAAATACCTTGTTTCAAGATTTTCTTGGATGAGAAACAATGAACAAACATACAGTATATGGAACTAATAAAAGACAATTCTTTTATTAATTCAATCGAAGTGACTTTAGCTATAGGAGACTGAATAAACAGCTTTGATTGCAGTAATAACTGCCTCATAAAACTAATCTAAAACTAGTCCTAAAAATGCCCAGATCGTGGGTCTTGTAGGAGTTTGAGTGTATCATTCATTTTCTCCACTACATGTTCTTTTATAGCCACTATCTTCGACGATTTTGCTTCCATCATGGTTACTAGCTGGTAACTTTTAGTCAGTTACTTCTTTCCTTTTCAAATATGGTTGTGGCTGATCATCCCCAACCTTTTTTTAGATTTTACCACATAGCATTTTCTTAATGCACCTGGGACGCCAAGTGTTGATATACTGAATATTCTCGAGATTTGATATTTATGTCCAAACAATGCCCCCCTTATTTAATTGAGTGATAACTTAGATAAATGAACAGTTGTAACCATTTAACTTCTAAATCCCTATTTAAATGTTTCGACTGCTACACTGTTCGCTTACTTCTCCTTCTGTACTTCTCATCGGCGCCTTTACCTTTGATGACCTCTCTTTTTCTTGTCCTTGCTCCTTTGCTTTTCTCCAATGGCATCTAAACGAAAAATAGGTCATTCTTCTTCTCCTATTCTTCGTCAAGATGTCCTTTTAGTTCTTTGTTTTCCTACTAATCTTAGGTATGCCATTCGAGACTCGGTGGATAATAAAATTCTGATCCCTTCTTCGGATTCTGGCTCGAATTTTGCATTGGGCCCTGCCTTCAAATTAAACATCTTTCTAGGGCTATCTGAGCACTATCCTATTTCCCAAGGGAAAATTCTTATGCTTCATCATTCTCATCTTCAATGGAAATCTTATGATCAAAAGATTACCCCTCTGAAATCTTGAGTTGATCCAGACCAACAATGGTCTGATTGGGTGAAACGAATGGAGGCATATTTCTCTGACCAATGGAGGGAATAGAAGATTTATGAACATATAAAGCTCTCAACAAGCCCACTGTACATGAACCATTGGCTCGTAGGTGCAGCCATCTATTTTTGGGCACAATCTTGCAATGCCATGTTACTTCTTATTGGCATGATGATTCCATCTATCCTTAATGTTGTACATTTGACAAGGCTCCCATCAACTGGGATTGAGGTAACCGCATGTCTGAAACCTGATCGTATTCTGCTAGACCTTTTAGATAACTTGAACTATGCAGACCATATTACTTTCTTTTTTAAGTCAAACTCTACCCCTCCTTTTTATGAGGAACATATGACTTTCCTTCTTCAATGGATTTGTCGCTTTATCCTTTGTGTTCCTAGCCTCAAGATTACTAGGGAATACTATAATATTGCTATTCTTTTGGCTGATCGAAAAGTTTTATAGAGGCCTTTTCAACATGGACGAAAGGGAAATCGATAGTAGTTGTGGATGACCTTTCTAGCTGTTCCTGGCATGGTTATATGCCTATTTTCGTGAAATGTGGGTCATCAAATATCCCCTTTTTCTCAAATTTAGTCCTATCAACTATGCCCCTTACTTTCTTATGTCAGTCTCCCCATCTCTGCATAAGGATTTCAACTTTTATTTCAAGGCATTTTATGACCAAGATTTTGACAGGTATCCTCTTCTTTTCTTGCCTTTCTCCGAATGCCTCTACTCCTCTTTACACCTTCAGGCATTTTTCAATGACTCCATCTATCCTACTGATGAGCAAACCGATCGTCTCCACATATTTTGGGGCAGTATTCTCCTTCCTCACTACCTCCATGTAGGCAACACAATTTATGATTCTAAATACTCTGGGTGTAATTTCAAAAATTACTCTCCCAGTCAGATAACCAGACAATTTGGCTTCACTCAAAGAGTTCTAGTGCCTTTTATGCATTTCTTCATCGACGAGCCTGTAACTTAGAGGCACAAACTTAGAGACCCTTATTCTGTTTATTTGATTTCCTCGGCCTACAACAAATCTTTGAAGGCCTTTTGTTTTGCTTCAGTCAATTTCAGTCCTTCAGGCACTTTCATATAAATATTGATATCTAAAATTTCATACAAACGTGCAGTAACTACGTCCATAAGACGCACGTCTAGTCTTTTTGAGACTGCCAAACTAATCAAATATTGAAATATAATGACATCCATTACCGGTGATTATGTTTCCTCGTAATCAATCTTGGTTCTCTATAGGAACTCTTGTGCCACTAAACGTGCTTTATATCTTGTGATCTTGTTCCCATTTTTAACCTATTGGTTTTATACTATCGGGAGTTAGAATTGCAGGTTCAAACAACCTACCTTTTTCTAGAGAATTCAATTTTACTTGGATTGTTTCTTTTCACTTTGGCCAAACATGTGTAGATTGACATTCATCTATAGAGCATGGTTCGAGATCATGATCTTTTAAGATTTCAGCAACCACTAAAAAAGAGAACACATCATTAAGAACCATGTTTATGTAATCCCATAATTCTCTTGTGTATGCATAGTTAATTGAAATTTCTTTGTTCGTAGACATCTGCATATCTTAGGAGTTTGTCTCTTTAGGGACTTTTCCTCTTTAGGAGATTTTATTTGAGATAATGTGGGTGCATCTTGGCTTTCTAATTCAACGACACTTTTGTTTTCCTCTTCCAAGGAGCTAAATCTTTCGAACATATGATGTTGATCTTCAAGCAACAAATTTTCTCCCTTTAATGACACGAAGTGTGTCCCATTAAAATGACAATCCACGAGTCTTACAGTAAAAACATCACATGTCAGCGGTTCAAGATATTTAATAATCGAAGATGAATTATACCCAATATATATTCCTAATCGATGTTGAGGACCCATTTTAGTATATTGTGGGGGTGCAATTGAGACATTTACATCACAACCAAAAGTTTGTCAATAAAAAATATTTGGGGGTTGATCAAACACGAGTTTTGTAAAGGTGAATATTGATGGTAGGCACTTAGCTAGATACGAATTAAGACAACCACATATAGAATGACATGTCTTCAAGCAGAGATAGATAACTTTATCCTCATGAGTAAAGATCGATCAATCAATTGAAGTGTTTTGATAAAAGACTCAGCTAGACCATTTTGGGTATGATTGTGAGCAACTGGATGCTCAACATCAATTCTGACAGACATACAATAGTCATCAAATATTTGGGATGTAAATTTACTAGAATTATCAAGACGAATTATCTTGATTGGATTATTCGAGAATTGTGCCCACTGTCGAATTATTTGGGCCAGGAATTAAGTAAAAACGACGTCATGAGTAGATAGTAAAGAGACATGTGATCACATTTTTTATGCATCTATCAAGACCATAAAATAACATGATGAATGCATAATTCCACATGTATTCCCTTAAATTCGTTGGAGAAAAGTTGGAGATTCAACATTGACTTTTACAGGAAATGGTCTCATAAACAATTTACCTTGTGAGCAGATAATACATGGATAATTACTAGGCAAAAATATATTCTGGTTCTCTAATGGATGTCCATGTGAGTTGTCTATGATTCAACACAATAATATATGAAACTTTGAATATGTAGAATTTTAAAAAAGCATGCCCCATTTGTTCCGCTTGCAACAATCTAATTACCCATTGTATAGAAGGACATATAACAAAGTAAATAGCATGAAACATACGTGAATCTATGTTAAAAAACCTGTCTAGCCAAGAATTACATTATTATTGTTTTAATAGGGCAGATCAAGTTCATTGCAAATGAAAATCTACGATTTTAGGACTCAATACAAAACATAGAAAGCAGTAAGAGTCACTAAGACAAGAGCTGGGTAAGTAAACAAGAAGGAGAGGTAAGGGTCTCTCCTTCTCTACAAAGTTTGTGTCCAGAATATTGTGATATAGGCCTCGTTTCTTCTGGTCAGCTTGTATTAGCTTGTGCTTGTTTACGGGCAGTAATTCTCCTATTCCTTTCATTTTTGCAATGATACTTGGATCTTAAGTTACATCATTGTCCCCTCCTTTTTTTCGTTGAGCTTTATGAAGATTTAGAAGAGAACATGGAGTCAGTATACGATGAAATTATGAAGGAATAGATCATAAGAAACTGGTTAAAATCATTAATTATACTGCAATTGAATAGAATAGAGCTA
This sequence comes from Ilex aquifolium, assembly GCA_951799425.1. Lineage (NCBI taxonomy): Eukaryota > Viridiplantae > Streptophyta > Magnoliopsida > Aquifoliales > Aquifoliaceae > Ilex > Ilex aquifolium. The sequence continues at coordinate 19,894,915 of OX637407.1, read as the reverse complement.
GTCGAGATCATTCATCAGATAAAGAAGCCAATCTTGCCTTTTCATTTGGATCTCAAACAAATTAAAAACGTTTCGATAAGCTCTCTAAGACTTAAAAAATACAAAACGTGTAAATCTTCTATAACAGAGTATGACTAGCCTCCTAATTGACTCCAGTTGGTTGTATGTCCATAACTGTTGAATGCTTAACAAATGTGAGTAAATTAAAATTGAAAATGCATTAAGGATAAGATCACCCAGAAATTTTCAGTTGCAAATGAGTCATTTAGTTGGGCATTTTTGGTTTCGCTTAGTTTTTTCATGTATGTGAATTCAAACTTCATTCTAAAAAGACATTCCGATACACAAGAATCCAATCGCTCTGAGTAGTCTAGGTCAAATAAGTGTAACCTTTTTGTTAATTGAAAGAATGATATCAAGTCACAATAAAATAACCTTCTGTTGTCTTTGCTGAGAGCGTTTGTGGGTTGGGGGAGAGAGTGGCGCAGCCATAATGGGCCAGTTGCCTCCAATGTGATTTTGAAAAAAATTGAGATCAATATTTCAGAACATAAGTAGATAAAAATTAGACTTAGAATTGAATATTTGAAAATTTTCAAGCATGGAATATATATTAGATTAAATTATTTTAATTTAATTAGACTTGAACAATTTATTTGTTGAATTAATTTGATTTTATATCTAATTTTGGTCTTAATAAAATTGTGATACATAGAAATTTTTTTCAATTTGTTTATATTAATTTTGTTATATTTTAACTATTTATTATCCTTATAAATTGTTTCTTAAAGATAAGGATAAAATATTTTAAGTGGTGAAGATGACGATGGTAGTGGTGACTGGAGCTTATTTTAAGTGGTGATGGTGACGATGGTAGTGGTGACTGGAGCTTTTTTTTTTCTTTTGGACAGTGACAATTGTTATCATCTTTTTTTTTTCTTTATCCCTTTAGGGATCGTTTGGTTGCAGTATTAAATGGTGAATTACAGAGTTATAATAGATTAAGACTCTCTAATCCAACCTTATACAATATTTGGTTGCAAAAAACACAATGTATTATATATAGTTTCATTTCAAATTTTTATTAAAATAATACATTGTATCCGCACTATTAAGTCGATTATAATACCATATTGAGATGCGGTATTATAGTCCAATTCAAGCATATTAAGTTGTAAATTTATTATTTTACCCAATAGATAAACAAAAACATTAATAACTATATAAGATTGATATTTTTTAGTCAATATATAATTATTACTCTATTATTCAATTCTTAATCCAGTGTCTTACCAAACATTGAATGATAAAGTGTAATATTTTTGTCCCATATTTAATCATGTATTTTTGCCTTTTTCAACTGATTAACTCCCGTTATACTTTCTGCCCAAATAAATTATTTGTGGCAAACATGCGATAAAGGGGTCATTGGGCATGAAAAAAGGATATATGCCCAGGACAAAAATACAAGTATAATTTCTTTAAAATAACAAACAATTGCCCACTATATCTCTAGTTGTAGGACAAAACAACCTCACTACCACATGTAATTGAAGCACTACATGGTCTAAACCAGATGTGCGGAGGAAATCAAACTTAATGCGGATTGGGCAATCAAAAAGAACAAAGGGATTGGAATTGTTGCTCATAACCACGAGCCTAAACTTGTAAGAGCTTTTGGCATATTCCTATTACTAGGCCGGGCCTAGACTATGTCTAGATTACAGATACAGACTAACAAAGACTTGGTCACAATTTTAGTTGGGCCAATCCCATCGTCCTATTAGAAACAATTTATTACTAACGCACTTGAGGATCTCCATTTTAGGAAAGGGAATTCATGGAACGCAGTCCGTTACGGGAATGACGCCGGCCTCACGGAACCTCCCTGCTCCCCGTTACAAAAATGACGCCTCCATCAAGGCTCTCTCAGAGTCATTATGAAACTTTACTTGCCTATAAATTCTAAGTCTCGCCTACACATAGGAGACCTCACTCATCTATTAGCACTCTATGCACCTTGAATAATAAAACTCTCCAGCCACCGTAATCATTCCCCGTGGAATAGGTCACTCAAACTGAACCACCTAATCTGTGTGTTTTATTGTGTTAAGCATACCCCATCACATACTCCATTATATACTTGATTAATTTTGTATAAATATTTTAGTGCATCATCACCTATGTTTATATTACCAAGTCAAAAATTGTGAAAAAAAACCCTCTCTGTGGATATCTATACATAATCTAATGTAGGCAACTATTAAAGCACAAACTTTTGAAATTTGGCTTCTAAAAGTATAAGGGGTTATGTGGTTATATTAAAATTATAAGGATTTATAGTGCAATAACCCAAACCATAAGGGAGTTAACTGGAAATTTTCTCCACCCAACTAGGGGTGCAACTTGGGTGGGCTAACCAGATTTCAACCCGAGCCTAGCCTGAAAAAAATAGGGCTTGAGTTAGAATTTTTAATAGGAAAATTTGGAGGTCGGTCCCCCTATATGGACTTGTTTGGATTTAAGTCCGCCAATGAAACTTATTTGTTATGAAGTCCGTTTTTTGTCAATTTTATCAGACTAACAATTCCTTTTAAAAATGAAGTAAAACTAAAAATTAAAAACTCCTAAATTTTAGGAATTTGACTAACATTAATTTTTTTTCTCTATCATCTATATTCATATATAGGTTAGGACTGAAATACAAAAAAAAAAAAAAATCATCATTTAAATACAAAAAATAATTTCATTTAAATACGAAAAAATAGTAACATTTTAAATATAAAAAAATAGTAACATTCAATATTAATATTTAAAAAAAAATAACAATAGTAACAAAAATAGTAACTGTAACGTCTTGATTTTTCTTCTTTTCGGAGACGTTAATTGATATAAAAATACCCAAATAAAAATAATAGAGCGCTAATTGTCCCAATGAAATTTCATTTATCAAAATCATCTGCCAATACAAATAAATCTATCAATATAAATAAATCTCCCAATACGATTAAAACATCAATTACATCGACATCTTCTTGTCTTTAATACTCTGATTATCGCGTTTCGATCTTTTCTCTAAAATCAATCTTAAAATATTAAATAAAGCGGGGAAGTATACAATATGACGAAGAAAAATATGCTCAAGGACATTAAATATCAAACAATCGAGTATCACAAAATATCTCAATTAACATATACAAATATTATATTTACATATCACATGTCATGCAGGATCTTAACACATATCTGACACCTCACCGATCATCCCCACCTCAACCCGATCTCACGGGTCTCTTGGTTGGCAATGCATCGGCTATTAGTTGTCACGATCCTATTTCAATATCCGCAGAACATGATCAATGAGATCAAAATATTCAACGATATTCAATCGAAATTTTAAAAATAACGATAGCACAAGTTAGAATACAAATCAGAGGATAATCAAAGAAATACTTTTTGCAAAGAGATTAAGGAGAGCATAATGCATACCATCCCGTACCTCAGAATCATTATTTGAATTCAATAACTCAGTTTTCCATTTCATTCTTCTTACTTTCAGTTAGTCCTATGCTTCCCATTTTCCTCTTCTTTGTTTCGGCCATACAACTCCCTCTCTTTGTCTCTCTCCCTCTATTTATCTTTCAAGACCTCATCCACTTTCCTTTGTTTTTGGCTATCTTTATATGCTACGAAGGTGAGACATCTTCTGCCAAAATAGTTGGCAAGTGTTGAAACAAATCTTTCCCAAGACTTTTCTACAAGATTGCCCACAATCACAGATCATGCGTATCCCTACCAATTTCTGTAATTGCAGGCTGCATTGTTTTTTATTTATTTATTAATGTATTCAATGCTAGCTGCAATCCCTTTATTTTATACATTTCTTTATTCTTTCTCTCTCTTTCTTTTTCTTTACCTTGTCTTGTCTCTATTCTTTTTTTCAAAGTCTTGATGTGGGTGAAGACCAAAGAATCATAAAAGTTAAAATATTTATACTTTGTTTTCCTTTTGCTTCACTTATTATATATATCAACCACAAAACTTAAATATTCCTTATAATTTTACATCAAAACTCCTAATATTTTATACTTAAACTACTTCTAAAAATTTGGGATATCACAATTTACCCTCCCTCCTTAAAAGAATTTCGTCCCCGAAATTCCTTAAGCTATTGATTTCCACGACACATTATTATTATTAATTTTTTTTCTACATCCTTCACGAGTTATACATATATGTAATATGTTTACAAATAAGGGGACCTTCATGTAATTATCCAAAAGCCGGAAGCAAATTAGTTCACCAAGAATCCCAAAATTTGTTGGGGTGCAAAGTGCAACACGAGAAAGAAAATGAATATAAAGTGTGTATTGTTCAAAAGAACAATAAAAGTATAATTACACTAACTTTCTCTCAATTCACTAAACATAAAGTCTCTGCTATATACCACATCAATTCCACTATCTTTTCATTTTTTCCAAGTGTTTAGAACTTGCACCACCAAGCTATTTTTTTTTTCTAGTTGTGAGCTCACTTCTCACAAATTTCATATAAGATCTGAAGCCTAGGCTCTGATACCATTTGTAACGCCCCGATTTTCTTCTTTTCGGAGACGTTAATTGATATAAAAACACCCAAATAAAAATAACATAGTGCTAATTGTCCTAAAAAAATTTCATTTATCAAAATCATCTGCCAATACAAATAAATCTATCAATATAAATAAATCTCTCAATACGATTAAAACATTAATTACATCGACATCTTCTCGTCTTTAATACTTTGATTATCTTGTTCCGTTATTTTCTTTAAAATCAACCTGAAAATATTGAATAAAGCGGAAAAATATACAATATGACGAGGAAAAATATGTTCAAGGACATTAAATACCAAATGATCGAATATCACAAAGTATCTCAACAGATACAAATATCATATTTATATATCACACGTCATGCATGATCTTAACACAGATCTGACACCTCACCAATAATCCCACCTCAACCCGATCTCACGAGTTTATTGGTTGGCAATGCATCGGCTATTGGCTAGCACGATCCCGTCTCAATATCCGCAGAACACGATCAATGAGATCAAAATATTCAACGATATTCAATCGAAATTCTAAAATAACGATAGCACAAATTAGAATACAAATAAGAGGATAATCAAAGAAATACTCTTTGCAAAGAGATTTAAGGAGAGCATATTGCATACCACCCCGTACCAAAGAATCATTATTTGAATTCGATAACTCAGGTTTCCATTTCATTCTTCTTACTTTCGGATAGCCCTTTGCTTCCCATTTTCCTCTTCTTTGTTTCGGTCAGACAACTCCATCTCTTTGTCCCTCTCCTTCTGTTTATATTTCAAGACCTCCTCCACTTTCCTTTGTTTCTGGCTGTCTTTATATGCTACGAAGGTGAGACATCTTCTGCCAAAATAGTTGAAACAAATCTTTCCCAAGACTTTTCTATAAGATTGCACACAATCACAGACCATGCGTATCCCCACCAATTTCTGTAATTGCAGGCTACATTATCTTTGTTTTTTTTGACTAATGTATTCAATTCTAGCTGCAATCCCTTTATTTTATACATTTCTTTAGTCTTTATTCTTTCTTTCTCTTTCTTTTTCTTTACCTTGTCTTGTCTCTTTTCTTTTTTTTCAAAGTCTTCACATGGGTGAAGACCAAAACATCATAAAAGTTAAAGTATTTATACTTTGCTCACCTTTTGTTTCACTTATTATATATATCAACCACAAAACTTAAATATTCCTTATATTTTTATATCAAAACTCATAATATTTTATACTTAAATTACTTCTAAAAATTTGGGATCTCACAGTAACATGCTTAACAAAAATAGTAACATGCTAAAAAAAAATAAAAATAGCAATATAGAGAAATTTGAAGAGAGAGTGCATATACAAAATGATTAAAATATAGAATCAATCAAGTTGTCCAGATAAGTTAAGGGCTTGGACGGTTGGTGATGATTGGTCATTGAGTTTGGGAAGTCTATGCACTTTATGCTTTCCTCCTCCTTCTGGTACTCTGAGAAAATAGTGTCACGAATAAAAAATGGAGTTTCAGATGAACTCTGGCTTTCCGGCGGTGGGTGTGGGACTTGAGGCGTTTGCTGGCAAGAGAGGGAGAGATTTGAATTTAAATTTTAAATTTATGTTGGAGATTTTATTAACATATTTCCACTGACATTGAATTAACAAATAATAATTTTTAAGATAGGAAATTAATTAAAGCTATTTTTAAGGAAGAATATTTTTGAGATTAAAAAAAAAATAGACTTAATTCCTTATTAATAAGATTAAAAACGGACTTACCCTCAAATAAATTTTCTTAACGAACTCAAATCATTATAAGTTCATCTAGAAAGACTCGGTCTCAATTTTTATTTTTTAGTACTTGAGTTAGGTCTGTGCTAAAAAACCCTAAATCGAATTGAATTTAGGCAGAAATCGGATTAATACCTCGAATTTACAAATTTAACCAGAATATTAGAACAGGTTCAACCCGGATATTCATAAATATAAATATAAATACATCCTTCAGTCTTCAACCTAAATATTCGTGCGCCTCCCTAACACACTTTCACAGTTTCACTCTCAGATCCATTTCTCACTGTCACTCTCGCTCTCAAATCTATCTCTCACTCTCGCTCTAACTCTCAGATCCATTTCTCACTCTCTCACTCTCAGATCTATCTCTCACTCTCAGCTCTCACTCTCACTCTCAGATCTCACTCTGACTCTCAATCGGGTGACCCAACAGAAAGTTTATGGATCAAAAGAGTTGCAGATGATGACTTGACTTACTAAACTAGCTTCTGCTACCATAGCTTCACACTTTCTGCAAAAAAAAAAAATCAGAAGGACATGGCTCAAACTGCTTTTGATTTTCTTTTCGAGAACTTGGAGCTGCTAATTGCACGTAAGGCCAACGGGTTTCCAGTTCAGAAGCTGTATATCGAATATCTATACAAGGGCCAGGGCAAAAAATTCTTGTGGATCCTCGTCAAGGAATTAGCTGAGAAACGCTCTGAGCACAATGAAGTGAAAATTCTGGTGACAAAACTCGTTGATGTGGCAAACAAGGCAGCCAATTTTGTCAAATTAATTTTGGACGAAATAGATGATACCGAGCAAAAGCTCATTAGTGTCAAAGAAGATCTTAAGATTATCAACACAATGGCACGGGAGATTTGCACCAAGGTGTACGGTATTGGAGTCCAGCAACTGCAAGAATGTGGTGGATGTTCATCTTCATCAAGAGCAGGCAGTGGCACTCTTGAACCTCGTACTCGTACCCCTCAGTTGCTGCTGCCTATTCTCACTCTCGATGAAAGTTGGGTTTTACTGGAAAAGAAGGTATTTGGGGAAGAAAGCTGCCCTCCAGAATTACGGAAATTCGGAAGCAAAATAGCAGAAAAATGTCATGGACTACCTCTCACAATTGTTGTTATAGCAGGACTCCTTGCAAAGGAAGAAAAGACGCAATATTTTTGGGAGCATGTTGCCCAAAGTGTATTTTCTTACGTGGCTGCGGTACTTATTTTCTCCTTTAAGTTTCATCCTGATCTAGAACTTGCTTACATTAAAATTATTGAGGATTCTCTGGGGCTTGGTTATATCAGTGATGATATTAAAGTGACTATAAAGAAAGAGGTCATGAAGCATTATACCAAAAAAATGTGTATCAGAATCCCACAAGATGAAAGGACCCCCTGTGGGAGTTCATTAATAGTGAGAACACCCAATGAACCAAAAATCATGGCCAGTGGAAATTCGTCAATACAAAGAATTCTCAATACAGAGCAAACAGGCATAAGGAGTCCTCCAACAGCTGGTATTCCTAATGAAGATAAGGAAATTGTGGTTGGATTTGATCAAGAAGCAGAGACCATTAAAGAGCGACTTATAGGCCAGAAAAAGTTAGAAGTTGTCTCCATTGTGGGCATGGCTGGACTAGGTAAGACAACTCTAGCTAGAAAAGTGTACGATGATCCTTTTACTGTATATCACTTCTATATTCGAGGTTGGGCCTATGTGTCTCAAGTGTACACAAAGAGGGATTTGTTACTTGACATTTTACATTCTGCTTTTCTGCTTAGGGATGAAATTTATGAAATGAGTGATGCAAAATTAGGTGAAGAGGTGCGCAGACTCTTAAAGGGTAAGAGGTATCTAGTCGTGTTGGATGACATTTGGAATATTGGTGCCTGGTATGATTTGGAAAAATCTTTTCCAGATGACAATAATGGAAGTAGAATTATGTTCACCAGTCGGAAAGCAAATATTACTCTGCGTGCTAAATCTAATGGCTCTCACCGCCTACGCTTCTTAACTCAAGACGAAAGTTGGGAACTGTTGCAACAAAAGATATATCAGAGAGTATATTGCCCTCCAGAGCTGGTGGAAATTGGAAAGCAAATGGCAGCAAATTGCCAGGGACTACCCCTTATCATAGTTGTAATAGCTGGAATTCTTGCAAAGGCAGAGAAAACAGTAGACTGGTGGAACCAAGTTGCTGAGAGCGTAAGTTCATACACTCTTAGGGACCCAAATCAATGCATGGATGCTCTAGCACTGAGTTACAACTACTTGCCTCATCACTTAAAGGCATGTTTTCTCTACTGTGGAGCATTCCCAGGAAACTATGACATCCCAGTGTGGAAGTTGGTGTGGTTATGGATAGCCGAGGGGTTTATACCACGAATTAGGCACAAGAGCATGGAAGACACAGCAGTCGATTACTTGATGGACCTAATTGATAGAAATCTGGTTTTAGTTACCAAAAAAAATTCCAGTGGTGATGTCGCAGTATGTCATCTCCATGATCTGTTGCACGATTTATGCTTGAGAAAAGCTGATGAAGAGAATTTTCTGCTACCGATTAACGGGTATGAACAAGTTCTTTCTTTTTCAGGTCCAGCAAAGAGACGTCGCTTGTGCATCCATTCAAAAGTTTTTCATTATATTCCTTTAGAGACTCCAACAGCAAACTTGTGTTCTCTCTTATGCTTTGGTCCTGAATCAGATACATTATCTGGGAAGCATGCGTCACACATTTTTCGGACCTTAAGTCATCTTAGGGTTATGGATTTCTCATCCATTCCTGTCACACACTTTTCTGAGGAGATATTACAACTTGTTCATTTGAAGTACTTAGCACTTCAGATTAGGGATGGTAGTCTTCCAGCATCAATATCCAACCTGGAGAACCTAGAAATCCTTATTATATCATCAAGGGTCAATGTAACCGTGCCAAAAAATATATGGAAGATGTGGAAGCTGAAACATCTGCTTATTACATCAAGAGAAAATAATATCGAGAAGCCATTGATTACTGATGATTATCCATCCTCATTGAATGACCTCCAAACCATCTCACAAGTATGTCTTGCTAGTTCATGCCCAGACATCTTAAGAAGGACTCCTAGTCTTAGAAAGCTAGGATTTTGTGGACCTATGATGTCAGAGTCCAGTAATGTAACATTCCCCGATCTACACTTCCTAAGCCACCTGGTCACATTAAAGTTTCTAGACACGAATGCCCAGGTCCGCATGTCTCGCAATTTGAAATGGGAAAAGTCTCCTCCAAATCTCAAAAGGCTAACTTTATCGAACACTGATCTAAAGTGGGAGGATATGAAAATCCTAGGGGAGCTACCGAACTTGGAGGTTCTCAAATTAAAATTTCATGCCTGCATAGGAGAGAAGTGGAGAACTACTGATGGGGGATTTCGTCGACTCAAAGTTTTGAGAATTTTCCACTCGAATATTGCACAATGGGAAGCCTCTTGTACTCACTTTCCAAGCCTTCAGCGATTGATGCTGCGAGGATGTTCTCAACTCCAGGAAATCCCTTTTGAATTAGGGGATATTTTCACACTGGAGATTATTGAGCTGATTGATTGTAGCTCCTCTGCTATAAACTCTGCAAGACAAATTGAGGAAGAGCAACAGAGCAAGGCAAATGATTTGCTGCATATCCGTATTAGCCCTCCAGATTGGGAGCTTACTACATATTCTTGACACTGCTAAGCATTGCCGAGTGCTGGCACGACTAAAATTGAAGAGCTTGGGGTATTTTTTTCTAGTTATCTCCTTTTGAATAATAAAACATGTTCTCTCCTTTCATCTACTCCATGGGCATGTAAATCATTGCTTTGGAAATTGTTTGCATAATGTAATGTGTAATTGCACGTTTATGTCCCACTAATACTGGGGTCATGTAATGGGTCATCCTGAAATTTTTCCCCAATTTCCTAGTAGTGGCCATTTCTCCTGCTAATCAAGATACCGCCACTTAGTTTTACCATGGCAAGGCATTGGTTTATTACTTTCTTTGTTCTTCAGATGTGTTGTTTTGAGTTGGATTCCTTGTTTATGAGGTGGAAGTTTTTTTCTAATTAGATTTTGTATTTCCTAGTCAAAAAACATTTGGAATGCTAGCGAAACTACATCTAATGGACCAAGGAACAAATGCACTAGGACAGAAATTGTTCTTGTCTTTTGATCTTTACACATTGTAACACCTATTCTCTAGTGTTTTCTTATTTTATCCTCAATTTTATTATGTTTAAGGTACTAGATGGAAGAATATACAAGCTAGAAGGTCACAGTGTTGGAGTCCTTGTGAATCACTTCAATTTGAGATCAACAACAATCTTGAAATGATGGTTGCTCGTTCAGAGGAGCTGCATTGTTTTGACTCTATCACTGAATAGCATAAAATGGGATCAGAGTACAGTTTCTTATCAGAAAAACAAAAAGTAGGATCAGAGTATCTCTTACAAAACCTTTGTCTAATGTTTTTCTTCCTCTTCCTTACATTTTTAATTAAGATGTTTTCTGGAAAGCAATTGATTATAATGTTCTAGGACTTCCCTCACATTGAAATTTCTTTTTTCCTCAGTTGGAGACTGGTATCAGGCAGCAAATGTCCAACATTATTGCATTAATAAGTAAGACAACTAATTTTTTTAGCAACTGGAAGGTTCCATGGATGGAGTTGTAATTATTGAGACCCACATGTAATCATTTGTGGTTTATAAATGAGATTGTTTGTTGCTCTGTTTCAATTAATACCCGTATTTTATCTGTAGGCATCATGGTACACGAGTTTGGAAATGTGGCATGCATTTGACAGTATCCTGGATGGAGGGTAATGCTAATTTTTCTGGTTATAGCATTTATTAGAAGCTTTTAACATGTAAAATTCTACATATACCATGTGTTATTCAATGATGAGAAAATTAATGATCAATTCCTATGAATTCCCTGTGAAACATATAAGAAAGATATGATGTTTGTGGTTTGGGCAAACAATAGTTGTTGAAGTTGATGATCTTTGTGCAATTTAGCTAGGATGATTCATTTTAGAGTCATTCCAACTAATCAAGTACAAGTTGTCTATTTCATTTGTTTTCCCCTTTGTTCATCAGTAATTGAAAACAAAACCACTGTATATTCTTGAGTGTAGTGGCATTCATAAGATTTAGTGATTAGTCAAAAACATATGGTTTTGAAGTTTTGTTCACCTCTTATATCATGATAGACTGTGCTGAATATCCTGGCAATGTAAATTTACTAAAGCTTAGTATCCATAAGATAAAAGTTTCTCTTTCCGTAACTCTCCACCAGATGTTAAACAAGAAATCCTAGGAAAATAGAAATCCAAAAGAAAAGTAAATTGTTTTCAAGTTTTGTCTGCAAACACATGTAGAAAGTGATGCTATTACTGCAAGACTAAGTCACAGGATTTCATGAAGTATTGAACATGCCATCTATATGTTGGAATGGATCATGAAAATGTGAGAAGCTATCACACATTGTTACTACGCCAAAGCCTTTTAACATATGTTGCTAGACCTAAATGGATCACACAATAAGTTATGCACTTGAATCTCACTACCTTACCAATAGCATGCAATTTGTTCACACGATTAGTTTATTCTTGAGAAGGAACATATGAGGAGGGTATTGAAATATTTTGTACATTTATATCTGATAGCACACACAATTTAAGTGGCGTGTAATGTGTAAAGGATGCATGTGAGTGGGATGAGTAATTTCTATGAAGTTCCTTGATATTTTAGTCATCAACCATTACGTCTATCAGGTTCCATTACTAATCACACCTTCTCATCAAAATTTATTCTTCTCAATAATAAATATGCCGGGAGTTTTCATGTAGACTTTGATCCCACCTTTTACCTAAAATCGTCAAACACATTTGTTGTACTTATTAAGAGAATTTAATTAAGCAAAAGGGACTTTTCTTTTGATATGGTCACCTTACACTCCTCCATAACATCAATATATGACTTCACGACTACTGGATCCGTTGTGACAATGTCATCGCCCAATAGAGCATAATCAAAGAACTTCACCCCAAGGCGTAACCTCCATGCTGCATACCACGCTAGCATATGATGCGTGTTGTTTCCACATTCTAGAAATATAGCATTTACTGTCACTGCAAATCTAATTACTCTTTTGGAAAATATAGTGCTATTCAGAGACAAGTGAGATGAAGTATGTCATTTAGAAACCTACACGCAACCATAGGCTGCAGGCCATTGCAAATTATTGCTTAGCCATCAGGTTAGCATCACAATGGAATAGTTATGACAGTAGTTAAACCAAAGTTTCTATGTTTTAGAAAGGTATCATCCTTCTCTTATTTCATGGTCATAATTAATTTGCACAAACACTTCCACTGCAAAAATGCTTTCTTTCCCATCAATTGTTTAGATCTATCTCATGAGTTTTTCAAGGCTTCCAATGTATTGAATGAGATATATTGCCTATAATGGATTTCACATCTATCATTGCTATTTTGTGACTTAGGAAGGCTGCAATGTCAGCAAAAAGCCATGCCATTTTTTTTTATCAAAAAATCTTTTTAGACAGTTTCATTGTTGCTGATGATTTTTGTCATGGGCATTTTAGGAAGTACCTTCGGGCAACACATGAATGGCAGGAGAAGGATATTGCTCTAGTGTTGATCATATGGACAAGTACTCATAGACTGTGTTGCAATAATTTTCTTTGATTTATTTGATAAGCTATGCAATATGCAGTAAGTTTTGATGATTGTCACTATATTGGAAGTGGCAAGAATTACATGATGTGGGGTCCAAAGTTGAGTTAGAGCCTTCAAGGAAAGTGGAAACTACAAATAATGGGAAAGAAGGACTTCAAGCACCATCAAGTGAGGAAGCACCTTCAAATGCCAGTGCTGCTGCTAAGCAGTATATAGAAAAGCGTTAAAAGAGCAAATGAAGAACCTGCATTGCGGTATGACCTCTATGTTCCCTTTGATTATAATATGTAAAGTTTGTTCAATAGGTCACGTCTAGATGATATATCTTGCAATGAATTATTATTTGTTATAGGTGTTTGCTAGACTGAATTGCCTGTGCCTTCAGGTGTGGCGACAATGGCAGTGGTGACTGGAGCTTTTTTTAAGTGGTGGTGGCAGTGATTAGTAGTTGTCATGTGTTGTTCAATGTTGACATAATTAATGATTATTTCTTACTAGTTTTCTATAAAACTTATCACATAATAGATGGTGGTACTTGGAGTTGCGAAATGATCAAATGATGTGGTTTGGAAATGATACTAATCTATATCGGTAGAACTTTAAATATGTTATGCTACTGGGAGAGGACCTGTTGTTTGTAGTTTGGCAAGAAATAGTGGATGATCCTTGAGCAATTTAGCTAGGATGATTCATGTTAGAGTCATGCTATTTACATTTCCCAATGATTGTGTTTTCCTCTTGAGTGTACTGGCTTTCATAAGTATAGTGATTACAGTTAAAGAAGCAAGATGTTACTCATCATGCTTTGCCTCTTATATAGTGATTGACTGTTATCATAGCAATGTAAAAGTTCAAAAGCTAATTATGCATAGGATTTCTTATTCCATCTCCCTCCACTCCTGTGGCCCCAAAAAAGAAGAGAAATCCGAAATGAAGATATATTTTGTTTTGTGCATCCACTGGTGTACCGTTGCAGCAAATAATTTCATTGCTGCAAGAGGAAGTCACAAGAATTCAAAAATAATGCACAAATCATCTACATGTTCAAATGAACTTGTCACCCGAGGGGTATAACATATATTGCTAAATCATCTGGTAACTTAAAAGTAAAGAGGAGTCAATTAATAAGTTTTCACAATAGGAAGTTCCTGTACTTGAACCTCATGACCTTACCAATAGATTGTAGTCTATTCACATGGGTAGTCTACTCTTAAGAGGCAACAAGTGAGGAGGGGTCTTGAAATATTTTGTACATTTCTCTCTAATATCTCACGCTTTTGAAGCAGGATGTTATTGATATAGGATGCTTGTGAATGGGATGAGTAATGAAACTTGTCTAGTCACCAGCCAGTATGTCTATCAGGTTCCACAGCTAATCATTCCTTTTCTGCCCTATTTATCCTCCTCAGTAATATGTGCAAGAAATTTCTTTTCTGATTGGTTTTGATCGATTCATGAAACCAACCTTTTGTTTAAAATCATCAGTCACACGAGTGTACTTATTCAAAGATACTAAATTAAACTCTCCATTATTCTGATAGTCAGTGTAATCTATCTATTTACTTCTTCAAAAAATGTAGTACTCCTTTGGGGAGGAGTAGGATGAAAGTATGCCAGTAAAAACCCACATGCAAACATAGGTACAAGATCATTACATGTTATAGCCATCAGGTTTGCAACACAGTGGAATAACTATGGCACTAGTTAACCAAATTTGGTATGCTTTAGAAGGGTATCATCCTTCTCTTTATTTGATGGTCATTATTAATTTGGACAATCACTCCCAAATGCAAAGTGTTGTGTGTAGCTTGCTAGGAATAGATTAGATACATACCTAACTGTTGGAATAATTTGCATGTATAATGTTTCGCTCTTAGACTTAAATCCTCATTCTATAGCTTCGGAACTGAAACATTTTGCTATTGTACCAAGCCACAATAATGAAGATGGCGAGGACCAATAGTCCCTCTAATGTGGGAATTGGTATGCAAGGAGTGATGAATTTATTATGGTTCCTAACCTCTAGTATTATTGAACGAAGTGCTGCCTTAGAGTCCAATTTGTATTGTCAATCGTCCTTCTAGCTCTATGCCTTTTAAATTTAAGCATAAATACGACATTTGGCTGTTTTAATTAACAATTTGTCTGAAACAAATGGTTTGACACCTTAAAAGTAACAATTCATTTTAGAACCCAACCCTGTTTTCTACTTAACAAAAATTGAAGGCTTTGTGTGGTGGGGTTTAATATTAGACTAGAAGAAATGAATCTCAAAGTTGAGTTTTTTTGCTCACAACACATATCCACAAAGAGAGAGAAAGAAAGTGTTGTGCTTTAGATTTTCCCTATATATGGGAGTATTGGTCAGTTCAAATAAAACTTTTTTCTTCCTCATATTCCTTTGTGTTGAGCATAAAAAGACTAAAAGGCAACTTCCATTTCCAATAATACCTTTTCCATCCCTCCTACCTTCTCTTTATTCTAATTTAAAATGCTTTTTTCATCAAATGGAGCTTAAAAGTTCAACCTAATTTCGGCCCCGAGTGTCGAATATCAATGATTTGGTACATTGTGAACTTGTTGGAGAAATATTTTCCAGATTCACATCATTATGTGATCTGTTTGCCATTGAAAAATTTCCCCTGATTCAGATTAAAATTTCAATTTCCTACTTTGACTGTTTTGTAGAGAAGGGTATAAGTTCATGAATTTCTTTTATCAGGTGACCAGGTGGAAATTGGATATTTTGTCTTTGACAGTCAACTAGTAGTTGCTTCTGCTTTAAAAAAAGCCCCCCCATTGAATCATCATCTTTGTTATATAATTCCAGAAAAGAGGTTGCAGATGCAGGCGGTAAGCAACCCACTTTGATTGCGCCTGAACAAGTGTACAGAAAGCAATACTATTAGTTCCTGCTTGATGTGATTGAATTTCACAGATTTTACATTAGCAATAAGTAGATTTCTTGAATACTAGAGTTTTTGTACAAACTATGTTGGATCTTATGTTGAAGTTCAAGGATATGCATTGCTTATGATAAGAATGACATCTTAATGATTTTATCGATTTGTATCCTCAATAAGGTTTTTATTCAATCTATTTTTAACGAATTTTAAGTGGTTTTTCAAGTATTATTGTAAATCTGCATCATTTTTACATTCTGGAAATCAATGTCCAACCTGCTATCAGAGTAGTTGTATAACAATGGGGTGTCTTGCTGCTATTCTATAGAATCTTCTGTAAGCAGTCATTGATATGTGCGATGTGTCCCTTTGGTTGGAGCGCTATGCTTGACCTGATCGTTGTGCCAAAGGCAGGGATAGGTGTTAACTAATCAATAGTACTGTCGAGCGATGAACAACAGTTCGTAGGAGGACTAGATCAAGAGCTTTAAAGGATTACACCCACCACCACCATGTATCAAAATGGCCTATTCACCTAAAAGCTCAAGATTTCAGGTCCTGTGCCAATTGTACATTTCAAAGAAGCTGAGTAAATTTTTTAGCTTTGCAAACTTGGGGAGATGAAGAATGCACATTAAATAAGGAATGTGTTAGTTGGGTTTCTTGTGTGTTGATTCTGTGCATGTCTTTATCAAAAAATCTCTTCCCATATCGAGTGCAACAACAGGGTGAGTGAGTACTTAATGGCCATTGGACCCTCATTCAGTCAATAATTGCCTGAATATTGTGGTTTAGTGGGTTTCAGAGAGTCTTCCTTACCTCTATTCAGTTGCACTTAGCTCGTGTTAGTTGGGTTTCTTGTGTGTTGATTATGCATGTCTTCATAAAAAAAAAAAAAAAAATCTCTTCCCACATCGAGCGCAACAACGGGGGTGAGTGAGTACTTAATGATCATTGGACTCTCATTCAGTCAGCAATTGCCTGGATGTTGTGGTTTAGTGAGTTTCAGAGAGTCCTTACCTCTATTCAGTTGCACTTAGCTCGTGTTAGTTGAGTTTCTTGTGTGTTGATTCTGTGCATATCTTCATAAAAAAAGAAAAAATCAGTTTACTCCCACATCACATATATTAGCGTAAGATGGCTGATAAACATGGGAAATTAATACTCCTAAACATCTTATTGATGCTTTGATATTCGCTTGATATTGAAATAAGTTTGATGCATTCGGTTTTGAATCCCAACTAGAAAAAAGTGTAGATGATGAGATTTATGATTCCGAAATTTTGGCCCGTGTTTGAAAACTATGATCATCTTTGTTCCCATTAGGATATTACGATTTGCGGTTGGAAAACTAAAAAATAATCTCTTATAGAGTAGCATGAATTTTATCTAAGACGATATTGATCTAAGATTTACGAAACTAAGAAAAAACTAGATAATAAAACTAGATTGACAATTAATAAACATGAATTGGATTATATTTGCACAAGTAAAAATGCGTTTGATAACGTTTTCGTTTTCATAGTTTTTTTATAAAAAAACAAAACTAGTTTTTGTTTTATATGTGATAAAAAGTAAAAATATAAAACAAGTTTGGTAGTCATTTATATTTAAAAATTTATGAAAAAAAAGAAAGCATATTTGGTATAATAAGAATGCCGTCTATGAAAATTCATTGCGTATTTCCGCCCTCACCCAACAAAATAAAGGAATCAAATTATGCCCATATTGCACTAAAGAGTGAAGGTTCTGCAAACAACATTCACGTGTGTTGTATAATCAATATGCATGACTTCTGGATTGAAATTTACAACTTCATTGACTTCGAATCTTCTCTATCTTCAACCTCTATTCTATTCCATTACAATTACATCATGTAATAGAAAATGTGTATATAATTAGATTATATTAAACTATATAAATCCTAAATTATACACTAATTTAGACAGACTGTAATTAAAATAGTGCACTTACAGGGATGTAGATCAGCATGAACAATAAATAAGAACAAACCAGAACTTCAATCTGAGCCTTGTGAAACACAATGTCCTTAAGATAGATTTGTTCTCTCTCAGTGCTCAAGGTGAATGAACAACTGTCTCCCAAGATAGAACCAATTTTCTTTTTTGAAGAAGCAACACTTCAATCTTCAAGATTTCAGCGAACACAACTTGTGTTTATACTTGAATCAAACCAAAAGAAAAACGCAACAATATGCATAGAGGGAGAAGAATTCTGAAATTGGAATCTAGAATGGGATGAAATGAAATGGCAAAGGGGCAGTCTATTTATAGACCATTGGTGGCTGTTCAGATTGCCTGAAAAGGCATCGATTGTCACTGTTTAGATTGAAGAGATACACATTTTAATTTGAACAGGCTAGATGCACCTCATGGATGAACAGTCTCTCTAGAAACAGACATATGGAATGAAGGCAGACCTTTTTTGGCGCCAAATTCAAAAGGTAACATATAGAAATTTTAAAAATCTGGTTTGATTTAAATTTCAGTTGGATTTTTTAATTCTGATCCGCGTTTGGATCCGATTGATTTGACCCATGACCCACACCACTCCAAATAAATTTTGTCCAAAAAGATTATAATTTTTTGACTTAAGCCCAAGCCCGGTTGGGTAGTGGAGGGCGGCGCGCGTGTGTGTGATAACTAAGGTAGTGTAGGCGCTTGCTCCGCTTTTGTCACAAAAGTGTTGTACCCCTTGAGGCCCAAACTCAAGAAGTCAATTAGGTGTATATTAACTAACAAAAGTGTTGGTTTTTTTCCAATATGGGACATGTCTTATTTTACTACACCAATCTTAGTTTATTTTATCACTTCAAATAGGTCACTTTGATACATAATTTCTCATTCAAATCTTAATGATTTTGGACAAATAAATATACCACGTTAATCTCATCACGGAGAACAACGCGTTTAAACTTGGTCTCACTAATTACGAGGTGTGAGTCCCACTTTTATTTAAGCCTTAAATTGCTCAAATAAACTTGTTTAAAACCATTTTTTTCCAACACATCCTTCATTTCTGATCTAATTGACAATTTGGCTGTTACTTCCTTGTATGTTCGCCATATTTATTTGGACAATTCAAACCCTCGATGTTAAGCATCTCATCATCAGTGTATCAAACAATACCATAAGAACCACCATCTTCCACAAATCCTCCAAATAATTCCTTGAGAGACCAGTAATAACCAATCGATAAAACATGTTTGGTAATCTCAAGCACGTTGCTCTTTAAAATACAATTAGGGATGCACCACCCAACCCACCAAAAATAAAACCACCAACACCCTTGAAAACCCACCACTAACATCCCTAAAAACCCACTTTCCAACCATCGAAAATCTACCACCAACATCATTGAAAACCCACCACCAACACCCATTAAAACCCACCACCCAATCACCGAAAAAAATAAAATAAAAAATCAAACCTATTTTTGTTTTTAAGTATTCATTTTTTGGCCTTATTTTTAAAACAAAATTGCTAAAAAAAATAGGAATACATCACAAACACATTTTTATTTTTATTTTTATTTTTTTCCAAAAATTGGAAGAAAAAAAAAACAAGTTACCAAACAAAACCTAAATATTTGCATCTCTTTTTCGGTAAGTAAATATTTGCATCTTGTACTCAACGGAGGCACACACTAATTAAAGGTTATCATTCAAGAAACTGGTATGTAGTCTATTGTTCCAATTCTGGTCCAAACGTTAAATGAAGGAGAAGAATCCATTTGCCTTCCCCAAAAGCTATGAAATCAGGAAAGTAGCACTAGAAAAGGAAGGGGAAAAAGGGTGTCAATTCTGATTCGTTGATATGAAATCGACATTAACTCGATACAAATGATTATAAAATTGACACGATTATTAAATACGCACAATAAATAATTTAGACTAATGTTTAATACTCAAAACACATTAAATAGATTTTTTTTCATGGGTCTTGACACGAACACGATACGATTGACACCCGAAAAAAGTCTAATAACACTGTGCCCCTTGAATGATCTTAACATTTTTCCTTTACCCCTCAGAAATTAAAGGTAATATCAACCTTTGGATTTCTCAAAATAGATATCATATTCTCATTTTTTTCTTGATTTTTTTTTATCAATTCCACTTGATTTCAAAAATACTATTCGTCTCAGATAATCCGTGACACATGAGATGCCAATCGATGAAAAATTTGATGTTGTTGACTAATTGAGGCATATTAAACTACCATTTAAAGATATTAATGATTCGTTTGATACGATAGAAAATAGAAAGATAAAAAGTTGGAAGAATAAAAAATTAGAAGGATAAATAAAATATCATGTTTGGTAAAGAAGAAAAATACAAAGGATGAAAAAGTAGATGGATGAGTTAAAGCTTTCCTTCCAACTCATCAAAATCAATCCCTCCAAAATTGGGAGAAAAAGGAAGAAAAATGGCACTCACGTTAGATAAAAATATGTTATTTACTTTTTTAACCTTTAACTAATTACTTATTTATATTAAACACCTAAACTCAAACTCATATACCAATCGGTAGAATTACATTATTTGTTAACATTGTGTGTGTGTTTGTATATTAGTGTGTTTATTTTTTATTTAAAAATCAAATAAAAAAATAGATGTATTTTTATGTGATTCGTGTTTGTTATAAAACATATGACGTATATACCATAGTGACATGATGTATAATATATATACTAATATCATATAAGGATAAAATAGTAAATTATGTATGTATATTGTTTCTATTTTTCTATTTTTTTCATCAATACCAAACACAAAAAAAATTAATCATTTCTACTTTTCATCCATCATATCAAACACAAAAGAAGAAAAGTGTATTATTCATATTTTACCTTCCTTTGAGGATAGAAAGTGTATCACTTCTACTTTCTATCTCTCTTATTTTCCATCATTTCTACCCAACAAAGCATACAAGTGTAGACTAAGACTTTTAAATATTGAGGCTTAGTGAAAATTTTAAAATCTTTAAAGTACCAAAGTGTCATTCTGACACAAAAAATAAAAAGGGCGGGCCACCCAACTTAGTCAAGAAATATTGACATTGATTGAATTGTTTTTGGAGTGAATTACATTTTGTACCATAAAAGATTTAATAATTTTTTATTTTGGATCCTCAAAGATTAAATTTTTAATATTATACCTTTAATGTATTAAAAGTGTTATAATGTAACTTTTTTTACTCATTCTGTCAATGTCAATAGGAGATTTTTGATGGAATGAACAACGAAAACTAACGAAAATGTTACATTACAACAATTTGAATAAATTAAGGGTTGAAGGAGAACAATTTAATCTTTAAAAGTACAAAGTAAAATTTTTTAAATCTTTTATGATGCAACGTGCCAATCTCCCATTGTGTTCTAATTTATTAAAATATCAAAATCAGAACATAGGCCACTTATTATTGTTGGTTCTGCTATTAGTTTCCCGCCGCAGCACGAGTGCAATTCAGAGAGATCAGATCCTATCTATCTACAACGTGCTAATACTCATGACGACCGTCTTCGACGAACTGGTTAACAAATTCCCTGATCGTTATGAAATTAAAATTCTGCTGGAAAAAGTATAGTGCAGAGGCTTATTGAAGGACAAGATGGGTTACAAGTATTGTCAATTGTCGGCGAGCCTAGAATTGGCAAGACAACTCTGGCTGGAAAAGTGTACAATGATCCTTACATTACACATCACTTCAATGTTCGTGCATGTATTAATCTTTCTGAACCCGACCCATCGTTGGATTTGCTGCCTAGCACTTCCAATTCCGCCATCCTGATCACTGATCGAATTTGTAGAATGAGTCACAAAGAGTTATGTGAAGAACTTTGCGGGTTCTTAAAAGGCCAGAGATATCTTCTTATCATTGAGGATATATGGAACGTTTGTGTCTGGGACTATTTGAAGAGATGTTTTCCAGATGACAACAATGGAAGTAAAATTATACTTACTACTCGGCACAAGGAAGTGGCTTTGTATATTGAACCTCATAGCCCTCCTCATTTTGTTCGTCCTTTAACTCCAAATGAAGGTTGGGTTTTATTGCATAAAAAGGTATTTGGGGAAGAAAGTTGCCCTCAGGAGTTAGGGGATATCGGAATGGAAATAGCAAGAAAATGGCATGGACTACCTCTTACAATTGTAGCCATAGCAGGGCTTCTTGCAAAGGAAGAGAAGACCCAATATTTATGGGAGCACGTTGCCCAAAGAAGAAGTTCAAAAGTGCCTAAGGCATGTGCTTTTCCCTCTGAGTTTTGTTTCCCTCAAAACCTTGTTTTCATCGATGATACTGATGTCTTCCTAGGGCAAGGTTGTATCACTGATCATCTTAATATGACTATGAGTAAAGAGCTCAAAAAGCATTCTGACATGAAAATGTGCAACAGAATCGGAAAGGCTGAAAACATAGGTTTGTCAATTGTGAGTACTCCCAATTTAGCGAAAATCATGTCCAGGGGAATTGCGTCAGCACCAAGGCTTTTGAATGCAGGGCAAACATTCAAAAACAGTCCACCAACAGCTAATATTCCTACCGTGGATGAGGAAATTGTGGTTGGCTTTGCTGATGAAGCAGAGACCATTAAGGAGCGACTTATCGGAAGGAAAAAGCTAGAAGTTGTCTCGATTGTGGGAATGCCTGGACTAGGTAAGACAACTCTAGCCAAAAAAGTTTACGATGATCCTTTCACTGTATATCACTTTTATATTCGGGGGTGGGTCTATGTGTCTCAAGAATATACAAAGAGAGATTTGCTCCTTGGCATTTTGCATTATGCTTTTCAGCTTAGAGATGAAATTTGTAAAATGAGTGATGAAAAATTAGGAGATGAGCTACGCAAACGCTTAAAAGGTAAGAGGTATCTGGTCGTGTTGGACGACGTTTGGAATATTGGGGTCTGGTATGATTTGGAAAAAGTTTTTCCAGACGACAATATTGGAAGTAGAATTATGTTCACCAGTCGGATTACAAATATTGTTTTCCGTGCTAAATTTTGTAGCTCTCATCATCCGCGTTGTTTAACTCAAGATGAAAGTTGGGAACTGTTGCAACAAAAGATATTTAAGGGAGTATACTGCCCTCTAGAGTTGGTGGAAACTGGAAAGCGGATTGCAACCAATTGTGTGGGACTACCACTTACAATGGTTATAATAGCAGGGCTTCTTGCAAAGACAGAGACAACGCTAGACTGGTGGAACCAAGTTGCCGACAGTGTCAGTTCATACATTGCTAGAGACCCAAATCAGTGCATGGATGCACTGGCACTAAGTTACAACCACTTGCCACATCACTTAAAAGTATGCTTCCTCTATTGTGGAGCATTCCCCAAAAATTATGATATCCCAGTGTGGAAGTTGGTCTGGTTATGGATAGCAGAGGGATTTATACCACAAATTGGACAAAAGGGCAAGGAAGACACAGCGCACGATTACTTGATGGACCTAATTGATAGAAGTCTTGTTTTAGTTGCCAAAAAGGGGTCTGATGGGGGAGTCAAAGCATGTCGTCTACATGATCTGTTGCGCGATTTGTGCTTGAGAAAAGCTGATGAAGAGAATTTTATGCAGCAAATTAATGAGTATGAACAAATCATTTCCTTTTCAGATCTGAAAAAGAGACATCAACGCCTGTGCATCCAATCTAGAGTTTTTCATTATGTACCTTTAGAGCCTCCTATTGTACAAATTCGTTCTCTCTTGTGCTTTGGTCCCGAATCTAACACACTACCTGAGAAGCATGCATCGCACACTTATCATACCCTAAGTCGTCTTAGGGTACTGGATTTCTCATGCATTCCTATCATGTGCTTTTCTAAGGAAATATTGCAATTGAGTCATTTGAAGTATTTGGCGCTTCAGATTAGAGATGGGAGGGTACCGACATCAATATCCAACCTTTGTAACCTGGAAAGCCTTATCATATCATCGAGGATGAATATTACGATACCACAAACCTTTTGGAAGATGGTAAAGTTGAGGCATGTGCTTCTTACGTCAGGAGAAAATTATATTGAAAAACCTTGGTTCGAAGTATCATCAACTACTGGCGACTATCCCTCTTTGAATAACCTCCAAACCATGTCACAAGTGTGTCTTGCTAGTTGTTGTCCGGATGTTTTGGAAAGGACTCCTAATCTTAGAAAGTTGGGATTTTGTGGGCCCATGATGTCAGAGTATGGTGACGTAACATTCCCTAATCTAGATTTTCTAAACCATCTTGGTACATTAAAGTTTCGGGACACGAACACCCATTTCCGCATGTCACGCAATTTGCGATGGGAAAAGTTTCCTCCAAACCTTAGAAGGCTCACTTTATCAAATACTGATCTAAAGTGGAAGGATATGAAAATCCTTGGGTTGTTGCCAAACTTGGAAGGATATGAAAATCCTTGGGTTGTTGCCAAACTTGGAGGTTCTCAAGTTAAAATTTCATGCCTGCACGGGAAACGAGTGGAAAACAACCAATGGGGGATTTCAGCGACTTAGAGTGTTGAAAATTTTTCACTCGAATATTGAAAAATGGGAAACCACTAGTACTCACTTTCCAAGCCTTCGACAATTGATGCTAATAGGGTGTTCTCAACTCAAGGAAATTCCTTCTGAAGTAGGGGATATACTCACACTAGAGACTATTGAGTTGGTTGATTGTAGCTCTTCTGCTATAAAATCAGTAAGATGAATTGAGGAAGTGCAACAAGGCGAGGGAAACGATGGTCTGCAAATACGTATCATCCCTCCGGATTGGGAGCTCACTGCATATTCTTGACACTATGCTGAGCATGGGTGAATGCTGCCATGACTAAATTGAGGAACCTATGGTATTATGTTTCTTCTTGTCTCCTTTACAGCGATAATACATGTGTTAACCTTATCTGCTTCATGGTCTTCTAAATCATTGCTTTGAAATTGTTTACATAATCTGATTGATAATTGCATGCTTATGTCTCACTAATATTGAGGTCATCTAATGGATAATTCTTAATATTTTCCCAATAGCATCATATTGGCCATTTCCCATTCTGTTCCAGATATTTCCAATTTTGACGTTGTAAACCTTGCTAGAGAAGTTGGTCCTGAGGTTTTGTGAAGTTGGTGTGGTACTTCTACCATTGCACAAGCCTCTGTTTCTTTCATTGGGATTTCTTGTGTACTAGAAGAAGATTTTTACTAATTATATTTGGTATTTTCATGTGGAAGAACATTCAAAGTGCTAACTAAAATTAGTCTGGTGGACAGGGGAACGAATGCACTGGATGTGCTGATTCAGTAATTAAAATTTCTCAAACAAATATACCATTCATGTAATTGTAATAATGGAATACCAAAATCTTCATCACGACATAGTTGTTCTCGTCTTTTGTTTTTTTCCCCAGTATGTTTCTTGTCTTCTGGTTTTTATACCCTGCAACACTTGTTCTTTAGTGCTTTCCTCATTTATCCTCCAACTTATCATGTTTAAGGTACTTGATAGGACAACAAACATACAAGCTTGAATATCACTGGTTTGAATTTTTCAACTGTTCCAAGCTGATAACAGCAAGGATGTTGACGTTATAGTTGTTCATTAATAGGATTAGTACTTGGAGACTACCTCCTTAGATATTGCTTATGGTTGCTCTCCTTCCATTACTAATTGCAATGTTTTTATAACAACCTTGCATCAAGTTAGTCTTTTTCCCGCTGGTATAAATTAGCAATTGGAGACTGGTAACACATTTAACAGAAAAACAACTGATGATCTTAATGCCGAGGTTGAACATATTGCTAGGCCTATTTCCATGGATGGAGCGGTTAATTGGACCCATATAAAATTTATTCTTAGTTATAAAAATTTATTCTTAGGGTCATGCTAATTTATCTAGTAAAACTGGTCGATTTCAATTTTCCCCCTTTGTTCGTTAGCATACCAAAGATGAAAAAAAAAATTGTATAATTTTGAGTTAGTGGCTTTCATAAGAATTACAGTTAAAGAAGTAGGATGTTGTTCATCATGCTTTGCCTTTTAAATGATACATCATCTGGAAATAGGCTGCATCATCTGGATACTCATTTTAACGTGTCCTAAAAAAAATTTAACAATAAAAAAATCGGATACTCATTTTAACGTGTCCGACACGTGTCCGAAGCGTGTCCGTGTCCCAGACGTGTCCGACACCGACACTCTGCCCAGAATGAAGTGTCCGTGCTTCCTAGCTATCAGGTTCCACAACTAATCATTCTTTTTCTTCCATATTTATCCTCTTCAGCAATATTTATGCAAGGAATTTCTTTTCAGATAGGGTTTGATCTATGCTTGAAACCAACCTTTGTCTAAAATCATCAATCACACTACTATACTTATTCAAGATGTGAAATAAAACTCTCCATTACATCAATATTCATTGTAATCTAGTTACTTCTTAGAAAAATGCAGTAATCTTTGGGGCGGAGCAGGATAAAAGTATGCCATTAAAAACCCACATGCAACCATAGTTACCAGAAACCAGATCATTACATGTTATAGCTAAGCCATCAAGTTTGCAACACAATGTGGCACTAGTTAACCAAATTTTGTATGTTTTAGAAGGACAATCATACAATTAAGTTGATGGTCATTGTTAATCTGGACAATCAATTCTGACTACAAAATGTTGTGTGTAGGCCCTGTAGGTGCCAAGGATAGATTAGAAACATACCTACCTGTTGCAATAATTTGCATGATGTGATGTAAGACCTCGTTCTCTAGCTTCGGAACTGAAACATTTTGCAACTGCACCAAGCAATTAAGTTGAAAATGACAAGGACAAATAGGAGAACCTCAAATGGCCATGAATAAGAAAAATTGAAACTGACAAGGACCAATGGTCCCTTTAATGTGGGATGCAAGGAGTGATAAATTTATTATAGATCCTTACCTCTAGTATTATTGAACAAAGTGCTGTCTTTAGATTCTAACTTGCGTTTTCAATCGTGCTTCTATCTCTATGCCTTATAAATTTTAGTACACTTCTTTGTCTAGGCTGCTTTCATTAACAATTTGTCTAAAACAAATGGTTTAAGTTTAACAAATTAGCAATTCATTTTAGAATCCATACCCTGTTTTTTACTTAACAAGAATTGAAGGCTTTGTGTGGTGGGGGTTAATATTTGACTACAAGAAATGAATCCCAAAGGCGAGTGATTTTTCCTCAAAACACATATCATCAAAAGAGAGAAAAAGAAGGCATTGGGTTTTAGATTTTGTCTATTTATGGAAGTATTGGTTAGTTGAAATAGTACTTTTTTCTTGCTCAATTCCATTCCTTTGTGTTTGCCATCAAAGACTAAAAAGCAACTTCCATTTCCAAGAATACCTTTTCAGTTTCATCCTAACCTTCTCTTTATCCTAATTTGAAATGCCTTTTACCAAATGGAGCTTAGATGTCCAACCTAGTTTCAGCCCTTGGTGTGGCATATCTTCTTAACATCCATGATGATACATGTCACAAAACTTGTTAGTACGTAAAGGGAAATTATTACAATGCATACTAATTAATTCGAATACTGGTTGATCCAAATGCTTGGTTCCTTCCTCGGCCCCCAATTTTCATTATAGCAGTTCAAGTGCTTAAAAAAAATTTCGCAAATGTACCACACTTTGACCTTATGTGTTGGTATATTGTGAAGTTGTTGGCGAAATGCTGATCACATAGATAATGTCATTTGACCTGGATGCCAATAGAAAGATATCTCTTGATTCAGATTACATTTAAATTATTTCTGAAGATTGGTTATAAATTTCTTCTTCAGGTAGAGATCGGATGTATTGTGTCTTTTGAGAATCAAGTCCCAGCTGTTTCACAAAAGCTCCCATTGGATCATCATCTTTCTTCAGATAATGACAAAAAAGATGTTGCAAAGGCAGATTGTTATCAACCTCATTGGATTCCGATTTGCTGTATCCGATTTTTACAGCTTTCATACTTGGTTTATGTGGATTTCTTGAGGATTAGAGTTTTTGTATAAATTATGATGATAAGCACAATGTCTTAATGATTCTGTCAACTTATATGCTCAATAAGGTTGTTTGATAGGAGAGATTCTTCCTGTTGCTTTATTTAAGCTATTTTTAAGAAAGTTTATGTGGCTTTCATTGTTCTTATAAATCTACATGGTTACTCCAAAGAGAAAATCAATCTTCACCCTTGTATCAGAGTAGGTCTATAACGGTGGAGTGTTATAACTCTTTTTCATTAAAATTTGTTGGAAGTGGATTGGAGATTATTGAGTTAGAATTTCAGCCTCAAGTTGAAGATTGGTATGATGGTGTTATCCCCGGTGGCGGTGGCAGGAAAAATTAATTCTATTGACCAGAAAGAGTAGGTTTCATATTAGAGGAGTGCCAAGATCGAGTCTTGCAATAGATGCTTTGGTTGACCCAATATGTGTGATTTGTGTGTGATTGCATGTATCCTAAGTTTATGTAGCAATAATAAGTCCATAGAATGTATGGTTGATGCGGTTCTTGGTTGTTACAAAAACTTGTAATCTACAGTATTCAAACACTGGATGTTTTCCAACAATTCAGTTGAAGCATAGGTTTTTAACAACAGACCCCTTTGAGTGCAACCAAACATAAAATTTGACAGGGAACTTGTTGTTTATCATGTGAATGGAAACTATACAATTGCATTGATTTGAGGAAAGGGATGTATCAATCAGGATGGGACCAAACAGAGACTCAGGGGCAAGATCCCTTCACACATTTCTACATCTCACAGAACATACAAACTGGGCAAGTTTATAACTTTTTCAAACTCAGCAAGAAGTCCAATAAGTTTTAGATCACCTCTTTCAATGATGAACTGATTTCGCCCATTGGCCATTTCGAACGGATTGTTTCTGTCGTAATATGGGACACTAAATTACTTGATACCAAGATCAATTTGGACTTGGTAACTAACGAGAATCCAATCATTTACATGCATAAAAACTTGCAAATCTTCGATCCGTTACACTCCTTGTGTTTCTTCAAATGTGGCTAATAAAGAACATTGCTGATTTTGCTCTAACCTTGTACAGAAATCATGTTACATTTAATTTTCTTATTTAGCTTGCTTTTAGGCCTTTACTTTAAAAATGGCTTGATTTAATAATAAGAGCCTTTT
This sequence comes from Ilex aquifolium, assembly GCA_951799425.1. Classification (NCBI taxonomy): domain Eukaryota; kingdom Viridiplantae; phylum Streptophyta; class Magnoliopsida; order Aquifoliales; family Aquifoliaceae; genus Ilex; species Ilex aquifolium. The sequence continues at coordinate 19,865,782 of OX637407.1, read as the reverse complement.
GATTTAGGTTGTTTAGGCATAGATGTGCCTTTCAAGGGTAGGGAAATTGTTGCTTATGATGATATTCTATAACTTTGAATTATTTTCAGGGTGGTTGGTCTGAATTGTAACATTATGATATAGTTGCAAGTATGTCCAGGCCTGCTTAGCAGTTGTAAGGGTTGGGACTTTGGAAGTGTTTAATGAAAGAAGGGTATCTATGGATTTGATTTTTGTTTTTTGTGATAATCTTAGTTGTTTGTTGTGTTGGTTGTTTGCTACTCTCTTAGAAGTTTTGAAGGTATACAACAGCAAAACAGTTACCTTGACTTCGAATTGTTAGCAGCATGAGGTTCCCATCTCTAAAGCCTTTGTACAATCCATAAGTAAATCATTCTTTTGACTCATCAGATATGGTGATTCAAAATAATGTATTTGGGATGCTTGCAATTTTGTTGGCCCAAGCTAGCCATTGCCTTGTATTCATGAGTTATATGCCCGGATAAGATAGAAAATAATTTAAAATTAAGTTCAGCATGATAAATCATTGTCCAAATTCCGATAATCCATATGCATTAGGAAAGTTTCCTATTGTCCCTTTAAATTACAATGAATGATCTCTTAGATTTAGCAACTCTAAATCAAATGCAGTAGAATAGATTCCTTGCGAAAATAATTTTTTTTGCGTCTATCCAAATGTTCCTCCATTTTAGTTGGTCCTGAATTTTCTATATTAGATTAAGAATGGACATGATATTTAAGCATAACTATGCACAAGATAAGCAAATACCCATAAACTCCTAACGCAAAAAATAAGACACGAAATAAAATAAAATAAAAAATAATGAAAATAGTTCACGTGCAACGTATGTGTGCATTAACTAGTACTAATAAATGTCAGCATTTGTAAAAAAAATTGATTTCCCATTATATCCCTAATTATTATAATAAAGTCAATTATACCCACCTATATACTTTCATCTAATTTTTTTTTTTACTTTTATTTGACTTTGAACTTGTTTTGAACTCTTTTATAAAGACTTCTAAATTTTTTGAACTTATTTATTAGTAGTATATTTACATGCAATCTTTTATATCTATATGAATAAATAAAGTCCTACGCATGTTAAATTATTATGCACATTACCAGATTGAATTTCACAGTCAAATATTTGTTATATTTTATTTTTTAGTATGTAATAATATAATCATATTATAAATGATCTAATCAATCTATTTAACAAAATAAAAATTAATAATTTTATAATATACTCAAAAAAAAGTACTCAAAAACTTATAGAATAAACTAATAATTAAATTTAATAATAATTAAAATATGGATTAATTATTCGACATCAAATTTATTATTTAATTTAATTACACATATAATTAATATTTTTTTATAAAAATTATTATTTAAATTTATTTACGTATAATGCAATTCTAAAATTCAGTATTGAAACAATCATTTAGTTTGCCTAACAGAAAGCTCCATCATCAAGAGTTATAGATGTTTCCTTGACTCATTTTCTCTGTTATGCTTCCATAAGTTCACGGTATCTTATTGAAATGAAAATTGCAAATAGGATAAAAATGAAAAATTTTCGTTCCTTAATGACATGGGAGCTAATCATCGAATTGAGTTACTCAAGTTTGGCTCGTTCAGACTCGGTTCGTTTTTTAAACGAACTCAAACTTGAACAAGTTTTTTGGCCTGTTTAGAAAACAAGCTTGACAGGATCGGTTCAAAAGCTCAACTCCTTTATGTGCAAATATTTGGATTCGGCTCGGGTTCGACTCGTTTTGGGCTCGTTCAGGCTTGACTTGTTTTTTAAACAAACCGAACTTGAAATTTTTTTTAAGTTCAATTAAGAAACAAACTTTTTAAGCTCGGAGCTCGTACGAATAACAGCCCTAGTTATAGTGGATTAACCTGAACAATTGATCGACTTTCAATAGTTTTAATGAAATGACTATTTTGACCCTTCATGGGATCAGTTCTAAAAATAGCCAATTTTTCACACATGGGGGTATTGTAGTGAACTCGAGGGTAATCTTCTTATAGACCGGATTTTTAAATCTTGAGAAAACTTTAATCACACCCCTTCTAATTTGCCATATCTTCAAAGTCATACTCTCTATTATAAAAAATATCACTAACACCCCTTCTAGTTTATATGTAAACATTACTGACACCCCCTTCCATTTAACCACCATTTATAACAAAATAAATAATCTCAAATACCAAAATTACACCCATATAAATCCCAAATTATATAGGGGTAATTTTTTCTTCATAATAAAATTTGAGCTGATTAATTTTTTTTTTACATATTAAAATTTGAGTCGATTAAAATTCGATTCGAGCTGATTAAATTTTATTTTTTTAACGTATTAAAATTTGAGTTTATTAAAAGTCTTTTTTACATACTAAAATTCGAGCTCTACTTGAACTGTTAGTCCCGATTAAAATTTATTTCGAATCGATTAAAATTTATATATTTTATTTATTAAAATTCAATTTAAGTTGATTAAAATTTATTTTTTACGTTAAAATTTGAGTCAATTAAAATTTATATTTTTTATGTATCAAAAATCGGGCTGATTAAAATTTGATTTGAGCCTCGAATAGAATTTTAATCTGCTCAAATTTTAATACGTAAACAAATTTAATTTTTAGTCGACTCAAATTTTAATACATAAAAAATAAATTTAAATTAGCTCGAATCGAATTTTAATCAGCTCAAATTTAAATACGTAACAAAATTTAGAAAATAGAGGGGGTCTCATTGAAGATATATCTATCTAGAGGGGAGGATGTAAATGATTATATCGACCACAGTGTGCCAAAAGAGCCTAATCACCTAAAAGCTTTAGGTATAATATTTTGTGGATGAGCCATTGATTTAGGAATTTGAATCACTTTGCTTCTAAGTTACATCTCTGTATTTGCTTCATACAGAGATGAGATTGATGAATTTGAACTCAGATTCTAAACCCAAAGTGGAAGAAAGTGGAGACGAAGAAATTCAAGATTAAGAAGTGTTGGCACAATGAGATTAGACTAAATCGAGATTAAAAAGTCATAGACTTGAGATAAATTATAAGTTTTCATAACTAAATAGCTGCATTTTACACTCAAAGAAGTCACTTACTTATTATATATAGCATGTAGTTCCATTTCTGAACAAAATATTCAACAAAAGGATAAGAAACTGTCAACATTCCTTTGCTGATAGCAATAAATCTGATCTCCCTTCACCAAGTAGCCAAGAAACGACGAAGCAAGCATTACAAAAAAGGCCGGCCACCAATAGAATATAAATAAAGAGAGATGTCCTTCATGGCTGAGTGAACTGGTCTATGTCAATTGAGCTATCAAAACATACACCATCTTATTTCCTTCGCCCAAGAGTTGCAGATGTTTCCTTGACTTGTTAAACCATCTTCTGCTTTGGTAGGTTCACAGTTTCTGCAAAAACTTCATAAGGAGATGGCCATAGCTATTTTTGATTCTCTATTGATACTGTTGACATGGGTTCAGAGGGCTCGTTTGAATCATGACCTGAGGTATCAGACCCTATGTGTACACAAGGAGCTAGAACGCTTGAGGATCTTCGTGAAGGAACTAGTTGAGAAATACTATGAGCATAATGGAGTAGAAAATCTAGTCACAAAGATTGGTGATTTGAAACACAAGGCTGTGATATAGGAGCTGCCTCACTTCTGCTTTTAAGTAGAAGTGTTGTAGTTCTCTAGTGATAAAAAAAAAAACACAAGGCATGTGATATCATCTAATCACCTAGAACACTGCCCGACGACTATGATTCTTGGAAGCTCCTAGAATATCTTAAAGCACTTAAGACAGAGGTGCGGGAGATTTGTTGCAAGATATATAGCATTGGAGTCCAACAAGTGCACGAGTCCAGTGGATGTTCATCAAGAGCAGATACTCTAGTGGTAGAGGAAGAAACTGTGGTGACCTTGCAATTTGTATTGAAATTCATAAGAACAAAGTGCAGAAACTTAGAGAGAGAAGAGATAAAGAAGAGAATCATTCTGATTCATTCCTTTCTTTTGCTGTACATACGCCTATATATACTAATTACAAAGAGTAGTGAGCAAGTAATTGCACACCAAACCTATCTATCTAAATGCTTTGCAAATAAGAGAAAATTTCCTAACTAACTGCCAACTTCCATATGCTTCAAGATCCTTCTAGTGTGAGCTCTGCATGGATATGCTAAGCTGGAGAAGAATTGATCAGTGGAAGCATCAGGGGAAGCTGAGTTGGAGGAAGTTGAGCTGGACACAGCAACTGAACTAGCTGTATTCTCTATAGATTTTAACCCCCCCCCCCCCCCCCCCAACAAGATGGAGAGTATATATTGCATACTCCCATCTTGAGAAGCAAAGAGTGAAAATATGAAGATGTCAAAGCTTTTGTCATGATGTCTGTAATCTGAGAATGTGAAGGTATATAGGCAGTGGAGATCATCTTCTCTTGTATCTTTTCACGAATTAGATGACAAAATAATTCAACATGCTTTGTTCTTTCATGGAATACAGGATTTGCTGCAATGTGAAGTGCCGATTGATTGTCATAGAAAAGGGTGAATGGTGTTTATTAAGGTATTGAAAGGCCATTGAATAAATGTCTAATCCAAGTGAGTTCACAGCAAGCTACAACCATTGATCTATACTCTACTTCAGCTGAACTTCTTGAGACTGTGGTTTGCTTCTTGGATTTCTACGAGACAAGTGACTGATCAATGAAGACATAATAGCCAGTTATAGATCTTCTAGTATGTGGACATGAGGCCCAGTCAGAATCACAGTAAGCTGTCACCTGTAGGGATGTAGTGGAAGGAAAGAAAAGGCCCTGAGCTGGAGACCTCTTGATGTACTTAAGTATCTTGTTCACAACATTAAGATGAGGGACACGAGGGGCTGCCATGAACTGGCTCAACAAATTTACTGAATAAGAAATGTCAGGTCTTGTGATGGTTAAGTAGAGGAGTCTTCCAATGACTCTTCTATACAAAGATGGATCATTCAGAAGTTCTCAATTATCCTTTGAGAGCTTGTTGTTCTGATCCATGGGCCCCTTAGTAGGCTTGCACCCAATTAAACCAGAATCTGCAATGATGCCCAATGCATACTTCCTTTGACAGACCTGTATTCCATGAGAATTTCTGGCTACTTCTAAGCCAAGAAAATATTTGAGAGATCCCAAGTCTTTAATCTTGAATTGAGCACTCAAAAACTCTTTCAACTGTGAGATGGCATGATCATCATTGGAAGCAACTATGATATCATCCACATAAACTAATAATGCCATAAAAGAAGTGTATGTCTTCTTGACAAACAAACTGTAATTTGAATGAGATTGAGTAAACCCATAATTGAGTAAGGATGATGAAAACTTAGCATACCATTGTTTGGATGCTTGCTTAAGTCCATACAAACTTTTCTTTAACTTGCAAACCTTGGTTTCTCCTTTAACAGAATTCCCAGGAGGTGGCTGCATATATACTTCCCCTTCTAGTTCCCCATGCAGAAATGCATTGTTCACATCAAATTGATGCAAAAACGAGCCCTTAACTGCAACTAATGCTAACAAAATTCTAATTGTTCCAAGCTTTACTACAGGAGAGAAGGTCTCATAGTAGTCAAGTCCCTTTTGTTGGGTATAACCATTTGCCACTAATCGAGCCTTATACCTTTCCACAATCCCATCTGAATTATACTTTACTTTGTACACCCATTTTGAGCCAATATGATGTTTTCCTTTTGGAAAATCTGTGAGTTCCCACGTATTGTTATATTCCAAGGCTGCAATCTCACTATCCATGGCTTTACGCCATTCCAAATTTTTCATAGCCTCTTGATATGTATTAGGTTCATGATGATGTAGGATTCCTATAGCAAAACTAGCATATTTATGTGAAAGTTTGTCATATGACAAGAATGAGGACAAGGAGTAGAGATGACCTGAGTCCTTGGAGTTTGTTTGAGAAGAGTGAGGCACAATGACTTGATGATAGTAGTAATCCTTCAGATACTCTGGCCTTCTTCTTGTTCTATCTGTCTTATGAAAGGAGGGACTGTTCTGTCTCTCTGTGAAGCTATCTATAGGAACAGAAATGCAAGGAGAATTGTTGTTGTGTGATGATGAAGGAGAAGGTTCTTCTAACTCAGGTTGTGGATCAATGGATGAATGTGCATGGTTGCTGGGAACTCTGAAGGGACTAGGAGGAACTGGAACTGGCATAGATGCATTATCTGTTGAGAAGGGTTGAACAGATATGGGTGATGGAGAGACATCAAAGAAGTGAGGCAGTGATGAATAATTATGCGAAGATGACTGATCTGTCTTATAAGGAAAAACATTCTCATGGAATACGTCCCCTGAATGATAAACTGAATGAGTCTCTAGGTCTATTAACTTGTAACCTTTGACTCCAAAAGGATAACCTAGGAATACACATTTTCTGGCTCTAGGATCAAGTTTATGTCTATTCTGTCTCAGTGTAGAAGCATAGCATAAGGAACCAAAAACCCTTAGATGTTTATATGTTGGTTTGGTTTTGAAAAGGAGATGATATGGGGATTGGTTTTGTAGGTTGGGTGAAGGAGTTCTGTTTATCAGATAGGCTGCAGTTAACACACAATCATTCCAGAAATCAACAGGAATAGCTGAATGAAACATGAGAGATCTGGCTACATTGAGAATATTCTGGTGCTTCCTCTCAACAACACCATTCTATTGAGGGGTTTCTACACAACTTGTTTGATGGATAATTCCCTTTTCCATAAAGAATTCTCCCATGCTAAACTCATTCCCTTTATCTGTCCTGATGATCTTAACTTTGGATTGAAATGGAGTGTCTGTGAGGGAAAAAAAAGATTGTAGGAATGGTCTAGTTTGGGATTTTGCCTTCATTAAGTAGAGCCATGTGCACCTTGTAAAATCATCAACAATGGTGAGGAAATATCTTGAATTATCATAAGCTATATGTGTGCTAGGTCCCCATATATCACAATGAGTCAAATCAAACGGATTATGTGACTTGTGCTCTTTATTAGGGAATGAAAGTCTATGAAATTTGGTCAATGGACAAATTGAACAGGGAACTTTGTCATTGATGAATTGAACATTTGACGGATCATTCTTTAACAAAGCAAGTCTTGAATATGAGAGATGGTCTAGTCTACAATGCCACAAATCATACTCAGATTGTACAAACTAAAGCTGAAATAGAAAGTTGTTTACAAGGAAAATCAGATAAAGTTGTATTAAGAGATGTGGAGGAAGTTGGTGTCATCTAGAGCTGGTACCAGCCACTGTGAACCTCACCCTTCCCAATCGTGCTCCAAGTGGAAAGGTCCTATATAAGACACTAATTAGCAAAAAATAGGGAGCAACAATTGAGGTCCTGTGATAATTTTTTAGCTGACAGAAGATTGAACCTAAAAGATGGGATGCATAACACATTTTTTAGGGTGATGGCATCATTGATTTTGATACTCCTCGTGTGTGTTACTTCTGATAAATCACCATTAGGGAATTTAACTTTGCAAGAAAGTTTGATAGGTGCAGAAGAATAGATGGAGGCGCTGCAGATCATATGATCTCTTGCACCCGTATGCACAACTTTGATTTGAAGTAAGGCCATGAGATGCTGATATTGTTCTTGGGTGATTGTAGAGTGTGACCCCTCTATGTGCTACTCTTGATTTATTGCACTGGTTTGATTAGCTAATGGAGTAAACCCCTTGTTCTTGTTGTGCATCTTGTGGCTGGGTGGATATCCATGAAGTTTAAAACATTTTTCAATAGAATACCTAGTGATATTGCAGTGAGTGCAGAATGGCCTTTCTTACTCTGGATTAGCCTTAAAACACTTTTCTACTGAATGACCAGGGATCTTGCAGTGAGTGCCATAAGGTCGTTCTTTCTTCCAAGATCCATAATACCTGTTGTTCTCCTTATTGGTGATGAAATTTTTCCTTGCTGCTAATGAAAGAGAGTCAACTCACAATGATCCCAGAAATGAGTCATTTCGTTTATCCTCTTGCTAGACTAGAGCATAAACCTCACTCAATGCAGGCAATGGTTTGATTAGAATGATTTGTGATTTAATGTTTGTGAAAGAATCACTCTGGCCCATGAATAATTTCATAATCCAATCTCTCTGTTGGCTTTCAAAAACAATTTTCATTGCTCCACATATACAAGATGGTAAGGATTCAAAATTCAAGAGCTCATCTAGTAATCCTTCGAGTTTTGAGACGTATAGACTTACATAATCTTCTCCTTGGGTGAGAGAATGGATCACTTGTTTTAGCTCATAAATCCTTGGTCCATTGTTTTGAGCAAACCTCTATTCCAGTTCAACCCATAACTCACGCACAGTCTCAACATATACTACATTGTTTTTGATTTCAAATGTCATTGCATTTTGAAACCAAGTAACAACCATATCATTACATTCAAGCCAAGAATCAATCAAAAGATAATTGGGATCTGTTGGCTTACAAAGAGTTCCATCGATGAAGGCCAAATTTTTTTTGATTCGAAGTGATCTTCGAACAGTTCGAGCCCAAGAATGATAGTTTTCTGCAGTGAGGAGGTGACTGGTAAGGAGGGTACCTGGTCCATCATATGGAGTGAGGAGGTATGAATTAGCAGGTTCTTTTGGGTTGGGATAGGTTGTAGCATTATCATTGCTGGAAGAGGAGTTGTTGGGTTTTTGAGGCGGTGTGGTAGCCATTACATATTGAAATTCATAACAAAGTGCAAAAACTTAGAGAGAGAAGAGATGAAGAATAGAATCATTCTCATTCATTCCTTTCTTTTGTTGTACATACGCCTATATATACTAATTATAAAGAGTAGGGAGCAAGTAATTGCACACCAAACCTATCTATCTAAATGCTTTACACATAAGAGAAAATTTCCTAACTAACTGCCAGATTGCATATGCCTCAAGATCCTTTTAGTGAGCTCTGCGTGGATATGCTGAGCTGGAGAAGAATTGATCAGTGAAAGCATCAGTGGAAGCTGAGTTGGAGGAAGCTGAGCTGGGGACTGCAACTGAACCAACTGCATTCTCTACAGATTTTAACAATTTGGAAAATATTTCAGTATTGGGAGTTCAGCGAGAACAGTTCCCTTCCTATTAGAGGAAGCAACAGTGGTGGGACTTGATAAGGAGACGTTGTGGATAGTGGATCAGCTTACTCAAGGACAACAACAATTAGAAATGTTCTCAATTTTTGGAATGCCTGGAATTGGTAAGATAACTCTGGCTAAAAAAGTGTACAATGATCTTTCCATTACACACCACTTCAATGTTTTTTCATTTATCTATGTTTCTAAACCAGGTCCACAAAAGCGATTTTAGCATTTTAAATCCTACTCTCCTGATCACGGATCAAATTTATAAAATAATTCATGAAGAGCTAGGTGAAGTGGTTTACTTAAAAGACCAGAGATATTTTCTTGTCATCGATAATGTATTTGGAACTATTTGGAGAGATCTTTTCCCCATGACAACAATGGAAGTAAGATTATGCTCACTACTCTGGACAGGGTGGTTGCTGCTTCAAGTGTTCAACTTCATAGCCCTCCCTAGTATCTGCGTCTTTTGACTCTAGATGAATTTATGCTTGACTATCATGATGTGCGAACAAGATCTGAAAGTTTGTTTCAATATCCATGTCTTCTAAGACAAGATGAAACTTGGCTTTTATTGCAAAAAAAAGGTATTTGGGGATGAAATCTACCCACTAGAGTTATGGGAAATTGGAAAGAACATAGCCGCCAAATGTCATGGACTACCGCTCACAGTTGTAGTCATAGCAGTACTTCTTGCGAAGGAAGAGAATACCCAATATTTATGGGAGCAAGTTGCCCAAAGTGTAAGTTTGTACGTCGCTAAGATACTTATTTTTTCCTTCAAGTTAGAATCTCTCTAGAACTTGCATACATCAAAGATATTGAAAACTCTCCAGGGCTTGGTTATATCGAAAATAAATATGACTATAAAGAAAGAAGTCAGGAAGCATTATGACAAGAAACAGTGCATAAGAATCCCACGAGTTGAAATGACACCATATGGAAGTTTGTTAACAACAAATACTCCCAATGTAGCAAAAGTCATTGCTAGTGAAAATTTGCCAGCATGACGAATTTTGAATGAAAGGCAAACCATTGGCATGAGTCAGTCAACATCTTGTATTCCTAATGTTGATAAAGAAATTGTGGTTGGCTTTGACCATGAAACAGAGGTCATTAAAGAGCAACTTACAAGGCATAAAAAGCTAGAAGTTGTCTCAATCTTGAGAATGCCTAGACTGGGTAAGACAACTCTGGCCAGAAAAGTGTACAATGATCCTCTCATTGTATATCACTTCTATATTTAGAGTTGGGCCCATGTGTCTCAAATATATACAACGAGGAACTTGTTATTTGACATTCTACATTTAGCTTTTTAGCTAACAGATGAAATTTGTGAAATGACTGACGAAAAATTAGGGGAACAGCTGCACAGATGCTTAAAGGGTCAGAGGTATCTGATCGTATTTGATGACATTTGGGACACTAGGGTCTGGCATGATTTGAAAAATTATTTTCCAAATGACAATAATGGAAGTAGAATTATATTCACTAGTCCGATCACAACAATTGTTTCGTGTGTTAGATCCAATAGCTCTCATTATCTAGGTTTTTTAAATAAGGATGAAAGTTGGGAGTTGTTGCAACTATAGAAAATTTGTGGAACAGAACTTGATAAATTTGATGAATGGGGACTCCCATGAATTAGGAAGACTATGTAAAACAGTAGAAACTTACATTTTATCGGGAATTGGGTTGTCTAGAGATGCCAACTCTTTAGTTATTACCACAAGTTTATTGACATGTTCAACAACAGACTCATCATCTTTCATAAAAGTGTCATTATATTTTTCAATAAATAGTTGAATATATGTGTTAGAGGCAATACCATAGGCTTGTGTTATAGCATCAAACATAAACTTAGCAGTTTCATGTTTTTTCAAAAATAACCTCTAAATCGGGTTCCATAAAAGTGAGCAATATTGACCTAGCCAATTTGTCGTTCTCTACGAATCTTTCGTAGGTGTCTCTCCGGCCCAAAGGGGTGGTTCTTTCGGGGATGGTGTGTCAATGACATATTCAACTTTATCTTGAAATAATATGTGATGAATTCTACGTTTTCAAGTTGAATAATTTGTACCATTAAGTCTTTCGATTTTGCTAAGTTGTACACTAGCAGCCTTTGACCCCATATTGACAAATTATAGAAAAAATAAATTACTAGGTAAAATTGGTTAGAACTGACCTGATTTAATTTTGTTACCAAAGTGTGGTTCCAAGAGTGCTTCAATTAGACTACAACACCAATTGCTCTAATTTGAAACAACTACAATCTGATTTCTTTGAATATGTCTGGCCAAGATTTAACAAAGGCAAAGTTACCTATGTTGCTAGACATTGAGGCCGAAAGAAGGGCCAAAAAGAAAACTAGTAATGTGTCAAACCTAGTTTCTAGTGCTACATCTTCCCAATTTGTCACGGGTGCCCCATCTTATAATAGGCCAACTACTCCGTCTTTTCTTAAGTCAAAGACAAGATAAGCAATTAAAAAGGAATAATGAGAAATATAACAAGTTCAAGAGACATAATAATTTTACGGGAAAACAAATGGGTACTTGTTATAACTGTGGGCAGCTCAGTCATTACAAAAGAAATTGAACACAAAAGAATAATGGTCAAAATTTTAAAGAATCAAGAGACATTGTGTGTGTGGTTTCTAATTCGCTTCTTGCAGACTGTGACTCTCTTGCTTGGTGGATTGATTTTGCCTCTTCTTGGCATGTGACCAAGACTAGAGATAATTTTGTTGAAATAAAGAAGGTGAAAACCGGCAACCACAAGTTATACATGAGAAATAATACTTACTGTGATGTGCTTGGAATTGGCACTATGAGAATTTCGTTACCCGAGCAAAACAACCTCCTCTTGACTGATGTACTTTATGCGCATAATATGCGGGGTAATCTCTTGTATGTGCCACGATTAGATGATAAGTGTTTTAAAGTCCGTTTTCAGTCTTCTAAAATTTCTATTGATAAACATGGTCGTATTCTTGCATGGGGGACTAAAGTTGATGGTCTTTACCGTTTGAATATTGCTAGTGACAATAATAAAATTAGTTCTTCTTCTGCTTATATCGATGTCTTTTGTGATGTTAATGTTGATTCTATTTTATGGCATATGAGACTAGATCATATTAATTATAATAAAATAAAAAAGATGGCTAACATTGGATTGATTCCAAATTTAGATCTTGACTTGAAACCATGTGAATCTTATATAAGTGGAAAAATGACTAGAAAGCCATTTGAAAAATTCGAAAGAGCTAAAAATTTGTTAGAATTAATACATTCAAATATTTGTGGTCCTCTAAATGTTAAAACCCATCGTGGCATGAAATATTTTATTACTTTTGCCGATGACTATTCAAGATATGATTTTATATATTTACTAAAGAATAGATCGGATGCCTTACAAAAAATTATTGAATTTAAGGCGGAAGTATAAAACCAACTAGATAGAAAAATTAAAATATTAAGGACAGATCGAGGTGGTAAATACATGGCTGAAATTTTTGAATCTTTTTGTAAAGAAAATGGAATAATACATCAATTAACAATTTTTTATACACCTCAACAAAATGGTATAGTCCAAAGGAGAAATATAACACTTTTTGACGTGGTTAGATCTATGCTTAGTTATGCACACTTAAACACTACATTTTGGAGTGATGTTATTTCTACCACCATTTATATTCTTAATAGAGTACCCTCTAGAACAATAGGAATGACACCATATGAAGTTTGGAGGGGTACAAAATCAAGTCTTTCTCACTTAAAAGTTTGGGGTAGTTCGGGTCATGTTAAAATTTTAGGACTTAGTAGAGGGAAATTAGATCCTAAATCAATAAAATGTACTTTTATTGGATATTGTGAAAATTCTATTAGTTATAGATTTGTAATTCACCATAGTGATGGATCAGTGGGAGTCATTGAAAGTAGAGATGCATTTTTCTTTGAAGATGACTTAGATAAAATTGAGAAAATGGTTGAATTATTTGAAATTACTAAGGAAAAGGAAAATACATAACCACAAGAGAAAATAATAAAAGAGCCTCCACCCAAGGATACTTTAACTAGAACACAAAGGGAAAGACATCCACCTAGCTACTTAAAAGATTATTATGCATTCAATAGTGAAGAAATTCTAAATGATCCTATTGATTTTAATGATGCTATGAATTCAATTGATCATTTAAAATGAAGAGAAGCAATTAAAGAAGAAATATAATCTATAGAGAAAAATAAAGTTTGGGAGTTAGCTGATTTACCAATAGATAGAAAAGCAATTGGGTGTAAATGGATCCTTAAAAAGAAATTTAAATCGGATGGATCTATATATAAATATAAAACTAGACTAGTGGCTAAGGGATACACACAAAAGGAAGGTATAGATTATGATGAAACCTATTCTCCCGTAGCTAAGTTTACCTCAATAAGAAAATTAATGTCATTGGTTGCATATTTAGACCTAAAGTTACATCAAATGGACGTTAAGACTGTTTTCCTTAATGGTGAACTTAAAGAAGAAATTTATATGTATCAACCGCAAGGATATGAAGTTGAAGGTAAAGAAGATAAGGTGTACAAATTGAATAAGTCCTTATATGGTTGAAAACAATTCTCAAGGCAATGATATCATACTTTTCATAATGCAATTATATCTTATGGTTTTATTCCAAATAACTCTGATCACTGTATATATACTTGGAATAGTGAGAGTTATTATATTATTCTTTCCTTGTATGTGGATGATATTTTACTTGACGAAAATGATATAAATAGAATCTTAAAACTAAAAGATTGGTTAAGCACCAAGTTTGAAATGAAAAATATGGGTGAAGCACATTATGTACTTGAAATTAAAATTTCTAGAGATAGAAGGCAAAGGAAATTGAGTTTATGTCAAAAATCTTATATGAAAAACATTTTAAAAAAATTTAAAATGGATTCTTGCAAACCTATTGAATCACCCATTTACACAGGAGTAAAATTGTCTAAGAATATGACTCTTAAAACTGAAGAAGAAATACAAGAAATGAAATCAAAACCTTACGCAGAAGTTGTTGGTAATCTTATGTATGCTTTGTTGTGACTAAACCGGATCTTAGCTATATTGTTGGTTTGATTAGTCGATATCAAAGTAATCCGGGTACACCTCATTGGTTAGCTGTGAAACGTATACTTAGATACATACAAGTGTAACGCCCCAAAAACCACCCTGGAAGGCATTACCTTTTAAAACCATTCATACCATGAGAACAACTAATAAAATCCATAAATAACCGGGGGTCCTTAATTTAATAAAATTCGGGCAAAGTCTCCTTTGTTCGGGGAGCTCTATCCAAAACACAACCTGTGCAATTATACTACATTGACCACACCGAGTCCATTTATCCATAAAATATTTACAACATCATCCAAAAGAATAAGCCCAAGTCATTGCTTTTACATCTCAAAAAATTAATTAAAGTAAAGCAGCGGAATAAACAAAAGAAGCTAGACTACACAATGTTCCAAAAGAATGTCCTAGTCTAGTACAAAAGGAAAGGAGGTCGCTCTATGCGTCCACCTCGGGATCCACACTTCCGTCAAGTGGAGTCTCCCAAGTAGCGGGCTCCTCGACCATTACGTCCTCCTCAAGCGGGTAATCTGAAAAATATTAGCGGTAGGGGGTGAGCACGAAGCTCTGTAGAAAAATTCTCCCAAACCCATACAAGGTTTAGAAAAGCATTTAAAATGGTCGGTCTCATTTTTAACATAACATAGATACATAATTTGAAATAAAGCAGTGACATTAAAAAAAGGATCTCAAGTTTATTTAAAAAACATTACTTAAATGAATAAACGAACACCACATACAATTAATAATCATTAATAGTCATACACAATTCCCAACAATTCTTTCGGTAGGTGGCATATTTTGTGGTAACCTTCACCCCCTTTTAGGTCACCTTTGATTTTCAAGTATCCTTACCAGAAACCTCTTGAGAATGGATGATCATCCTTACATGGAACCTCTCACCAATCACTATGTTGTTTCCCAAGCATCCTTACCGGGAACCTCTTGGGAATGGGGTGAGCATCCTTACAAGGAACCTCTCACTATAACAGACTTATTTCTCAAGCATTCTTACCGGGAACCTCTTGAGAAGGGGTGGGCATCCTTACATGGAACCTCTCACTCATGTGCATCACAAACAACCCAACCAAACATATAATTCCAACATTTATCTCAATTTACAAGCATCTATCCAAAATCCCCAAAATATAACATGTAACAATTCCACAACCAACTAAGAAAAATACATGAGATCACAATAATATCATTTTTCTACCCAACACAAAGCACTACGATTTCGAAATTCATAATAAAGAAAACATTTAAGAAGGAAATAAATCACTCTCCAAAAATTAGGGTTTTAAAACTAGAAAAGAGATTTCATGGGTATTAAACCCTAACTTTGTTCAAAACATGTAATCTTTGCAAAAAGCCTA
The DNA here is from genome assembly GCA_951799425.1 of Ilex aquifolium. Taxonomy (NCBI): domain Eukaryota; kingdom Viridiplantae; phylum Streptophyta; class Magnoliopsida; order Aquifoliales; family Aquifoliaceae; genus Ilex; species Ilex aquifolium. Next base: position 19,850,122 of record OX637407.1, on the reverse strand, counting down.
AGAGATAATGATTCCATAGCATATATATATCATTGACAGCCAAAACACACACACATATATATATATACCCTAGCCTCAATGTAAGTGAATGAGAGAAAAATCCCTACCTTGAATCAAGATTGAAAGTGAAACCCAAGCTCTAGGGACCTCCCTCTTCCCTTTTCTTCCTCCCTTAGTCTTCCTCTAGGGTTGTAAGGGTTGGGGTGTGAGAGTGGAATGAAGAAAATGAGAAGATAATGGGGTTATAAGGGCAGTAAAATCCCGAATTTTACTGTTCATTGGGCCCAAAAATTTCATTTTTCTCCAAAATTACAATTTTGCCAATAAATATCTTCATTTTGATCCCTATGACTATCCTAAGGTTTTTTCGACGTTCCGGATTCATTTTTAATGTTATTTTAACCTAAAAACATTTATTTTTATGATTTATCTCAAAACCAAAATCAACGTACACCCGAAACACTAAAGTTTCTATTTTACCCATCCGAACCGGTTATTCATGAAGTTTTGCATTGTTTGCAAATAAAAGGTGATAAAGGGTGCTTCTTAAAGCCTTTTATACTTATTTGAAGTCTAAATGTACTCATTATTCTTATATTTTGATTTAGGATGCAAATGGAGACGTTAAATGCAAAACGAAGCTAATTGGACTATTTCGACATCGTTCCGTTATCTGGGCATAACTCTCTCATCCGAGCTCCGATTGAGATGATTCAAGATGCTATGGAATGCTAAGAAAGAGATCTACAACTTTCATGTTTTGAGTTTTGAGAGATATTGTAACATCCCAAAACACACCCTGGACGGCATTACATTCTAAAATCATTTATACCATGAGAGCAACTAATAAAATCCATAAATAATCGGGGGTCCTTAATTTAACGAAATTCTCGGGCAGAGTCTCCTTTGTACGGGAAGCTCTACCCAAAAACATAACCTGTGCAATTATACTACATTGACCACACCGGGTAAAAGTATGACTAAATATTGACCACACCGAGTCCATTTACACATCACAAAATAAAATTTCATTCACCATAAGTAATATCCACAATATCATCCCAAAAGAATAGGCCAAGTTATGACAATTACATTCCAAAAGAATTATACGCAAACTTAGTAGCGGAATAAACAAAATACTAGACTATACATGATCTCAAAATAAATTCTCTAGTCTAGTACAAAAGAAGCTATATCTCTATATGTCCACCTCGGGATCAAGATTTCCCTCGAATGGGGCCTCCCAATACCCCTACTCGTCAACTCCGAGGTTCTTCTCTAGCACCGTATCTGAAAAATGTAATTTGTAGGGGGTGAGCACTAAGCTCCGTAGCAACATTCCTCCTAAACTCGAACAAGGTTTTAGAAAAACATAGAAAAGCGGTCGGTCTCATTTCACAAATAGCATATATAATCTTTGAAGTAAAACATGGGCATTTTACAACGGATTTCAAGTTTAAGTAGCAATAGTAATAGAAATGAACAATAACAACCAAGTTCTAATAAACATCCATTTCCAAAATATAAACCATTTCCCACACATGATATAAGATTTTCCTCCCCGGCATGAGCATCCTTACAAGGAACCTCTTGAGAAAATCACATACTATCCTCTTTTGGCATGAGCATCCTTACAAGGAACCTCTCACGCTCAAGGCTTGGTTTCTCAAGCATCCTTACAAAGAACCTCTTGAGAAGGAATGAGCATCCTTACAAGGAACCTCTCACTCATGTTTGTCCAAACAACCATACAAGAATACAATACCAACTATTCTCTCAAATACCCAACAATTCCACAAGTCTCCTATTTACAAGCAATTTCCAAGAAAAATCTCCAATTCTCATAAGTGGTTGTACAAAGAATAATATAAGAAAATGTACAAGAGATCATCATAAATACCATTTTGTTGTTCAATATGAAACACTAAAGTTTCGAAATCAAGAACACAAGAGAAATCAAAAGAAAAAGCCCTTTCTCTTGAAACCTAGGGTTTGAAGATGAGAAAAAAGGATTTAATGGTTATTCCACCATAGATTTGTTTAAAACATGATAATCTTTGCAAGAATGTCAAGAATCAAGTATTTTATACCATTTATATAAGAATGAGAGTGAAAACATACATATATTTATGCCCTAACCTCAATGGACAAGAATGGAAGAAAACCCCTACCTTGAAATCAAGAATTTCAAATTAAAGCCCAAGCTTTAGAGACTCGCTTTCTCCCTTTTCTTCTTCCCTTTATCTTCTCCTAGGGCTCTAAGAGGTTTGTGGTGAGAGTGGAATGGAAGAATGGGACAAATGGGGCTTAAAATGGTGTTTTAAAACACAAAAATCCCGATTTTTTTTTACTGTTTCGGCAACACTTTCTGCTCCAGACCAGTCTTCGTAGAATAGGCTTATCTCTCATCCGAGCTCCGATTGAGATGATTCAAGATGATATGGAATGCTATGAAAGAGATCTACAACTTTCATGTTTTGAGTTTTGAGAGATATTGACTGCATCAAGGTCGAAATCGCGCTTGAAGTTGCAGCCAGTGCACTGTTCACAGGCTGTTTCATCCCTTTTGTTTTTTCCATTTCCAAGCCAACCAAATCCATCTCAAACCTCTCCAACACATATTTCTACACCAAACCTATTTAATACAAGTTCTAGGACCTAAAATTTCCTATTTTCACTTATTAAAAATCAAATTTCAACTATTATTTTCACTAACATTTTAAATCTCTACTTTTTCAATCTACAAAATTCAAACACACCTCACTACACATATCTATATTTTTACAACAATTATTTACTATATATCTATATACATATATAAAACAAAATGCGGGGTGTTACAATCGCCCCCCCTTAAAGAAAGTTTCATCCTCGAAACTTACCTTAAGTAGAGAACAAATATGGATACTTCTCCCGCATTTCTTGCTCCGGTTCCCATGTTGCTTCCTCCACTCCATGGTGTTGCCACAAAACCTTCACTAATCTGATAACTTTGTTGCGAAACACTTTTTCCTTGGCGTCGAGAATTTCTACCGGTCGCTCTTCGTAGGTTGCTCCGTCTTTAATTTCAATCTCCTCCAAGTTCACGACTGGAGTTGCATCTGAGTGACACCTTCTCAACATGGACACGTGGAACACGTCATGTACTCCGGATAACTGGGCTGGTAGTCGAAGTTGATACGCCGCATTGCCTACTGCTTTGATCACTTCAAACGGTCCGGTATATCTTGGCGCTAACTTCTCCTTCTTGCCGAATCGAAACACGCCCTTCTTGTGTGACACCTTGGGAAACATGTAATCTCCCACTTTGAATTCCAAGGATCTTCGTTTGTGGTCCGCATAGCTCTTCTGTCTACTTTGCGCTGTGCGTAGCCTCTCTCGGATGAGTTGAATCTTCTCCGTAGTTTCCCCATTGTAGTCCTTACTCCGTTAGTTCGCTGCGCACTCTGATATAAATTACAATCCACCAAAGGTTACAGTTGAAACCTAACCAGACTTGTCCTCCCATTTTAGCTTCCAAATCCATATACATTTTTTTTTTCAACGAAATAATTTAAGAAAAATTAACATAATATCATCGAAAATACCATTTTAGTGGTCACTACCAATCACTAGAGTTTTGAATTCATGAGCAAATAGATAATCAAGCTTTGGAATCAAGAATAAATGGCTATCAAGCTTGGAAATCAAGAACAAAAGAACAAGTAAGGTTTGAAATTAATAACAAACGAATCTCAAGTTTTTGGAATCCAAAATAAAGGAACAATCAAGTCGAATTCCATAACAAACCCATATCAAGCTTTGGAATCAAAATAAGAAACAATCAAGGCTTGAAATCAAGAACAAAGTAACAATCGAATCTTGGAGTCAATAACAAAGACATATCAAACTTTGTAATCGGGAACTAATAAGTCTCAAGTTTCGAACTCAAAAACAAAGAGTAATCAAGTATTGAAATCAATAATAAACGAATATCAAGTTTTGGAAGCGAGAACGAAGGAATATCAAGTATTGAAGTCAAGAGCAATTGAATGTCAAATCTTGAAATCAATAACCAATAAATATCAAGTATTGAATATCGAAAATAATTGAATCACAAGGGTAGAATCAATAACAAACGAATATCAAATTTAGATACCAAGAACAAATTGATCATTAAGATTAGGAAATTAAGGACAAGGAAAAAATCAAGTTTCGAGATCAATAACAACGGATATCAAGCTTGGAATCAGAGATAAAGTAACAATCATATATTGGAATCGATAATAAACGACTATCAAGGTTCGAAATCAATGACAAAGGCAAGATAAAGAGAAAACACCTCTCCCTTGAAAACTAGGATTTCAAGGGCATACCAAAAAGATTTGGTGGTCACCCACCCATAACATAGCTTAGAACAAATAATATTTAAGTTCGGGAATCAAAAGCAAAGGAGAAATCAAGAGAACAACACATCTCCTTTGTAAACTAGGGTTTGAAGGCATAAGAAAAGATTTAGGGTTTACCCAACCATAATATATTTTGGAACAAGGTAGTATTATCCAAAATGGCAGGACATGATGATTCCCTAGCAAATAGATATAAATTAGAGTCAAAGATTACATATAAATAAACCCTACTGGTATCCCCTTGTTTTCCCGTAGGCAAGTTAACATATACAGTAAGTTCTATTTCCTCGAAACTCAATCCCAATTCCACAGCGTACATAGTACGTAGAAAAGAATAAGTCGCATAGGAATCCAATATAATTCGGGCCCAAAAATTGTAGATAAGAGCAATACCTTCCACCACGGCGTTGGAGGCATCTTCCTCCGATTGAGTTAAAGCAAAAACCCTTCCTTGATTGGTGTTGCCGGGGGCTTGAGCTTGTAACGGTCTCTGTGGTGGTAGTGGCTGTCGTAGCGGTGGCCTGTTTGCATTCACTCGCCCAGTTGCTTGGTTGGTCTTGGTAGAAAGCAATGGACAATTATCTATGAAGTGCCCAACACCTCCATAGGCAAAACATCGGCGTGCATCCGTCCCTATTCTCTCTGGTATGCCTCCCGCTCCTCGAGCTATCTGAGGTCTCTGCTATGCTGGCCTTTGTAGAGGTGGCTTGTTTGCTGGTACTTGCTCGGTTGCTTACTTGGTCATTGGGGGAAACGAGGGGCATCTATGTTTGAAGTGCCCATACTCTCCGCATGCAAAGCATTGGCGCGGGTCCATGCCTGCTCTCGTCTGAGTAACTCCATCTTCTCCAACTGTCTGAAGTCTTTGTTCAACCGCGTCCACGTCCACGTACACGTCCACGTTCACGAGATCTTGTATTCTCGAATTCAGAGTGTAACCAGCTTCTCGCGGATGGAAGGCCTCAAATCTTGTTCAAAGCGTTTAGCCCTCCTTGCCTCAGTGACCACAAACTTGATTACGTAGCGAGACAACTCATCGAATTCGAACAAATAATTAACCCTTAACCTAAATATACAATGAATCTAACCTATCTGATAAACACATAACTTCAAACAAATTCAAGCCTACGGTTCCTTCAACCTAGTCCCACCTTTCTAGTGGTAATCCATAACCTACAACTCCCATGTAAGACCTAAAGTCTAAGCTCTGATACCAACTTTGTAACACCCCAAAACACACCCTGGACGGCATTACATTCTAAAATCATTTATACCATGAGAGCAACTAATAAAAATTCATAAATAACCGGGGGTCCTTAATTTAACGAAATTCGGGCAGAGTCTCCTTTGTACGGGAAGCTCTACCCAAAAACATAACCTGTGCAATTATATTACATTGACCACACCGGGTCCAAGTATGACTAAATATTGACCACACCGAGTCCATTTACACATCACAAAATAAAATTTCATTCACCATAAGTAATATCCACAATATCATCCCAAAAGAATAGGCCAAGCTATGACAATTACATTCCAAAAGAATTATACTCAAACTTAGCAGCGGAATAAACAAAATACTAGACTATACATGATCTCAAAATAAATTCTCTAGTCTAGTACAAAAGAAGCTATATCTCTATATGTCCACCTCGGGATTTAGATTTCCCTCGAATGGGGCCTCCCAATACCCTTGCTCGTCAACTCCGAGGTTCTTCTCTAGCACCGTATCTGAAAAATGTAATTTGTAAGGGGTGAGCACTAAGCTCCGTAGCAACATTCCTCCCAAACTCGAACAAGGTTTTAGAAAAACATAGAAAAGCGGTCGGTCTCATTTCACAAATAGCATATATAATCTTTGAAGTAAAACATGGGCATTTTACAACGGATTTCAAGTTTAAGTAGCAATAGTAATAGAAATGAACAATAAAAATCAAGTTCCAATAAACATCCATTTCCAAAATATAAACCATTTCCCACACATGATATAAGATTTTCCTCCTCGGCATGAGCATCCTTACAAGGAACCTCTCACCCTCAAGGTTTGGTTTCTCAAGCATCCTTACAAGGAACCTCTTGAGAAAATCACATAATCCTCTTTTGGTATGAGCATCCTTACAAGGAACCTCTCACCCTCAAGGCTTGGTTTCTCAAGAATCCTTATAAGGAACCTCTTGAGAAGGAATGAGCATCCTTACAAGGAACCTCTCACTCATGTTTGTCCAAACAACCATACAAGAATACAATACCAACTATTCTCTCAAATACCCAACAATTCCACAAGTCTCCTATTTACAAGCAATTTCCAAGAAAAATCTCCAATTCTCATAAGTGGTTGTACAAAGAGTAATATAAGAAAATGTACAAGAGATCATCATAAATACCATTTTGTTGTTCAATATAAAACACTAAAGTTTCGAAATCAAGAACACAAGAGAAATCAAAAGAAAAATCCCTTTCTCTTGAAACCTAGGGTTTGAAGATGAGAAAAAAGGATTTAATGGTTATTCCACCATAGATTTGTTTAAAACATGATAATCTTTGCAAGAATGTCAAGAATCAAGTATTTTATACCATATATACAAGAATGAGAGTGAAAACATGCATATATTTATGCCCTAACCTCAATGGACAAGAATGGAAGAAAACCCCAACCTTGAAATCAAGAATTTCAAACCAAAGCTCAAGCTTTAGAGACTCTCTTTCTCCCTTTTCTTCTTCCCTTTATCTTCTCCTAGGGCTCTAAGAGGTTTGTGGTGAGAGTGGAATGGAAGAATGGGACAAATGGGGCTTAAAATGGTGTTTTAAAACACAAAAATTCCGATTTTTTTTTACTGTTTCGGCAACACTTTCTGCTCCAGACCAGTATTCGTAGAATGGGCATAACTCTCTCATCCGAGCTTCGATTGAGATGATTCAAGATGATATGGAATGCTAAGAAAGATCTCTACAACTTTCATGTTTTGAGTTTTGAGAGATATTGACTGCATCAAGGTCGAAATCGCGCTTGAAGTTGCAGCCAGTGCAGTGTTCACAGCCTGTTTCATCCCTTTTTTTTTTTTTTTTTTTCCATTTCCAATCCATTCCTAAGCCAACCAAATCCATCCCAAACCTCTCCAACACATATTTCTACACCAAACCTATTTAATACAAGTTCTAGGACCTAAAATTTCCTATTTTCAGTTATTAAAAACTAAATTTCAACTATTATTTCCACTAACATTTTAAATCTCTACTTTTTCAATCTACCAAATTCAAACACACCTCACTACACATATCCATATTTTTACGATAATTATTTACTATATATCTATATACATATATAAAATAAAATGCGGGATGTTACAGATATTGACTGAATCAATGTCTAAATTGGGCTTGAAGTTGTAGCCAGTGCACTGTTCACGTGCACTGTTCAAACTAATCAGACTGTTTTGATATTGCTTTGTTATTTGGGCATAACTCTCTCATCCGAGTTCTGATTGAGATGATTCAAGATGCTATGGAATGCTAAGAAAGAGCTTTACAACTTTCATGTTTTGCGTTTTGAGAGATATTGACTGCATCAAGGTCGAAATCGCGCTTGAAGTTGCAGCCAGTGCACTGTTCACGTGATGTTTCATCCCTTTTCCATTTCCAATCTATTCCTAAGCCAACCAAATCTATCCAAATCTATCCCAAACCTCTCCAACACATATTTCTACACCAAACCTATTTAATACAAGTTCTAAGACCTAAATTTTCATATTTTCACTTATTAAAACTAAATTTCAACTATTATTTTCACTAACATTTTAAATCTCTACTTTTCAAATCTACCAAATTCAAACACACATCACTACACATATCCACATTTTTACAACAATTATTTACTATATATCTATATACATATATAAAAGAAAATGTGGGGTGTTACAACAAGGCACACTAGGTTTTTCTTTAACATATTGAGTTACAATATCACTATAGAAGTTATATAATACAAAAAGAACATGTTACTATTGATTATATTTGTACAAAAGATATGGTTGCAGACCCATTGACAAAACCTATTGGAACCGAAGAATTTAAATGACATGTCGTTGCTATAGCTTAAGTTATAAATGAACATGTCAGGCTTGTAGCCAAGTGGGAGATGTTGGAATATGTGGCTAAAATCCCTCAATATTAATTAAGCCACGGTTGGTGGTCAAATCCGGAATATACAAAACTCCAATCCGTTGGTTAAATATTTCATTATTCATAAAATATATCATAGATGCATTTTTTGTGAAATTTTTATGTATTAAATATTATTTTATAATGGTGCATGCATACATATATATTACATTAATATAATTGAATATAATTAGATGTTTGAGTTGAATCTTTTCTAGTCAACATGAGTGACTTGACTAGAGGGACCCATCAAGTAGTGAAAGACTAGTCAATTTTACTTTGAGTATAATTAGTTTTTTTTGACTGCAAAGGGTTGGAAAAATATTGGTGAAGTTGAGAAAATATTGGGGGAGTTGAGCATATTATGCTGAGTGGTAACAACTAGTTGAATGGCTAGTTGATATATTATCCCTTATAAATAAGGTTCTCTGCATACAAATAGAACACATTAGAAAAACACTCAATTTGAGAGAAAATCCATTGAGGAGAAATCCCAACTCCACTGTTTTCTTATCAAAGAGAGTTTTTAATTCTCAAAGGCTAGCTCCCTATTCATCAAATTTATCAAATTCTATTCCCCAAAAAATTTGCAGAACAGAACTCATCAAATAAGACACACTACAAATATTTGGAAGGACTTGAATTAGGGGTATAATGGCAAATTAACTCAACCACACTCAAAAGGATGCACTTTCTCTCTACTTTCCGCCCAAAACTGAACGGAAAAAAAAATGGTTGGCGGAATTGATTTGGTTTCCAGTGATTTTTCCTTTCCATCACTTTTTCCCTTCAAACCAAACAATAGAAAAACTTTCCTTCCCACTTATTTTCCATTCTCCATTTTCATCAACCCAATTTTCCATCATACTAAACATATTGTAAAAGCGAACATCTCCATCAAATTACTGTAGCTTCTATATTTTGTAATTAGTAATTCTTAATCAACATTTTTTTGTTGAGCTATGTAAAGCTTTAAGAGAGAATAGGGAGCAAGTATATGCTGAAATCATGAAGGAATAAATCATTTCCTCAACAAAAAAAAATGAGACACCTCTAAACCAATCTTTTTGGATTCAGTGTGTGAATTAATTACCACCAATATTCTCAAATACAGGTCGCTAAAAGTTCTAGTAATTGATAACTCCCCTAAATTAAAATTATAATGGACATCATATATTTACATATTTGTTCAATATATAATTACAATCTTTATCTCCTCACTTAATTCGATCCTCAATCAATTTTTATCACAAACTAAATATGCACCTTAGATGGGTAAATACGGGTGAGCTTGTAGGACTAGTAAACAATTTACAATACAATATATGAAATGGAAGTAAGATCAAACAACCAACAACAAACTGCCTAAGCACGAATACAAAAGTATATTATTTCCCAAATAATATGAAACTCAACACAACAATCTTTCAAATCATCCATGATTTCATCTTTGGTTCATTTTGATAAGAAGCTAGGCACCACTCAGTACATCCCATCAATCACACGCCCTGCAAGACACAATTACATCTCACTACTATTACCATGTCATCAAGCGTGCCCAACACATGTATCGATAAGTCCAGAAACAATTCAATAATCATAAAAATATTTTTAACACATCACATCTAATCATACGTCAAACGAAAACTATAAGGAATTTCAAAATATCAACGATTAAACAATCAAATAGTATATAACGATGAAGACCATAATACAAATTTTTTGTTGCAGTTCTGACCAACAGTCGCAAATAAATCATAACAAAATTTATAACAAAAATCTAATTTTAGTCTGATATCGAAAATAATTTTCGTTACAATAGTCATATCCAAAGCCTCATAGATACGCTTGAACATTGAGAGCCATCACTGCAACCTTCAGGGGCTGTTTGTTTTGTGGGTTTTTTTTTGGGGGGGGGGGGGGGGGGGTTTAGAAGATGGGTTGGGGATAAATAATCTAAACCATACACAAAACCCATGTTCCCATGTTTGGGTAAACATTTAAAGGCTGGATTACCAAGCCAAGCCTGCTACAAGGTCCGGACCTAAACCCTAGATCATGGGTTTCATCAAACCCATTGGGGGGTGGGGGGGGGGGGGGGGGTTGGATGAGGGTTAGTGGGTTTTGACTACAAAAAGACAATTATACCCCCAAAACCCTATCCAAATGTTACAATGTCTAGTATGGTTATTGTTTTATTGCACTTTATTATGGTTTTGAATAATAGTTATATTTTATCAATATTAATGTTTTTTTCATAAGTTACGAATAAAAAATAATCAAACATGAAAATCATAATGACACAAGAAAATGTACGATACAAACATGGGTTTGGATTAGATTGATGAAGGGCCAAAATAGTCATTTATATACAAATATATTATCATAATAGTGATATATCCGTGGACATACCAAACATGAGTATGGGTGAGATTGAATGTTGAATCCCATATTTATAAAGAGGGTTTGGGTTTGGAAGGGTTTGGAGAACCCAATCCAAACCCCTCCCAAAAAACCATCCAAACAGCCCCCTAATGTACAAAAATTACAAAATTAGAGTTGGAAAATGTGATTGAATTAAGTTAGTCAAATAGAAATTTAATACTATGCTTAAATCAAGTTATAGAGGATCAAGTAATGGAGCTTCGGTTGTATGACATGAATTAATGCTGCTCCAATGATACAATGCCGATAAAGCTACATAAAAAAAAAAAAAAATTAATTTCATGTGATTGATGATATAAAAATCATTCTTAGTTGGCATTGAAAAAATAACAGGAGAACCCTTGACTTAGTTTTGGATTTGATTCACTGCAAGATTGCTTTCTTATTTTTTAGGGAAATTTGGAGGCCGGTCCTCCTATATGGACTTATTTGGAGATATGTTCGTCAAAAAAACTTATTTAGTTTTAATTCCGTTTTTTGTCAATTTTACTATTATAACCCTTTCCTGTAAGAATGTTATAAACGACGTTTATGGACACAACAATTAGCCATATACATCTCCTTCATAATCGTCTTCAAATCCGGCTATAATCTTCCAAGCCACATTGTTTCTTTATCCGAAAAACAAGAAACCGACATTTACCAAAAACAGTTCATATTCAAATATCAAACCCATTACATTCCATAAAATACAATTTCAATTTACTATTCCAGCTACTTTGGACTCCATCGACAAAATATTAATATTGAATATTAATATTTAAAAAATAACAATAGTAACATACTCAATAAAGACAGTAACATAACCACTAAAGAAATAGTAACATGCTCACAAAAAAATAGTAACATGGTAAAAAAGTAATAACAATTAGGAATTTAATTCGGTCAAAGTGGACATTAATCTTGTAACCAAGATTCAAGAGAACTCATACATTAGTAATAAATTAAAGTGTTATAGATTTCGATTTTGTTTATATTTTTTGTTGCGCAAGACAATCGAGTATTCCTTGGTTGTGTTAATGTAGAAAAAGTTCATGTTACTGTACATGAACCGAAAAATGGAGTTCAGAATTTTGATGTCTTGATGTTCACAATTGGTGTTGAGTGTCATAATTCAACTGTCGATTGTGTGTTACTACTCATCATTTTGTAAATGTTCAATTTGTGGATCTTATGTTCACTAAAATTATTTGAAAGTTGATGTTAATGTAAAAAAACTATTGCATTGTATTTTGTAAAATTAGATGTGTTACTGAGCACAAAATTTTGATGTTACTGTGAATATTAAAATGTATGTTACATAATATACGTCTCAAAGTTTTCAATTGTATGTTAAAATTCACTATAGTAACATTAGTGTCAGTACAGTAACACGACTGTACTGGTTACACGACCCTAATTGTAACTTCAATCATATAGTAACATGAATGTTAATATATATTAACATTCATGTTACTGAATTCTGTTGGCATTGTTCAGCCTCCCTATATTATGCATTACTGTTGTTAAGGAAACAATTTATTTGTACATTAAGCTTCTCATATATAACTATCAGAATATATATCTTCTATATAAAACTTCTGTTAATTATCATAATATTTAATAAACGGTTTCCACGTATAACTCAATCAAGAGTTTCCATATATACCTCAATGATCTAATCTATGTGACTTTATATAACTGGACAAAACTAACACCGTTAGGGGTAATTTTGAGATTTAAAAAATAAGTGGACTTAAGTACCTACCTATAAGTTTAAACATGGACTTACCCTCAAATAAGTTTCCTTCTAGGACTCAAGTAATTATAAGTCCATCTAGGGGGACTCACCCTCAATTTTCACTATTTTTTAATTTTATGTCGTATACTCATATCTGATCCAAACTTTCGACAAAACATGGTATATATATTAGATAGGATCAAATAAAATGATACACTGCATGGATTGAATTGAAATCAATTATCCGATGTTGTAGTTCAACCAAACGTCCCTTAAGTGGAGTACATAATGCTTTTCCTTTCTAATGGCCGAGAGATTTACATAGTGTTACTTCAAAATTTGTTGGGATTGACGGATATATCCCACAATCGACAGATAATTTTTAGGCGATTGTTTATAAGGGGTTCAAATGCTTTATTTCAGGATTTCCTTGGGTGAGAAACAATGAGCAAACATACAGTACATAGAACTAATAAAGAAGAGTCTTTTATTAATTCAATCTAAGTGACTTCGGTTACAGGGTGATCGAATAAGTAGCCTTGATTGCAGTAATAATTGTCTCCTAAAACTACTCCTAAAAAAGCCCAGATCGTGGATCTTATGAGGGTTTGAAAGTATCCTTCATCTTCTCCACTACATGCCCTTTTATAGTCACTGTCTTTGACGGTCACTGAGTGGTAACTTTCAGTCAGTTACTTTCTTCCTTTTCAAATATAATTGCAGCTGATCATCTCCCGAATTTCTTCAGATACTGTCACGTGACATTTTTTTAATGCACCTAGGACTCCAAGTGTCGATACACTGAATATTCATGAGATTTGATATTTTATGTCCAAACAATGCCCCCTTCCCATTTAATTGGTGTGGTGGGTTTGATTTTTCGTTGGTCACCATTAGTGGTGGTCTCTGATTTTCTATTTCCTTTTTCTACCATTTGATTTCTAATTACGGTAGTTCATCTCCGATTAACTGGTCCTAACATTGGTGTCTGGACATTCATTAACACATGCATGACACTAACTAAGTCTTGTCTAATGCCAGAATTAGGATTATGCAGTACCTACTTCAAATTTTCTACAGATTCTTGCATCTGTAAACTATCTTGGCCACTAGATTAACTATTTTCTAGATTTGCAAACTCCACAGGGTTAGTACTTGAATTTGCTTAACAATTGCCATTGTTTGGCGTCATTTCCAAAGTTTTATTAGTGCCAAGCACAATTTCATCTTGTTTTCCTATTCGAACAATTTTCTTGATTTAAGTTAGTAATGTTGTCTCACCGGACGTGCCAAAAGATTGTTACTCCAAAATCTATTGGGATCGACGAATATATCCTAATTGATAGATTATTTTCGAGTGATTGTTTGTAATTAGTTCAAATGCCTTATTTTAGGCCTTCCTTGGATGAGAAACAATGTACACACACATAGTACATAAAACTAATAAAATAGAATTCATTTATTAATTCAATTGAAGGGACTTCGGTTATAAGGAGACTGAATAAGCAATCTTAATTGTAGGAATAACTACCTCCTAAAAATAATCTAAAACTACTCCTAAAAATGCCAATATATGTGGGTCTTTTTGGGTTTTGAGTATATCATTCATCTTCTCTGTTACATGCCCTTTTATAGCCATTGTCTTCGACGGTTTTGTTTCCATCGACGGTTACTGATTGGTAACTTCCAGTCAGTTACTTTCATCTTTTTCAAATATAGTGGTGGCTGATCTTCTCCTGCTTACTTCATATTCTACCACGTGGCATTTTCTTAATGCACCTAGGATGCCAAATATCAATATACTAAATATTCCTGAGATTTGATATTTTATGTTCAAACAGATAGAGGGGCCTAATTGGGATTTGATCATTTCGGTTGATAATTTAGGGATAAGTTAAAGTCAATAGTGAAATTTAAGGTGCAAGGTATAAGCATATCAATTATAGGAAAAATTACCAATAAGTATTATTTTTTCTTACAAACATCCATTAAGTTCTATCATTTTTATTTTATATCAATAAAGTCCTATTTTTAATATTTTATTTCAATTAAGTCCTAATTCCATTATATTCTAATTTTACCCTTAACCTTTATTTACCAAAACTCTTTCATTCTTATTGTTGTATATTAACTATTATTTAACTTAATTTTTTTTTTTTTTGAGAATGGATCAGTTGCCATCCCCTTTTATATGAGTTAATTTACTTATTTTTTCTATAAGTTTTTTCTTGAAACTACTGTTATAGATACATAATTTTTGTTTAGGTAATAGTATTCGCTTCAATCGCAATTCTAAAATTACAAAATACTAGAGTTTTTATCATGAAACTCTTGTTCATCGAGCATATATAAGGTCCAGAATCTTTTGTTGCATCTCATAATCACAATTATAAAAATTATTAGGAATTAGATTTTTCATAAAATTATCAAGTACACAATACAATTTAAAACACAAGAAGTTAGGGGGAATGCATGAATAGAAGACGACTAATGTTATTATGTCTCCAATACCTTACCTTAGGTGTCATATCTGTCACGAGAATGACTAGCCTCCTACTTGAATCCAGTTGGCTATATGTCCATAGCTGTTTAATACTTAACAAATATGAGTAAATTAAAATTGAAAATGCATTGAGGATAAGATCACCCAGAAATTTTTCAGTTGCAAATGAGTCATTTAGTTGGGCGTTTTTGGTTTCTCTTAATTTTGTTCATGTATGTGAATTCAAACTTCATTCTAAAAAGACATCCTAATACACAAGAATCCAATCGCTCTGAGTAGTCTAGGGTAAATATACGTAATCTTTTGTGAATTGAAAGAATGATATCAGATCACAATAGAACAATCTTCTTTTGTCTTTGCTGAAGACTTTTGTGGGTTGGGGGAAATAGTGGCAGAGCCATAGTAGGGGCAATGGGGGCAGTTGCCTGCACTGTGATACCCCCACTAAAAAATTGTAAAACTTTAGGGGAACTTTAATATTTCAGAATATAAGTAGATAGAAATTAAATTTAGAATTCAACATTTGAGATTTTTCAAGCATACAATATATATTGGATTAAATTCTTTCAATTTAGTTTGACTTGAACAATTTATTTGTTGAATTAAATTGATTTTATATCTAATTTTGGTCTTAATAAAATTGTGATACATAGAAATTTTTTTCAAATCTTTTATATTAATCTTGTTCAATTTTAATTATTTATTGTCCTTATAAATGGTTTCTTAAAGATAAGAATAAAATATTTTAAGTGATGAAGGTGACGATGATGGTGGTGACCGGAGCTTATTTTAAGTGGTGCTAGTGACGATGGTAGTTGTGACCAGAGTTTATTTAAGTGGTGGTAGTAGTGATTAATAGTTGTTTTTTTAACGACGGTGGTGATTAGTAGGACTTTTTTTTTTTCTAGGGTATAGAGGTAGCGTTGACCTGTGCTTTTTTTTCCCTATTTTAATAGGTGTAGCGGTGGTCATCTTTCTTTTATTTGTGTGGTAACGGTGATTAACTTGACTTTGATTTTTCTTTTTGACAGTGATAATTGTTATCATCTATTTTTTTTCTTGTTGTGGCGGTGTGATCAATTAAATTTTGTTCTTGGCCTACGACATTTATTGAAGTTATGTTTACAACATTACCAATTGAAACTCTTTTTTGCTATTACAATTTTTTTCGATAGATTATTTTTTTTTTCAATTGCTAAAACTTTGATTTTTTTGTTGTTGTTGTTGATACGGGCAATTGGTACGTATTTCATACAAGAAATCTCTTATGGTTTGGGGCAAATTCCGTTAAACGTCCTTATGGATTGGGTTGTAGCGCTTTATCCCTCTAGGGGCCGTTTGGTTGTAGTATAAATGATAAATTACATAGTCATAACAGATTAAGATTCTCTAATCCAACCTTATATAATATTTGGTTGCAAAAAATACTCTGTATTAGATATAGTCTTATTTCAAATTCTTATCCAAATAATATATTTTTACCCAAATAACACCATGTATCCGTACTATTATACTGATTAGAATACCACCTTGGGAGGTGGTATTATAGTCCAATTGAAGCGTGTTAAGTTGTAAATTTATTATTTTACCCAATAGATAAACAAAAACATTAATAACTATACAAGATTGATAATTTTTTAGTCAATATGTAATTGTTATTCTATTATCCCACATTTAATCATGTATTTTATCCACCTATACGGAATTAACCTGTATTGTCTAATACAATCTATTCTTTTACAATACAATCTATGTTAAGCATACCTCATCACATACTCCATTATATACTTGATTAATTTTGCATAAATATTTTTGTGCATCATCACCTATGTTTATATTACCACGTCAAAAATTGTGGAAAAACTCTCTCTGTGGATATCTATACATAATCTAATGTAGGCAACTATTAAAGCACAAATTTTTGAAATTTGGCTTCTAAAAGTATAAGGGGTTATGTGTTATATTAAAATTATTAGGATTTATAGTGCAATAACCCAAACCATAAGGGAGTTAACAGGAAATTTTCTCCACCCAACAGAGAGTTTGTGGATCAAAAGACTTTTCAGATGATGACTTGACTTACTAAACTAGCTTCTGCTACCATAGCTTCACACTTTTTGCAAAAAAAAAAAAATCTGAAGGACATGGCTCAAACTGCTTTTGATTTTCTTTTCGAGAACTTGGAGCTGCTACTTGCACGTAAGGCCTACGGGTATCCAGATCATAAGCAGCAGATCGAATATCTATACAATGACCAAAAATTCCTGTGGATCCTCGTCAAGGAATTAGTTGAGAAACGCTCCGAGCACAATGAGAAAATTCTGGTGACAAAACTCGTTGATGTGGCAGACAAGGCAGCCAATTTAGTCAAATTAATTTTGGATAAAATAGATGATACCGAGCAAAAGCTCATTAGTGTCATAGAAGATCTTAAGATTATCAAGAGAATGGCACGGGAGATTTGCACCAAGGTGTACGGTATTGGAGTCCAGCAACTGCAAGAATGTGGTGGATGCTCATCTTCATCAAGAGCAGGCAGTGGCACTTTAGTAGTAGAGGATGAAACTGTGGTGGTGATCTCGCAATTTGGTAAGTCTTCCGAGATTGGAAGCTTAGCGAGAAAAGATACCGAGGAAGCAATGGTGGTGGGCTTTGATTTGGAGGCGGCGTGTATGGTGGATTGGCTTACTGGACGACAAAAGCAGTTAGACGTGGGGGGCTTTGGTTGGGGGGCCAGAGTTGTCTCACCACGCACTGAACGACAAAAGCGGTTAGACGTGGTGGATCAGCTTACTGGAGGACAAAAGCAGTTAGAAGTGGTCTCAATTATCGGCATGCCCGGAAGTGGTAAGACAACTATGGCCAGAAAAGTGTACAATGATCCTTGTATTGCATCTCACTTCAATGTTGGTGCCTTTATCAGTGTTCCTAAACATGGCGATTTGTCGCTTGGAGTTTTAGATTCGTATCTTTTCATCACTGATCAAATTCGTAAAATGAATCATGAAGAGCTATGTAAAGAGCTTTATACATTCTTGGAAGGCCAGAGATATCTTGTTGTCGTCGATGATATAAGGGATATTTGTGTCTGGAACTATTTAAGGAGATGTTTTCCAGATGACAACAATGGAAGTAAAATTATTCTAACTAAGCAACATGAGCGTATGGCTTTCAAAATTGGACATCTTACCCCTCGTTTGCTGCAGCGTCCTCTCACTCTCGATGAAAGTTGGGTTTTACTGGAAAAGAAGGTATTTGGGGAAGAACGCTGCCCTCTAGAATTATGGAAATTCGGAAGGCAAATAGCAGAAAAGTGTCATGGACTACCTCTCACAATTGTTGTTATAGCAGGACTCCTTGCAAAGGAAGAAAAGACGCAATATTTTTGGGAGCATGTTGGCCAAAGTGTATTTTCTTACGTGGCTGCGGTTCTTATTTTCTCCTTTAAGTTTCATCCTGATCTAGAACTTGCTTACATTAAAATTATTGAGGATTCTCTGGGGCTTGGTTATATCAGTGATGATATTAAAGTGACTATAAAGAAAGAGGTCATGAAGCATTCTACCATAAAAATGTGTATCAGAATCCCACAAGATGAAAGGCCCCCCTGTGGGAGTTCATTAATACAAAGAATTCTCAATACAGAGCAAACAGGCATAAGGAGTCCTCCAACAGCTGGTATTCCTAATGAAGATAAGGAAATTGTGGTTGGATTTGATCAAGAAGCAGAGACCATTAAAGAGCGACTTATAGGCCAGAAAAAGTTAGAAGTTGTCTCCATTGTGGGCATGGCTGGACTAGGTAAGACAACTCTAGCTAGAAAAGTGTACGATGATCCTTTTACTGTATATCACTTCTATATTCGAGGTTGGGCCTATGTGTCTCAAGTGTACACAAAGAGGGATTTGTTACTTGACATTTTACATTCTGCTTTGCTGCTTAGGGATGAAATTTATGAAATGAGTTATGCAAAATTAGGTGAAATGAGTGATGCAAAATTAGGTGAAGAGGTGCGCAGACGCTTAAAGGGTAAGAGGTATCTTGTCGTGTTGGATGACATTTGGAATATTGATGCCTGGTATGATTTGGAAAGATCTTTTCCAGATGACAATAATGGAAGTAGAATTATGTTCACCAGCCGGATAGCAAATATTACTCTTCGTGCTAAATCTAATGGCTGTCACCGTCTACGCTTCTTAACTCAAGACGAAAGTTGGGAACTGTTGCAACAAAAGATATATCAAAGAGTATATTGCCCTCCAGAGCTGGTGGAAATTGGAAAGCAAATGGCAGCAAATTGCCAGGGACTACCCCTTACCATAGTTGTATTAGCCGGAATTCTTGCAAAGACAGAGAAAACAGTAGACTGGTGGAACCAAGTTGCTGAGAGCGTAAGTTCATACACTCTTAGGGACCCAAATCAGTGCATGGATGCTCTAGCACTGAGTTACAACTACTTGCCTCATCACTTGAAGGCATGTTTTCTCTACTGTGGAGCATTCCCAGGAAACTATGACATCCCAGTGTGGAAGTTGGTGTGGTTATGGATAGCCGAGGGGTTTATACCACGAATTAGGCACAAGAGCATGGAAGACACAGCTGTCGATTACTTGATGGACCTAATTGATAGAAATCTGGTTTTAGTTACCAAAAAAAATTCCAGTGGTGATGTCGCAGTATGTCATCTCCATGATCTGTTGCACGATTTATGCTTGAGAAAAGCTGATGAAGAGAATTTTCTGCTACCGATTAATGGGTATGAACAAGTTCTTTCTTTTTCAGGTCTAGCAAAGAGACGTCGCTTGTGCATCCATTCGAAAGTTTTTCATTATATTTCTTTTGAGCCTCGAACAGCAAACTTGTGTTCTCTCTTATGCTTTGGTCCTGAATCAGATACATTATCTGGGAATCATGCGTCACACATTTTTCGGGCCTTAAGTCATCTTAGGATTATGGATTTCTCATCCATTCCTGTCACACACTTTTCTGAGGAGATATTGCAACTTGTTCATTTGAAGTATTTAGCACTTCAGATTTGGGATGGTAGTCTTCCAGCATCAATATCCAACCTGGAGAACCTGGAAGTCCTTATTATATCATCAAGGGCCAATGTAACCGTGCCAACAAATATATGGAAGATGCGGAAGCTGAAACATCTGCTTATTACATCAAGAGAAAATAATATCGAGATGCCTTTGATTATTGATGATTATCCGTCCTCATTGAATGACCTCCAAACCATCTCACAAGTATGTCTTGCTAGTTCATGCCCGGACATCTTGAGAAGGACTCCTAGTCTTAGAAAGCTAGGATTTTGTGGACCTATGATGTCAGAGTCCAGTAATGTAACATTCCCCGATCTACACTTCCTAAGCCACTTGGTTACATTAAAGTTTCTAGACACGAATACCCAGGTCCGCATGTCTCGCAATTTGAAATGGGAAAAGCTTCCTCCAAATCTCAAAAGGCTAACTTTATCGAACACTGATCTAAAGTGGGAGGATATGAAAATCCTAGGGATGCTACCGAACTTGGAGGTTCTCAAATTAAAATTTCATGCCTGCATAGGAGAAAAGTGGAGAACTACTGATGGGGGATTTCGTCGACTCAAAGTTTTGAGAATTTTCCACTCAAATATTGCTCAATGGGAAGCCTCTTGTACTCACTTTCCAAGCCTTCAGCAATTGATGCTGCGAGGATGTTCTCAACTCCAGGAAATCCCTTTTGAATTAGGGGATATTTTCACGCTGGAGATTATTGAGCTGATTGATTGTAGCTCCTCTGCTATAAAATCTGCAAGACAAATTGAGGAAGAGCAACAGAGCAAGGCAAACGATTTGCTGCATATCCGTATTAGCCCTCCAGATTGGGAGCTTACTACATATTCTTGACACTGCTAAGCATTGCCGAGTGCTGGCACGACTAAAATTGAAGAGCTTGGGGTATTTTTTTTCTAGTTATCTCCTTTTGAATAATAAAACATTTATCTCATTTCATCTACTCCATGGGCATCTAAATCATTGCTTTGGAAATTGTTTGCATAATGTAATGTGTAATTGCACGTTTATGTCCCACTAATACTGGGGTCATGTAATGGGTCATTCTGAAATTTTGCCCCAATTTCCTAGTAGTGGCCATTTCTCCTGCTAATCAAGATACTGTCACTTAGTTTTACCATGGCAAAGCATTGGTTTATTACTTTCTTAGTTCTTCAGATGTGTTGTTTTGAGTTGGATTCCTTGTTTATGAGGTGGAAGTTTTTTTCTAATTAGATTTTGTATTTCCTAGGAACAAATGGACCAAGGAACAAATGCACTAGGACAGAAATTGTTCTTGTCTTTTGATCTTTACACAATGTAACACCTATTCTCTAATGTTATCTTATTTTATCCTCAATTTTATTATGTTTAAGGTACTAGATGGAAGAGTATACAAGCTAGAAGGTCACAGTGTTGGAGTCCTTGTGAACCACTTCAATTTGAAATCAACAACAATCTTGAAATGATGGCTGCTCGTTCAAAGGAGCTGGATTATTTTGACTCTATCACTGAATAGCATAAAATGGGATCAGAGTGCAGTTTCTTATCAGAAAAACAAAAAATAGGATCAGAGTATCTCTAATGTTTTGACTCTAATGTTTTTCTTCCATGGATGGAGTTGTAATTATTGAGACCCACATGTAATCATTTGTGGTTTATAAATGAGATTGTTTGTTGCTCTATTTCAATTAATACCCGTATTTTATCTGTAGGCATCACGGTACACGAGTTTGGAAATGTGGCATGCATTTGACAGTATATTTAAGGACCACCTGGATGGAGGGTAATGCTAATTTTTCTGGTTATAGCATTTATTAGAAGTGTTTAACATGTAAATTCTACATATACCATGTGTTATTCAATGATGAGAAAATTAATGATCAATTCCTATGAATTCCCTGTGAAACATATAAGAAAGATATGATGTTTGTGGTTTGGGCAAAAAATAGTTGTTGAAGTAGATGATCTTTGTGCAATTTAGCTAGGATGATTCATTTTAGAGTCATGCCAACTAATCGAGTACAAGTTGTCTATTTCATTTGTTTTCCCCTTTGTTCATCAGTAATTGAAAACAAAACCACTGTATATTCTTGAGTGTAGTGGCATTCATAAGATTTAGTGATTAGTCAAAAACATATGGTTTTGAAGTTTTGTTCACCTCTTATATCACGATAGACTGTGCTGAATATCCTGGCAATGTAAATTTACTAAAGCTTAGTATCCATAAGATAAAAATTTCTCATTCCGTAACTCTCCACCAGATGTCAAGCAAGAAATCCTAGGAAAATAGAAATCCAAAAGAAAAGTAAATTGTTTTCAAGTTTTGTCTGCAAACCCTTGTAGAAAGTGATGCTATTACTGCAAAACTAAGTCACGGGTTTCATGAAGTCTTGAACATGCCATCTATATGTTGGAATGGATCATGAAAATGTGAGATGCTATCCCACATTGTCATTACGCCAAAGCCTTTTAACATATGTTGCTAGACCTAAATGGATCACACAATGAGTTATGCACTTGAATCTCACTACCTTACCAATAGCATGCAATTTGTTCACATGATTAGTTTATTCTTGAGAGGGAACATATGAGGAGCGTATTGAAATATTTTGTACATTTATATCATATAGCACACTCAATTTAAGTGGCGTGTAATGTGTAAAGGATGCATGTGAGTGGGATGAGTAATTTCTATGAAGTTCCTTGATATTTTAGTCATCAACCATTACATCTATCAGGTTCCATTACTAATCACATCTTTACATCAAAATGTATTCTTTTCAATAATAAATATGCCGGGAGTTTTTCATGTAGACTTTGATCCCACCTTTTACCTAAAATCGTCAAACACATTTGTTGTACTTGTTAAGAGAATTTAATTAAGCAAAAGGGACTTTTCTTTTGATATGGTCACCTTACACTCTTCCATAACCTCAAGATATGACTTCGCGACTATTGGATCCGCGATGACAATGTCATCACCCAATAGAGCATAATCAAAGAACTTCACCCCAAGGCGTAACCTCCATGCTGCATACCACACCAGCATATGATGCGTGTTGTTTCCACATTCTAGAAATATAGCATTTACTGTCATTGCAAATCTAATTACTCTTTTTGAAAATATAGTGCTATTCAGAGGCGAGCGAGATGAAAGTATGCCATTTAGAAACCTACACGCAACCATAGGCTGCAGGCCATTGCAAATTATTGCTTAGCCATCAGGTTAGCATCACAATGGAATAGTTATGACAGTAGTTAAACCAAAGTTTCTATGTTTTAGAAAGGTATCATCCTTCTCTTATTTCATGGTCATAATTAATTTGCACAAACACTTCCACTGCCAAAATGCTCTGTCTTTCCCATCAATTGTTTAGATCTATCTCAAGAGTTTTTCAAGGCTTCCAATGTATTGAATGAGATATATTGCCTATAATGGATTTCACATCTATCATTGCTATTTTGTGACTTAGGAAGGCTGCAATGTTAGCAAAAAGCCATGCCATTTTTTTTTTTCAAAAAATCTTTTTAGACAGTTTCATTGTTGCTGATGATTTTTGTCATGGGCATTTTAGGAAGTACCTTCGGGCAACACATGAATGGCAGGAGAAGGATATTGCTCTAGTGTTGACCATATGGACAAGTACTCATAGACTGTGTTGCAGTAATTTTCTTTGATTTATTTGATAAGCTATGCAATATGCAGTAAGTTTTGATGATTGTCACTATATTTGAAGTGGCAAGAATTACATGATGTGGGGTCCAAAGTTGAGTTAGAGCCTTCAAGGAAAGAGGAAACTACAAATAATGGGAAAGAAGGATTTCAAGCACCATCAAGTGAGGAAGCACCTTCAAATGCCAGTGCTGCTGCTAAGCCATATATAGAAAAGCGTTATAAGAGCAGATGAAGAACGTGCATTGTGGTATGATCTCTATGTTCCCTTTGATTATAATATGTAAAGTTTGTTCAATAGGTCATGTCTAGATGATATATCTTGCAATGAATTATTATTTGTTATAGGTGTTACCTAGACTGAATTGCCTGTGCCTTCAGGTGTGGCAACAATGGCAGTGGTGACCGGAGCTTTTTTTAAGTGGTGGTGGCAGTGATTAGTAGTTGTCATGTGTTGTTCAATGTTGATATAATTAATGATTATTTCTTACTAGTTTTCTATAAAACTTATCACATAATAGATAGTGGTACTTGGATTTGCGAAATGATCAAATGATGTGGTTTGGAAATGATACTAATCTATATCGGTAGAACTTTAAATATGTTATGCTACTGGGAGAGGACCTGTTGTTTGTAGTTTGGCAAGAAATAGTGGATGATCCTTGAGCAATTTAGCTAGGATGATTCATGTTAGAGTCATGCTATTTACATTGCCCAATGATTGTGTTTTCCTCTTGAGTGTACTGGCTTTCATAAGTATAGTGATTGCAGTTAAAGAAGCAAGATGTTACTCATCATGCATTGCCTCTTATATAGCAATGTAAAAGTTCAAAAGCTAATTATGCATAAGATTTCCCCAAAAAAGAAGAGAAATCCGAAATAAAGATATATTTTGTTCTGTGCATCCACTGGTGTACCGTTGCAGCAAATAATGTCATTGCTGCAAATAATGCACAAATCATCTACATGTTCAAATGAACTTGTCACCCGAGGGTTATAACATATTGCTAAATCATCTGGTAACTTAAAAGTAAAGAGGAGTCAATTAATAAGTTTTCACAATAGGAAGTTCCTGTACTTGAACCTCATGACCTTACCAATAGATTGTAGTCTATTCACATGGGTAGTCTACTCTTAAGAGGCAACACGTGAGGAGGGGTCTTGAAATATTTTGTACATTTCTCTCTAATATCTCACGCTTTTGAAGCAGGATGTTATTGATAAAGGATGCTTGTGAATGGGATGAGTGATGAAGCTTGTCTAGTCACCAACCAGTATGTGCAAGAAATTTCTTTTCAGATAGGTTTTGATCCATTCATTAAACCAACCTTTTGTTTAAAATCATCAGTCACACGAGTGTACTTATTCAAAGATACTAAATAAACTCTCCATTATTCCGATAGTCGGTGTAATCTATCTATTTACTTCTTCAAAAAATGTAGTACTCTTTTGGGGAGAAGTAGGATGAAAGTATGCCAGTAAAAACCCACATGCAAGCATAGGTACAAGATCATTACATGTTATAGCCATCAGGTTTGCAACACAATGGAATAACTATGGCACTAGTTAACCAAAATTAGTATGCTTTAGAAGGGTATCATCCTTCTCTTTATTTGATGGTCATTATTAATTTGGACAATCACTCCCAAATGCAAAGTGCTGTGTGTAGGTTGCTAGGAATAGATTAGATACATACCTAACTGTTGGAATAATTTGCATATATAATGTTTCGCTCTTAGACTAAAATCCTCATTCTCTAGTTTCGGAACTGAAACATTTTGCTATTGTACCAAGCCACTATAATGAAGATGACGAGGACCAATAGTCCCTCTAATGTGGGAATTGGGATGCAAGGAATGATGAATTTATTACGGTTCCTAACCTCTAGTATTATTGAACGAAGTGCTGCCTTAGAGTCCAACTTGTTATTTCAATCGTCCTTCTATCTCTATGCCTTTTAAATTTAAGCATAAATACGATACTTGGCTGTTTTAATTAACAATTTGTCTGACAAATGGTTTAACACCTAAAAGTAACAATTCATTTGAGAACCCACCCCCTGTTTTCTACTTAAATGTGTGGTAGGGTTTAATATTAGACTAGAAGGAATGAATCCCAAAGGTGAGTATTTTTCCTCACAACACATCCACAAAGAAAGAGAAAGAAAGCACTGGGTTTTAGATTTCCCCTCTTTATGGGAGTATTGGTCAGTTCAAATAAAACTTTTTTCTTCTTCATATTCCTCTGTGTTTAGCCTAAAAAGACTACAAGGCAACTTCCATTTTCAATAATACCTTTTCCATCCCTGCTACCTTATTCTAATTTAAAATGCTTATTTTTTACTCAACAGAGCTTAAAAGTTCAGCCAAATTTCGGCCTAGGGTGTGGCATATCAATGACTAGGGATAATTCGTGGCTGAAGGCACGGTGCAATGTAAGTGAGAAGTGATGAATTTGGGAGAGAAATTTAATGTGAATGGTTTTAAGAAGGATGTTGGTGGCTATTGAAAGAGTCTATTTAAACCGTCTAATGAGTTTATTGAAGTCTGTCCTGTTTTATATTATAGATTATAGATTTGGTACATTGTGATGTGAACTTGTTGGAGAAATATTTTCCAGATTCACATCATTATGTGATCTGTTTGCCATTGAAAAATTTCTCCTGATTCAATTAAAATTTCAATTTCCTACTTTGACTGTTTTGTAGAGAAGGTTATAAGTTCATGAATTTCTTTTATCAGGTGACCAGGTGGAAATTGGATGTTTTGTCTTTGACAGTCAACTAGTAGTTGCTTCTGCTTTAAAAAAAGCCCCCCATTGAAAACAGGTTGCAGATGCAGATGGTAAGCAACCCACTTTGGTTGCGCCTCAACAAGGGTACAGAAGGCTAATTGATGGATATCTAGTTTTTCTTCCCAGCCGAAGCATCTGTTGATACTGCAATCTTATTAGCTCCTGCCTCCTGCCTCATGTAATTGAATTTCACAGCTTTTACATTGGCGATAAGTGGATTTCTTGAATACTAGAGTTTTTGTACAAACTATGTTGGATCTTATGTTGAGTGTTTTTTCATATATTATTGTAAATGTGCATTTATGGAAGTCTTGTCCCCTGGAGACGTTAGAGAAGTCTAGACACTTATCGTATATTTGCAGTTTCAAATGCAAATATGTGCATTCGGTAATGATATTTCAAATATTATTGTATATTTGCAGTTTCACCACATCATCATTAAGATCTTAGGAAGAAGTAAATTTACAGCATATATTTTCGCCTTTCCATCGTTCATATCTTCAAGGTGATTCAGGTACTGTTTATTGTAGGGAAGCAAACTCCACTTTTTGCTACTCATGTAAACCTCTGCCAAATTGAGGGCTCTGAGCAATGGAACAAGGAGCTCTTTTTGCAGAAAATCTTAGATTCTGTCTGTAAGCAGTCATGCTCGTTCGCTACGTTTGGTAGGAGGATTAAGCTTGAGAATGGAATATACATGCCATGGTAATGCCTATTCTTAAGTTTGGTTGGCAGGAATTAAAACATAGTATTTCCCATTTCATTCCCATGCGTAACACTCTATATCCACTGGATAAAAAACCCGACACTCCTTTCCCTTTCCGATCGTCGGCTCACGTCGTTGCTCAGCTGGATCACTTCATCTCCTCCCCTGATCTCTCTCTCTCTTCTGCTTCATATCTTCTCTTCTTCCTCACTGACGCCCAGGACCAGCCTATACTAGCTCATACGAACAATCTCAGGTAATTTGTTGCCAAGTAATTTTCAGATCCAACATCAAGTTTCTAGGGTTTGGGGTCTTTTTGCTTTTTCAAATGTGAGTCAGTCTGTTGGAAGTCCTCTGCTTTAATTTTTCAGATCTGTTTTTGCTTTTCTAATTTGAGATATAGAACTAGCTCTTTATGTAGATGACACCACCACCTGTAATTGGAGAATCATGACTCATAAGTGACCTAGTTTTTGAGAATCAGTGGAACTGCTTCATAATGCAGACCAAGTGTTTGTCAAAATGCCAAAGAAAAAAAAGAAGAGGAGAAAATAGCCTTCTTTTGCATTCATAGCTGGTTATAGACTTGGCCTTTGATTTGTTCAAATCCAAGGCTAGCTGGTTGTTGATTTGCCCTCCGATTTCTTGGTGCAGTGGCAGTGACATATTCAATGTGGCGGGCTGCCTTCTTGAACCTGCGACTCTGAGTTTTTTCTTTTCATTATGTACTGTTCTATTTTTGATTTTGGCAGACAATGAGTTTAATGTATAGCTTAGTGAGTGAAAGCCATATTTGTGCTTCTTTTCTTTTTATCAATAATTGCTGAAACTGATGTAGATTGTCTTGTAATTGCTGGAGTTTTACAATTTTTTACCGAAGAGTTGATTACTCAAAGTATGAATACTTCACGCTTCTAATGCTTGCATATTATAATTTTTGGAATTATATTTTGCCAACTCTTTGTAGATGATTTATTCACTGTCCATCATCACATTGATTCTCTTTGATGTTCAATGTACTTTTCTTCTGAATATTTTGATTTTGCTTTTACTAACAGTGGTAAGAAATTTAGTAGCTCCATAGGATGTGGCAGTGAATTACAAACTGTACGTTTGGTGGTTTTCATGTTTAATTTGTACATGCATGCCTTTGTGTATCTGGCTCCTTGTCTAATTATTTCTCCATTTTATTTTTAATCATATATCCTTTGTAATACTTCTCATTATTTGTTACATTTTCACATGGTTTGCCTCCATTCAGTGCTCTGGTGCCGACAGTGCTACAAAGCTTTGGAATATCATTGTTTAACTAGAACTACACATTGTTGTGTCTGACTATTTCCTACATTATTTGACCTTGGAAGATTGTGGGTCTTCTGGCTTCCTTGCATTGTGAGGCTCATGTGATATGCTTGTAATATTAAAGATTGGATTTTCTGAAATTTGTATAATGAGTAGTTGTGTGAAGCCCCAAATACAAAGTGAGACCAATCCGGTTTGTTCCTTGAGCGGCATGCGCAGCCGAGGTATTTATGATAGCTACCTACCACTGTTAAGATGGAGTTTTGAATGATCTGAAGGAAAGTGTGGATGCATGATCATAGAGAAAATAAATTTGGGGGCTAGTACATGATTTGGTATTATATTTGGAAAGCTAGAGCGAATGTAATTCTTTTAAATTGTATGACAACTATAAGTGACAAAGCTAGTAGTGCATGATAGATTTTGTTTTTGTTATTATGGATGTTCATGTAAATCAAATTATTCTATTTTTGCTATAGGGTGTACATGTTTGCACCGACTACTCCTTCAAGCTTAGCGGTTGATTACTGTGGCTTGAACTGGAGAGCATGTCCTTAAAGGGACAATAGTGATTAGTCCTTAGGGGATGTGGGAAGAGATTGAACTTGAGATTTTTGGGTTACTAAAGGTTAGGCTCAACCACTGAACCACCCTTAAGGGTTGATCAATTTATTTTGTTAATTTCATGTTTGAGAGTTTAATTTATACGTCAATTTCTATTTATTAAAATTTAGAGTGGAATAAATTTATGATTTTTTTAGGCATTTTGTTTTTTGGTTTGATTTTATGTATTGTACATTCTATTGGATTTGTAGGTGATTTAACAAAAAGAATCTAACTTTTTTTTAAAAAAAAATATCGTTTTTCCTAAAGAAATACTTCCTTGTAAAAGTTAGTCTTATACTAAACAAATTATTTTTACTTGAGAAAATATTTTTCTTTCATTTATTTCTTGACATTTTTGGCAACGAACTAAAATAGGAGTGTGGGGATTATATATTTTTATTTTGTTTGACAAGTTTTAAAATTAATAGCTATACTTATTGTAAGGAAGTATGTTACACGAATTAAGTTAAAAATTTATAGTTAAAAAAATTATTTTGTTTAAATTTCATTTCATTTGAGTAAAAAATATTTTAAATCTCATTCCAATAAGTATTATCTTATTTAAACATTGGAATGGAATATGCATTTCATTACAAGACTTGATTCTAAGTAATTGTCAAACATTGGAATGGTAATACATATTTCATTACATTGCTAAGTTAATTCCATTCTTACGTTCATTTCGTTTCCACTCAAAAGTACTATTGCGAACCAAAACATAACATAAGACTTTTATGAGATGCACATAAGTTGGTCCGTACTCCCCTGACTGTTAAACCAAAAGAAAAAAACTTTTAAACATTGAGAGAACTTGGTGAAAATTTTAAAATCTTGTAAGTACAAAAGTGTCATTCACCCACAAAAAATAAAAAAAGGCCGGCCACTCTATGTCGTCAAGAAATATTAACATTGATTGAATTGTTTATGGGTGAATTGTATTTTGCACCATAAAAGATTTAAATTTTTTTGTTTTGGACTCGTGATTCTTGAAGATTAATTTTCTACATTACATGTTCAATGTATTAAAAGTGTTGTAATGTGGTACTTCCGTTACTCATTCAATCAATGTCAATTGGTTGATTTTTCACGAAATGAAAAACAAAAGTTAATAGAAAAGTTTCACTACAACACTGTTAATACATTAAAGATGAAATGTAAAAAAACTAATTTTTGAGGATATAAAATAAAAATTCTTAAATTGTTTAGGATACAAATGAGATTCTCTCATTGTTTGTTAATTTATTAAAATATCAAAATCAGAGGCACTTATTTTCTCCGCCCAGCATAAACCTCCATTATGTAGAGTTGCATAAGTTTCCATGACTCATCATTATCTCTAATTTGCTTCCACAGTTATTACAAAACCTCACATCGATGGATTTATTTTCTTTTCATTCACGATTGCCCATTGATGAAACTGATTTTGGGTCACTCTTGTGGACGGATGTAACTGCTTCTCATTCACAAATGCCGAAGAATGAAACTACATTTGATTCACCATTGCCGATGGATGAAACTGCTTTTGGTTCACTATTGTCGAGCTTGTTCCGGGCCTCCCGGCTATTTTTATCCCACCACCGTACGAGGGCAGTTCCGGACTATCGGATCGTATTCTTATCTATATTCAACGTGCTAAAACTTATGAGGACCGTCTTCAACGAATTGGTTAACAAATTCCCTGATAGTTATGAAATTAAAATTCTTCAGGAAAAAATTTATGATGCGAATGGTATGACGGGACGACTTAGACCACTGGTTAATAAAGTCTGTGATACTGAGGAAGAGGAAAAGCTGGCCAATCTCAAAGAAGATCTTAAGGCTATCATCACAATGGCGTCGGAGATGTGGGCCAAAATGTATGATATTGAAGTCCCACAATTGCACTTACCGAAAAAGAAAGAAAGAAGTCTTGCAAGAGCAGATACTGTGGTGAGCTTGCACTTTGGAAAGTCTTACAGCATTGGAAGTTCCGCGAAAAATGATCCCTTCATGGCAGAGGAAGAAACGACGGTGGGCTTTGGTGAAGATGCGGCGAGGATAGTGCAGAGGCTTATAGAAGGACAAGATGGGTTACAAGTATTGTCAATTGTCGGCGAGCCTAGAATTGGCAAGACAACACTGGCCGGAAAAGTGTACAATGATCCTTACATTACACATCACTTCAATGTTCGTGCATGTATTAATCTTTCTGAACCTGACCCATCGTTGGATTTGCTGCCTAGCACTTCCAATTCCGCCATCCTGATCACTGATCGAATTTGTAGAATGAGTCACAAAGAGTTATGTGAAGAACTTTACGGGTTCTTAAAAGGCCAGAGATATCTTCTTATCATTGAGGATATGTGGAACGTCTGTGTCTGGGACTATTTGAAGAGATGTTTTCCAGATGACAACAATGGAAGTAAAATTATACTTACTACTCGGCACAAAGATGTGGCTTTGTATATTGAACCTCATAGCCCTCCTCATTTTGTTCGACCTTTAACTCCAAATGAAAGTTGGGTTTTATTGCATAAAAAGGTATTTGGGGAAGAAAGTTGCCCTCAGGAATTATGGGATATCGGAATGGAAATAGCAGCAAAATGCGATGGACTATATCTCACAATTGTAGTTATAGCAAGACTTCTTGCAAAGGAAGAGAAGACCCAATATTTATGGAAGCATGTTGCCCAAAGTATACGTTCAAAAGTGGCTAAGACAAATGCTTCTTTCTTGGAGTCTCGTTTCCCTCAAAACCTTGCTTGCATCGATGATACTGATATCTTCCTAGGGCATGGTTGTATCACTGAGCATCTTAATATGACTATGAGTAAAGAGCTCAAAAAGCATTCTGACATGAAAATGTGCAACAGAATCGGAAAGGCTGAAAACATAGGTTTGTCAATTGTGAGTACTCCCAATTTAGCAAAAATCATGTCCAGGGGAATTGCGTCACCACCAAGGCTTTTGAACGCAGGGCAAACATTCAAAAAGAGTCCACCAACAGCTAATATTCCTACCGTGGATGAGGAAATTGTGGTTGGCTTTGATGATGAAGCAGAGACCATTAAGGAGCGACTTATCGGAAGGAAAAAGCTAGAAGTTGTCTCGATTGTGGGAATGCCTGGACTAGGTAAGACAACTCTAGCCAAAAAAGTTTACGATGATCCTTTCACTGTATATCACTTTTATGTTCAGGGGTGGGTCTATGTGTCTCAAGTATATACAAAGAGGGATTTGCTCCTTGGCATTTTGCATTCTACTTTTCAGCTTAGAGATGAAATTTGTGAAATGAGTGATGAAAAATTAGGAGATGACCTACGCAAACGCTTAAAAGGTAAGAGGTATCTGGTCGTGTTGGATGACATTTGGGATATTGGGGTTTGGTATGATTTGGCAAAAGTTTTTCCAGATGACAATAATGGAAGTAGAATTATGTTCACCAGTCGGATTACAAATATTGTTTTCCATGCTAAATTTAGTAGCTCTCATCATCCGCGTTGTTTAACTCAAGATGAAAGTTGGGAACTGTTGCAACAAAAGATATTTAAGGGAGTATACTGTCCTCTAGAGCTGGTGGAAACTGGAAAGCGGATCGCAACCAATTGTGTGGGACTACCGCTTACAATAGTTATAATAGCTGGACTTCTTGCAAAGACAGAGACAACGCTAGACTGGTGGAACCAAGTTGCCGACAGTGTGAGTTCATACGTTGCTAGAGACCCAAATCACTGCATGGATGCACTGGCACTAAGTTACAACCACTTGCCACATCACTTAAAAGTATGCTTCCTCTATTGTGGAGCATTCCCCAAAAATTATGATATCCCAGTGTGGAAGTTGGTCTGGTTATGGATAGCAGAGGGATTTATACCACAAATTGGACAAAAGGGCAAGGAAGACACAGCGCATGATTACTTGATGGACCTAATTGATAGAAGTCTTGTTTTAGTTGCCAAAAAGGGGTCTGATGGTGGAGTCAAAGCATGTCGTCTACATGATCTGTTGCGCGATTTGTGCTTGAGAAAAGCTGATGAAGAGAATTTTATGCAGCAAATTAATGAGTATGAACAAATCATTTCCTTTTCAGATCTGAAAAAGAGACATCAACGCCTGTGCATCCAATCTAGAGTTTTTCATTATGTTCCTTTAGAGCCTCATATTGTACAAATTCGTTCTCTCTTGTGCTTTGGTCCCGAATCTGACACACTACCTGAGAATCATGCATCGCACACTTATCATACTCTAAGTCATCTTAGGGTACTGGATTTCTCAGGCATTCCTATCATATGCTTTTCTAAGGAAATATTGCAATTGAGTCATTTGAAGTATTTGGCGCTTCAGATTAGAGATGGGAGGGTACCGACATCTATATCCAACCTTTGTAACCTGGAAAGCCTTATCATATCATCGAGGATGAATATTACGATGCCACAAACCTTTTGGAAGATGGTAAAGTTGAGGCATGTACTTCTTACGTCAGGAGAAAATTATATTGAAAATCCTTGGTTCGAAGTATCATCCACTACTGGCGACTATCCCTCTTTGAATAACCTCCAAACCATCTCACAAGTGTGTCTTGCTAGTTGTTGTCCGGATGTTTTGGAAAGGACTCCTAGTCTTAGAAAGTTGGGTTTTTGTAGGCCCATAATGTCTGAGTACGGTTACGTAACATTCCCTAATCTATATTTTCTAAACCATCTTGGTACATTAAAGTTTCGGGACACGAGCACCCATATCCGCATGTCACGCAATTTGCGATGGGAAAAGTTTCCCCCAAACCTTAGAAGGCTCACTTTATCAAATACTGATCTAAAGTGGAAGGATATGAATATCCTTGGGTTGTTGCCAAACTTGGAGGTTCTCAAGTTAAAATTTCATGCCTGCATGGGAAACGAGTGGAAAACAACTAATGGGGGATTTCAGCGACTTAGAGTGTTGAAAATTTTCCACTCGAATATTGAAAAATGGGAAACCACTAGTACTCACTTTCCAAGCCTTCGACAATTGATGCTAATAGGGTGTTCTCAACTCAAGGAAATTCCTTCTGAAGTAGGGGATATACTCACACTAGAGATTATTGAGTTGGTTGATTGTAGCTCCTCTGCTATAAAATCAGTAAGACGAATTGAGGAAGTGCAACAAGGCGAGGGAAACGATGGTCTGCAAATACGTATCATCCCTCCGGATTGGGAGCTCACAGCATATTCTTGACACTATGCTGAGCATGGGTGAATGCTGCCATGACTAAATTGAGGAACCTATGGTATTATGTTTCTTCTTGTGTCCTTTACAGTGATAATACATGTGTTAACCTTATCTGCTTCATGGTCTTCTAAATCATTGCTTTGAAATTGTTTACATAATCTGATTGGTAATTGCATGCTTATGTCTAACTTATATTGAGGTCATCTAATGGATAATTCTTAATATTTGCCCAATAGCATCATGTTGGCCATTTCCCATTCTATTCCAGATATTTCCAATTTTGACGTTGTAAACCTTGCTAGAGAAATTGGTCCTGAGGTATTGTGAAGTTGGTGTGGTAGTTTACAACTGCACAAGCCTCTATTTCTTTCATTGGGATTTCTTGTTTACTAGGAA
Source organism: Ilex aquifolium (assembly GCA_951799425.1). Classification (NCBI taxonomy): domain Eukaryota; kingdom Viridiplantae; phylum Streptophyta; class Magnoliopsida; order Aquifoliales; family Aquifoliaceae; genus Ilex; species Ilex aquifolium. The sequence goes on along the minus strand of OX637407.1, from coordinate 19,815,206 downwards.
GAAGATTTTTACTAATTATTGTTGGTATTTTCATGTGTAAGAACATTCGAAATGCTAACTAAAATTAGTCTGGTGGACAGGGGAACGAATGCACTAGATGTGCTGATTCAGTAATTAAAATTTCTCAAACAAATATGCCATAATGCCATTCATGTAATTGTAATAATGGAATACCAAAATCTTTATCACAACATAGTTCTCGTCTTTTGTTTTTTTCCCGAGTATGTTTCTTGTCTTCTGGTTTTTATACCCTGAAACACTTGTTTTTTAGTGCTTTCCTCATTTATCCTCCAACTTATCATGTTTAAGGCACTTGATGGCACAACATACAAGCTTCAATATCACTGGTTTGAATTTTTCAACTGTTCCAAGTTGATAACAGCAAGGATGTTGACGTTATAATTGTTCATTAATAGGATTAGTACTTGGAGACTACCTCCTAGATATTGCTTATGGTTGCTCTGTTTCCATTACTAATTGCAACGTTTTTATAAAAACCTTACATCGAGTTAGTTTTCTTCCCGCTGGTATAAATTAGCACTTGGAGACTGGTAACACATTTAACAGAAAAAACAAATGATGATCTTAATGCAGAGTTTGAACATATTGCTAGGCCTATTTCCATGGATGGAGCGGTTAATTGGACTCATATAAAAATTTATTCTTAGTTATAAATGAGAGAGATTGTATCATTCTTTTAACTAATAGTAGTATTTTTCCTGTATGTACAGGCACACCTGTACACAAATTTGGAAATGGATAATGACTTTTTTTTAGTTGAAAATGTGTAATGTCATGTGTTTTTAAATGTTGATAAAATTAACGATTATTTCTCACTAGTGCTCTATAAAACTATTTAGTAATTACATGGTTGATACTGGTACTTGGAATTTCCAAATGAGAAAATGAAGTTTTGAACCGATATTATTCTATAGTGGCAAAACTTTAAATATGTTATGCTACTGGGAGAAAACCTGTTGTTTGTAGGTTGGCAAGGAATACTTGTTTATCATTCACTTTAGGGTCATCCTAATTTATCTAGTAAAAATGGTCTATTTCAATTTTCCCCCTTTGTTCGTTAGCATACCAAAGATGAAAAAAAAATTGTATAATTTTGAGTAAGTGGCTTTCATAAGAATAGTGATTACAGCAAAGAAGTAGGATGTTGTTCATCATGCTTTGCCTTTTAAATGATAATTGAGAAACATTCTTATCGCACCTAAGGTTTTTCACATATATTGCTAAACCATCTGTAAAAGTCAAGAAGGGTGAGTTAATAAGTTTTCACAATTTGCAAGTTCCTGTACTTGAATCTCATCAGCTTACCTCTAGATTGTATTTTGTTGGCAGGGGCAGTCTACTATTCAGAGGCAACCAGTGAGGAGGTCTTGAAATATTTTGTACAGTTCTCTCTAATATCTCATGCTTTTGAAGCAGGATGTTATTAATAAAGGATACTTGTGAATGGGATGAGTAATGAAGCTTTTCTAGTCACCAACCATTATGTCTATCAGGTTCCACAACTAATCATGCTTTTTCTTCCATATTTATCCTCTTCAGCAATATTTATGCAAGGAATTTCTTTTCAGATAGGGTTTGATCTATGCTTGAAACCAACCTTTGTCTAAAATCATCAATCACACTACTGTACTTATTCAAGATGTGATATAAAACTCTCCATTACGTCAATATTCATTGTAATCTAGTTACTTCTTAGAAAAATGCAGTAATCTTTGGGGTGGACCAGGATAAAAGTATGCCATTAAAAACCCACATGCAACCATAGTTACCAGAAACCAGATCATTACATGTTATAGCTAAGCCATCAAGTTTGCAACACAATGTGGCACTAGTTAACCAAATTTTGTATGTTTTAGAAGGATATCATCCTTCTCTTTATTTGATGGTCATTGTTAATCTGGACAATCAATTCTGACTACAAAATGTTGTGTGTAGGCCCTGTAGGTGCCAGGGATAGATTAGAAACATACCTACTTGTTGCAATAATTTGCATGATGTGGTGTAAAACCTCGCTCTCTAGCTTGGGAAATAAAACATTTTGCAACTGCACCAAGCAATTAAGTTGAAAATGATGAGGACATATAGGAGAACCTCAAATAGCCATGAATAAGAAAGATTGAAACTGACGAGGACCAATGGTCCCTTTAATGTGGGATGCAAGGAGTGATAAATTTATTATAGATCCTTACCTCTAGTATTATTGAACAAAGTGCTGTCTTTAGATTCTAATTTGCTTTCTCAATCGTGCTTCTATCTCTATGCCTTGTAAATTTAAGTACACTTCTTTGTCTAGGCTGCTTTCATTAACAATTTGTCTAAAATAAATGGTTAAGTTTAACAAATTAGCAATTCATTTTAGAATCCATACCCTGTTTTTTACTTAACAAGAATTGAAGGCTTTGTGTGGTGGGGTTAATATTTGACTACAAGAAATGAATCCCAAAGGCGAGTGATTTTTCCTCAAAACACATATCATCAAAAGAGAGAGAAAGAAGGCATAGGGTTATATTTATGGAAGTATTGGTTAGTTGAAATAGCACTTTTTTCTTCCTCAATTCCATTCCTTTGTGTTTGCCAACAAAGACTAAAAAGCAACTTCCATTTCCAAGAATACCTTTTCGGTTCCATCCTACCTTCTCTTTATCCTAATTTGAAATGCCTTTTACCAAATGGAGCTTAAATGTCCAGCCTAGTTTCAGCCCTTGGTGTGGCATATCTTCTTTAATGTCCATGATGATACATGTCACAAAACTTGTTAGTACGTAAAGGGAAATTATTACAATGCATACTAATTAATTCGAATACTGGTTGATCCAAATGCTTGGTTCCTTCCTCGGCCCCCAAATTTCATTATAGCAGTTCAAGTGCTTAAAAAAAATTTCACAACTGTATCACACTTTGACCTTATGTGTTGGTATATTGTGAAGTTGTTGGCGAAATGCTGATCACATAGATAATGTCATTTGACCTGGATGCCAATAGAAAGATATCTCTTGATTCAGATTACATTTAAATTATTTCTGAAGATTGGTTATAAATTTCTTCTTCAGGTAGAGATCGGATGTATTGTGTCTTTTGAGAATCAAGTCCCAGCTGTTTCAGAAAAGCTCCCATTGGATCATCATCTTTCTTCAGATAATGACAAAAAAGATGTTGCAAAGGCAGATTGTTATCAACCTCATTGGATTGCACCAGGCCAAGTTCATAGAATACTAATTGTTGGATTTCGAAGCTTTAGTTGATACTAGAATATTAATAATTCCTATTTGCTGTATCCGATTTTTACAGCTTTCATACTTGGGTTATGTGGATTTCTTGAGGATTAGTGTTTTTGTATAAATTATGATGGATATTTATTAGTTGATGTGTTGATTAACACTTGGAAAGACCCCCTTTTATCTTAACTCTATGATCAGAGATGTGAATACTTATGATAAGTGCAATGTCTTAATGATTCTGTCAATTTATATGCTCAATAAGGTTGTTCATAGGAGAGATTCTTCCTGTTGCTTTATTTAAGCTATTTTTAAGAAAGTTTATGTGGCTTTCAATGTTCTTGTAAATATACATGGTTACTCCAAAGAGAAAATCAATCTTCACTCTGGTATCGGAGTAGGTATATGACGGTGGAGTGTTATAACTCTTTTTCATTAAAATTTGTTGGAAATGGATTGGAGATTATTGAGTTAGAATTTCTGCCTCAAGTTGAAGATTGGTATGATGGTGTTATCCCCCGGTGGCGGTGGCAGGAAAAATTAATTCTATTGACCAGAAAGAGTAGGTTTCATATTAGAGGAGTGCCAAGATCGAGTCTTGCAATAGATGCTTTGGTTGACCCAATATGTGTGATTTGTGAGTGATTGCATGTATCCTAAGTATAGGTAGCAATAATAAGTCTATAGAATGTATGGTTGATGCGGTTCTTGGTTGTTACAAAAACTTGTAATCTACAGAATTCAAACATTGGATGTTTTCCAACAATTCAGTTGTAGCATAGGTTTTTAACAACAGACCCCTTTGAGTGCAACCAAACATAAAATTTGACAGTGAACTTGTTGTTTATCATGTGAATGGAAACTATACAATTGCATTGATTTGAGGAAAGGGATGTATCAATCTGGATGGGACCAAACAGAGACTCAGGGGCATGATCCCTTCACACATTTCTACATCTCACAGAACATGCAAACTGGGCAAGTTTATAACTTTTTCAAACTCAGCAAGAAGTCCAATAAGTTTTAGATCATCTCTTTCAATGATGAACTGATTTCGCCCATTGGCCATTTCGAATGGATTGCTTCTGCCGTAATATGAGACACTAAATTACTTGATACCAAGAACAATTTGGACTTGGTAACTAACGAGAATACAGTTATTTACATGCATAAAAACTTGCAAATCTTAGATTTGTTACACTCCTTGTATTTCTTCAAATGTGGCTAGTGGTTGTTGTGATGGTAAAAGATGTGAGACCCGGACATGCATGACATGACATTTATTTAATGTTAGAGTCTAATGTGTAATTTATAATATTAATTATGGGGGTTAAATTATAAATATTGGAATTATGGGAGTTAGATGATATTTTAAATAAATAACCCTAGGGGTTGAATTATTGAATTGACAAAGATTCAAGTGTGAATTGATACGTGTGTGATTAAATAAAAAAAAGAGGGATCTAAGTGTATTTAAGGAAACATTTGGGGAGGCAGCTAGTACACCCGCCAATGTCCCCTCACTCTTGCCTTCTTTTGCATATAGAACCGATTCTTCACTTGGGGAAAAACCATAGTTGGAAACTTCTGAAGCTTTGGTTTTTTTTTTTTACCCATTATTTCCTTGAAGCCAAACTTCATCACTCGGAGTTTAGGAACTTCTATACAAGAGTCAATCTTGAGACGGTAAAGGTTTAAGAGTATTGTTTTTATTCTTGTTATGTAAAACTATGGGGAAGAATTGGATAGAATTGTTGTAAATCTCCGTAGATAGAACGCTTATGTAACAGATGAATATTGAGCACATAAATCATTTAAATGGTGACAAAAACGACATATACTGTGATAAATAAATTGAATGAAAAAGAAAACGAACCTAGGACATGTTTGTTTGGGAGTTTTAGTGGTATTATAGGGTGAGATAACAAGAAATAGTACTTGGGGCTCACCTATTATCTTGTTTGGTTGACATTTTATGTGCAGTACTATTTTTTGGGTTGCAATACTGATCCGGTTTGTACAGTAGCCTTTAATCCTTGTACATGACTTTAATGAATACCACCTACTGGATGGTATTATTTGCTGGTATAAATCCACTGACGGTACAAGAAAAATGACACAAATACCCTCCTGCGTAGAGTTCACATAGCAAAAATTCAATGAATTTTTTTCTTATATTATGTTTTAAGTGTACGGTGTCACCGGTTTTTTTATTTTTTTTTTTTAAATTTTGAATTTTTTTTCTTATATTATGTTTAAGCGTACGGTGTCACCAGTTTTTTTTAAAAAAAAATTATTTTGAATTTTTTCCTTGTATTTTGTTTAAGCATATGGTGTCACCGATTTTTTTTTTTAATTTTTTTAAAAAAATTATTTTGAATTTTTCCTTGTATTATGTTTAAGCGTACGGTGTCAATGTTTTTTTTTTAATTTTTTAAAAAAAATTATTTTGATTTTTTCCTTGTATTATGTTTAAGCGTACGGTGTCACCGATTTTTTTTAAATTTTTTTTAAAAAAAAATTATTTTGAATTTTTTCTTTATATTATGTTTAAGCGTACGGTATCATCGATTTTTTTTTTTTACAGTGTCACCGATTCATAGCATTAAATTCTCTATTTTTTATGTGAATTTTTTACATTATTCGGAATTTTTTGGTTATGAATTGCCTTACCATGTTTTATACCAAACATTGTGCAAAAACATTGCACAAACTGAATAATGGAATGAATTATGCTAACGGTAAAATTGTATATTTGTTATACAAGATGTGATAAAATAGATGGTTATTTGTGGGACTTACTATAGTACCTATTGAACAAACAAACATGAGAAGAAATTGAAATACTTTCTATTATCGGTACTAATTTTCATTGGTATTGGAAATGTAAGGAATATATTTCTTAATCTCATGCATAACAATATTCTAAACAAACATGCCCCTAGTGTGTAACAATTAAAAAAACTCATTATAAGACTTTTATCTTGTAATTCAATCTTGACGTTTAACAATCCATACACGTTGTTGACGTTTCTAAAAATAAAATCGATACAATGGCTTCTTGGAGAAGAGAAGATTATGTGGCTGAATGTAAAAGATATAATAAGAAAAAAATTGTTGGGTGGCAAGAATTTTGAAGGAATTTTTTTAAAATTCAATAAGCTAATGGATCCCATAATTTAGAAAATATATTATCTAATAAAACAAAATCAAAAAATAAGAAAACTGCCAACTCTTGCATGAATTAAATTAAGGGTAAATACGTAATACAAACATATGCAATTTTGAAAATGTGTACTTGATCACTAAATATTTAGTATAATGTGGACTTAATTACTGAAAAGATTAAGATATGGACTTTAAGAGAAATAAGTTCTGAAAAGTTGTATCAAGTAAAACTTGATAGTTGCCCTTATTAATTGAATATCTATATCTATATTTATCTATACTACTTTAAAATATTAGAATAATTGAATTTTTTTTTCCTTCTTTGCCCTCCAAAAACCTAACTATGTCATCCATATCTTTTACATTTAATGACAGAGAAACCTAATTGACACTCCACTTCTTCCCTAATCCCAGTCATCTCCTACCTCTCTGATTTTCAGTCGTCTCTCTCTCTCTCTCTCTCTCTCTCTCTCTCTTGCGTCTTCACGATTCTTACCCGTCTCTCGCCTCTCTGCCTCCCTCTCCTTTTTCCAGTGTTACTCTCTCTCTTTCCCCATAATTTGCCCAATCTTCTCACCTGTCTCTCTACCTCTATCCCTCTCTATAATTTTCGTAACCCTTATGCTCTGTTTGGTACAAAGGATGAAAAATTAGAAGGATGAAAAAGTGTGGCAATACACTTTTCATCCTTGAAGGAAAGAAAAATATTTTTCCTCCTTTGTGTTTGGTACAATGGATAGAAAGTTGAAAAAATTAATTTTCTATTATTTGGTATTTGAGGAAAAGTGGAAGAAAAGAAAAGATATATATACTTAATTTACCATTATACCCTTATATATAAATAATTGTTTATTATAAATAAATTTAAGGGATTCAGTGTCGCTCTAATTAGTTATAAAAATAAATAAATAAACAAATAAATAAATATAAATATGTATACCAAAAATAATAGCTAACAACCCAAGCTACTCTGTAAATAGACAAAATTGTAAATCTATAAGTTTAAATTGTAAATCTTTTTAAGTTAAAATTGTAAATTTATTGTTAGTTAGTGTTTGAGTCACTTATATATAATAGACCCCACTTGAATTTATAGTACATGTTCCATTTAGAAGAGAAATGGAAAGAAATTTATTTGGTCTTTATTTCTTACAATAGAATTTTTCTTTATTGTTCGATATGAAAAAAAAAATTACATATGTGATTTAGAATTTTATTATAAAAAAATAATTAAATAATGTCATTAGGTGTCTTACCATATATAAGTTATATAACAATATTTTAAAATTGTGCCCCTTATACAAATGGTACTTAACATGATAGTTGTAGAGAATATGCAATTAATAAGGGTATAAATATAAACTCAATTACCTTTTGCAGCCAACAATCTTCACCCATTTTCCGCCCATATTTGGGTGGATAAAAAATGGTGGGCCCAAAGGAAACTCTTTCCTTAATTTTTTGCTTTCCATCCATTTTTCTTTCTCACCAAACAATGAAAAATACTTCATTCCCTCCCATTTTTCATCCTCACCTTTCTATCCACCTATTTTTCCCTCTTACCAAACGGGGCATTAGTCTCTCTCTCTTTCTTCATAAATTGCCCAGCGCCTAAACGGAAATCATCAATTTCCATCAGTTACTCCCTCCCTCTCTCTCTCACTCCTTCTCCCCTGCGTACTCACAAATTGCCCATTAACAACCCGCCTTTATTCCTCTCTTCGCCTTTAAATCTAAATCGCAGGCTTAGAGCAATTCCATCAGCAGAACCCTTGTTCTTTCAGTGCCTCCACAGTGCCAATGTTAGCTGCCATAATCCAAGCTCTGCTTCAAATAGGTACAAATTCTCCCTCTTCCACTACCTATTCTGCATGCAATTAGTTCCATTGTGGGGTTTGGTGATGGAGTTTTGAAATATGCATGCATGTTTAAACAATTGAGACCATTAGTTGCATCTATTTTTGAACTTATTTTACATGACATTGAATTTTGATGGTCCTTTTTTTTTTTGTTTGTTTATTTCTGATTGGTTATTAGATCATCTTTTGTTGGTTCAAAATTCGATCTTGCATGCATATAGTATTCAACCCTAGGTCATAGCTGCACACTATTTTTTTTTTATCTTCTTTAGTGTTGTTATCATGCAAATGCACCAATTAGACATGAGGTCTGATTGATGAAGAAAATAATTCTATTTGTTGTGACCTTTTTTGTTTGATGGCAAGCAGAGAAGATTGGACTTAAGTATATGGATGTGGAAGGGTTGAAGAAGCTCAACAAAAACAAGAAATTGGTCAAGAAGCTAGCCAAGAAGTACCATGCCTTCTTAACATCTGAAGCTGTTATCAAACATATCCCTCGTCTTTTGGGCCCTGGTCTCAATAAGGTAGGCATGCAAGTGACCAGACTAAGATTTGGAAGTGTTTGGGGGATGTATCTTGATTAAGTGACTAATTTTTATCGGATTATAATGTCTGAGAAAATAACTGATGAGTGGAGAGATAATAATGCGAGAGATATTAGTAGATGAAAATTAACTTAGAATAAGATAGTAAAAACATATAATATTCACTTACATTTTAATAGACTCTATGGCCCTTGATAGTTTATGATTGATCATATTTGCAAAACAAGATTCATGTAGTCAAGTGCAAATAGTTGGTTAAGATTTTGTTGAGTTGAGGACTTTGTAAGATTGACTTGTGGCTATTTTTCGATATTCATGCTTTTCTTGGGTGAATCAAAGAACATTGCTGATTTTGCTCTAACCTTGTACAGAAATCATGTTACATTTAATTTTCTTGTTAAGCTTGCTTTTAGGCCTTTACCTTAAAAATGGCTTGATTTAATAATAAGAGCCTTTTGATTTAGGTTGTTTAGGCATAGATGTGCCTTTCAAGGGTAGGGAAATTGTTGCTTATGATGATATTCTATAACTTTGAATTATTTTCAGGGTGGTTGGTCTGAATTGTAACATTATGATATAGTTGCAAGTATGTCCAGGCCTGCTTAGCAGTTATAAGGGTTGGGACTTTGGAAGTGTTTAGTGAAAGAAGGGTATCTATGGATTTGTTTTTTGTTTTTAGTGATAATCTTAGTTGTTTGTTGTGCTGGTTGTTTGCTACGTTCAATGAGGATTCAGGAGAAATAGATGATTTTATTAAGCTTTCCCTATTTTATAATGTAAATTTCTTGTGAATTTTACTAGTTTGATCATGTGAATGGAAAGAGCCTACTCTCTTAAAAGTTTTGAAGGTATACAACAGCAAAACAGTTACCTTGACTTCGAATTGTTAGCAGCATGAGGTTCCCATCTCTAAAGCCTTTGTACAATCCATAAGTAAATCATTCTTTTGTTTCTTGCTCATTGCAGGGTGAGTGAGTGTCTAGTTTTGGGATATAAGAAATTGTATTGCAAGAAAATGCAAGTTGCACTCATTTTCAGACCTTCCCAGCAGTTATTTCATGATCTCTTTGTCTTATTTATCCTATCTGATTATTCCATTATTAAATTAGAAGAATGTGTTGGACATCCTTATAAGCTAATAAATTGTTGATTGCTAGCCTTAGTGTGGGTTGAACATAGTAGAGATAAATTGTCGGGCCTTGAGTTTCCATGAGCATTTACATACGTTTACTTTTAACTAAAAAATTATATGCATGTATTTGGAAGGTTAAAAGTCATATATCTTATTAATTGCTTATCTATTTATGCATACTACTACTAAATTTCAATAGGCGAAAAAAATACTTGAATTACTAAACTATCCTTGACAGAATGTATAAAGTGAACATTATTCACCCTTTCTAACTACATTAACATTATTTCATCTAAGATCATAAAATAATAACCTACTCTTAACTTTTTCCTGTCCCCCTCAATTATCCGAGTGAGTGAAATTATAAAAACTCTTTCTCTATAAATAAACCAAGAAATTAATCAGAAGTCATACAAGGGTGTTGATATACATATTATGCCTTAATTTTACCATATGATGTGATTGATAATTGGTGCTATTTCATACATATCATTGTAAAAAAACCCAGTTTATGAATTTTTGGCAAGTTTCGTAGACGAAGGAAATATATACGAATGGAGCGTCACCTTTAGGGGGCTACCTAATACTTTATAGTTAGTCCTCTTTTCAATAGAAACTCATAGCATAAACTTTTATGATCAATCTCAATATATAGCTCTATGTATTTATTGTTTACAATAAGGGTGGTGGTTTTTCGAATTTGATTGTTGTTCAGTGGATGTTTGAGGTTATTCTTCTAATTGATTGTTAAAGGCTTGTATTGTAGCCTTTCACTTCGTTGTCACTTGTAATTTAACTCCGTAGTTTCTCTCTCTCTCTCTCTCTCTCACACACACACACACACGCACACACACACACATGGAGATGCACCTAGACACAATTGCACCGACGTACTTGCTAATGATTCTTCAGATTCTGGTTCAATGTTCTTTCATATTTTGGATTTGCACTTGGGAGAATAGGTATTGTCATATGGATAGTTATGCTCTAGCCTAAGCTATGCATGATGGTTCAAATATTTTGACTGATCAAATATGGTGATTCAAAATAATGTGTTTGGGATGCTTGCAATTTTGTTGGCCCAAGCTAGCCATTGCCTTATATTCATGAGTTATATACCCGGACAAGATAGAAAGTAATTTAAAATCAAGTTCAGCAAGATAAATCATTGTCCAAATTCCGATAATCCATATGCATTAGGAAAGTTTCCTATTGTCCCTTTAAATTACAATGAATGATCTCTTAGATTTAGCAACTTTAAATCAAATGCAGTAGAATAGATTCCTTGCGAAAATAATTTTTTTTGCGTCTATCCAAATGTTCATTCACATGCAACGCACGTGTGCACCAACTAGTATTAATAAATGTCAGCATTTGTAAAAAAATTGATTTCCCATTATATCCCTAATTGTTATAATAAAGTCAATTATACCCACCTATATACTTTCATCTAATTTTTTTTTTACTTTTATTTGACTTTGAACTCTTTTATAAAGACTTCTAAATTTTTTAAACTTATTTATTAGTAGTATATTTACATACAATCTTTTATATCTACATGAATAAATAAAGTCCTACACATGTTAAATTATTATACACATTATCAAATTGAATTTCACAGTCCAATATTTGTTATATTTTATTTTTTAGTATGTAATAATATAATCATATTATAAACGATCTAATCAAGCTATTTAACAAACTAAAAATTAATAATTTTATAATATACTCAAAAAAAAGTACTCAAATACTTATAGAATAAACTAATAATTAAATTTAATAATAATTAAAATACGGATTAATTATTCGACATCAAATTTATTATTGAATTTAATTACACATATAATTCATATTTTTTTATAAAAAATATTATTTAAATTTATTTACGTATAATGCACGTCGTGCATTGCTAGTACACTAAAACGGTGACATTCATGGCTGAGTGAAGGCCTGAGTCAACATTAAAATTACAATTCTAAAATTCAGTATTGAAACAATCATTTAGTTTGCCTAACAGAAAGCTCCATCATCAAGAGTTATAGATGTTTCCTTGACTCATTTTCTCTGTTATGCTTCCATAAGTTCACGGTGTCTTATTGAAATGAAAATTGCAAATACGATAAAAATGAAAAATTTTCTTTCCTTAATGACATGGGAGCTAATCGACGTTATAGTTAGTACTGTTAATCGAATTGAATTATTCGAGCTTGGCTCGTTTAGGCTCGTTCGGACTTGGTTCGTTTTCTAAACGAGCCCAAACTTGAACAAATTTTTTGGTTCGTTTAGAAGACAACCCCGACAGGATCGGTTCAAAAGCTCGACTCGTTTATGTGCAAATATTCGGGTTCGGCTCGGGTTCGATTCGTTTTGGGCTCGTTCAGGCTTGACTCGTTTTTTAAACAAACTGAATTTGAAATTTTTTTTAAGTTCGATTAAGAAACAAACTTTTTAAGCTCGGTTCGAGCTCGTACGAGTAACAGCTCTAGTTATAGTGGATTAACCTGAACAATTGATCGACTTTCAATAGTTATAATGAAATGACTATTTTGACCCTACATGGGATCAGTTCTAAAAATAGCCAATTTTTCACACATGGGGGTATTGTGGTGAACTTGAGGGTAATCTTCTTATAGACCGAATTTTTAAATCTTGAGAAAATTTCAATCACACCCCTTCTAATTTATCATATCTTCAAAGTCATACTCTCTATGATCAAAAATATCACTGACACCCCTTCTAGTTTATATGTAAACATTACTGACACCCCCTTCCATTTAACCACCATTTATAACAAAATAAATAATCTCAAATACCAAAATTACCCCTATATAAATCCCAAATAATATTTCTACATAAAATTTGATTAAAATTCTAGCCGATTAAAAATTATTTTTCTTCATATTAAAATTTGAGCTGATTAAATTTTTTTTTACATATTAAAATTTGAGTCAATTAAAATTCGATTCGAGCTGATTAAATTTTATTTTTTTAACGTATTAAAATTTGAGCCTATTAAAAGTCTTTTTTACGTATTAAAATTCGAGCTCTGCTTGAACTGTTAGTCCCGATTAAAATTTATTTCGAATTGATTAAAATTTATATTTTTTATTTATTAAAATTCAATTTAAGTTGATTAAAATTTATTTTTTACGTTAAAATTTGAGTCAATTAAAATTTATAATTTTTTATGTATAAAAAATCGGGCTGATTAAAATTTGATTTGACCCTCGAATAGAATTTTAATCGGCTCAAATTTTAATACGTAAAAAAATTTAATTTTTAGTCGACTCAAATTTTAATACATAAAAAATAAATTTTAATTAGCTCGAATCGAATTTTAATCGGCTCAAATTTTAATACGTAACAAAATTTAGAAAATAGAGGGGAGGATGTAAATGATTATATCGACCACAGTGTACCAAAAGAGCCTAATCACCTAAAAGCTTTAGGTATAATATTTTGTGGATGAGCCATTGATTTAGGAATTTGAATCACTTTGCTTCTAAGTTACATCTCTGTATTTGCTTCATACAGAGATGAGATTGATGAATTTGAACTCAGATTCTAAACCCAAAGTGGAAGAAAGTGGAGACGAAGAAATTCAAGATTTAGAAGTGTTGGCACATTGAGATTAGACTAAATCGAGATTAAAAAGTCATAGACTTGAGATAAATTATAAGTTTTCATAACTAAATAGCTGCATTTTACACTCAAAGAAGTCACTTACTTATGATATATAGCATGTAGTTCCATTTCTGAACAAAATATTCAACAAAAGGATAAGAAACTGTCAACATTCCTTTGCTGATAGCAATAAATCTGATCTCCCTTCACCAAGTAGCCAGGAAACGACGAAGCAAGCATTACAAAAAAGGCCGGCCACCAATAGAATATAAATAAAGAGAGATGTCCTTCATGGCTGAGTGAACTGGTCTATGTCAATTGAGCTATCAAAACATACACCATCTTATTTCCTTCGCCCAAGAGTTGCAGGTGTTTCCTTGACTTGTTAAACCATCTTCTGCTTTGGTAGGTTCACAGTTTCTGCAAAAACGTCATAAGGAGATGGCCATAGCTATTTTTGATTCTCTATTGATACTGTTGACATGGGTTCAGAGGGCTCGTTTGAATCATGACCTGAGGTATCAGACCCTATGTGTACACAAGGAGCTAGAACGCTTGAGGATCTTCGTGAAGGAACTAGTTGAGAAATACTATGAGCATAATGGAGTAGAAAATCTAGTCACAAAGATCGGTGATTTGAAACACAAGGCTGTGATATAGGGGCTGCCTCACTTCTGCTTTTAAGTAGAAGTGTTGTAGTTCTCTAGTGATCAAAAAAAAAAAAAAACACAAGGCATGTGATATCATCTAATCACCTAGAACACTGCCCAACGACTATGATTCTTGGAAGCTCCTAGAATATCTTAAAGCACTTAAGACAGAGGTGCGGGAGATTTGTTGCAAGATATATAGCATTGGAGTCCAACAAGTGCACGAGTCCAGTGGATGTTCATCAAGAGCAGATACTTTAGTGGTAGAGGAAGAAACTGTGGTGACCTTGCAATTTGTATTGAAATTCATAAGAACAAAGTGCAGAAACTTAGAGAGAGAAGAGATAAAGAAGAGAATCATTCTCATTCATTTCTTTCTTTTGCTGTACATACGCCTATATATACTAATTACAAAGAGTAGTGAGCAAGTAATTGCACACCAAACCTGTCTATCTAAATGCTTTGCAAATAAGAGAAAATTTCCTAACTAACTGCCAGTTTCCATATGCCTCAAGATCCTTCAAGTGTGAGCTCTGCGTGGATATGCTAAGCTGGAGAAGAATTGATCAGTGGAAGCTGAGTTGGAGGAAGTTGAGCTGGGGACTGCAGCTAAACTAGCTGTATTCTCTATAGAATTTAACACCCCCCCCCCCCCCCCCCAACAAGATGGAGAGTATATATTGCATACTCCCATCTTGAGAAGCAAAGAGTGAAAAGATGAAGATGTTAAAGCTTTTGCCATGATGTCTGTAATCTAAGAATGTGAAGGTATATAGGCAGTGGAGATCATCTTCTCTTGTATCTTTTCACGAATTAGATGACAAAATAATTCAACGTGCTTTGTTCTTTCATGGAATACAGGATTTGCTACAATGTGAAGTGGCGATTGATTGTCATAGAAAAGAGTGACTGGTGTTTCATAAGGTATTGAAAGGCCATTGAGTAAATGTCTAATCCAAGTGAGTTCACAGCAAGCTACAACCATTGATCTATACTCTGCTTCAGTTGAACTTCTTGAGACTGTGGTTTGCTTCTTGGATTTCTACGAGACAAGTGACTGATCAATGAAGACATAATAGCCAGTTATAGATCTTCTAGTATGTGGACATGAGGCCTAGTCAGAATCACAGTAAGCTGTCACCTGCAGGGATGTAGTGGAAGGAAAGAAAAGGCCCTGAGCTGGAGACCTCTTGACGTACTTAAGTATCTTGTTCACAACATTAAGATGAGGGACACGAGGGGCTGCCATGAACTGGCTCAAGAAATTTACTGAATAAGAAATGTCAGGTCTTGTGATGGTTAAGTAGAGGAGTCTTCCAATGGCTCTTCTATACAAAGATGGATCACTCAGAAGTTCTCAATCATCCTTCAAGAGCTTGTTGTTCTGATCCATGGGCACCTTAGCAGGCTTGCACCCAATTAAACCAGAATCTGCAAGGATGTCCAATGCATACTTCCTTTGACAGACCTGTATTCCATGAGAATTTATGGCTACTTCTAAGCCAAGAAAATATTTGACAGATCCCAAGTCTTTAATCTCGAATTGAGCACTCAAAAACTCTTTCAACCGTGAGATGGCATGATCATCATTGGAAGCAACTATGATATCATCCACATAAACTAATAATGCCATAAAAGAAGTGTCTGTCTTCTTGACAAACAAACTGTAATTTGAATGAGATTGAGTAAACCCATAACTGAGTAAGGATGATGAAAACTTAGCATACCATTGTTTGGATGCTTGCTTAAGTCCATACAAACTTTTCTTTAACTTGCAAACCTTGGTTTCTCCTTTAACAGAATACCCAGGGGGTGGCTGCATATATACTTCCTCTTCTAGTTCCCCATGCAGAAATGCATTGTTCACATCAAATTGATGCAAAAACCAGCCCTTAACTGCAGCCAATGCTAACAAAATTCTAACTGTTCCAAGCTTTACTACAGGAGAGAAGGTCTCATAGTAGTCAAGTCCCTTTTTTTGGGTATAACCATTTGCCACTAATAGAGCCTTATACCTTTCCACAGTCCCATCTGAATTATACTTTACTTTGTACACCCATTTTGAGCCAATATGATGTTTTCCTTTTGGAAAATCTGTGAGTTCCCACGTATTGTTATATTCCAAGGCTGCAATCTCACTATTCATGGCTTTACGCCATTCCAAATTTTTCACAACCTCTTGATATGTATTAGGCTCATGATGATTTAGGATTCCTATAGCAAAACTAGCATATTTATGTGAAAGTTCGTCATATGACAAGAATGAGGACAAGGAATAGAGATGACCTGAGTCCTTGGAGTTTGTTTGAGAAGAGTGAGGCACAATAACTTGATGACAGTAATAATCCTTTAGATACTCTGGCCTTCTTCTTGTTCTATCTGTCTTATGAAAGGAGGGACTGTTCTGTCTCTCTGTGAAGCTATCTATAGGAATAGAAATGCAAGGAGAATTGTTGTTGTGTGATGATGAAGGAGAAGGTTCTTCTAACTCAGGTTGTGGATCAATGGATGAATGTGCATGGTTGCTGGGAACTCTGAAGGGACTAGGAGGAACTGGAACTGGAACTGGCATAGATGCATTATCTGTTGAGAAGGGTTGAACAGATGTGGGTGATGGAGAGACATCAAATAAGTGAGGCAGTGATGAATAATTATGTGAAGATGACTGATCTTTCTTATAAGGAAAAACATTCTCATGGAATACATCCCTTGAATGAAAAACTGAATGAGTCTCTAGGTCTATTAACTTGTAACCTTTGACTCCAAAAGGATAACCTAGGAATACACATTTTCTGGCTCTAGGATCAAGTTTATGTCTATTATGTCTCAGTGTAGAAGCATAGCATAAGGAACCAAAAACCCTTAGATGTTTATATGTTGGTTTGGTTTTGAAGAGGAGCTGATATGGGGATTGGTTCTGCAGGTTGGGTGAAGGAGTTCTGTTTATCAGATAGGCTGCAGTTAACACACAATCATTCCAGAAATCAACAGGAATAGCTGAATGAAACATGAGAGATCTGGCTACATTGAGAATATGCTGGTGCTTCCTCTGAACAACACCATTCTATTGAGGGGTTTCTACAAAACTTGTTTGATGGATAATTCCCTTTTCCATAAAGAATTCTCCCATGCTAAACTCATTTCCTTTATCTGTCCTGATGATCTTAACTTTGGATTGAAATGGAGTCTCTATGAGGGACCAAAAAGATTGTAGGAATGGTCTAGCTTGGGATTTTGCCTTCATTAAGTAGAGCCATGTGCACCTTGTAAAATCATCAACAATGGTGAGGAAATATCTTGAATTATCATAAGCTATATGTGTGCTAGGTCCCCATATATCACAATGAGTCAAATCAAATGGATTATGTGACTTGTGCTCTTTATTAGGGAATGGAAGTCTATGAAATTTGGTCAATGGACAAATTGAACAGGGAACTTTGTCATTGATGAATTGAACATTTGACAGATCATTCTTTAACAAAACAAGTCTTGAATCTGAGAGATGGTCTAGTCTACAATGCCACAAATCATACTCAGATTGTACAAACTAAAGCTGAAATAGAAAGTTGTTTACAAGGAAAATCAGATAAAGCTGTATTAAGAGATGTGGAGGAAGTTGGTGTCATCTTGAGCTGGTACCAGCCATTGTGAACCTCACCCTTCCCAATCGTGCTCCAAGTGGAAAGTTCCTATATAAGACACTAATTAGCAAAAAATAGGAAGCAACAATTGAGGTCCTGTGATAATTTTCTGGCTGACATAAGATTGAACCTAAAAGATGGGATGCATAACACATTTTTTAGGGTGATGGCATCATTGATTTTGATAGTCCCTGTGTGTGTTACTTCTGATAAATCACCATTAGGGAATTTAAATTTGCAAGAAGTTTGATAGGTGCAGAAGAATAGATGGAGGCGCTGCAGATCATATGATCTGTTGCACCTGTATCTATTACCCAAGGAATTTGGGTGGTATCTAAAGGAGTGATTTCAGAATTTGAAAAACAGGAAAGAATACCAGTCATAGCAGTGGATTTAGTATCAGTTTGATTACTCTGAACTTGATTAGCAGAAGGATGCACAACTTTGATTTGAAGTAAGGCCATGAGATTCTGATATTGTTCTTGGGTGATTGTAGAGTGTGACCCCTATGTGTGCTACTCTTGATTTACTGCACTGGTTTGATTAGCTAATGGAGTAAACCCCTTATTCTTGTTGTGCATCTTGTGGCCGGGTGGATATCCATGAAGTTTAAAACATTTTTCAATAGAATACCCAGTGATATTGCAGTGAGTGCAGTATGGCCTTTCTTACTCTGGATTAGCCTTAAAACACTTTTCTACTGAATGACCAAGGATCTTGCACTGAGTGCAATAAGGTCGTTAGTTCTTCTAAGATCCAAAATACCTGTTGTTCTCCTTATTGGTGATGAAATTTGTCCTTGCTGCTAATGCAAGAGAGTCACCCACAATGATCCCCGAAATGAGTCGTTTTTGTTTATCCTCTTGCTGGACTAGAGCATAAACCTCACTCAATGCAGGCAATGGTTTGATTAGAATGATTTGTGCTTTAATGTTTGTAAAAGAATCACTCAGGCCCATGAATAATTTCATAATCCAATCTCTCTGTTGGTTTTCAAAAACAATTTTCATTGCTCCACATGGACAAGATGGTAAGGATTCAAAATTCAAGAGCTCATCCAGTAATCCTTAGAGTTTTGAGAAGTATAGACTTACAAAATCTTCTCCATGGGTGAGAGAATGGATCGCTTGTTTTAGCTCATAAATCCTTGGTCCATTGTTTTGAGCAAACCTCTGTTCCAGTTCAACCCATAACTCATGCGCTGTCTCAACATATACCACACTGTTTTTGATTTCAAATGTCATTGCATTTTGAAACCAAGTAACAACCATATCATTACATTCAAGCCAAGAATCAATCAAAGAATAATTGGGATCTATTGGCTTACAAAGAGCTCCATCGATGAAGGCCAATTTTCTTTTGATTCGAAGTGATCTTCGAACAGTTCGAGCCCAAGAATGATAGTTTTCTGCAGTGAGGAGGTGATTGGTAAGGTGGGTACCTAGTCCATCATATGGAGTGAGGAGGTATGAATTAGCAGGGTCTTTTGGGTTGGGATTGGTTGTAGCATTATCATTGCTGGAAGAGGAGTTGTTGGGTTTTGGAGGCGGTGTGGTAGCCATTACTACTTTAATACCATATTGAAATTCATAACAAAGTGCAGAAACTTAGGGAGAGAAGAGATGAAGAATAGAATCATTCTCATTCATTCCTTTCTTTTGTTGTACATACGCCTATATATACTAATTATAAAGAGTAGTGAGCAAGTAATTGCACACCAAACTTATCTATCTAAATGCTTTACACATAAGAGAAAATTTCCTAACTGCCTGCCATATTCCATATGCCTCAAGATCCTTTTAGTGAGCTCTGCGTGGATATGCTGAGCTGGAGAAGAATTGATTAGTGGAAGCATCAGTGGAAGCTGAGCTGGGGACTGCAACTGAACCAGCTGCATTCTCTACAGATTTTAACAATTTGGAAAATATTTCAGTTTTGGGAGTTCAGTGAGAACAGTTCCCTTCCTATTAGAGGAAGCAACAGTGGTGGGACTTGATAAGGAGACGTTGTGGATAGTGGATAAACTTACTCAAGGACAACAACAATTAGAAATGTTTTCAATTTTTGGAATGCCTGGAATTGGTAAGATAACTCTGGCTAAAAAAGTGTACAATGATCTTTCCATTACACACCACTTCAATGTTTTTGCATTTATCTATGTTTCTAAACCAAGTCCACAAAAGAGATTTTAGCATTTTAAATCCTACTCTCCTGATCACGGATCAAATTTATAAAATTAGTCATGAAGAGCTAGGTGAAGTGCTTTACTTAAAAGACCAGAGATATTTTCTTGTCATCGATAATGTATTTGGAACTATTTGGAGAGATCTTTTCCCGATGACAACAATGGAAGTAAGATTATGCTCACTACTCTGGACAGGGTGGTTGCTGCTTCATGTATTCAACTTCATAGCCCTCCCTAGTATCTGCGTCTTTTGACTCTAGATGAATTTATGCTTGACTGTCATGATGTTTGAACAAGAGCTGAAAGTTTGCTTCAATATCCATGTCTTCCAAGACAAGATGAAACTTGGCTTATATTGCAAAAAAAGGTATTTGGGGATGAAATCTACCCACTAGAGTTATGGGAAATTGGAAAGAACATAGCCGCCAAATGTCATGGACTACCGCTCACAGTTGTAGTCATAGCAGTACTTCTTGCGAAGGAAGAGAAGACCCAATATTTATGGGAGCAAGTTGCCCAAAGTGTAAGTTTGTACGTCGCTAAGATACTTATTTTTTCCTTCAAGTTAGAAATCTCTCTAGAACTTGCATACATCAAAGATATTGAAAACTCTCCAGGGCTTGGTTATATTGAAAATAAAGATGACTATAAAGAAAGAGGTCAGGAAGCATTATGACAAGAAACAGTGCATAAGAATCCCACGAGTTGAAATGACACCGTATGGAAGTTTGTTAATAGCAAGTACTCCCAATGTAGCAAAAGTCATTGCTAGTGAATATTTACCAGCATGAAGAATTTTGAATGAAAGGCAAACCATTGGCACGAGTCAGTCAACATCTTGTATTCCTAATGTTGATAAGGAAATTGTGGTTGGCTTTGACCATGAAACAGAGATCATTAAAGAGCTACTTACAAGGCATAAAAAGCTAGAAGTTGTCTCAATCTTGAGAATGCCTGGATTGGGTAAGACAACTCTGGCCAGAAAAGTGTACAATGATCCTCTCATTGTATATCACTTCTATATTCAGAGTTGGGCCCATGTGTCTCAAATATATATAACGAGGAACTTGTTATTTGACATTCTACATTCAACTTTTTAGCTAACAGATGAAATTTGGCAAATGACTGATGAAAAATTAGGGGAACAGCTGCACAAATGCTTAAAGGGTCAGAGGTATCTGATCGTATTGGACGACATTTGGGATACTAGGGTCTGGCATGATTTCAAAAATTATTTTCCAGATGACAATAATGGAATTAGAATTATATTCACTAGTCGGATCACAACCATTGCTTCGTGTGTTAGATCCAATAGCTCTCATTATCTGGGTTTTTTAAATAAGGATGAAAGTTGGGAGTTGTTGCAACTGTAGAAAATTTGTGGAACAAAACTTGATAAATTTGATGAATGGGGACTCCCATGAATTAGGAAGACTATGTAAAACAGTAGAAACTTACATTTTATTGGGAATTGGATTGTCTAGAGATGCCAACTCTTTAGCTATTACCACAAGTTTATTGATATGTTCAACAACAGACTCATCCCCTTTCATAAAAGTGTCATTATATTTTTCAATAAATAGTTGAATATATGTGTTAGAGACAATATCATAGGCTTGTGTTATAGCATCAAACATAGACTTAACAGTTTCATGTTTTTCAAAAATAACCTCTAAATCGGGTTCCATAAAAGTGAGCAATATTGACCTAGCCAATTTGTCGTTCTCTACGAATCTTTCGTAGGTGTTTCTAGCAACCTCTCCGGTCCTAAGGGGTGGTTCTTTCGGGGATGGTGTGTCAATGACATATTCAACTTTATCTTGAAATAATATGTGATGAATTCTACGTTTTCAAGTTGAATAATTTGTACCATTAAGTCTTTCGATTTTGCTAAGTTGTACACTAGCAGCCTTTGACCCCATATTGACAAATTATAGAAAAAATAAATTACTAGGTAAAATTGGTTAGAACTGACCTGATTTAATTTTGTTACCAAAGTGTGGTTCCAAGAGTGCTTCAAGTAGACTGCAACACCAATTGCTCTAATTTGAAACAACTACAATCTGATTTCTTTGAATATGTCTGGCCAAGATTTAACAAATGCAAAGTTACCTATGTTGCTAGACATTGAGGCCGAAAGAAGGGCGAAAAAGAAAACTAGTAATGTGTCAAACCTAGTTTCTAGTGCTACATCTTCCCAATTTTTCACGGGTGCCCCATCTAATAATATGCCAACTACTCTGTCTTTTCTTAAGTCAAGACAAGATAAGCAATTAAAAAGAAATAATAAGAAATATAACAAGTTCAAGAGACATAATAATTTTACGGCAAAACAAATGAGTACTTGTTATAACTGTGGGCAGCTCAGTCATTACAAAAGAAATTGCACACAAAAGAATAATGGTCAAAATTTTAAAGGATCAAGAGACATTGTGTGTGTGGTTTCTAAGTCGCTTCTTGCAGACTGTGACTCTATTGCTTGGTGGATTGATTCTGCCTCTTCTTGGCATGTGACCAAGACTAGAGATAATTTTGTTGAAATAAAGGAGGTGAAAACCGACAACCACAAGTTATACATGAGAAATAATACTTACTGTGATGTGCTTGGAATTGGCACTGAGAGAATTTCGTTAACTGAGCAAAACAACCTCCTCTTGATTGATGTACTTTATGCGCATAATATGTGGGGCAATCTCTTGTCTGTGCCACGATTAGATGATAAGTGTTTTAAAGTCCGTTTTCAGTCTTCTAAAGTTTCTATTGATAAACATGGTCGTATTCTTGCATGGGGGACTAAAGTTGATGGTCTTTACCGTTTGAATATTGCTAGTGACAATAATAAAATTGGTTCTTCTTCTGCTTATATCGATGTCTTTTGTGATGTTAATGTTGATTCTGTTTTATGGCATATGAGACTAGGTCATATTAATTATAATAAAATAAAAAAGATGGCTAACATTGGATTGATTCCAAATTTAGATCTTGACTTGAAACCATGTGAATCTTATATAAGTGGAAAAATGACTAGAAAGCCATTTGAAAAATTAGAAAGAGCTACAGATTTGTTAGAATTAATACATTCGGATATTTGTGGTCCTCTAAATGTTAAAACCCATCGTGGCATGAAATATTTTATTACTTTTACCGATGACTATTCAAGATATGATTTTATATATTTACTAAAGAATAGTTTGGATGTCCTACAAAAATTTATTGAATTTAAGGCGGAAGTATAAAACCAACTAGGTAGAAAAATTAAAATATTAAGGACGGATCGAGGTGGTGAATACATGGCTGAAATTTTTAAATCTTTTTGTAAAGAAAATGGAATAATACATCAATTAACAATTTTTTATGCACCTCAACAAAACGGTGTACTCCAAAGGAGAAATAGAACACTTTTTGACGTGGTTAGATCTATGCTTAGTTATGCACACTTAAACACTACATTTTGGAGTGATGTTATTTCTACCACCATTTATATTCTTAATAGAGTACCCTCTAGAACAATAGGAATGACACCATATGAAGTTTGGAGGGGTACAAAACCAAGTCTGTCTCACTTAAAAGTTTGGGGTAGTTCGGCTCATGTTAAAATTTTAGGACTTAATAGAGGGATTTTAGATCCTAAATCAATAAAATATACTTTTATTGGATATTGTGAAAATTCTATTAGTTATAGATTTGTAATTCACCATAGTGATGGATCAGTGAGAGTCATTGAAAGTAGAGATGCATTTTTCTTTGAAGATGACTTAGATAAAATTGAGAAAATGGTTGAATTATTTGAAATTACTAAGGAAAAGGAAAATACACAACCACAAGAGCAAATAATAAAAGAGCATCCACTCAAGGATACTTTAACTAGAATACAAAGGGAAAGACATCCACCTAACTACTTAAAAGATTATTATGCATTCAATAATGAAGAAATTCCAAATGATCATATTGATTTTAATGATGCTATGAATTCAATTGATCATTTAAAATGAAGAGAAGCAATTAAAGAAGAAATATAATCTATAGAGAAAAATAAAGTTTGGGAGTTTGTTGATTTACCAATAGATAGAAAAGCAATTGGGTGTAAATGGATCCTTAAAAAGAAATTTAAATCGGATGGATCTATATATAAATATAAAACTAGACTAGTGACTAAGGGGTACACACAAATGGAAGGTATATATTATGATGAAACCTATTCTCCCGTAGCTAAGTTTACCTCAATAAGAAAATTAATGTCATTGGTTGCATATTTAGACCTAAAGTTACATCAAATGGACGTTAAGACTGTTTTCCTCAATGGTGAACTTAAAGAAGAAATTTATATGTATCAACCGCAAGGATATGAAGTTGAAGGTAAAGAAGATAAGGTGAACAAATTGAATAAGTCCTTATATGGTTTAAAACAATCCTCAAGGCAATGATATCATACTTTTCATAATGCAATTATATCTTATGATTTTGTTCCAAATAACTATGATCACTGTATATATACTTGGAATAGTGAGAGTTATTATATTATTCTTTCCTTGTATGTGGATGATATTTTAATTTAAAATGGATTCTTGCAAACCTATTGAATCACCCATTTACAAAGGAGCAAAATTGTCTAAGAATATGACTCCTAAAACTGAAGAAGAAAAACAAGAAATGAAATCAAAACCTTACGCGGAAGTTGTTGGTAATCTTATGTATGCTATGTTGTGACTAGATCGGATCTTAGTTATATTGTTGGTTTGATTAGTCGATATCAAAGTAATCTGGGTACACCTCATTGGTTAGCTGTGAAACGTATACTTAGATACATACAAGGCACACTAGATTTTTTATTAACATATCAAACTGATGATAAAAATATTAATAGTTATTGTGATGTTGATTTTGCTGGTGATATTGATGACAAAAAATCAACCATAGGTTATATATTTATTTTGGGTGGTGGTGTTATTTCATGGTCTAGTAAAAAGCAAGGGTGCATAGCTAAAAGTACTATGGAAGCTGAATATGTTGCTTGTAGTATGGTTGTTTCTGAGGCCGTATGATTGAAATGGTTTCTAACTGATTTAAAATTTACCTGTGTAAATAATATGCCTATTCATATTTTTTGTGATAATGAGGTTGCGATAAAAATCATTAAAAATGGGGAAATCAGGCCCAAAGGTAAACATATTGAGTTACAATATCACTATATAGGTGATATAATACAAAAAGAACATGTTACTATTGATTATATTTGTACAAAAGATATGGTTGCAGACCCATTGACAAAACCTATTGGAACCGAAGAATTTAAACAACATGTCGTTGCTATGGTTTAAGTTATAAATGAACATGTCGGGCTTGCAGCCAAGTGGGAGATGTTGGAATATGTGGCTAAAATCTCTCAATATTAATTAAGCCACGGTTGGTGGTCAAATCCGGAATATACAAAACTCCAATCCGTTGGTTAAATATTGCATTATTCATAAAATATATCATAGATACATTTTTTGTGAAATTTACATGTATATTACATTGATATAATTGAATATAATTAGATGTTTAAGTTGGATCTTTTCTAGTCAACATGGGTGACTTGACTAGAGGGACTGTAATTACCCATAAAAAAATATTATTTTATTTTGGTGCATTGGTTACCTAGGAGTAATTCTATATATATATATATAAGGATAAAAATAATTAAAGAAGACTAATATGTCTCTAATAAAAGTCTTGTTCTATAGAGACCTATTAAAACTCTTATACATGTGGTTTAACTAGGGTAGTATTGTTGGATAGGTTAAACTCTTCGTATATATATATATATACATACACGCATAATTTTTGAAGATATTAAGTTAAATTTGGGTGTATAGTTGTTTGAAATTGATAGAGTTTAATCAATGTGCTGGGAAGAAAAATAAAAAGAAATGAAAAATGGATTTGATTTGGAACTTACAGAATATACAAGCCGGAAGTTTTCACAAAATCCAAAAATTACAGAAAGCTCCCCTTTAGTTTCAAAGAGCTTTACTTTCACCCTTATATTCTTCTAAACTTAATTTTAACAAATGTTTTACTTAGTAAGTTGTAAGAATAGAATTCTGGAAAATTTATGGCAGTCCCGAAAACAGAAAATTCGTTTTTCAAAGAAATTACACTTTGACCCCAAAAGTTTTAAAAATTATGATTTGACCCCAAAACTTTAGAAACTTTTTCTAAATAGCCCAGAATACTTCTATACCCTATTACCTCATATTAGAAATGATATTTATATGTAAATGATATATTAAGTATATATTAATGGGTAGGAAGTACGTAAATTAAATATAGAATCGCGAAACGACAAAGTAAGGAATATAGATTGATTGTTATATATTATTTTAGATTAGGTGGTGATTGCATTGAGGTTGAGAAAGAGTGCTTGAATTGGATTTTGGGAATCAATGTGAGTAGTTTACTATTTCTTTTGGGAGAATTTTCTAAATTAAATGTGTGGGTGCGTGCGTGTGGATTTTTCATATATATGATATATGTGTTGATATTTGGGGTTGCAATTAAATGTTTTGCAAGTGTGAACTGTTATATATGTGAATTTTGAAAAACTTGTGGGATGATTTTATATCATTGCTTTGGTGATGAAATGAAAATTTTGTGTGCATTGGGACTAAAACTACAGTTTTGGTGTGTGTGAAAATCATGTTTATGAGACGGGGACTGGGTTACCAGGTCTAAATGGTAACGAGATTGTATACCGGCGTGGTCGGTATAGGGATGTGTACATAGGGGTCAGTTACCAGGCTAGTGATAACAAGAGACAGGGCCAGTCATCAGGCTAGTGATGACAGGAGACGGGGCCAGTTACCAGGCTAGTGGTAACAAACATGATTTGACAAATGTATTTGAGATTGAATTTGTGTGTGAGTGTTTTGGATTATAAATGTCTTTTCATTTATAAAATTATTTGTGAAAATGAGTAGGTGTTTTGGGTTATAAATGTCTTTTCATTTATAAAGTTATTTGCGATCATGAGATCATTTTGTTTTCATGATTATGTGGGAAGGATTGGGGTATAATTTGTTGTATTTATGTATGTATCAAAGTTTATTTTTGTATATAAACTGTGGGATTTATTTTCACACCTCATTAGAGGTGGTTGTTGTTCATGTGCCATTGTGCTCACCCAAACATATAACATTTTTCAGGAGAGAATCAGGATGAGGAGTAAGTTTGCTGATATACAAGGGATTTGTAAAATCCGAAAAAAAAAATTAATTATTATTAAATTCCTAATTAAAGGGGTAAAAGAGTAATTAATTGTTAAAGCATGGGTCAAAAACATGAATTTTTATATAATTCAAATAACGAAACGGACATCACCATTGGATCCGTCTCGCGAAATCTAGCTACCCAGTAAATTTTTGTAAAATTCTGAGACAGAAGGCTTGTTACAAAGTGATCAGGTGTCGCGCAACTAAAATAATTGCGATCAGATTTTATTCGCGGGACCCGAAAAATAACTTAACGTTAGTTCAATAAAAATATACTAAACTTAATACGAGACGAAATTTAATTGATTTAGAATAAAATTGGACCCGTTAAAAAGAATACGTGTGGCGCGATGTAGGCCACATATTTTAAAATATATAAAACTTGTTTTGTTCTTGTCCAGTGCACTGCCGAGACAGTGACAGAGTGAAAGGTGAGTGTTTTTTTGTTTTTCTCTTTCCTTCCTTCTCAGATCTACGAAGATTGAACCGTCTAATCGCTTCGGGCCAAGAATTAAAGTTGCTCTACTCAGCGAGAGCTACGCAACCACACCAAATATCGTATTTTTCTCCAAAAAAAAAATCAAGTACGAAAATTTAGGCCTAAAGTTTGGGAAGCTAAATTTGGGTCTTCCTTGGAGTCTACTACGTGGGCTCATGCTACGAGAGGTAGAGTTTCCCCTATTTAGATGTAATTTCAACCTAAAATATGACATATGAAATGGGTAAGCCAAGGGTGTATATCACATGTTAGGTCTTGACTCGTGTAACTAGTGGGTCAAATATAGGATTTATAATTAATCTTGTAATTAGTAAAATCCTATTATGATTAACTTGGTGTAAGTTAATGTTAGTGGTTTAAAGTATGTTAATTGTACATTAGCATGACTTGATGTTTTAATGGCATATCAAGTTTAATAAAATTATTACCTTTTTATGTGATTATGAAATAATATGTATGTTAAATGATTATTTAGCAAATGATTATTGTGGTGGACTTGTGTTTATATTTATAGAATTAATAAACATGTTGTCATGTTGGAAGTAATAAACATGCTAGTTGTGTAAATTGATTGTGCCCTCTATGTGTTTGTTCAAATGCCTAGGTGAATACAAGTATGTTGGTTGAGTTGATTATCTTACATAACATGCTTGAGATTGTGTTGAAAATGTCATTATATTGCATTCATTATGTAATGGACATTGTAAATGGTATCAAAGACAATTGCATATTATATTGCATTATGCATGGTTTGCACTACATTCATGGGCACTGACATGGGTGGGAGTGTATGCATGGTATGAAATCAATCACCACATAGGTGGTTGATCGGGGGCCCGGAAAAGTCACACCAAGGTTCGACTGAGTCGCACGAGAAATTAAATGGATAAACCTTTCGGGGATAGCAAGAAGGGCTAGATTATCCCTCGGGTGCAAGACCCGCTTACTTGGTTTATACACTTTTCGGCGGTGAAATTCCAGAAAAGTGTAACTGTGACGCCCCAATTTCCGGGGGTCCCTTATTAACATTTGACCACCCGTCAACCCGCGGAAATACCCGTGGATGTCACTCAACCTAACACCACGGTAGTAGCATCCCCTTAACCGGGATCTTAACTCACAATTGTTAACCGGATTCGATTATTCATTTGGGTTCAACCAATATTCAATATACCATGTTTTATACTCTATTATAGTCCATTTAGATCATTGAAGGGAAGGGAAGACCCAGACCGAAAATAGGGCAAGGCAGTTTAAAATCTGAAAATTTTGGAGAGTGTACCGGTACCCAGTACCGGTACTGTCAACCCACTGGAAAAGGGGTACCGGTACACAGTACCGGTACCATTCAGTACCGGTACCCGGTACCGGTACTGTCAACCCACTGGAAAGGGGGTACCGGTACCCAGTATCGGTACCAGTACCCAGTACCGGTACTCTCTGTCCAGTTTTGCCTTTTTCCTCCATTTTTCATTTCCAATCCATTCAAAACCCTTCTCAATTCATCAAATACATGTTTGACAAGGATTTCCATATAAAACATGGTTTGTACAAGTTCTATTACAATTGATTCCATACATTTACATATCAAAAATGGAATTCTTTCAAAAGCTTTACAAAATAACCATAAAAGTCACAAGTCGGCTTTCTTCCCGCTCCAATAATACTGGCGACGAAGATCATGATACATCTTCGTGCCGCCTGGATGCACCGCAAAACGAGAGCAATGGAACTCCCTGAGGATCTCCTCTCTCAGTTCCGCCGATTGGGGAACCACAACCCTTCCCCTAAACCGAAGACTGTCATCCGAGTGAATGGCCCAGCCCTCGTAACTAGTACCCGCCTGCACTCGGTCCCTGATGGATGATAACTCTGAGTCCTGTCTCTGGGACTCAATCACTCTGCTCAGTAGGGAAGGCGTAGCCACCAAGCTCCCTAAAACGCCCTGAGTCCGACCCCGATAATGCAGCCTAAATTGGCCCACGGTCTCAAGCATCCGCCACTCCCGGGAAACTACACTAGCTAAGACACCCCGTGACTTCCGGCTAAGTGCATCAGCCACCACATTTGCCTTACCAGGGTGGTAATGCAAAGTGAAGTCATAGTCTTCTAGGTACTCCATCCACCTACGCTACCTCATGTTGAGGTCCCGCTGAGTGAAGATGTACTTCAGACTTTTGTGGTCCGAAAACACCTCAAATTGTTCACCATACAAATAGTGGCGCCAAGCCTTTAAGGCAAAGACAACGGCCGCCAACTCCATATCATGCGTAGGGTAATTCTGCTCGTGATTCTTCAACTGTCGAGAACCATAAGCCACCACTCTCCCGGACTGCATCAAGACACAACCCAATCCGTCCTTGGAGGCATCGCAATACACCGTGTAGTTTTGCCCCCTCTCTGGAACAATCAAGATAGGAGCTGAAGTGAGCCTCCTCTTTAGTTCTTGGAATGCCTTCTCACACGAATCATTCCACTCGAACTTAACCTCCTTCCAGGTTAATCTAGTCATAGGTGCGGCTAGTCGGGAGAAGTCCTCGATGAACCTCCGGTAATACCCTGCCAATCCCAAGAAACTACGTATCTCGAAGACTGACTTTGGCCTCTCCCAACTCATAACTGCCTCAACCTTCTCCGGGTCAACTGACACCCCCGAAGCTGACACCACGTGTCCCAAAAATTTCACCTCCGTAAGCCAAAATTCACACTTGCTGAACTTGGCATATAATTGATGGTCTCTCAAGGTCTGGAGAACAATCCTTAAGTGACCCTCATGCTCCTCCTCTGTCTTGGAGTAGATCAGGATGTCATCAACAAACACTACGACAAACTGATCTAAATAGGGCTGGAACACCCTATGCATGAGATCCATGAATGCCGCCGGGGCATTCGTCAACCCAAATGGCATCACCGTGAACTCGAAATGCCCGTACCGCGTTCTGAACGCCGTCTTAGGGATATCTGCCTCCCTAATTCTCAACTGATGGTAGCCTGTGCAGAGATCTATCTTTGAATAGACCCGCGCTCCCCTTAGCTGATCAAACAGATCATCGATCCTCGGCAAAGGGTACCTATTCTTGATGGTGACCCGGTTCAACTACCGATAGTCTATACACAATCGAAGGGTCTTATCCTTCTTCTTGGCAAACAGCACCGGAGTGCCCCAAGGTGAGGTACTCGGTCTAATAAAGCACTTGTCCAATAATTCTTGTAATTGGACCTTGAGTTCTTGCAACTCAGCTGGCGCCATCCTATGTGGAGTCATAGAAATGGGCGAAGTACCCGGATGCAACTCAACGCTAAAGTCCACATCCCTATGGGGAGGTAATTTCGGTAACTCGTTCGGAAAAACGTCCTCATACTCGCACACCACCCGAGGTAGACCCAATTCTTGTCTTGCCTCGTCCTCCAGGGTAAGGCTCGCAAGCCAACCCATCAATTGCCCATGCCATCGTGAATCATACACGACTTGAGGCAAAACATCATGCTTTTCCCCCTGAAACTTGAAACAAACACCGTCCGGCGTATAGGCAGTGACCCTCTTCCTGTCACAATCAATAACGACCCGATGCGCCGCCAACCAGTCCATCCCAAAGATGACATCGAACTCCGACATGTCCATAACCCTAAGGTCCACGGTGAGTAGAATCCCCGAGATCTCTAACTCACAATTCCGACATATCTGATTCACACACGCCCTAGCTCCTAGGGGTGAATTCACATATAACGGCTCTTCCAAGGTATCAACCTCTAAGCCCAAGTCCCTCACACATGATGCAGAAATGAATGAATGTGATGCACCAGAGTCAAATAATATTTTAGCCCATAAGCGAGAAAGTAGAAATGTACCCTGAATGACCGACTGATCCACTGGCTCAGCCTGAGGTGTAATGACGTAGACACGCCCCTGGGTCCCCGAAGTCTCGGCCTGCATGCCTTGTCCTCGGCCTCGACCCATGCCCTGGCCCATCTGGCCTGACTGCGGAGTCCCCGCTCGAAAAGTGGTAGGGGCCTGAGTATTGCCCTGGAACTGATACTGGCTTCCCTGGCCCATGGTGGGGTAGGGAGGAACAAGGTGTGTCTGCGACTGTCCCACTGATGACTGGGACTGAGGTGTCCCATAGCTCTGGGATCCTTGCCTCTGCGGACAATCCCGCTTCATATGCCCCGGTTGGTGGCAATGGAAACATGTCTTCTAGCCTGCCTGGTGGGTAGTCCTGAAGTTTCTCCCGCCCTGGGAAAATTGACATTGGCCTTGGCCTTGATAGCCACGGCCCTGTCCTTGTTGTCCTTGTGGAGTAGAAGTCCTCTGCTTCTTCCCCGAACTAGAAGAAGAGGATTGGCCCTCCTTCTTCTTATCCTTAGCACCCGCCTCACGGATGCTTCGAGCATCGTCAACCTCCCTCTCAATGGCCATAGCTGTCTCGACCATAGAGTCCAAGTCTTGCAGGCAGAGGCCCACAATCTTTCCCCGGATGGATAGCTTCAACCCATCCTCGAACCTTCTTACCTTGGCCATATCCGTGGCCACGTAATCATCAGCAAATCGGGCTAATTCGGTGAACTTAGCCACATACTCCATCACCGTCATTGACCCTTGCTTCAAATCTAGAAACTTTCGGGCCTTTGCATGTCGAACGGCCGTTGGGAAATATTTACCCATGAAGAGCTCCTTGAACTCTCCCCATGTCATGGCCTCTAAGTTCTTCGAGGCCGTCACCCAATCCCACCACAATTGGGCTTCTCCCTCTAGCTGGAATGCAGCTAGTCTTATCTTAGTAGCGTCTGAGGTGACCTCCATCGCCCCTAAGATCTTGTTGACTTGCCGGAACCAATGGTCGGCCACCATCGGGTCCGCCCCTCTCATGAAGACTGGAGGTTTGTGTGCTTTAAACTGTTGGAGGTTACTCGCGCCTCCATGTCCGGCATTTGCACTAGCTTGTGCAACAGTAGCCGCCATCATGCCTATGGTTTCCGTAAACGCTTGTTCATTGAAGACCGGTGGTGGTTGGTTATTGTTCCGCCCACCGCCTCGACGTCCTCTTCTTCCTCTTGCCATCTACACACAAGTCAAATGGCAATGGCACAACGACTTAGTATCCCTAGATAGGGATCAAAGTTAAAACGTTCAAATCTTTCTCATTGTCTCACTAGTAGAGCGTATGCCTCCAATAGTGGACCCTTACGCTTTGAACTTTCCCGTTCATTTGCTTTCCCACTCCCAAGGTTAAGTTCTCTAACCCTAGTGTGTCCATTTCCATACACATTTTACCATGCATATAATACACATATCACATATCACATAACATGTAGCAATTTAAGCAAATAACATGTAATGTACAATGACTGCAATGGTCTAGACCCATGCCCCATCAAGCCCTAGGTAAGTCGCATACCAATGCTCTGATACCAAGCTGTGACGCCTCAATTTCCGGGGGTCCCTTATTAACCTTTGACCACTCGTCAACCCGCGGAAATACCCGTGGATGTCACTCAACCTAACACCACGGTAGTAGCATCCCCTTAACCGGGATCTTAACTCACAATTGTTAACCGGATTCGATTATTCATTTGGGTTCAACCAATATTCAATATACCATGTTTTATACTCCATTATAGTCCATTTAGATCATTGAAGGGAAGGGAAGACCCAGACCGAAAATAGGGCAAGACAGTTTAAAATCTGAAAATTTTGGAGAGTGTACCGGTACCCAGTACCGGTACTGTCAACCCACTGGAAAAGGGGTACCGGTACTGTCAACCCACTGGAAAGGGGGTACCGGTACGCAGTACCGGTACTCTCTGCCCAGTTTTGCCTTTTTCCTCCATTTTTCATTTCCAATCCATTCAAAACCCTTCCCAATTCATCAAATACATGTTTGACAAGGATTTCCATATAAAACATGGTTTGTACAAGTTCTATTACAATTGATTCCATACATTTACATATCAAAAATGGAATTCTTTCAAAAGCTTTACAAAATAACCATAAAAGCCACAAGTCGGCTTTCTTCAACTTTGGGGCTCGAAATGGGAGCCGTCCGCCGGTGTGAACCCCGCACCTGAAATGTTTTTCCCACAAAGGATGAGCCACGCTCAATAGGGTATCTCCTAATGAGGCTACTCTCCAACCTATATGCATATGAAATGTTCACATGCCCAAAACAACAATTTATAACATTCCAAGCAAGGAATTATATTCAATGATGGAATTTGCAATGCCATGCTATGGAATGAGATGAGACCCATTCATGCATATCATCCGAGCCCCTCCCGGCTCCTCTACACATGCAAGTGCCAATGTGTACTAATCCGTCATTTATGTTGTACATCAAATGAAATTTCATTCTAGGGTCTTTCTTGGGGTGGATATTTATGGACTTACACCAACGGCACCCAACCGACACGAAATTCATGGACTTCCACCAACGGTTCCGCGTACACCGACACACTTTATGGACTCTTATACCAACAGAGTGCGTATCCAATCACCGGGTCTCTCACCCGAGGGATAGTTTAGCCCTTCTTGCTACCCCAACCCTAACAACCGTGCAAACCGTGCGACTCGATTAGTTCATCGACCCATCTTACCCGAGCCCACTCGTCATCCACCAAGCGTGGTGAAGACAACCACCATGCACACACACCCACTAAGTGCAATGCTTCCGTGCATATGAAATGTGATGTCCCATTTCAATAATATTACAATGTTCAATATGGTTTGAGTGACATATGAACATTTACAATACATTTCTCACACTTCATGGCAAAATCATATCATAAGCATATAATTTTCATATTTCCTTACAATGTCAATATATCACAAGCATGTATATATATCAACATTTAATCTTAATCAACACCCAAGCATGTCATTACATTATCAAGAGATAACAATACTTCAATTTCAAGCACAAGATAAACACATAGCATGCCCACACTTCATATAGCCCAAGAGTCACATTGGGTTAATTTCATATACTCAATCCTAGAAATTTCATTTAGAAACTTCTAATTACCAATCCAATTAGAATTGATTTCAACCCATTTCACCCAATTTCACAACCATAGGCAAATGACATACATATATATCTATATCTATTCATTTACCCATTTCACCTAAGCATTCTAGGTGTGGAATAAACCTTGGTAGGAGGGAACCCTACCTCTTGAAGCGTAGAGAACGACTTTGAGAAGCTCCGAGAACTCCAAACGAGGTGGAGTCTTCACTCTCCCAAATTCCCGTTCTTCGAATCACTCCAAAACTCGACCTCCTTGGTATGGTTTTGTAGCCCTTGGCGAGGAGAACAACTTTTGTTCTTGGCCCGAGTGGATTTGAGCTCTCAATCTCCGTAGATCGTAGAGAGAAGATGGAGAACCCAAGCCCTTTCACTCTCTTCCTCTCTCACGTTGATCGGCTGAACAAAATGGGGAGAAAATCTGATTTTCTCCCCTTTAAATACTCTTTAAATACTTGACCTACAACGCGCCACACGACCCTTATTTCCCGGGTCTGTTTTAACCCCGAAACGATTAAATTTCGCTCCGGTTCAAGTTCAAAATATTTTTATTTTAACTTGCCGTCATTTATTTCCCAAAATTTAAAATTTTAAATCAGAATTTCATTTTTGGGTCTCCCGGGGCTCGACCGCCTCGTAAAACGCGAAAAATTCGACTAACTCGGAATTTAATGAAATTTGACAGGGTAACTAGTTTTCGCGAGACGAATCCAACGGTGAGGTTCGTTTCGTCATCCGAGTTCTAGAAAAATTCAGGTTTACAACCTGTACCATAGTGGCAAATTACCTTTTTGCCCTTTTTCACAAAAGTTCAAATTTTCTCGGGTTTTACAGTAACGGCGTAAACGGAGCCGCAGGTGGGATGTCCTGAAGATCCGTTGATGGTGTGGTGTCCCATTGGTGTAATATCATAAATCATCTCCCCACAAAGACACAAGAAAATGAATTAATTAGTCATTGAGTGTACATAACACCAATGATAGGGGGGCTTGGAATGCCCGGATACATACGCATGGCATTGCATGTGTTGTGGGAGCTCAGGATGGGGCTCGGTGTTGGTATTGCTTGCTTGAGTTGCATCTCATGGCATGACATGATTTATGACATTTGTTCATAATAGACATATTTGAATGAATGTATGAAATGATTGTTGCATGTGACATTTCATGTGCATTTAGGTTGAGAGGAATTTTCTATAGGAGTTACCCTATTGAGCGTTGGTTCACCCTTTATGGAAATATTTTTCAAGTATCAACCAGGCATCCACCGAAGGCGAGGCCATGGGCCCGCTTTGACGACAGAGCCGGTCTGTGACTCTTATTTTGACCTTGCAGCCCCTTGTATATGCTTACTTTTGGCCTTGTATAATTTTTGTAAACAAAAACTTCTTTTTTATTAAAAAGGCATGTATATGGGACTCTTTTGAGATATTTATTCTTTTATGAATGAATGTACGTAGTAATGATGATTATGGTAGTATCTGATACTATGTATTTAAGTATGGATAAATGGACCCGGTGTGGTCAATATTGTATATTGGACCTCGGATGGGTCATGTGATTGTATGATTATACAGGTTGTGTTTTGGGTAGAGTTCCCTGTACAAAGGAGACTCTGCCCGAATTTTGTTAAATTATGGATCCCGGTAAATGGGGCATAATGGCGTGATATTGAGTTACACGGGTATTCCGCGGGTAGATGTGTGATCAACGGGTAATTATGGACACCCGGATTTTGGGGCGTCACAGGATTAGAGGACTTGAAGATTTATTTTATTGTAGGTCTTCAAGAATAAATGTCTTTTATAGTTTTGAGACAAATATTCAATTATTTTGGGGATAATGCTGCTTATACTTAGAGTAGTGAACCTTATGGTTAATTATTGTTTTACATGAGTTTAATAATGATGTTGGTGATGTTTAGTTTATTCCTCTGGTATTCATTAGGTCGATGGATTGGATCACTTTATTATTTGTCTTCCGCTGTATTTTGCATTTACTATGCACAGGATTAGTTGGTTAAGGCCTTGGTGGCCGGTCCGCCGCCCACCCTATGTGATCGGGGGTAGGGGTGTGACAAGAGTGGTATCAAAGCATAGGTTGATGAATTACCAGAGGATTAGGCTGAATCTGAATGGTTGTGTAAGCTTTAGTTGACTTTAGTTTGAGGGATAGAGAATTATGTTTACTAGTGAATAGCGTAATTTGTGTAGTGACTAAGACTAGTTAAGTTACTTTGCATATTGTACAAATAAGATGTAGTTGCAAGAAGGGATAATAAAGGTGTTGTAAGAAATGTGACTAACACTAATGGAATTTTAGGTCCCACACATTCTTATGTGTCTCCTAGAGTAGCAATGAGATTGGTTGTGGAACCCAAAACACTTGAGTTTGATTTGAGCGTGGTAACTCCTATTGGTGGTTTTGAGTTAGGTGATATCGTGTACTCAAGGTGTAAGGTCTATATTAGAGAATAATAGTTACTAGTTTATTGAGTATTTTTAGACCTTAGGGATTTCGATATGATATTAATTATGGACTGGTTAGTCACACAAAATACGAAAGCTGGTTGTTTTGAAAAGAGAGTCATGTGGATTTATTTCGAGGGGACAATAATTATTTAATCCCCAGTCTTAACTCTATGAGTGCAAGCTCGAAAACAAGTGAGTAAAGTTTTTTTAGAGAAACATTGGTAGTATTATTGATACACGAAACGAGTGAGTGTCTCTTGAATATATAACAATGAAAAGAGAATTTTCAAATCGCATGGTTCTTGTTGAACTAGAGGAAATGAAAATTCAATTGAAAGTATATTAGACCGAAGATTTATTCAACTTAGCAATTTGTTGTAGGGTGCTCATGTTGTGTTTGTAAACAAAATGATTGGACTGTGAAATGGTACGTCGATTACTACCAGCTGAATAAGGCGGCAACAAGTAGTAAATATATTTTATGTGGTATTGAAGATTTATTTGATTAGTTGTGAGGGGTTAGAGTATTTAATAAGATTGATGTTGGATTGATTTACTCTAGTCAAAAGAAAGAAGTGGTGGTGTTCTAAAAATTATTTGTCGAATTCGGATAGTTATATTGTAGTTTTGGAGAAATCATTAAGGTTGACAAATGCTATATCTGTTTTTTTTTATGGATTGACTAAATTGAGTATCTCAACTTTATCTAGATTCATATGTT
The DNA here is from genome assembly GCA_951799425.1 of Ilex aquifolium. Lineage (NCBI taxonomy): Eukaryota > Viridiplantae > Streptophyta > Magnoliopsida > Aquifoliales > Aquifoliaceae > Ilex > Ilex aquifolium. The sequence goes on along the minus strand of OX637407.1, from coordinate 19,777,204 downwards.
ACTGTATTCATTGGTGTTATACCTGTGTACTCTTGTAGTAAAGAAGGAATTACCTTACTAATGATTTTGGGTTAGATGTAATTGTTTTTGCTTTGAAGTTTTGGAGAAAGACATGTAAGATTTATTTCGATTATCAAAGGTTGAAAGATTTATTTACTGAGAAGGAGTTCAATTTGAGGAAAAAGAGATGGATGGAAAGATTAGGGACTATGATTATTCTATTATTATCATTTAGGAAAAGCTATTATAGTGGTCGATACACTGAGCAAGAAATTATTAAGAAGTTTGTGTTGTATTCAATGTACCCAAATGAATAATTTGGTTGATTTGAGATTGATAGGGGTACGTGTGATATTTACTGGTACATATATATTATTAGCTCAATTGCAAGTTAAACTCTTATTGGTAGATTGCATCAAAAAAAAAAAAAAGGGAAATGTGCAGAATATTAGAAAAGAGGTGTAACATAGTAGCAAGATAGATTTTGTACTTTTTTGGTAAAATTATATTTATATTTTGGCATTAGTTATGGGTACCAAAAGAGAATATGTTGAAGAGAGATATTATAGATGCAACCTATAATTCTATGTGCGTCTGGGGAGTAAGAAATTATATTGATATTGAGAAACTATTAGTTGTTGAGTTGAATGAAAAGAAAAATTGTGGAATTTGTAGCCAATGTGTAGTGCATTGATAGATAATGACTGAGTATCAGTATCCTTTAGGTTTACTATAACTAATTTCAAATTTTTGAGTAGAAATTGGAGTAAATTACTATAAATTTTCTATACACACTTTCAGGATATAGATTGGGCATGAATCTATTTTGGGTTATTGTGGATTAATTGACGAAGTTATTTGGTAAAGATATTTCATTTTCACGACATACTTTGTATTGTTATGCTCAGGAAGTATGTATATCTGATTCTCCTTGTATATTGGTGGGAACAGTCTATTGAGTTTAAGGAAATTCTTAATTATATATGTTGAGGAGTCAATAAATTTTGGGCAACAAGATAATTCCATTAGTCAAGATATTGTGGAAGAGTAACTAGGGCGAGGAAGTTACTTGTGAAGTAGATAAAAGGATGAAAATTGAATATCTTCATTTGTTCTCACTAGGTATATAAATTTCGAGGACGAAATTCTTTTAAGGGGGAGAGAATGTAATTACCCATAAAAAAATATTATTTTATTTTGATGCATTGGTTACCTAGGAGTTATTATATATATATATATATAAGGATAAAAATAATTAAAGAAGACTAATATGTCTCTAATAAAAGTCTTGCCCTATAGAGACCTATTAGAATTCTTATACATGTGGTTTAAATAGGATAGTATTGTTGGATAGGTTAAACTCTTCGTATATATATAAATATATTTAGGTTTGTAGGGTTTTTATTGGTGAGAAGGCTTGTGGAGGGGCTGTCCTATGAACAAAGAAGAAAAGAGAGAGAAAGAGAGAGAGAGAAGGAAGAAGGAGGAGGAAAGAAAGAAAGAAAGGACTTGAATTCATTAAATGTATGAATTTATTACGTAATTTATGGGTTTTGTATTTTATTATATCTCATGGTATTAGATTTCATAGCGTAATATATATATACACACACACACATAATTTTTGAAGATATTAAGTTGAATTTGGGTGTATAGTTGTTTGAAATTAATTGAGTTTAATCAAGGTGCTGGGAAGAAAAATCAAAAGAAAAGAAAAATGGATTTGATTTGGAACTTACAGAATATACAAGCCGGAAGTTTTCACAAACTCCAGAAATTACAGAAAGCTCCCCTTTAGTTTCAAAGAGCTTTACTTTCATCCTTATATTCTTCTAAACTTAATTTTAACAACTGTTTTACTTGGTAAGTTGTAAGAATAGAATTCTGAAAAATTTATGGCAGTCCCGAAAACAGAAAATTCGTTTTTCAAAGAAATTAAAACTTTGACCCCAAAAGTTTCAAAAATTATGATTTGACCCCAAAACTTTAGAAACTTTTTCTAAACAGCAAAGAATACTTCTATACCCTATTACCTCATATTAGAAATGATATTTATATGTAAAGGATATATTAAGTATATATTAATGGATAGGAAATACGTAAATTAAATATAGAATCGCGAAACGACAAAGTAAGGAATAGAGATTGATTGTTATATATTATTTTGGATTAGGTGGTGATTGCATTGAGGTTGAGAAAGAGTGCTTTGAATTGGATTTTGGAAATCAAGGTGAGTGGTTTACTACTTCTTTTGGGAGAATTTTCTATATTAAATGTGTGGGTGCGTGTGTGTGGATTTTTCATATATATGATATATGTGTTGATATTTGGAGTTGCAATTAAATGTTTTGCAATTGTGAACTGTTATATATGTGAATTTTTAAAAAATTGTGGGATGATTTTATATCATTGCTTTGGTGATGAAAGGAAAATTTTGTGTGCGTTGGGACTAAAATTACAATTTTGGTGTGTGTGAAAATCATGTTTATGAGACGGGGACTAGGTTACCAGGCTAAATGGTAACGAGATTGTATACCGGCGTGGTCGGTATAGGGATGTGTACATAGGGGCCAGTTACCAGGTTAGTGATGACAAGAGACGGGGCCAGTTACCTGGCTAGTGATAACAAACATGATTTGACAAATGTATTTGAATACTGAATTTGTGTGTGAGTGTTTTGGATTATAAATGTCTTTTCATTTATAAAATTATTTGTGAAAGTAAGTGGGTGTTTTGGGTTATAAATGTCTTTTCATTTATAAAGTTATTTGTGATCATGAGATCATTTTGTTTACATGATTATGTGGGAAGGATTGGGGTACAATTTGTTGTATTTATGTATGTATCAAAGTTTATTTTTGTATATAAACTGTGGGATTTATTTTCACACCTCATTAGAGATGATTGCTATTCACGGGTTATTGTGCTCACCCAAACATATAACATTTTTCATGAGAGAATCAAGGTGATGAGTAAGTCTGTTGATATACAAGGGATTAGAGGACTTGAAGATTTATTTTACTGTAGGTCTTCAGGAATAAATGTTTTTTTATAGTTTTAAGACAAATATTCAATTATTTTGGGGATAATGCTGCTTATACTTAGAGTAGTGAACCTTATGGTTAATTATTGTTTTACATGAGTTTAATAATGATGTTGGTGATGTTTAGTTTATTCCTCTGGTATTCATTAGGTCGATGGATTGAATCACTTTATTATTTGTCTTCCATTGTATTTTGCATTTACTATGCACATGATTAGTTGGTTAAGGCCTTGGCGGCCGGTCCTCCGCCCACCCTATGTGATCCGGGGTGGGGGTGTGACAGGGACCCATCAAGTAGTGAAAGACTAGTCAATTTTACTTTGAGTATAATTAGTCTTTTTTGACTGCAGATGGTTGAGAAAATATTGGTGGAGTTGAGAAAATATTGGGGGAAGTTGAGCATATTATGATGAGTGGTAACAACTAGTTGAATGACTAGTTGATATATTCTCTCTTATAAATAAGGTTCTCTGCATACAGAGAGAACACATTAGAAAAACACTCAATTTGAGAGAAAACCCATTGAGGAGAAATCCCAACTTTACTGTTTTCTTATCAAAGAGAGTTTTTAATTCTCAAATGCTAACTCCCCATTCATCAAATTTATCAAATTCTATTCCCCATAAAATTTGGGGAACATAACTCATCAAATAAGACACTACAAATATTTGGAAGGACTTGAATTAGGGGTATAATGGCAAATTAACTCAACCACACTCAAAAGGATGCACTTTCTCTCTACTTTCCGCCGAAAACTGAACGGAAAAAAAAATGGTTGGCGGAATTGATTTGGTTTCCAGTGATTTTTCCTTTCCATCACTTTTTCCCTTCAAACCAAACAATAGAAAAACTTTCCTTCCCACTTATTTTCCATTCTCCATTTTCATCAACTCAATTTTCCATTCTCCATTTTCATCAACCCAATTTTCCATCATACTAAACATATTGTAAAAGCGAACATCTCCATCAAATCACTGTAGCTGCTATATTTTGTAATTATTAACTCTTAATCAACATTTTTTTGTTGAGTTGTGTAAAGCTTTAAGAGAGAATAGGGAGCAAGTATAGGCTGAAATCATGAAGGAATAGATCATTTCCTCAACAAAAAAAAAATGACACACCCCGAAACCAATCTTTTTGGATTCGGTGCGTGAATTAATTACCACCAATATTCTCAAATACAGGTCGCTAAAAGTTCTAGTAATTGATAACTCCCCTAAATTAAAATTATAATTGACATCATATATTTACATATTTGTTCAATAAATAATTACAATCTTTATCTCCTCACTTAATTCGATCCTCAATCATTTTTTATCACAAACTAAATATGCATCTTAGATGGGTAAATACGGGTGAGCTTGTAGGACTAGTAAACAATTTACAATAAAATATATGAGATGGAAGTAAGATCAAACAACCAACAATAAACTGCCTAAGCACGAATACAAAAGTATATTATTTCCCAAATAATATGAAACTCAACACAACAATCTTTCAAATCATCCATGATTTCATCTTTGGTTCATTTTAATAAGAAGTTAGGCACCACTCAGTACATCCCATCAATCACACGCCCCGCAAGACACAATTACATCTCATTACTATTACCATGTCATCAAGCGTGCCCAACACATGTATCGATAAGTCCAGAAACAATTCAATAATCATAAAAATATTTTTAACACATCACATCTAATCATATGTCAAACGAAAACTAGAAGGAATTTCAAAATATCAACGATTAAACAATCAAACAGTATATAACGATGAAGACCATAATACAAATTCTTTGTTATAGTTCTGACCAACAGTCGCAAATAAATCATAACAAAATTTATAACAAAAATCTAATTTTAGTCTGATATCGAAAATAATTTTCGTTACAATAGTCATATCCAAAACCTCATAGATACGCATGAACATTGAGAGCCATCACTGTAACCTTCAGTGGCTGTTTGTTTTGTGGGTTTGGGGGGGCTTTGGAAGATGGGTTGAGGATAAATAATCCAAACCATACACAAAACCCATGTTTGGGTAAAGATTTAAAGGTTGGGTTACCAAACCTAGCCCGCTACAAGGCCCGGACCTAAACCCTAGATCATGGGTTTCGTCAAACCCATGGGGGGGGGGGGGGTTGGATGAGGGTTAGTGGGTTTTGACTACAAAAAGACAATTATACCCCCAAAACCCTATCCAAATGTTACAATGTCTAGTATGGTTATTGTTTTATTGCGCTTTATTATGGTTTTGAATAATAGTAATATTTTATCAATATTAATGTTTTTTTCATAAGTTACAAAGAAAAAATAATCAAACATGAAAATCATAATGACACAAGAAAATGTACGATACAAACATGGGTTTGGATTAGATTGATGAAGGGCCAAAATAGTTATTTATATACAAATATATTATCATAATAGTGATATATCTGTGGACATACCAAACATGAGTATGGATGAGATTGAATGTTGAATCTCATATTTATAAATAGGGTTTAGGTTTGGAAGGGTTTGGAGAACCCAATCCAAACCCCTCCCAAAAAACCATCCAAACAGCCCCCCTAATGTACACAAATTACAAAATTAGAGTTGGAAAATGTGATTGAATTAAGTTAGTCAAATAGCAATTTAATACTATGTTTAAATCAAGTTACAGAGGATCAAGTAATGGAGCTTCGGTTGTATGACATGAATTAATGCTGCTCCAATGATACAATGCCGATAAAGCCACATAAAATAAATTAATTTCATGTGATTGATGATATAAAAATCATTCTTAGTTGGCATTGAAAAACTAACAAGAGAACCCTTGACTTAGTTTTGGATTTGATTAACTGCAAGATTGCTTTCTTATTTTTTAGGAAAATTTGGAGGCCGGTCCCCCTATATGGACTTATTTGGAGATAACTCCGTCAAAAAAACTTATTTAGTTTTAATTCCATTTTTTGTCAATTTTATTATTATAACCCTTTCCTGTAGGAATGTTATAAACGACGTTTATGGACACAACAATCAGCCATATACATCTCCTTCATAATCACCTTCAAATCCGGTTACAATCTTCCAAGCCACAATGTTTCCTTATCCGAAAAACAAGAAACCGACATTTACCAAAAACAGTTCATATTCAAATATCAAACCCATTACCTTCCATAAAAATACAATTTCAATTTACTATTCCAGCTACTTTGGACTCCATCGACAAAATATTAATATTGAATATTAATATTTAAAAAATAATAATAGTAACATACTCAACAAAGACAGAAATATGACCACTAAAGAAATAGTAACATGCTCACAAAAAAATAGTAACATGGTAAAAAAGTAATAACAATTAGAGATTTAATTCTGTCAAAGTGGACATTAATCTTGTAACCAAGATTCAAGAGAACTCATACATTAGTACTAAATTAAAGTGTTATAGATTTCGATTTTGTTTATTTTTTTGTTGCGCAAGACAATCGAGTATTCCTTGGTTGTGTTACTGTAGAAAAAGTTCATGTTACTGTACGTGAACCGAAAAATGGAGGTCAGAATTTTGATGTCTTGATGTTCATAATTGGTGTTGAGTGTCGTAATTCAACTGTCGATTGTGTATTACTACTCGTCATTTTATAAATTTTCAATTTGTGGATCGTATTTTCACTAAAATTATTTGAAAGTTGATGTTAATGTAAAAAAACTATTGCCTTGTATTTTGTAAAATTAGATGTGTTACTGAGCACAAATTTTTGATGTTACTGTGAATATTAAAATGTATGTTACATAATATACGTCTCAAGGTTTGCAATTGTATGTTAAAATTCACTATAGTAACATTAGTGTCAGTACAGTAACACGATTGTACTGGTTACACGACCCTAATTGTAACTTCAATCATATAGTAACATGAATGTTAATATATATTAATATTCGTGTTACTGAACTCTGTTGGCATTGTTCAGCCTCCCTATATTATGCATTACTGTTGTTAAGGAAACAATTTATTTGTACATTAAGCTTCTCATATATAACTTCCATATAAAACTTCCGTTAATTATCATAATATTTAATAAACGGTTTCCATATATAACTCAATCAAGGGTTTCCATGTATACCTCAATGATCTAACCTATGTGACTTTCTATAACTGGTCAAAACTACCGTTAGGGGTAATTTTGAAATTTAAAAAATATGTGGACTTAAGTACCTACATATAAGTTTAAACATGGACTTATCTAGGGGGACTCACCCTCAATTTTTACTATTTTTTAATTTTATGCCGTATACTCATATCTGATCCAAACTTTGGACAAAACATGATATATATATTAGATAGGATCAGATAAAATGAGACACTGCATGGATTGAATTGAAATCAGTTATCCGATGTTGTAGTTCAACCAAACGTCCCTTAAGTGGAGTACATAATGCTTTTCCTTTATAATGGTTGAGAGATTTACATAGTGTTACTTCAAAATCTATTGGGATTGACAGATATATCCCACAATCGACAGATAATTTTCAGGCGATTGTTTATAAGGGGTTCAAATGTTTTATTTCAGGATTTCCTTGGATGAGAAACAATGAGCAAACATACAGTACAGAGAACTAATAAAGAAGATTCTTTTATTAATTCAATCTAAGTGACTTCGGTTACAGGGAGATCGAATAAGTAGCCTTGATTGCAGTAATAACTGCCTCCTAAAACTAATCTAAAACTACTCCTAAAAAAGCCCAGATCGTGGATCTTATGAGGGTTTGAATGTATCATTCATCTTCTCCACTACATGCCCTTTTATAGTCACTGTCTTCGACAGTCACTGAGTGGTAACTTTCAGTCAGTTACTTTCTTCATTTTTAAATATGATTGCAACTGATCATCCCCCGAATTTCTTCAGATTCTGTCACGTGACATTTTTTTAATGCACCTGGGACTCCAAGTGTTGATACACTGAATATTCCTGAGATTTGATATTTTATGTCCAAACAATGCCCCTTTCCCATTTAATTGGTGTGGTGGGCTTGATTTTTCGTTGGTCACCATTAGTGGTGGTCTCTGATTTTCTATTTCCTATTTCTACCATTTGATTTCTAATTACGGTAGTTCATCTCCGATTAACTGGTCCTAACATTGGTGTCTGGACATTCATTAACACATGCATGACACTAAATAAGTCTTGTCTAATGCTAGAATTAGGATTATGCAGTACCTACTTCAAATTTTCTACAGATTCTTGCATCTATAAACTATCTTGGCCACTAGATTAACTATTTTCTAGATTTGCAAACTCCACAGGGTTAGTACTTGAATTTGCTTAACGATTGCCACTGTTTGGCGTCATTTCCAAAGTTTTATTAGTGCCAAGCACAATTTCATCTTGTTTTCCTATTCGAACCATTTTCTTGATTTAAGTTAGTAATGTTGTCTCACTGGATGTGCCAAAAAATTGTTGCTCCAAAATCTATTGGGATCGACAAATATATCCTAATTGACAGATTATTTTCGAGCGATTGTTTGTAATTAGTTCAAATGCCTTATTTTAGGCCTTCCTTGGATGAGAAACAATGTACACACACATAGTACATAAACCTAATAAAAGATGATTCATTTATTAATTCAATCGAAGAGACTTCGGTTATAAGGAGACTGAATAAGCAATCTTAATTGTAGCAATAACTACCTTCTAAAAATAATCTAAAACTACTCCTTAAAATACCAATATATGTGGGTAATTTGAGGTTTTGAGTGTATCATTCATCTTTTCTGTTACATGCCCTTTTATAGCCATTGTCTTCGACGGTTTTGTTTCCATTGACGGTTACTGATTGGTAACTTCCAGCCAGTTACTTTCATCTTTTTCAAATATAGTGGTGGCTGATCTTCTCCTGCTTACACTACAACAAAAATCGTTTTTTGCGACGATTTTTTTCGTCGCTAAATTCAAAAAAATCGTCGCAAATTATTTTTTGCGACGTTTTTTTTTTCGTCGCGTGTTCGTCGCAATAGCCTCGTCGCAGAAAGTATTTTGCGACGCAAATTTATTTTCATCGCAAAAAAAAATTATTAGCGACGAAAAAAAAACGTCGCGAAAAGTAAAAAAACGTAGCTAAAATCTATTCCACCAGCGTAATAAAATAAAAAATAATAATTAAATTAATTTTTAGCGACGTAAAAAAAATCGTCGCGAATAATTTTTTTAAAAATAAAAAATTTTAAAAAAAATTAATTAATTAATTTTTTTAAAAAAAAATAATTAAATTAATTTTTTGCGACGTAAAAAAAATCGTCGCGAATAATTTTTTTAAAAATAAAAAATTTTTAAAAAAATTAATTAATTAATTTTTCGCGACGTAAAAAAACCGTCGCAAATATATTTTTCTTAAAAAAAATTAAAAAAATAATTAATTGATTAATTTTTAGCGACGTAAAAAAAGCGTCGCAAATATATTTTTACATAAATAAAAAATTTAAAAAATAATAATTTAATTAATTTTAGCGACGTAAAAAAATCGTCGCAAATAATTTTTTAAATAAATAAAAAATATAAAAAATAATTAATTAAATAGGACTGTGGATGCGTACACAGCTGCATTTGAGCTATGAAATAGGAGTCGCAAAAAAAATTTGATTTCATCCATATTGAGTTATAATCACACCATTCAAATATTTAATAAGACTAAGAAAAGGAAAATTTTATTGATAAAAGAAACAATTACAAGAATCAAAGAACAAACTTTTTTGAAAGAATACAAGAAATGACTTTAATCCTTCAAGATGATTAAAACCATTTTTAACTACTTTACTGCATCTCCTGATCTTCACATTCAGCTCCTGGAATCTGTCCAGCTACTGACCTTACATGTAACTTATTTAACTAGATCCATCCCATAACAAATTAATCTAGCTCAAACAGCGCAGCTGAATTGGAGTCTTTAAACATAGAAGCAAAGTCCAGGTATACCTCCACAGCTAAATAATAGAGTCCAGATAAAACATCCAACTGATAAGGCAGATGAGATAATGATAACCCAGGAATAGTCCATCAAAATGGAATAACCTGAAAAGAGTATTGCTGAATAGTGTCATGAATAGTGCCTTGAACAGTGAAATAAGTCCAGCTGAAGAGTCCCTCACAGAATGGACACTTAAAAGCAGTAAAATCAGCTAAAGGAGTCCAGCTGATTAATAATAACGAAGCATATCCATAAAAGGTCAGCTGTAATAGTGTCCTTGTAAAGCAAAACTCAGCTGAGAGCAAAAGAAGAATAATAAGAGTCCAAGTGGTATTAATGAAGCCCTTGGCTACCTGATGGCACTGCAACACCTAAGGAAGGCAGCCAATGTACGGGTGTTCAACTGCTGAGCCAAACATGATACTATTTTGGCATACCCCATCACAAATGCAAACAAATAACAGGACAGCCTAATATGTGCACCATGTCGTCATGGAGCAATTTCTTTCCCATTTAACTTGCCAAAAGAGAGGAACAAACTGACCAAATAAGATAACAAGTTCTGAACACAGAGAGAACTGAAATACTAGTTAAATATAATATTCAATACTTGACAGAGAAGAATTCCCATCAAACAGCACACAGTACAGAGTTTCGTAGAAAAGACAGCATATTAAATGATCGAAAGCCATGACAGGCAATAGGAGAAGCTTTTTGAGGCATTCCCCCTGCACATTTTTAACTTTGATGGAATTGACACAACATTAAAAACTGTAAATTTGCATATGGTCCTTGAAATCTTATAGTCCTTGCACTAGAAATAGGTACCTTCAGGAGGCTGGACCAACTTACGGTTTTGCGGGGCTGCCATTTCTTTTTTCAGCTGTGTCAGTATGTCTTCCATGGTGTATTCTCGCTGCCAATTTGACAGAAGTCCAAACTTTTTCAGACCAGTTCCACATTGTCTTGACTTCTATTAAGCAAACAATCATGGACCAGTTCCAGCCTTTTGAACTACTAAAAAACTGTAAGTCTATCAACAAGGTTATGCATGAACAACATATATAGGACCCCTGCACTGATTGATGGATAAATTATTAGCCACAATACACATTGTCAATACATATGCCTTGTTGACTGTATCATATAGGACACAATTATATTTACACAAGATACTAGTCTGGTTGGATTTCGAAGAAAAATCTAATGTAATGTTTCTATTAAAGGTTACTCTAATTTTCTAGCTCATGTGTATTAAGATAAATTTATTTTTTACTTGTTAAATGGTACACAAAACATAACATTTTTTGTTTTGGTCCCCCCCCTTTTTTAAAAACAAAAAATAAGGAAGAGAAAAAGAGAAGCTAGTGTGTGGTGTGGTCGATTTATAATAAAACTGTTTAAGAAAGATGGGTTCTCTTAAAGCAACCCAATGGGGTTCTCAAAATGTGCAGGTTAACAACCTGCTTAATATCCTTCATCATAACACAAAAGGATTTTGTATAATTCAATGATGGACCAACACCAAGTCACCTTAGAAAAAATAGCTAAGAAAGGCCTTTGAGAGTGCAGGTATCATTCAATTGCATGACAAGCTAAACATAACTTCAAGCCCATCAGGAAACATATCTATTAACAGCCACCTTACACCTACATAAGATAAAATAACATAACATCTATGATGATTTTGAACCTAATCAGCACTTACATAGCACTTGGATATTACTTTATTGCAACTATATATTACGTATACACATGCATGTAGGACTGATTCTCAGAGCTAACCTAATCAACTAAAGGCAGTCGAGTTCCATATAAAACAGAGGTAGCAAGCAAAGCAAAACAACTTAATATTAAAACCTTGGTACAAACAATAGCGATTCTTCAATTATTCAATAATGCAGCCTGACAAATATCCTCACCTTGCTTTTTCATCATCCTGGCCAACAGCATCAATCTTTCTTTTTAAGGTTTTAGTACGATCAGGAGCATCTTTTTCCTTCTTTTTCCCGACTTCCTCACCTGTTCTCTTATTTTCAATTTCTTCTGCATTTGCTTTGGCATTCAAAGCAGTGTCTGTGCTCTTACGAGGGGAAGAAATTGGAAAACCATCTTCATCTTCACTCTCCAAGACTGGGACAGCAGTACCACGCTTGACAACAATTTGCCGTTGAGAGTCATTATTGTCCTCAGACCCACTTAACCGATTGTTCCTCTTCTTTGATCGCTTACCATTCTCATTGGTAGGTTTCTCATCATCAAATATCTCCTCAATTATTACTAATTCAAAACCAACAAAATTTACATCAACCAAAAATCACACAAATTAATTGCCAGTTTGAGTCACATATCGAACTCATGGACATGTTGGCCACAGTTTGAACATGACTGGAATGTGGACCATGTCCTTTAAGATGAGGATAAACATCAAACTATCTCAAAGCCAAATACATGTAATTTGACAATGTGACCAAGAACAAATAATAACATATAGCTATCATAGAACATCAAACTATCTCAAATGCGTGGTCATGCAAGTTCCAATCGTCAATGGTGCTAAAGCAAGACCAAGAAGAATGTGGGATAAGAATACGAAGAGAAGGCCACAACTACATTGGATTTAACAAGGAAATGACTTTATAAAGTGCTGATCGAATAAGGTGAATCAATGGTAGATTGCTTTCTTTTATTGCTTTGCTCGAACCCACTTCCAATGTTACTCGCTTTCTTTTTCAAAAAAAAAAAAAAAACTCTTGCCCCATGAAAAGACCACAAAATTTTAAAATTAGAAAAATGAAACACTAGTCAAATTTATACGGTGCTTTACTTAAAACTCGATCCCTGGTATCTATAACTTTAGATATCTTTGGCATTGAATCTAAAATACATTTTTTTTAAAAAAAAAAATTGAAAATCCATGTAAATGAAACAAAATATGACACTACATTGACCAAACAAAAAGCCGATGTCAATCTTCAAAGTGTTGGAAGCCACCACGAAGGGACTTCTCCTATCTGTTAAGAATAAGCAATTGAGAGAGCAATGCAAAGGCAATAAACCAGGAACTGAGAAGCACAATATTCAAAAATTGGAGTAAAGAATACATCAATTACATAGGAAAAAAATACAGTACCTCCTTACTGAAGAAAGATGATCTTTTTTGACTGTTTTTTGCTCAAGTTCCAGGTCTTCATCAAACATGAATGTGCTTGCAAAATCAAGAGATTGTTCATCCAGATTCTGTTCTGCAAAATTTGAAGACAGCTTTAGGTTTTTCATGCTCAGTTTCAAGAGAAAAACCCTATAAACCTCACCCATTGACACCCAACATAAGGACATTACCATTAACGAAAACCCTATTTTCTTACCCAAACCCATGGCTCAAGCACAAAGACAAACAGATAAAAGGCACTAGAGTTATTCTTGCAGCAAATCCAACAAGATATTCCGCAAATTGTCGATTCTCGTACGAGTTGTATCTAATTTTACACAGGCTTAAACAAATCAAACCTTTCATCAAATTGGGTAATCAATACAAGGCAGACTCGTGCATCCAATCGAAGAATCACGGACGTATCCTTATTCGTCATCAATGTCCAAGAGGTAAATTATATTCTGAAGCACCCACGCAGGTTTGGCCGATGGGTTGGTGGTGGGGGTGTTCGACGGTGGGCTGTGATGGTAGAAAGAATGTGTTGGCGGCGTTGAAGTGGGGGTGGGGTGGGTCTGTGGTGGTGGTGATGGCAAAGAGGAAGAGAGAGAGTTGTCGTCGTCGCTCGGTGGTGCCATCGGTGGTTGCTGGTTGCAGAGAGTTAGGAGGGAGGAGAGAAAAGAGAAAAGCTTGTGGCTTCACTGTCTGAGAGAAAGAGGAGGCGGCAAAGGCAGACAGAGGCGAGAAAGACAGAGAGAGGCAAGAGTTTGGCGCATCTGCGCGAGGCACATATATTCACTTAATTGAATTTCGCGACGATTTATAAAAACGTCGCCCATAATATTAATATTAACATTTCAATTACCGCCATTTTTAGCGCCAAAAAAAATGAGAGGGAATCACGTTTTAGCGACGTTTTTTTAAAAAACGTCGCGATTAATATTTTAAGTTTAATTTAAAATTACAAAAAAAATAATCTACGACGAATAAAAAACGTCGCAAAATAAGAATTTTATTTAATTCAAAAATAAAATTTTGAATTCTGCGACGATTTATAAAAACGTCGCGAATAATATTAATATTTCATCTTTATTATTTATCAAACTTATTTTCTGCGACAAAAAATTTAAACGTCGCGAATTATATATTTTTACTTTATCAAATTAAAACCAAATTAATATTCAATTAATCAAATTAGCACTCAATTTCTTCTAATTAACATTCAATTTTTTCTAATAAGCATTTAATTCACTAAATTAACATTCAAATTCAACTAGTTAACATTAAATTAATCAAATAAACTTTAAATTTTCATTCAATTAACACCCAATTCATTAAATTAACATTCAGATTTGACCAATTGGAATTCAAATTCATCAAATTAACATGTAATTTATCAAATCAACAACAAATTAACATGTAACTTCATTCAATTAAAAATTAATTTATCAAATTAAAACAAAATTAACATTCAATTAATCGAATTAACACAAAATTAACAGTCAAATTCAACTAGTTAACATTAAACTAATCAAATAAACTTTCAATTTCTTTCAATTAACATTCAAATTATCAAATTAATATTCAGATTTAACAAATTGACATTCAATTAAAATTTAATTTATCAAATTAAAACCAAATTAATATTCAATTAATCAAATTAGCACTCAATTTCTTCTAATTAATATTCAATTTTTTCTAATAAGCATTTACTTCACTAAATTAACATTCAAATTCAACTAGTTAAGATTAAATTAATCAAATTAACATTCAATTTCATCAAATTAACATGTAATTTCATCAAATCGACTTTCAATTTCATTAAATTAACATTCAATTTATCAAATTGACATTCAATTTCATCAAATTAACATTCAATTTATCAAATTAACATTCAATTAAACATTTAAAGTAATCATATAAACTTTCAATTTCATTAAATTAACACCCAATTCATCAAATTAACATTCAAAATATCAAATTAACATTCAATTTCATTAAATTAACATGTAATTTCATCAAATCGACATTCAATTTCATCAAATTAACATTCAATTTATCAAATTGACATTCAATTTCATCAAATTAACGTTCAATTTATGAAATGTATATTCAATTTCTTCAAATCGACTTTCAATTTCATTAAATTAACACCCAATTCATAAAATTAACATTCAAATTATCAAATTAACATTCAATTTTATCAAATTGACATTAACTTTCATCAAATTAACGTTCAATTTATGAAATGTATATTCAATTTCATCAAATCGATTTTCAATTTCATTAAATTAACACTCAATTCATCAAATTAACATGTAATTTCATCAAATCGACTTTCAATTTCATTAAATTAACATTCAATTTATCAAATTGACATTCAATTTCATCAAATTAACATTCAATTTATGAAATGGATATTCAATTTCATCAAATCGACTTTCAATTTCATTAAAGTAACACCCAATTCATCAAATTCACATTCATATTATCAAATTAACATTCAATTTCATCAAATTAACATGTAATTTCATCAAATCAACTTTCAATTTCATTAAATTAACATTCAATTTATCAAATTAACATTCAATGTCATCAAATTGACATTCAATTTATTAAATTGACATTCAATTTAAGCAAATTTACATTCAATTTATTAAATTGACATTCAATTTCATCAAATTAACATGTAATTTCATCAAATCGACTTTCAATTTCATTAAATTAACATTTGATTTATCAAATTGACATTCAATTTCATCAAATTAACATTCAATTGAGCAAATTGACATTCAATTTATCAAATTAACATTCAATTAAACATTTAAAGTAATCAAATAAACTTTCAATTTCATTAAATTAACACCTAATTCATCAAATTAACATTAAATTTCATCAAATTAACATGTAATTTCATCAAATCGACTTTCAATTTCATGAAATTAAAATTTGATTTATCAAATTGACATTCAATTTCATCAAATTAACATTCAATTTATCAAATTGACATTCAATTTCATCAAATTAACATTCAATTTATGAAATGGATATTCAATTTCATCAAATCGACTATCAATTTCATTAAAGTAACACCCAATTCATCAAATTCACATTCAAATTATCAAATTAACATTCAATTTCATCAAATTAATATTCAATTTCATCAAATTAACGTCGCGAAAAATCAATTTAATTGTTATTTTTTAAAATTTTTAATTGAAGTAAAAAGTTTATTCGCGACGATTTTAAAAAACGTCGCGAAAAATCAATTTAATTGTTATTTTTTAATATTTTTAATTGAAGTAAAAAGTTTATTCGCGACGATTTTATAAAACGTCGCGAAAAATCAATTTAATTGTTATTTTTTAAAATTTTTAATTGATGTAAAAAGTTTATTCGCGACGATTTTAAAAAACGTCGCGAAAAATCAATTAAATTGTTATTTTTTAAAATTTTTAATTGATGTAAAAAGTTTATTCGCGACGATTTTAAAAAACGTCGCGAAAAATCAATTTAATTGTAATTTTTTAAAATTTTTAATTGATGTAAAAAGTTTATTCGCGACGATTTTAAAAAACGTCGCGAAAAATCAATTTAATTGTTATTTTTTAAAATTTTTAATTGATGTAAAAAGTTTATTCGCGACGATTTTAAAAAACGTCGCGAAAAATCAATTAAATTGTTATTTTTTAAAATTTTTAATTGAAGTAAAAAGTTTATTGGCGACGATTTTAAAAAACGTCGCGAAAAATCAATTAAATTGTTATTTTTTAAAATTTTTAATTGATGTAAAAAGTTTATTCGCGACGATTTTAAAAAACGTCGCGAAAAATCAATTTAATTGTTATTTTTTAAAATTTTTAATTGATGTAAAAAGTTTATTCCCGACGATTTTAAAAAACGTCGCGAAAAATCAATTTAATTGTAATTTTTTAAAATTTTTAATTGATGTAAAAAGTTTATTCGCGACGATTTTAAAAAACGTCGCGAAAAATCAATTTAGTTGTTATTTTTTAAAATTTTTAATTGATGTAAAAAGTTTATTCGCGACGATTTTAAAAAACGTCGCGAAAAATCAATTAAATTGTTATTTTTTAAAATTTTTAATTGAAGTAAAAAGTTTATTGGCGACGATTTTAAAAAACGTCGCGAAAAATCAATTTAATTGTTATTGTTTAAAATTTTTAATTGATGTATAAAGTTTATTCGCGACGATTTTAAAAAACGTCGCGAAAAATCAGTTAAATTGTTATTTTTTAAAATTTTTAATTGAAGTAAAAAGTTTATTCGCGGCGATTTTAAAAAACGTCGCGAAAAATCAATTAAATTGTTATTTTTTAAAATTTTTAATTGAAGTAAAAAGTTTATTCGCGGCGATTTTAAAAAACGTCGCGAAAAATCAATTAAATTGTTATTTTTTAAAATTTTTAATTGATGTAAAAAGTTTATTCGCGACGATTTTAAAAAATGTCGCGAAAAATTGCCAAAAATTGAAATTTGCGACAAAATTAGAAAATCGTCGCTAATAGTTAACTTTTTGCGACAAATTTCAAATCGTCGCAAAAAAATCGTCGCAAAAACTGCTTTTTGTTGTAGTGTTACTTCATATTCTACCACGTGGCATTTTCTTAATGCACCTAGGATGCCAAATATCAATATAATATTCCTGAGATTTGATATTTTATGTTCAAACTGATAGATGGGCCTAATTGGGATTTGATCATTTCGGTTGACAATTTAGGGATAAGTTAAAGTCAATAGTGAATTTTAAGGTGTAAGGTACAAGCATATCAATTATAGGAAAAATTACCAATAAGTATTATTTTTTCTTACAAACATCCATTAAGTTCTATCATTTTTATTTTATATCAATAAAGCCCTATTTTTAATATTTTATTTCTATTAAGTCCTAATTCCATTATATTCTAATTTTACCCTTAACCTTTATTTACCAAAACTCTTTCATTCTTATTGTTGTATATCAACTGTTATTTAACTTAATTTTTTGTTTTTTTGAGAATGGATCAGTTGCCATCCCCTTTTATATGAGTTAATTTACTTATTTTTTCTATAAGTTTTTATTGAAACTACTGTTATAGATACATAATTTTTGTTCAGGTAATAGTATTCGCTTCAATCGCAATTCTAAAATTACAAAGTACTAGAGTTTTTATCATGAAACTCTTGTTCATCGAGCATATATAAGGCCCAAAATCTTCTGTTGCATCTCATAATCACAATTATAAAAATTATTAGTAATTAGATTTTTCATAAAATTAGCAAGTACACAATACATAATTTAAAACATAAGAAGTTAGGGGGAATGCATGAATAGAAGACGACTAATGTTATTATGTCTCCAATACCTTACCTTAGGTGTCATATTTGTCAAGAGAATGACTAGCCTCCTACTTGAATCCAGTTGGTTGTATGTCCATAGCTGTTAACAAATATGAGTAAATTAAAATTGAAAATGCATTGAGGATAAGATCACCCATAAATTTTTCAGTTGAAAATGAGTCATTTAATTGGGCGTTTTTGGTTTCTCTTAATTTTGTTCATGTATGTGAATTCAAACTTTATTCTAAAAAGATAGCCCGATACACAAGAATCCAATCTCTCTGAGTAGTCTAGGGTTAATATACGTAACCTTTTGTGAATTGAAAGAATGATATCAGATCACAATAGAACAATCTTCTGTTGTCTTTACTGAAGGCTTTTGTGGGTTGGGGGAGATAGTGGCAAAGCCATAGTAGGGGCAATGGGCACAGTTGCCTCCACTGTGATACCCCCACTAAAAAATTGTAAAACTTTAGGGGAACTTTAATATTTCATAATATAAGTAGATATAAATTAAACTTAGAATTCAATATTTGAGATTTTTCAAGCATGCAATATATATTGGATTAAATTATTTCAATTTAGTTGGACTTGAACAATTTATTTGTTGAATTAAATTGATTTTATATCTAATTTCAGTCTTAATAAAATTGTGATACATAGAAATTTTTTTCAAATCTTTTATATTAATCTTGTTCTATTTTAATTATTTATTGTCCTTATAAATGGTTTCTTAAAGATAAGAATAAAATATTTTAAGTGATGAAGGTGACGATGGTGGTGGTGACCGGAGCTAATTTTAAGTGGTGCTAGTGACGATGGTAGTTGTGACCAGAGTTTATTTAAGTGGTGGTAGTAGTGATTAATAGTTGTTTTTTTAACGACGATGGTGATTAGTAAGACTTTTTTTTTCTAGGGTATAGAGGTAACGTTGACCTGTGCTGTTTTTTTTTTCCCTACTTTAATAGGTGTAGCGGTGGTCATCTTTCTTTTATTTGTGTGGTAACGGTGATTAACTTGACTTTGATTTTTCTTTTTGACAGTGACAATTGTTATCATCTATTTTTTTTCTTGTTGTGGTGGTGTGATCAATTAAATTTTGTTCTTGGCCTACGACATTTATTGAAGTTATGTTTACAACATTACCAATTGAAACTCTTTTTTGCTATTACAATTTTTTTCGATAGATTATTTTTTTTTTCAATTGCTAAAACTCTTGATTTTTTTTTTGTTGTTGATACTGGCAATTGGTACGTATTCCATACAAGAAATCTCTTATGGTTTGGGGCAAATTCCGTTAAACGTCCTTATGGATTGGGTTGTAGCGCTTTATCCCTTTAGGGGCCGTTTGGTTGTAGTATAAATGATAAATTACAGAGTCATAACAGATTAAGATTCTCTAATCCAACCTTATATAATATTTGGTTGCAAAAAACACTCTATATTATATATAGTCTTATTTCAAATTCTTATCCAAATAATATACTGTTTATCCAATTAATACACGGTATCTGTACTATTAAGCTGACTATAATACCACATTTGGAGGTGGTATTATAGTCCAATTCAAGCGTATTACATTGTAAATTACTATTTTACCCAATAGATAAACAAAAACATTAATAACTATATAAGATTGATGATTTTTTAGTCAATATGTAATTGTTACTCTATTATCCCATTCTTAATCCAGGTCTTACAAAACACTGGATTACAATGTGTAATATTTTTGTCCCATATTTAATCATGTATTTTATTCACCTATATGAAATTAACCTGCATTGTCTAATACAATCCATTCTTTTACAATACGACAACCAAACGAGTCCTTAAAATTTTAAAATAAAAATAACCACATAATGACTTATGCTTTTGGACTGATTAACTCCTGTTACAGTTTCTGTCCAAATAAATTATTTGTGGCAAACATGCGATAAAGGGACCATTGGGCATGAAAAAAGGATATGCCCAGGACAAAAATACAAGTATAATTTCTTTAAAATAACAAACAATTGCCCACTATATCTCTGGTTTTAGGACAAAACAACCTCACTACCACATGTAATTGAAGCACTACATGGTCTAAACCAAATTTGGGGAGGAAATCAAACTTAATGCGGATTGGGCAATCAAAAAGGACAAAGGGATTGAAATTGTTGCTCACAACCACGAGCCGAAACTTGTAAGAGCTTTTGCCATGTCCTTATTGCTGGGCACGACTTAGACCAGGTTCAGATCATAGATGCAGATCAACAAAGACTCAGTCACAATTTTAGTTGGGCCAATCCCACCGTCCTATTAGACACAACTTATTATTAGACGCAATTTCGTGGAATGCAGTCCGTTACGAGAATAACGCCGGCTTCACGAAACCTCCCTGCTCCCCGTTACAAGAATGACGCCTCAATTAGGGCTCTCTCAGAGTCGTTATGAAATTTTACTTGCTTATAAATTGTAAGCCCACCTACACATAGAGGACATCACTCATCTCTTAGTACTCTATGTACCTCGAATAATAAAACTTTCCAGCCACCGTAGTCATTCTCCATGGAATAGGTCATTCAGATCAAATCACCTAATCTGTGTGTTTTATTGTGTTAAGCATACCCCATCACATACTCTATTACATACTTGATTAATTTTGTATAAATATTTTTGTGCATCATCACCTATGTTTATATTACCAATTCACAAATTGTGGAAAAACTCTCTCTGTGGATATCTATACATAATCTAATGTAGGCAACTATTAAAGCACAAACTTTTGAAATTTGGCTTCTAAAAGTACAAGGGGTTATGTGGTTATATTAAAATTATAAAGATTTATAGTGCAATAACCCAAACCATAAGGGAGTTAACTGGAAATTTTCTCCACCCAACAGCATAGGTTCACACTTTCTGCAAAAAAAAAAAAAAAAAAAAATCAGAAGGACATGGCTCAAACTGCTTTTGATTTTCTTTTCGAGAACTTGAAGCTGCTACTTGCAGGTAAGGCCTACGGGTTTCCAGATCATAAGCAGCAGATCGAATATCTATACAAGGACCAAAAATTCCTGTGGCTCGTCGTCAAGCAATTAGTTGAGAAACGCTCTGAGCACAATGAAGTGAAAATTCTGGTGACAAAACTCGTTGAAGTGGCAGACAAGGCAGCCAATTTTGTCAAATTAATTTTGGACGAAATAGATGATACCGAGAAAAAGCTCATTACTGTCAAAGAAGATCTTAAGATTATCAACACAATGGCACGGGAGATTTGCACCAAGGTGTACGGTATTGGAGTCCAGCAACTGCAAGAATGTGGTGGATGTTCATCTTCATCAAGAGCAGGCAGTGGCACTTTAGTAGTAGAGGATGAAACTGTGGTGGTGATCTCGCAATTTGGTAAGTCTTCCGAGATTGGAAGCTTAGCGGGAAAAGATACCGAGGAAGCAATGGTGGTGGGCTTTGATTTGGAGGCGGCGTGTATGGTGGATTGGCTTACTGGACGACAAAAGCAGTTAGACGTGGGGGGCTTTGGTTGGGAGGCGGCGGCGATGGTGCAGCCTACTGCACGACACCGCACTGAACGACAAAAACAGTTAGACGTGGTGGGCTTTGATTTGGGGGCGGCGACGACGGTGGATCAGCTGACTGGAGGACAAAAGCAGTTAGAAGTGGTCTCAATTATCGGCATGCCCGGAAGTGGTAAGACAACTCTGGCCAGAAAAGTGTACAATGATCCTTGTATTGCATCTCACTTCAATGTTGGTGCCTTTATCAGTGTTCCTAAACATGGCGATTTGTCGCTTGGAGTTTTAGATTCGAATCTTTTTATCACTGATCAAATTCGTAAAATGAATCATGAAGAGCTATGTAAAGAGCTTTATACATTCTTGGAAGGCCAGAGATATCTTGTTGTCGTCGATGATATAAGGGATATTTGTGTCTGGAACTATTTAAGGAGATGTTTTCCAGATGACAACAATGGAAGTAAAATTATTTTAACTACTCAACATGAGGGTGTGGCTTTCCAAATTATACCTCGTTTGCTGCTGCCTCGTCTCACTCTCAACGACAGTTGGGTTTTACTGGAAAAGAAGGTATTTGGGGAAGAAAGCTGCCCTCCAGAATTACGGAAATTCGGAGTGAAAATAGCAAGAAAATGTCATGGACTACCTCTCAAAATTGTTGTTATAGCAGGGCTCCTTGCAAAGGAAGAAAAGACCCAATATTTTTGGGAGCATGTTGCCCAAAGTGTATTTTCTTACGTGGCTGCGGTACTTATTTTCTCCTTTAAGTTTGATACTTCCCTAGAACTTGCTTACATTAACATTATTGAGAATTCTCTGGGGCTTGGTTATATCAGTGATGATATTAAAATGACTATAAAGAAAGAGTTCATGAAGCATTATACCAAAAGAATGTGTATCAGAATCCCACAAGATGAAAGGACCCCCTGTGGGAGTTCATTAATAGTGAGAACTCCCAATGAACCGAAAATCATGGCCAGTGGAAATTTGTCAATACAAAGAAATCTCAATACAGAGCAAACAGGCATAAGGAGTCCTCCAACAGCTGGTATTCCTAATGTAGATAAGGAAATTGTGGTTGGATTTGATCAGGAAGCAGAGACCATTAAAGAGCGACTTATAGGCCAGAAAAAGTTAGAAGTTGTCTCCATTGTGGGCATGGCTGGACTAGGTAAGACAACTCTAGCTAGAAAAGTGTACGATGATCCTTTTACTGTATATCACTTCTATATTCGAGGTTGGGCCTATGTGTCTCAAGTGTACACAAAGAGGGATTTGTTACTTGACATTTTACATTCTGCTTTTCTGCTTAGGGATGAAATTTATGAAATGAGTGATGCAAAATTAGGTGAAGAGGTGCGCAGACTCTTGAAGGGTAAGAGGTATCTAGTCGTGTTGGATGACATTTGGAATATTGATGCCTGGTATGATTTGGAAAAATCTTTTCCAGATGACAATAATGGAAGTAGAATTATGTTCACTAGTCGGAAAGCAAATATTACTCTGCGTGCTAAATCTAATGGCTCTCACCGTCTACGCTTCTTAACTCAAGACGAAAGTTGGGAACTGTTGCAACAAAAGATATATCAGAGAGTATATTGCCCTCCAGAGCTGGTCGAAATTGGAAAGCAAATGGCAGCGAATTGCCAGGGACTACCCCTTACCATAGTTGTAATAGCTGGAATTCTTGCAAAGACAGAGAAAACAGCAGACTGGTGGAACCAAGTTGCTGAGAGCGTAAGTTCATACACTCTTAGGGACCCAAATCAGTGCATGGATGCTCTAGCACTGAGTTACAACTATTTGCCTCATCACTTAAAGGCATGTTTTCTCTACTGTGGAGCATTCCCAGGAAACTATGACATCCCAGTGTGGAAGTTGGTGTGGTTATGGATAGCCGAGGGGTTTATACCACGAATTAGGCACAAGAGCATGGAAGACACAGCGATCGATTACTTGATGGACCTAATTGATAGAAATCTGGTTTTAGTTGCCAAAAGAAATTCCAGTGGTGATGTCGCAGTATGTCATCTCCATGATCTGTTGCACGATTTATGCTTGAGAAAAGCTGATGAAGAGAATTTTCTGCTACCGATTAACGGGTATGAACAAGTTCTTTCTTTTTCAGGTCCAGCAAAGAGACGTCGCTTGTGCATCCATTCAAAAGTTTTTCATTATATTCCTTTAGAGACTCCAACAGCAAACTTGTGTTCTCTCTTATGCTTTGGTCCTGAATCAGATACATTATCTGGGAAGCATGCGTCACACATTTTTCGGACCTTAAGTCATCTTAGGGTTATGGATTTCTCATCCATTCCTGTCACACACTTTTCTGAGGAGATATTACAACTTGTTCATTTGAAGTACTTAGCACTTCAGATTAGGGATGGTAGTCTTCCAGCATCAATATCCAACCTGGAGAACCTAGAAATCCTTATTATATCATCAAGGGTCAATGTAACCGTGCCAAAAAATATATGGAAGATGTGGAAGCTGAAACATCTGCTTATTACATCAAGAGAAAATAATATCGAGAAGCCATTGATTACTGATGATTATCCATCCTCATTGAATGACCTCCAAACCATCTCACAAGTATGTCTTGCTAGTTCATGCCCAGACATCTTGAGAAGGACTCCTAGTCTTAGAAAGCTAGGATTTTGTGGACCTATGATGTCAGAGTCCAGTAATGTAACATTCCCTGATCTACACTTCCTAAGCCACCTGGTCACATTAAAGTTTCTAGACACGAATGCCCAGGTCCGCATGTCTCGCAATTTGAAATGGGAAAAGTCTCCTCCAAATCTCAAAAGGCTAACTTTATCGAACACTGATCTAAAGTGGGAGGATATGAAAATCCTAGGGGAGCTACCGAACTTGGAGGTTCTCAAATTAAAATTTCATGCCTGCATAGGAGAGAAGTGGAGAACTGCTGATGGGGGATTTCGTCGACTCAAAGTTTTGAGAATTTTCCACTCGAATATTGCACAATGGGAAGCCTCTTGTACTCACTTTCCAAGCCTTCAGCGATTGATGCTGCGAGGATGTTCTCAACTCCAGGAAATCCCTTTTGAATTAGGGGATATTTTCACACTGGAGATTATTGAGCTGATTGATTGTAGCTCCTCTGCTATAAACTCTGCAAGACAAATTGAGGAAGAGCAACAGAGCAAGGCAAATGATTTGCTGCATATCCGTATTAGCCCTCCAGATTGGGAGCTTACTACATATTCTTGACACTGCTAAGCATTGCCGAGTGCTTGCACGACTAAAATTGAAGAGCTTGGGGTATTTTTTTCTAGTTATCTCCTTTTGAATAATAAAACATGTTCTCTCCTTTCATCTACTCCATGGGCATGTAAATCATTGCTTTGGAAATTTTTTGCATAATGTAATGTGTAATTGCACGTTTATGTCCCACTAATACTGGGGTCATGTAATGGGTCATCCTGAAATTTTGCCCCAATTTCCTAGTAGTGGCCATTTCTCCTGCTAATCAAGATACCGCCACTTAGTTTTACCATGGCAAGGCATTGGTTTATTACTTTCTTTGTTCTTCAGATGTGTTGTTTTGAGTTGGATTCCTTGTTTATGAGGTGGAAGTTTTTTTCTAATTAGATTTTGTATTTCCTAGTCAAAAAACATTTGGAATGCTAGCGAAACTAGATCTAATGGACCAAGGAACAAATGCACTAGGACAGAAATTGTTCTTGTCTTTTGATCTTTGCACATTGTAACACCTATTCTCTAGTGTTTTCTTATTTTATCCTCAATTTTATTATGTTTAAGGTACTAGATGGAAGAATATACAAGCTAGAAGGTCACAGTGTTGGAGTCCTTGTGAATCACTTCAATTTGAGATCAACAACAATGTTGAAATGATGGTTGCTCATTCAGAGGAGCTGGATTGTTTTGACTCTATCACTGAATAGCATAAAATGGGATCAGAGTACAGTTTCTTATCAGAAAAACAAAAAGTAGGATCAGAGTATCTCTTACAAAACCTTTGTCTAATGTTTTTCTTCCTCTTCCTTACATTTTTAATTAAGATGTTTTCTGGAAAGCAATTGATTATAATGTTCTAGGACTGCCCTCACATTGAAATTTCTTTTTTCCACAGTTGGAGACTGGTATCAGGCAGCAAATGTCCAACATTATTGCATTAATAAGTAAGACAACTAAATTTTTTAGCAACTGGAAGGTTCCATGGATGGAGTTGTAATTATTGAGACCCACATGTAATCATTTGTGGTTTATAAATGAGATTGTTTGTTGCTCTGTTTCAATTAATACCCGTATTTTATCTGTAGGCATCATGGTACACGAGTTTGGAAATGTGGCATGCATTTGACAGTATCTTGGATGGAGGGTAATGCTAATTTTTCTGGTTATAGCATTTATTAGAAGCTTTTAACATGTAAAATTCTACATATACCATGTGTTATTCAATGATGAGAAAATTAATGATCAATTCCTATGAATTCCCTGTGAAACATATAAGAAAGATATGATGTTTGTGGTTTGGGCAAACAATAGTTGTTGAAGTTGATGATCTTTGTGCAATTTAGCTAGGATGATTCATTTTAGAGTCATGCCAACTAATCGAGTACAAGTTGTCTATTTCATTTGTTTTCCCCTTTGTTCATCAGTAATTGAAAACAAAACCACTGTATATTCTTGAGTGTAGTGGCATTCATAAGATTTAGTGATTAGTCAAAAACATATGGTTTTGAAGTTTTGTTCACCTCTTATATCACGATAGACTGTGCTGAATATCCTGGCAATGTAAATTTACTAAAGCTTAGTATCCATAAGATAAAAGTTTCTCTTTCCGTAACTCTCCACCAGATGTTAAACAAGAAATCCTAGGAAAATAGAAATCCAAAAGAAAAGTAAATTGTTTTCAAGTTTTGTCTGCAAACACTCGTAGAAAGTGATGCTATTACTGCAAGACTAAGTCACAGGATTTCATGAAGTATTGAACATGCCATCTATATGTTGGAATGGATCATGAAAATGTGAGAAGCTATCCCACATTGTTACTACGCCAAAGCCTTTTAACATATGTTGCTAGACCTAAATGGATCACACAATAAGTTATGCACTTGAATCTCACTACCTTACCAATAGCATGCAATTTGTTCACGCGATTAGTTTATTCTTGAGAAGGAACATATGAGGAGGGTATTGAAATATTTTGTACATTTATATCTTATAGCACACACAATTTAAGTGGCGTGTAATGTGTAAAGGATGCATGTGAGTGGGATGAGTAATTTCTACGAAGTTCCTTGATATTTTAGTCATCAACCATTACGTCTATCAGGTTCCATTACTAATCACACCTTCTCATCAAAATGTATTCTTCTCAATAATAAATATGCCGGGAGTTTTCATGTAGACTTTGATCCCACCTTTTACCTAAAATTGTCAAACACATTTGTTGTACTTATTAAGAGAATTTAATTAAGCGAAAGGGACTTTTCTTTTGATATGGTCACCTTACACTCCTCCATAACATCAATATATGACTTCACGACTACTGGATCCGTGATGACAATGTCATCGCCCAATAGAGCATAATCAAAGAACTTCACCCCAAGGCGTAACCTCCATGCTGCATACCACACTAGCATATGATTCGTGTTGTTTCCACATTCTAGAAATATAGCATTTACTGTCACTGCAAATCTAATTACTCTTTTGGAAAATATAGTGCTATTCAGAGACGAGTGAGATGAAAGTATGCCATTTAGAAACCTACACGCAACGATAGGCTGCAGGCCATTGCAAATTATTGCTTAGCCATCAGGTTAGCATCACAATGGAATAGTTATGACAGTAGTTAAACCAAAGTTTCTATGTTTTAGAAAGGTATCATCCTTCTCTTATTTCATGGTCATAATTAATTTGCACAAACACTTCCACTGCAAAAATGCTGTCTTTCCCATCAATTGTTTAGATCTATCTCATGAGTTTTTCAAGGCTTCCAATGTATTGAATGAGATATATTGCCTATAATGGATTTCACATCTATCATTGCTATTTTGTGACTTAGGAAGGCTGCAATGTCAGCAAAAAGCCATGCCATTTTTTTTTATCAAAAAATCTTTTTAGACAGTTTCATTGTTGCTGATGATTTTTGTCATGGGCATTTTAGGAAGTACCTTCGGGCAACACATGAATGGCAGGAGAAGGATATTGCTCTAGTGTTGATCATATGGACAAGTACTCATAGACTGTGTTGCAATAATTTTCTTTGATTTATTTGATAAACTATGCAATATGCAGTAAGTTTTGATGATTGTCACTATATTGGAAGTGGCAAGAATTACATGATGTGGGGTCCAAAGTTGAGTTAGAGCCTTCAAGGAAAGAGGAAACTACGAATAATGGGAAAGAAGGATTTCAAGCACCATCAAGTGAGGAAGCACCTTCAAATGCCAGTGCTGCTGCTAAGCAGTATATAGAAAAGCGTTAAAGAGCAAATGAAGAACCTGCATTGCGGTATGACCTCTATGTTCCCTTTGATTATAATATGTAAAGTTTGTTCAATAGGTCACGTCTAGATGATATATCTTGCAATGAATTATTATTTTGTTATAGGTGTTACCTAGACTGAATTGCCTGTGCCTTCAGGTGTGGCGACAATGGCAGTGGTGACCGGAGCTTTTTTTAAGTAGTGGTGGGAGTGGTTAGTAGTTGTCATGTGTTGTTCAATGTTGATAAACTTAATGGTTATTTCTTACTAGTTTTCTATAAAACTTATCACATAGTAGATAGTGGTACTTGGAGTTGCGAAATGATCAAATGATGTGGTTTGGAAATGATACTAATCTATATCGGTAGAACTTTAAATATGTTATGCTACTGGGAGAGGACCTGTTGTTTGTAGTTTGCAAGAAATAGTGGATGATCCTTGAGCAATTTAGCTAGGATGATTCATGTTAGAGTCATGCTATTTACATTGCCCAATGATTGTGTTTTCCTCTTGAGTGTACTGGCTTTCATAAGTATAGTGATTACAGTTAAAGAAGTAAGATGTTACTCATCATGCTTTGCCTCTTATATAGTGATTGACTGTTATCATAGCAATGTAAAAGTTCAAAAGCTAATTATGCATAAGATTTCTTATTCCATCTCCCTCCACTCCTGTGGCCCCAAAAAAGAAGAGAAATCCGAAATAAAGATATATTTTGTTTTGTGCATCCACTGGTGTACTGTTGCAGCAAATAATTTCATTGCTGCAAGAGGAAGTCACAAGAATTCAAAAATAATGCACAAATCATCTACATGTTCAAATGAACTTGTCACCCGAGGGGTATAACATATATTGCTAAATCATCTGGTAACTTAAAAGTAAAGAGGAGTCAATTAATAAGTTTTCACAATAGGAAGTTCCTGTACTTGAACCTCATGACCTTACCAATAGATTGTAGTCTATTCACATGGGTAGTCCACTCTTAAGAGGCAACAAGTGAGGAGGGGTCTTGAAATATTTTGTACATTTCTCTCTAATATCTCACGCTTTTGAAGCAGGATGTTATTGATATAGGATGCTTGTGAATGGGATGAGTAATGAAACTTGTCTAGCCACCAACCAGTATGTCTATCAGGTTCCACAGCTAATCATTCCTTTTCTGCCCTATTTATCCTCCTCAGTAATATGTGCAAGAAATTTCTTTTCAGATTGGTTTTGATCGATTCATGAAACCAACCTTTTGTTTAAAATCATCAGTCACACGAGTGTACTTATTCAAAGATACTAAATTAAACTCTCCATTATTCTGATAGTCAGTGTAATCTATCTATTTACTTCTTCAAAAAATGTAGTTCTCCTTTGGGGAGGAGTAGGATGAAAGTATGCCAGTAAAAACCCACATGCAAGCATAGGTACAAGATCATTACATGTTATAGCCATCAGGTTTGCAACACAGTGGAATAACTGTGGCACTAGTTAACCAAATTTGGTATGATTTAGAAGGGTATCATCCTTCTCTTTATTTGATGGTCATTATTAATTTGGACAATCACTCCCAAATGCAAAGTGTTGTGTGTAGCTTGCTAGGAATAGATTAGATACATACCTAACTGTTGGAATAATTTGCATGTATAATGTTTCGCTCTTAGACTTAAATCCTCATTCTATAGCTTCGGAACTGAAACATTTTGCTATTGTACCAAGCCACAATAATGAAGATGACGAGGACCAATAGTCCCTCTAATGTGGGAATTGGTATGCAAGGAGTGATGAATTTATTATGGTTCCTAACCTCTAGTATTATTGAACGAAGTGCTGCCTTAGAGTCCAATTTGTATTGTCAATCATCCTTCTATCTCTATGCCTTTTAAATTTAAGCATAAATACGACACTTGGCTGTTTTAATTAACAATTTGTCTGAAAGAAAGTGTTGTGCTTTAGATTTTCCCTATATATGGGAGTATTGGTCAGTTCAAATAAAACTTTTTTCTTCCTCATATTCCTTTGTGTTGAGCATAAAAAGACTAAAAGGCAACTTCCATTTCCAATAATACCTTTTCCATCCCTCCTACCTTCTCTTTATTCTAATTTAAAATGCTTTTTTCATCAAATGGAGCTTAAAAGTTCAACCTAATTTCGGCCCCGAGTGTCGAATATCAATGATTTGGTACATTGTGAACTTGTTGGAGAAATATTTTCCAGATTCACATCATTATGTGATCTGTTTGCCATTGAAAAATTTCCCCTGATTCAGATTAAAATTTCAATTTCCTACTTTGACTGTTTTGTAGAGAAGGTTATAAGTTCATGAATTTCTTTTATCAGGTGACCAGGTGGAAATTGGATATTTTGTCTTTGACAGTCAACTAGTAGTTGCTTCTGCTTTAAAAAAAGCCCCCCATTGAATCATCATCTTTGTTACATAATTCCAGAAAAGAGGTTGCAGATGCAGACGGTAAGCAACCCACTTTGATTGCACCTGAACAAGTGTACAGAAAGCAATACTATTAGTTCCTGCTTGATGTGATTGAATTTCACAGATTTTACATTAGCAATAAGTAGATTTCTTGAATACTAGAGTTTTTGTACAAACTATGTTGGATCTTATGTTGAAGTTCAAGGATATGCATTGCTTACGATAAGCATGACGTCTTAATGATTTTATGGATTTGTATCCTCAATAAGGTTTTTATTCAATCTATTTTTAACGAATTTTAAGTGGTTTTTCAAGTATTATTGTAAATCTGCATCATTTTTACATTCTGGAAATCAATGTCCAACCTGCTATCAGAGTAGTTGTATAACAATGGGGTGTCTTGCTGCTATTCTATCGAATCTTCTGTAAGCAGTCATGCTGCTTAGTGAATAACAGAAGTTTTCTACCACTTGCCTTTTTTCTTTTTCATCAAGAAGTTATATGTGCGATGTGTCCCTTTGGTTGGAGCGCTATGCTTGACCTGATCGTTGTGCCAAAGGCAGGGATAGGTGTTAACTAATCAATAGTACTGTCGAGCGATGAACAACAGTTCGTAGGAGGACTAGATCAAGAGCTTTAAAGGATTACACCCACCACCACCATGTATCAAAATGGCCCATTCACCTAAAAGCTCAAGATTTCAGGTCCTGTGCCAATTGTACATTTCAAAGAAGCTGAGTAAATTTTTTAGCTTTGCAAACTTGGGGAGATGAAGAATGCACATTAAATAAGGAATGTGTTAGTTGGGTTTCTTGTGTGTTGATTCTGTGCATGTCTTCATCAAAAAATCTCTTCCCATATCGAGTGCAACAACAGGGTGAGTGAGTACTTAATGGCCATTGGACCCTCATTCAGTCAATAATTGCCTGAATATTGTGGTTTAGTGGGTTCCAGAGAGTCTTCCTTACCTCTATTCAGTTGCATTTAGCTCGTGTTAGTTGGGTTTCTTGTGTGTTGATTATGTGCATGTCTTCATAAAAAAAAAAAAAAAAAATCTCTTCCCACATAGAGCGCAACAACGGGGGTGAGTGAGTACTTAATGATCATTGGACTCTCATTCAGTCAGCAATTGCCTGGATGTTGTGGTTTAGTGGGTTTCAGAGGGTCCTTCTTATCTCTATTCAGTTGCACTTAGCTCGTGTTAGTTGAGTTTCTTGTGTGTTGATTATGTGCATATCTTCATAAAAAAAGAAAAAATCAGTTTACTCCCACATCACATATATTAACGTAAGATGGATGATAAACATGGGAAATTAATACTCCTAAACATCTTATTGATGCTTTGATATTCGCTTGATATTGAAATAAGTTTGATGCATTCGGTTTTGAATCCCAACTAGAAAAAAGTGTAGATGATGAGATTTATGATTCCGAAATTTTGGCCCGTGTTTGAAAACTATGATCATCTTTGTTCCCATTAGGATATTACGATTTGCGGTTGGAAAACTAAAAAATAATCTCTTATAGAGTCAGCATGAATTTTATCTAAGACGATATTGATTTGAGATTTACGAAATTAAGAAAAAACTAGATAATAAAACTAGATTGACAATTAATAAACATGAATTGGATTGTATTTGCACAAGTAAAAATGCGTTTGATAACGTTTTCGTTTTCATAGTTTTTTTTATAAAAAAACAAAACTAGTTTTGTTTTATATGTGATAAAAACTAAAAATATAAAACAAGTTTGGTAGTCATTTATATTTAAAAATTTATGAAAAAAAAAAAGTATATTTGGTATAATAAGAATGCCGTCTATGAAAATTCATTGCGTATTTCCGCCCTCACCCAACAAAATAAAGGAATCAAATTAGGCCCATATTGCACTAAAGAGTGAAGGTTCTGCAAACAACATTCACGTGTGTTGTATAATCCATGTGCATGACTTCTGGATTGAAATTTACAACTTCATTGACTTGGAATCTTCCCTATCTTCAACCTCTATTCTATTCCATTACAATTACATCATGTAATAGAAAATGGGTATATAATTAGATTATATTAAATTATATAAATCCTAAATTATGCACTAATTTAGACAAATTGTAATCAAAACAGTACACTTACGGGGACGTAGATCAGCACGAACAATAAATAAGAATAAATCAGAACTTCAATTCGAGCCTTGTGAAATACAATGTTCTTAAGACATATTTGTTCCCTCTCGGTGCTCAAGGTGAATGAATAAATGTCTCCCAAGATAGAACAAATTTTCTTTCTTGAAGAAGCAACACTTCAATCTTCAAGATTTCAGCGAACACAACTTGTGTTTATACTTGAAACAAACCAAAAGAAGAATGCAACAATATGCAGAGAGAGAAGAATTCTGAAATTGGAATGTAGAATGGGATGAAATGAAATGGCAAATGGGCAGTCTATTTATAGACCATTGGTGGCTGTTTAGATTGCCTGAAAAGGCATAGATTGTCACTGTTCAGATTGAAGAGACACACTTTTTAATCTGAATAGGCTAGAGGCACCTCATGGATGAACAGTCTCTCTAGAAACAGACCTATGGAATGAACCCAGACCCTTTTTGGCGCCAAATTCAAAAGGTAACATATATAAATTTTAAAAATCCGGTTGGATTTAAATTTCAGTTGGAATTTTTAATTCTGATCTGCGTTCGGATCCAATTGATTTGACCCATGACCCGCACCACTCCAAATAAATTTTATCCAAAAAGATTATAATTTTTTGACTTAAGCCCAAGCCCGGCCGAGTAGTGGAGGGCAGCGCGTGTGTGTGTGATAACTAAGGTAGTGTAGGCGCTCGCTCCGCTTTTGTCACAAAAGTGTTGTACCCCTTGAGGCCCAAACTCAAGAAGCCAACTAGGAGTATATTAACTCACAAAAGTGTTGATTTTTTTTTCCAATATGGGACATGCCTTATTTTACTACACCAATCTTAATTTATTTTATCACTTCAAATAGGTCATTTTGATACATAATTTCTCATTCAAATCTTAATGGTTTTGGACAAATAAATATACCACGTTAATCTCATCACGGAGAAGAATGCGTTTAAACTTGGTCTCACTAATTACGAGGTGTGGGTCCCACTTTTATTTAAGCCTTAAATTGCTCAAATAAACTTGTTTAAAACCATTTTTTTCCAACACATCCTTCATTTCTGATCTAATTGACAATTTGGCTGTTACTTTCTTGTATGTTCGCCATATTTATTTGGACAATTCAAACCCTCGATGTTAAGCATCTCATCATCAGTGTATCAAACAATACCATAAGAACCACCATCTTCCACAAATCCTCCAGATAATTCCTTGAGAGACCAGTAATAACCAATCGATAAAACATGTTTGGTAATCTCAAACACGTTGCTCTTTAAAATACAATTAGGGATGCACCACCCAACCTACCAAAAATAAAACCACCAACACCCCCGAAAACCCACCACCAACATCCCTAAAAACCCACTTTCCAACCATCGAAAATCTACCACCAACATCATTGAAAACCCACCACCAACACCCATTAAAACCCAC
The DNA here is from genome assembly GCA_951799425.1 of Ilex aquifolium. Lineage (NCBI taxonomy): Eukaryota > Viridiplantae > Streptophyta > Magnoliopsida > Aquifoliales > Aquifoliaceae > Ilex > Ilex aquifolium. Next base: position 19,742,753 of record OX637407.1, on the reverse strand, counting down.
CACCCGATCACCGAAAAAAAAAATGAAAAATCAAACCTATTTTTGTTTTTAAGTATTCATTTTTTGGCGTTATTTTTAAAACAGAATTGCTAAAAAAAACAGGAATACATCACAAACACAATTTTATTTTTATTTTTTTCCAAAAATTGGAAGAAAAAAAAAACAAGTTACCAAACAAAACCTAAATATTTGCATCTTGTACTCAACGGAGGCACACACTAATTAAAGGTTATCATTCAAGAAACTGGTATGTAGTCTATTGTTCCAATTCTGGTCCAAACGTTAATGAAGGAGAAGAATCCATTTGCCTTCCCCAAAAGCTATGAAATGAGGAAAGTAGCACCAGAAAAGGAAGGGAAAAAAGGGTGTCAATTCTGATTCGTTGATACGAAATCGACATTAACTCGATACAAATGATTATAAAATTGACACGATTATTAAATACGCATTATAAATAATTTAGACTAATGTTTAATACTCAGAACACACTAAATAGATTTTTTTTCGTGGGTCTTGACACGAACACGACACGATTGACATCCGAAAAAAGTCTAATAACACTGTGCCCCTTGAATGATCTTAAAATTTTTCCTTTACCCCTCAGAAAGTAAAGGTAATATCAACCTTTGGATTTCTCAAAATAGATATCATATTCTCATTTTTTTTCTTGATTTTTTTTTTTATCAATTCCACTTGATTTCAAAAATACTAGTCGTCTCAGATAATCCGTGACACATGAGATGCCAATCGATGAAAAATTTGATGTTGTTGACTAATTGAGGCATATTAAACTACCATTTAAAGATATTAATGTTTCGTTTGATACGATAGAAAAATAGAAAGATAAAAAGTTGGAAGGATAAAAAATTAGAGGGATAAATAAAACATCATGTTTGGTAAAGAAGAAAAATACAAAAGATGAAAAAATAGATGGATGAGTTAAAACTTTCCTTTCAACTCATCAAAATCAATCCCTCCAAAATTGGGCGAAAAATGAAGAAAAATGGTACTCACGTTAGATAAAAATATGTTATTTACTTTTTTACCTTTAACTAATTACTTATTTATATTAAACACCTAAACCCAAACTCATATACCAATCGGTAGAATTACATTATTTGTTAACATTGTGTGTGTGTTTGTATATTAGTGTGTTTATTTTTTATTTAAAAATCAAATAAAAAAATAGATGTATTTTTATGTGATTTGTGTTTGTTAAAACACATGACGTATATACCATAGTGACACGATGTATAATATATATACTAATATCATATAAGGATAAAATAGTAAATTATGTATGTATATTGTTTCTATTCTTCTATTTTTTTCATCAATACCAAACACAAAAACATTAATCATTTATACTTTTCATCTATCATAACAAACACAAAAGAAGAAAAGTGTATTATTCCTATTTTGCCTTCCTTTGAGAATAAAAAGTGTATCACTCCTACTTTCTATCTCTCATATTTTCCATCATTTCTACCAAACGGAGCATACAAGTGTAGACTAAGACTTTTAAATATTGAGGCTTGGTGAAAATTTTAAAATCTTAAAGTACCAAAGTGTCATTCTGACACAAAAAATAAAAAGGGCGGGCCACCCAACTTAGTCAAGAAATATTTTTGGGGTGAATTACATTTTGTACCATAAAAGATTTAATAATTTTGTATTTTGGATCCTCAAATATTAAATTTTTAATATTATACCTTTAATTGGATAAAAAAATATATTATACCTTTAATGTATTAAAAGTGTTATAATGTAACTTTTTTTACTCATTTTGTCAATGTCAATAGGAGATTTTTGATAGAATGAACAACGAAAACTAACGAAAAGGTTACATTACAACAATTTGAATACATTAAGGGTTGAAGGAGAACAATTTAATCTTTAAAAGTAGAAAGTAAATTTTTTTAAATCTTTTAAGATGCAACGTGCCAATCTCCCATTGTTTTCTAATTTATTAAAATATCAAAATCACAACATAGGCCACTTATTATTTTCTCCGCCCAACATAAACCTCCATTATGAAGAGTTGCATGTGTTTCCATGACTCATTATCTCTACTTTGCTTCCACAGTTATTACAGAACATCACACATCGATGGATGAAACTGCTTTTGATTCACTATTGTTGGTTCTGCTATTAGTTTCCCGCCGCAGCACGAGTGCAATTCAGAGAGATCAGATCCTATATATCTACAACGTGCTAATACTCATGACGACCGTCTTCGACGAACTGGTAAACAAATTCCCTGATCGTTATGAAATTAAAATTCTGCTGGAAAAAATTTATGATGTGACTGGTATCATGAGTCGATTCAGACCACCGGATAAGGAAGTCTGTGATAATGTGGAAGAGGAAAAGCTCGCCAGTCTCAGAGAAGATCTTAAGGCTGTCATCACAATGGTGTCGGTGATTTGGGTCAAGATATATGATTTTGAAGTCCCACAACTGCATTCACCGAAAAGGATAAAAACAAGTACCGCAAGAGTAGATACTGTGGTGAGCTTGCACTTTGGAAAGTCTTACAGCATTGGAAGTTCCGGGAAAATTGACCCCTTCATGGCAGAGGAAGAAACGATGGTGGGCTTTGGTGAGGAGGCGGCCAGGATAGTGCAGAGGCTTATTGAAGGACAAGATGGGTTACAAGTATTGTCAATTGTCGGCGAGCCTAGAATTGGCAAGACAACTCTGGCTGGAAAAGTGTACAATGATCCTTACATTACACATCACTTCAAGGTTCGTGCATGTATTAATCTTTCTGAACCCGACCCATCGTTGGATTTGCTGCCTAGCACTTCCAATTCCGCCATCCTGATCACTGATCGAATTTGTAGAATGAGTCACAAAGAGTTATGTGAAGAACTTTGCGGGTTCTTAAAAGGCCAGAGATATCTTCTTATCATTGAGGATATATGGAACGTTTGTGTCTGGGACTATTTGAAGAGATGTTTTCCAGATGACAACAATGGAAGTAAAATTATACTTACTACTCGGCACAAGGAAGTGGCTTTGTATATTGAACCTCATAGCCCTCCTCATTTTGTTCGTCCTTTAACTCCAAATGAAGGTTGGGTTTTATTGCATAAAAAGGTATTTGGGGAAGAAAGTTGCCCTCAGGAGTTATGGGATATCGGAATGGAAATAGCAAGAAAATGGCGTGGACTACCTCTCACAATTGTAGCCATAGCAGGGCTTCTTGCAAAGGAAGAGAAGACCCAATATTTATGGGAGCACGTTGCCCAAAGTAGAAGTTCAAAAGTGCCTAAGGCATGTGCCTTTCCCTCTGAGTTTCGTTTCCCTCAAAACCTTGTTTTCATCGATGATACTGATATCTTCCTAGGGCATGGTTGTATCACCGAGCATCTTAATATGACTATGAGTAAAGAGCTCAAAAAGCATTCTGACATGAAAATGTGCAGCAGAATCGGAGAGGCTGAAAAGATAGGTTTGTCAATTGTGAGTACTCCCAATTTAGCGAAAATCATGTCCAGGGGAATTGCGTCAGCACCAAGGCTTTTGAATGCAGGGCAAACATTCAAAAACAGTCCACCAACAGCTAATATTCCTACCGTGGATGAGGAAATTGTGGTTGGCTTTGATGATGAAGCAGAGACCATTAAGGAGCGACTTATCGGAAGGAAAAAGCTAGAAGTTGTCTCGATTGTGGGAATGCCTGGACTAGGTAAGACAACTATAGCCAAAAAAGTTTACAATGATCCTTTCACTGTATATCACTTTTATATTCGGGGGTGGGTCTATGTGTCTCAAGTATATACAAAGAGGAATTTGCTCCTTGGCATTTTAGATTCTGCGTTTCAGCTTAGAGATGAGATTTGTGAAATGAGTGATGAAAACTTAGGAGATGAGCTACGCAAACGCTTAAAAGGTAAGAGGTATCTGGTCGTGTTGGACGACGTTTGGAATATTGGGGTCTGATATGATTTGGAAAAAGTTTTTCCAGACGACAATATTGGAAGTAGAATTATGTTCACCAGTCGGATTATAAATATTGTTTTCCGTGCCAACTTTTGTAGCTCTCATCATCCGCGTTGTTTAACTCAAGAAGAAAGTTGGGAACTGTTGCAGCAAAAGATATTTAAGGGAGTCTACTGTCCTCTAGAGCTGGTGGAAACTGGAAAGCGGATTGCAACCAATTGTGTGGGACTACCGCTTACAATAGTTATAATAGCAAGGCTTCTTGCAAAGACAGAGACAACGCTAGACTGGTGGAACCAAGTTACCGACAGTGTCAGTTCATACATTGTTAGAGACCCAAATCAATGCATGGACGCACTGGCACTAAGTTACAACCACTTGCCACATCACTTAAAAGTATGCTTCCTCTATTGTGGAGCATTCCCCAAAAATTATGATATCCCAGTGTGGAAGTTGGTCTGGTTATGGATAGCAGAGGGATTTATACCACAAATTGGACAAAAGGGCAAGGAAGACACAGCGCACGATTACTTGATGGACCTAATTGATAGAAGTCTTGTTTTAGTTGCCAAAAAGGGGTCTGATGGTGGAGTCAAAGCATGTCGTCTACATGATCTGTTGCGCGATTTCTGCTTGAGAAAAGCTGATGAAGAGAATTTTATGCAGCAAATTAATGAGTATGAACAAATCATTTCCTTTTCAGATCTGAAAAAGACACATCAACGCCTGAGCATCCAATCTAGAGTTTTTCGTTATGTTCCTTTAGAGTCTTCTATTGTACAAATTCGTTCTCTCTTGTGCTTTGGTCCCGAATCTGACACACTACCTGAGAAGCATGCATCACACACTTATCATACTCTAAGTCATCTTAGGGTACTAGATTTCTCATGCATTCCTATCATATGCTTTTCTAAGGAAATATTGCAATTGAGTCATTTGAAGTATTTGGCGCTTCAAATTAGAGATGGGAGGGTACCGACATCAATATCCAACATTTGTAACCTGGAAAGCCTTATCATATCATCGAGGATGAATATTACGATACCACAAACCTTTTGGAAGATGGTAAAGTTGAGGCATGTGCTTCTTACGTCAGGAGAAAATTATATTGAAAAGCCTTGGTTCGAAGTATCATCCATTACTGGCGACTATCCCTTTTTGAATAACCTCCAAACCATGTCACAAGTGTGTCTTGCTAGTTGTTGTCTGGATGTTTTGGAAAGGACTCCTAATCTTAGAAAGTTGGGATTTTGTGGGCTCATAATGTCAGAGTATGGTGACGTAACATTCCCTAATTTAGATTTTCTAAACCATCTTGGTACATTAAAGTTTCGGGACACGAACACCCATTTCCGCATGTCACGCAATTTGCAATGGGAAAAGTTTCCTCCAAACCTTAGAAGGCTCACTTTATCAAATACTGATCTAAAGTGGAAGGATATGAAAATCCCTGGGTTGTTGCCAAACTTGGAGGTTCTCAAGTTAAAATTCCATGCCTGCACGGGAAACGAGTGGAAAACAACCAATGGGGGATTTCAGCGACTTAGAGTGTTGAAAATTTTCCACTCGAATATTGAAAAATGGGAAACCACTAGTACTCACTTTCCAAGCCTTCGACAATTGATGCTAATAGGGTGTTCTCAACTGAAGGAAATTCCTTCTGAAGTAGGGGATATACTCACTGATGTAGATTGTATTAGCACTGATACCAAATTGATGTAGATTGTAATAGGGAAGAATAAGGGATGAGAAGAGAATAAGAAGGAGATGAGAAAATAAGAAGAAGGGGATGAGAAAAGAGAGAGAATTTGAGGAAGAAACAAATATCAGGATTCAATATCAATAATAATCAAAGTCTAGTCTCCAACAAATATGTATTCCCTATATATAGGAGTTCACAAATCCTATATATATATAAGGAGATCAAAAACCCTAAAATAAATAGATAATCAAAATGACAACTAAACCCTTAAAAGGTAAAATAAATTACTTAAAAGATAAATACTAAAAGTATCTAAATAACTATCATAATTAATTTATAATATCTATCCAATTCCTACACGATCCCCATCATTCTACTCCGGTTGAAAAAAACTCTCCTCCGGAGAGTCTTCAAAGCAGAAATACCCTAAGAAAGCAGCATGAAGATGATAGAACGCCTCATCTAGAATGAAAGAACCATCAACATTTTTCCATCGACCAGAATAAATGCAAGAATCTCTATCTGTAGCAATGTAAATCTGGTCCCGTAGCACATCATCTATTTGGCCCGAAATATGCGATGGAAGTGGAAAGATAAAAACTGGAGCTTGTGCTGAAGAAGAAGCAATTCCACTTATAGAAACACTAGATAACAAAATAGGAGGTTCTGGAGTACCTCGATTAAGTAGCATGTCCTCCAAATAAAAATCTAGACTAATACTAACATTCAATGAAAAATTAAGCAAATAAGCATTAGATCCAAATTCGAGAATAGCAAAAAAATTCTCATTAGGTCTCAACAAAAAGTATTCAATGGGACAAGACATCGATGGCAAAGGAGTAACAATAACATCTTGGTGGTGAAAATAATTAAGTACCAACTCAAGTGATATCTTGATTGTAGGAATAAAGTCAACTATTTCAGAGGGGAAAGATTTGGGAACAAAGTTAGATTGACTTGAAATAGGAGACACAAAACAATTACCAAAAGATTTTGAAATAGGTAACTCAATATGCTCGACATTTTTCATAAGTGTGGACTCGATAGACTTTTCAGCAAGTTCTATTACAAGTGGTGACTCAACATTTGACTCCAGCAAAAGCTCAAACTTACTTTCTTCAGGGATTGACTTTTGTTGGGATGAAGGAGGTGAGCTCTGATATGATGAAACCGGACACGGGGATTGGTAGTCAACATGAGTAACATCTTTTTTTTGTATGTGAGAGTGTGTCATCCAAATCCATGGTCACCATAGAATTAGGAAAACATGCAGAAACAACATGGACATCATTCAAGTAATCATGATACTCATATGTGGTGGAATTAAAATTAGAAGGTATCCTATCACGCTGTTTAGCAGACTGTGATTGAGAACCCATCAAGCTATAGTTGAATTTCTTATGAAATCTCTCAACCTTTAGAGCATATTGAGAGGCTACAACCAACGTACTAAAAGTATATTGCTTGACCTCCCTACTAATTTTTTGTCTCAACCCAAGAATAAACTGATCAATTGTCCAAGATTCTTCAACAATATCACACAAGTACATGAGATAATCGAACTGGGCAAAGTAATCAGAGACACTAGAAGAATGTTGTCTAAGATTGAACCATTGATCATAAACTTGATCCATGTAGGAAGTAGGTAAATATTTCTCTTTCAATTTATATCTCATTTCAACCCAAGTGATAGGTGATTCTCCTAAGAGGTCTAGGCTTCTTTGGATTGTTTGTCAATACTTTTTGGCGGAACCTTCCAACATCAATTTAGCAAATCGGACGCAATGGGAATCCGACATGCCATGCCAATCAAAATATTCTTATAAATTAGCTAACAAATCCAAGAATTGATTGGGATCCGGAGTACCACAAAATGTAGATGGATCTTTAATTGACTTGGCCATAAGTGTTGAATCCTTGTAGACATACCTAGACTTGCTACGATGATAACCTCGAGGAGGGACTCTTAAACTGGAGTAAATATGTGGATTTAAGGCATCATAGATACTCATGAGTGACTCTTGGAACAAGGGAATGACACCAAAACAAGTTCCAAAATGTAATTGACAAATAATTTGGACTCTTTGCAATTTTTTTTAATTTTTCAATGAATAAAAATATCAATTTCAAATTTCTATAGGAGTAGGCATACCATAATCAACAGGAAATTCTGAAACTTTTTGGGGATAATTCTGCAATTTTATGGACCTTTTGGGAATGTTTTCTGCAAATTTGAAACTTCTGGGGGGAAGATTCTGCAATTTCTGGAACTTCTGGTAGTGGTCTTGTAACTTCTGAAACTTTCTGGGGTGTTTCTGTAATTTTTAGAACAGCTGGGATGTTGCTACAATTTTCAAGATTGTAGAGATAGTTCTGTTTTTTTTTTCTTTTTCCTGGCTGGTTCTTTTTTATTTTTCATTGATGAACAGTGTTTTCAGTGAACAGTATTTTCGGTGAACAGTGCGTGATGAACAGTAATTTTTTTTTTTTTTTTGGACGGATCGAAGTTTGGCTCTAATACTAAATTGATGTAGATTGTATTAGCTCTGATACCAAATTGATGTAGATTGTAATAGAGAAGAATTAGGGATGAGAAGAGAAGAAGAAAGATATGAGAAAAGAAGAAGAAGGGGATGAGAAAAGAGAGAGAATTTGAGGAAGAAACAAATATCATGATTCAATATCAATAATAATCAAAGTCTAGTCTCCAACAAATATGTATTCCCTATATATATAGGAGTTCACAAATCCTATATATATAAGGAGATCAAAAACCCTACAATAAATAAATAATCAAAATAACAACTAAACCCTTAAAAGGTAAAAGAAATTACTTAAAAGATAAATACTAAAAGTATCTAAATAATTATCATAATTAATCTATAATATCTATCCAATTTCTACACGATCTCCGTCACAAATCCTACAGGGAAATCAAAAACCCTAAAATAAATAAATAATCAAAATGACAACTAAACCTTTAAAAGATAAAAGAAATTACTTAAAAGATAAATAGATAAATACTAAAAGTATCTAAATAACTATCATAATTAATCTATAATATCTATCCAATTCCTACGCGATCCCCGTCACTCACACGATCCTCATCACTCACACTAGAGATTATTGAGTTGTTTATTGTAGCTCCTCTGCTATAAAATCAGTAAGACGAATTGAGGAAGTGCAACAAGGCGAGGGAAACGATGGTCTGCAAATACGTATCATCCCTCCGGATTGGGAGCTCACTGCATATTCTTGACACTATGCTGAGCATGGGTGAATGCTGCCATGACTAAATTGAGGAACCTATGGTATTATGTTTCTTCTCATCTCTTTTACAGCGATAAAACATGTGTTAACCTTATCTGCTTCATGGTCTTCTAAATCATTGCTTTGAAATTGTTTACATAATCTGATTGGTAATTGCATGCTTATCTCTCACTTATATTGAGGACATCTAATGGATAATTTTTAATATTTTCCCAATTGCATCATGTTGGCCATTTCCCATTCTATTCCAGATATTTCCAATTTTGATGTTGTAAACCTTGCTAGAGAAATTGGTCCTGAGGTATTGTGAAGTTCTTGTCGTAGTTTACCATTGCACAAGCCTCTATTTCTTTCATTGGGATTTCTTGTTTACTAGGAAGAAGATTTTTACTAATTATAGTTGGTATTTTCATGTGGAAGAACATTCAAAGTGCTAACTAAAATTAGTCCGGTGGACAGGGGAACGAATGCACTAGATGTGCTGATTCAGTAATTAAAATTTCTCAAACAAATATACCATGCATGTAATTGTAATAATGGAATACCAAAATCTTCATCACAGCATAATTGTTCTCGTCTTTTGTTTTTTTCCCCAGTATGTTTCTTGTCTTCTGGTTTTTATACCCTGCAACACTTGTTCTTTAGTGCTTTCCTCATTTATCCTCCAACTTATTAAGGTACTTGATGGAACAACAAACATACAAGCTTGAATATCATTGGTTTGAAATTTTCAACTGTTCCAAGTTGATAACAGCAAGGATGTTGACATTATAGTTGTTCATTAATAGGAGTAGTACTTGGAGACTACCTCCTTAGATATTGCTTATGGTTGCTCTCCTTCCATTACTAATTGCAATGTTTTTATAACAACCTTGCATCAAGTTAGTCTTTTCCCCGCTGGTATAAATCAGCAATTGGAGACTGGTAACACATTTAACAGAAAAACAACTGATGATCTTAATGCAGAGGTTGAACATATTGCTAGGCCTATTTCCATGGATGCAGCGGTTAATTGGACCCATATAAATTTTTTTTCTTAGTTATAAAAATTTATTCTTATGGTCATGCTAATTTATCTAGTAAAACTGGTCTATTTCAATTTTCCCCCTTTGTTCGTTAGCATACCAAAGATGAAAAAAAAAATTGTATAATTTTGAGTTAGTGGCTTTCATAAGAATAGTGATTACAGTTAAAGAAGCAGGATGTTGTTCATCATGCTTTTATATGATAATTGAGAAACATCCTTATTGCACCAAAGGTTTTTCACATATATTGCTACACCATCTACTAACTTAAAGTTAAGAAGGGTGAGTTAATAAGTTTTCACAATTTGCAAGTTCCTGTACTTGAATCTCATCAGCTTACCTCTAGATTGTATTTTGTTGACAGGGGCAGTCTACTATTCAGAGGCAACCAGTGAGGAGGTCTTGAAATATTTTGTACAGTTCTCTCTAATATCTCACGCTTTTAAAGCAGGAAGTTTTCTAATCACCAACCATTATGTCTATCAGGTTCCACAACTAATCATGCTTTTTCTTCCATATTTATCCTCTTCAGCAATATTTATGCAAGGAATTTCTTTTCAGATAGGGTTTGATCTATGCTTGAAACCAACCTTTGTCTAAAATCATCAATCACACTACTGTACTTATTCAAGATGTGAAATAAAACTCTCCATTACATCAATATTCATTGTAATCTAGTTCTTAGAAAAATGCAGTAATCTTTGGGGCGGAGCAGGATAAAAGTATGCCATTAAAAACCCACATGCAACCATAGTTACCAGAAACCAGATCAGTACATGTTATAGCTAAGCCATCAAGTTTGCAACACAATGTGGCACTAGTTAACCAAATTTTGTATGTTTTAGAAGGATATCATCCTTCTCTTTATTTGATGGTCATTGTTAATCTGGACAATCAATTCTGACTACAAAATGTTGTGTGTAGGCCCTGTAGGTGCCAGGGATAGATTAGAAACATACCTACTTGTTGCAATAATTTGCATGATGTGGTGTAAAACCTCACTCTCTAGCTTGGGAAATGAAACATTTTGCAACTGCACCAAGCAATTAAGTTGAAAATGACGAGGACAAATGATCCCTTTAATGTGGGATGCAAGGAGTGATAAATTTATTATAGATCCTTACCTCCAGTATTATTGAACAAAGTGCTGTCTTTAGATTCTTACTTGCGTTCTCAATCGTGCTTCTATCTCTATGCCTTGTAAATTTTAGTACACTTTGTCTAGGCTGCTTTCATTAACAATTTGTCTAAAACAAATGAACAAATTGGCAATTCATTTTAGAATCCATACCCTGTTTTTTACTTAACAAGAATTGAAGGCTTTGTGTGGTGGGGTTAATATTTGACTACAAGAAATGAATCCTAAAGGCGAATGATTTTTCTTCAAAACACATATCATCAAAAGAGAGAGAGAAAAGGCATTTGGTTAGTTGAAATAGCACTTTTTTCTTCCTCAATTCCATTCCTTTGTGTTTGCCAACAAAGACTAAAAAGCAATTTCCATTTCCAAGAATACCTTTTCAGTTCCATCCTACCTTCTTTATCCTAATTTGAAATTCCTTTTATCAAATGCAGCTTAAATGTCCAACCTAGTTTCAGCCCTTGGTGTGGCATATCTTCTTTAATGTCCATGATGATACATGTCACAAAACTTGTTAGTACATAAAGGGAAATTATTACAATGCATACTAATTAATTCGAATACTGGTTGATCCAAATGCTTAGTTCCTTCCTCAGCCCCCAATTTTCATTATAGCGGTTCAAGTGCTTAATCAAATTCACAACTGTATCACACTTTGGCCTTATGTGTTGGTATATTGTGAAGTTGTTGGCGAAATGCTGATCACATAGATAATGTCATTTGACCTGGATGCCAATAGAAAGATATCTCTTGATTCAGATTACATTTAAATTATTTCTAAAGATTGGTTATAAATTTCTTCTTCAGGTAGAGATCGGATGTATTGTGTCTTTTGAGAATCAAGTCCCAGCTGTTTCGGAAAAGCTCCTATTGGATCATCATCTTTCTTCAGATAATGACAACAAAAGATGTTGCAAAGGCAGATTGTTATCAACCTCATTGGATTGCACCAGACCAAGTTCATAGAATACTAATTGTTGGATTCCGAAGCTTTTGTGTAAATTATGATGGATCTTTATTAGTTGATGTGTTGATTAACAATTGGAAAGACCCCCTTTTATCTCAACTCTATGATCAGAGATGTGAATACTTATGATAAGCGCAATGTCTTAATGATTCTGTCAATTTATATGCTCAATAAGGTTGTTTGATAGGAGAGATTCTTCCTGTTGCTTTATTTAAGCTATTTTTAAGAAAGTTTATGTGGCTTTCAATGTTCTTGTAAATCTACATGGTTACTCCAAAGAGAAAATCAATCTTCACCCTTGTATCAGAGTAGGTATATAACGGTGGAGTGTTATAACTCTTTTTCATTAAAATTTGTTGGAAGTGGATTGGACATTATTGAGTTAGAATTTCAGCCTCAAGTTGAAGATTGGTACGGTGTTGTTATCCCCCGGTGGCGGTGGCAGGAAAAATTAATTCTATTGACCAGAAAGAGTAGGTTTCATATTAGAGGAGTGCCAAGATCGAGTCTTGCAATAGATGCTTTGGTTGACCAAATAAGTGTGATTTGTGTGTGATTGCATGTATCCTAAGTTTATGTAGCAATAATAAGTCCATAGCATGTATGGTTGATTTGGTTCTTGGTTGTTACAAAAACTTGTAATCAGCAGTATTCAAACATTGGACATTTTCCAACAATTCAGTTGTAGCATAGCTTTTTAACAACAGACCCCTTTGAGTGCAACCAAACATAAAATTTGACAGGGAACTTTTTGTTTATCATGTGAATGGAAACTATACAATTGCATTGATTTGAGGAAAGGGATGTATCAATCTGGATGGGACCAAACAGAGACTCAGGGGCATGATCCCTTCACACATTTCTACATCTCACAGAACATGCAAACTGGGCAAGTTTATAACTTTTTCAAACTCAGCAAGAAGTCCAATAAGTTTTAGATCATCTCTTTCAATGATGAACTGATTTCGCCCATTGGCCATTTCGAATGGATTGCTTCTGCCGTAATATGAGACACTAAATTACTTGATACCAAGAACAATTTGGACTTGGTAACTAACGAGAATACAGTTATTTACATGCATAAAAACTTGCAAATCTTAGATTTGTTACACTCCTTGTATTTCTTCAAATGTGGCTAGTGGTTGTTGTGATGGTAAAAGATGTGAGACCCGGACATGCATGACATGACATTTATTTAATGTTAGAGTCTAATGTGTAATTTATAATATTAATTATGGGGGTTAAATTATAAATATTGGAATTATGGGAGTTGGATGATATTTTAAATAAATAACCCTAGGGGTTGAATTATTGAATTGACAAAGATTCAAGTGTGAATTAATACGTGTGTGATTAAATAAAAAAAGAGGGATCTAAGTGTATTTAAGGAAAGATTTGGGGAGGCAGCTAGTACACCAGTCAATCTCCCCTCACTCTTGCCTTCTTTTGCATATAGAACCGATTCTTCACTTGGGGAAAAACCATAGTTGGAAACTTCTGAAGCTTTGGTTTTTTTTTACGCAGGATTTCCTTGAAGCCAAACTTTATCAGTTGGGGTTTGAGAGTATTGTTTTCATTCTTGTTATGTAAAACTATGGGGAAGAATTGGATAGAATTGTTGTACATCTCCGTGGATAGAATTGGATAGAAAGCTTATGTAACAGATGAATATTGAGCACATAAATCATTTAAATGGTGACAAAAACGACATATACTGTGATAAATAAATTGAATGAAAAAGAGAACGAACCTAGGACATGTTTGTTTGGGAGTTTTAGTGGTATTATAGGGTGAGATTGCAAGAAATAGTGCTTGGGGCTCACTTATTATCTTGTTCGGTTGGCATTTTATGTGCAGTTCTATTTTTTTGGTTGCAATACTGATCCGGTTTGTACAGTAGTCTTTAATTCCAGTACATGACTTCAATGAATACCACCTACCGGATGGTATTATTTGCTGGTATAAATCCACCGACGGTACAAGGAAAATGACACAAATACCCTACTGTGTAGAGTTCACATAGCAAAAATTCAATGAATTTTTTTTCTTATATTATGTTTTAAGTGTACGGTGTCACCGGTTTTTTTATTATTTTTTTTTAAATTTTGAATTTTTTTCTTGTATTATATTTAAGCGTACGGTGTCACCGTTTTTTTTTATTTTTTTAAAAAAATTATTTTGAATTTTTCCTTATATTATGTTTAAGCGTACGGTGTCACCGTTTTTTTTAAAATTTTTTTAAAAAAAATTTATTTTGAATTTTTTCCTTATATTATGTTTAAGCATTCGGTATCATTGGTTTTTTTTTTTTTACAGTGTCACCGATTTATAGCATTAGATTCTTTTATTTTTTATGTGAATTTTTTACATTATCCGGAATTTTTTGGGGATGGATTGCCATACCATGTATTATACCAAACATTGTGCAAAAACATTGCACAAACGGAATAATGAAATGAATGATGTTAAGGGTAAAATTGTATATTTGTTATACAAGATGTGATAGAATAGATGGTTATTTGTAGGACCTACTATAGTACATATTGAACAAACAAACATGATAAGAGATTGAAATACTTTCTATTATCGGTACTAATTTTCATTAGTATTGGAAATGTAAGGAATATATTTCTTAATCTCATGCATAACAATATTCTAAACAAACATGCCCCTAGTGTGTAACAATTAAAAAAACTCATTAGAAGACATTTATCTTGTAATTCAATCTTGACATTTAACAACTCATACACGTTGTTGACGTTTCTGAAAATAAAATTGATACAATGACTTCTTCGAGGAGAGTAGATTCTGTGGCTGAATGTAAAAGATATAATTCGTCAATGGCTGACTGTAAGAAAACAATTGTTGGGTGGCAAGAATTTTGAAGGAATCTTTTTAAAATTCAATAAGCTAATGGATCCCATAATTTAGAAAATCTATTATCTAATAAAACAAAATCAAAAAAATAAGAAAACTGCCAACTCTTGCATGAATTAAATTAAGGGTAAATACGTAATACAAAAATATGGAATTTTGAAAATGTGTACTTGATCACTAAATATTTAGTATAATGTGGACTTAATTACTGAAAAGACTAAGATATGGACTTTAAGAGAAACAAGTTCTGAAAACTTGTATCAAGTAAAACTTGATAGTTGCCCTTATTAATTGAATATCTATATCTATAGTTATCTATACTACTTTAAAATATCATAATACTTTAAAATATCATAATACTTTAAAATATCATAATAGATGAATTTTTTTTTCTTTCTTTGCCCTCCAAAAACCTAACTATGTCATCCATATCCTTTACATGTAATGACATAGAAACCTAATTGCCACTCCACTTTTTCCCCAATCTCAGTCATCTCCTACCTCTCTGATTTTCAGTCGTTTCTCTCTCTCTCTCTCTCTCTCTCTCCCCTGCGTCTTCACGATTCTTACTCTCTTTCTCTCTCTCTCCCCTGCGTCTTCACGATTCTTACTCGTCTCTCGCCTCTCTGCCTCCCTCTCCTTTTCCCAGTGTTACTCTCTCTCTCTTTCCCCATAATTTGCCCAATCTTCTCACCTGTCTCTCTGCCTCTCTCCCTCTCTATAAATTTCCTTAACCCTTATGCTCTGTTTGCTACAAAGGATGAAAAATTAGAAGGATGAAAAGGTGTGGCAATACACTTTTCATCCTTGAAGGAAAGAAAAATATTTTCCCTCCTTTGTGTTTGGTACGATGGATGGAAAGTTGAAAAAATTAATTTTCTATTATTTGGTATTTGAGGAAAAGTGAAAGAAAAGAAAAGATATATATACTCAATTTACCATTATACCCTTATATATAAATAATTGTTTATTATAAATAAATTTAAGGGATTCAGTGTCGCTCTAATTAGTTATAAAAATAAATAAACAAATAAATATAAATATGTATACCAAAAATAATAGCTAACAAGTCAAGCTACTCTGTAAATAGACAAAATTGTAAATCTATTACGTCTTTTTAAGTTTAAATTGTAAATTTATTGTTAGTTAGTGTTTGAGTTACTTATATATAATAGACCCCACTTGAATTTATAGTACATGTTCCGTTTAGAAGATAAACTGAAAGAAATTTATTTGGCCTTTATTTCTTACAATAGAATTTTTCTTTATTGTTCGATATGGAAAAAAAATTGCATATGTGATTTAGAATTTTATTATAAAAAAATAATTAAATAATGTCATTAGGTGTCTTACCATATTTTAAAATTGTGCCCCTTATACAAATGGTACTTAACATGATAGTTATAGAGAATATGCAATTAATAAGGGTATAAATGTAAATTAACTCAATTACCTTTTGCAGCCAACAATCTTCTCCCATTTTCCGCCCATATTTGGGTGGATAAAAAATGGTGGGCCCAAAGGAAACTCTTTCCTTTCTTTTTTCCTTTCCATCCATTTTTCCTTTCTCACCAAACATGTATCTTGCATGCATATAGTATTCAACCCTAGGTCATAGCTGCACCCTATTTTTTTTTTTTTTTGGTCTTCTTTAGTGTTGTTACCATGCAAATGCACCAATTTGGTGTTTGTCGCAATCTTCTTTTCAAGCATTTTTCCAATGTCAATTAGACATGAGGTTCCAATGTCAATTAGACATGAGGTCTGATTGATGAAGAAAATAATTCTATTTGACGTGACCTTTTTTGGTTGATGGCAAGCAGAGAAGATTGGACTTAAGTATATGGATGTGGAAGGGTTGAAGAAGCTCAACAAAAACAAGAAATTGGTCAAGAAGCTAGCCAAGAAGTACCATGCCTTCTTAACATCTGAAGCTGTTATCAAGCATATCCCTCGTCTTTTGGGCCCTGGTCTCAATAAGGTAGGCAAGTGACCAGACTAAGATTTGGAAGTGTTTGGGAGATGTATCTTGATTAAGTGACTAATTTTTATTGGATTATAATGTCTGAGAAAATAACTGATGAGTGGAGAGATAATAATGCGAGAGATATTAGTAGATGAAAATTAACTTAGAATAAGATAGTAAAAACATATAATATTCACTTACATTTTAATAGACTCTATGGCCCTTGATAGTTTATGATTGATCATATTTGCAAAACAAGATTCATGTAGTCAAGTGCAAATAGTTGGTTAAGATTTTGTTGAGTTGAGGACTTTGTAAGATTGACTTGTGGCTATTTTTCGATATTCATGCTTTTCTTGGGTGAATCAAAGAACATTGCTGATTTTGCTCTAACCTTGTACAGAAATCATGTTACATTTAATTTTCTTGTTAAGCTTGCTTTTAGGCCTTTACCTTAAAAATGGCTTGATTTAATAATAAGAGCCTTTTGATTTAGGTTGTTTAGGCATAGATGTGCCTTTCAAGGGTAGGGAAATTGTTGCTTATGATGATATTCTATAACTTTGAATTATTTTCAGGGTGGTTGGTCTGAATTGTAACATTATGATATAGTTGCAAGTATGTCCAGGCCTGCTTAGCAGTTATAAGGGTTGGGACTTTGGAAGTGTTTAGTGAAAGAAGGGTATCTATGGATTTGATTTTTGTTTTTTGTGATAATCTTATATAGTTGTTTGTTGTGCTGGTTGTCTGCTAAATTCAATGAGGATTCAGGAGAAATAGATGATTTTATTAAGCTTTCCCTATTTTATAATGTAAATTTCTTGTGAATTTTAATAGTTTGATCCTGTGAATGGAAAGAGCCTACTCTCTTAAAAGTTTTGAAGGTATACAACAACAAAACAGTTACCTTGATTTCGAATTGTTAGCAGCATGAGGTTCCCATCTCTAAAGCCTTTGTACAATCCATAAGTAAATCATTCTTTTGTTTCTTGCTCATTGCAGGGTGAGTGAGTGTCTATTTTTGGGATATAAGAAATTGTATTGCAAGAAAATGCAAGTTGCACTCATTTTCAAACCTTCCCAGCAGTTATTTAATGATCTGTTTGTCTTATTTATCCTATCTAATTATTCCATTATTAAATTAGAAGAATGTGCTGGACATCCTTATAAGCTAATAAATTGTTGATTGCTAGCCTCAATGTGGGTTGAACATAGTAGAGATAAATTGTCGGGCCTTGGGTTTCCATGAGCATTTACATACGTTTACTTTTAACTAAAAAATTATATGCATGCATTTGGAAGGTTAAAAGTCATTTATCTTATTAATTGCTTATCTATTTATGCATACTACTACTAAATTTCAATAGGCGAAAAAAATACTTGAATTACTAAACTATCCTTGACAGAATGTATAAAGTGAACATTATTCACCCTTTCTAACTACATTAACATTATTTCATGTAAGATCATAAAATAATAACCTACTCTTAACTTTTTCCTGTCCCCCTCAATTATCCGAGTGAGAGAAATTATAAAAACTCTTTCTCTATAAATAAACCAAGAAATAAGTCAGAAGTCATACAAGGGTGTTGATATACATATTATGGCTTAATTTTACCGTATGATGTGATTGATAATTGGTGCTATTTCATACATATCATTGTAAAAAAACCAAGTTTATGAATTTTTGGCAAGTTTCGTAGACGAAGGAAATATATACGAATGGAGCGTCACCTTTAGGGGGCTACCTAATACTTTATAGTTAGTCCTCTTTTCAATAGAAACTCATACCATAAACTTTTATGATCAATCTCAATATGTAGCTCTATGTATTTATTGTTTACAATAAGGGTGGTGGTTTTTCGAATTTGATTGCTGTTCAGTGGATGTTTGAGGTTATTCTTGTAATTGATTGTTAAAGGCTTGTATTGTAGCCTTTCACTTCGTTTTCACTTGTAATTTAACTCCGTAGTTTCTCTCTCTCTCTCTCTCTCTCTCTCTCTCTCACACACACACACACACACACACATGGAGATGCACCTAGCCACAATTGCACCGACGTACTTGCTAATGATTCTTCATATTCTGGTTCAATGTTCTTTCATATTTTGGATATGCACTTGGGAGAATAGGTATTGTCATATGGATAGTTATGCTCTAGCCTAAGCTATGCATGATGGTTCAAATATTTTGACTGATCAGATATGGTGATTCAAAATAATGTGTTTGGGATGCTTGCAATTTTGTTGGCCCAAGCTAGCCATTGCCTTGTATTCATGAGTTATATGCCCGGATAAGATAGAAAGTAATTTAAAATCAAGTTCAGTAGGATAAATCATTGTCCAAATTCCAATAATCCATATGCATTAGGAAAGTTTCCTATTGCCCCTTTAAATTACAATGATTGATCTCTTAGATTTAGCAACTCTAAATCCGTGCGAAAATAATTTTTTTTCCGTCTATCCAAATGTTCCTTCATTTTAGTTGGTCCTGAATTTTCTATATTAGATTAAGAATGGACATGATATTTAAGCATAACTATGCACAAGATAAGCAAATACCCATAAACTCCTAACGCAAAAAATAAGACACGAAATAAAATAAAATAAAAATAATGAAAATAGTTCACGTGCAACGCACGTGTGCACCAACTAGTACTAATAAATGTCAACATTTGTAAAAAAAAATTGATTTCTCATTATATCCCTAATTATTATAATAAAGTCAATTATACCCACCTATATACTTTCATCTAATTTTTTTTTTTTATTTGACTTTGAACTTGTTTTGAACTCTTTTATGAAGACTTCTAAATTTTTTGAACTTATTTATTAGTAGTATATTTACATACAATCTTTTATATCTATATGAATAAATAAAGTCCAAGACATGTTAAATTATTATACACATTACCAGATTGAATTTCATAGTCCAATATTTGTTATATTTTATTTTTAAGTATGTAATAATATAATCATATTATAAACGATCTAATCAATCTATTTAACAAAATAAAAATTAATAATTTTATAATATACTCAAAAAAAAGTACTCAAAGACTTATAGAATAAACTAATAATTAAATTTAATAATAATTAAAATATGGATTAATTATTCGACATCAAATTTATTATTTAATTTAATTACACATGTAATTCATATTTTTTTATAAAAATTATTATTTAAATTTATTTACGTATAATGCACGTCGTGCATTGTTAGTACACTAAAACGATGACATTCATGGCTGAGTGAAGGCCTGAGTCAACATTAAAATTACAATTCTAAAATTCAATATTGAAACAATCATTTAGTTTTCCTAACGGAAAGCTCCATCATCAAGAGTTATGGATGTTTCCTTGACTCATTTTCTCTGTTATGCTTCCATAAGTTCATGGTATCTTATTGAAATGAAAATTGCAAATAGGATAAAAATGAAAAATTTTCTTTCCTTAATGACATGGGAGCTAATCAACGTTATAGTTAGGGCTGTTAATCGAATTGAGTTACTCGAGCTTGGCTCGTTTAGGCTCGTTCAGACTCGGTTCGTTTTCTAAACGAGTCCGAACTTGAACAAGTTTTTTGGCTCGTTTAGAAAACAAGCCCGACAGGATTGGTTCAAAAGCTCGACTCGTTTATGTGCAAATATTCGGGTTCGGCTCGTGTTCGACTCATTTTGGGCTCGTTCAGGGTTGACTCGTTTTTTAAACAAACCGAACTTGACATTTTTTTTAAGTTCGATTAAGAAACAAATTTTTTAAGCTTGGTTCGAATTCGGTTTGAGCTTGTACGAGTAACAGCCCTAGTTATAGTGGAATAACATGAAGAATTGATTGACTTTCAATAGTTTTAATGAAATGACTATTTTGACCCTTCATGGGATCAGTTCTAAAAATAGCCAATTTTTCACACATGGGGGTATTGTACTGAACTTGAGGGTAATCTTCTTATAGACCGAATTTTTAAATCTTGAGAAAATTTCAATCACACCCTTTCTAATTTATCATATCTTCAAAGTCATACTCTCTATTATCAAAAATATCATTGACACTCATTCTAGTTTATATGTAAACATTACTGACACTCCCTTCTATTTAACCACCATTTATAACAAAATAAATAATCTCAAATACCAAAATTACCCCTATATAAATCCCAAATTATATAGGGGTAATTTTTTCTTCATAATAAAATTTGAACTGATTAAATTTTTTTTTACATATTAAAATTTGACTTGATTAAAATTCGATTCGAACTGATTAAATTTTATTTTTTTAACGTATTAAAATTTGAGCCTATTAAAAGTCTTTTTTACGTATTAAAATTCGAGCTCTACTTGAACTGTAAGTCCCGATTAAAATTTATTTCGAATCGATTAAAATTTATATTTTTTATTTATTAAAATTCAATTTAAGTTGATTAAAATTTATTTTTTATGATAAAATTTGAGGCAATTAAAATTTATATTTTTTATGTATCAAAAATCGGGCTGATTAAAATTTGATTTGAGCCTCCAATAGAATTTTAATCGGCTCAAATTTTAATACGTAAAAAAATTTAATTTTTAGTCGACTCAAATTTTAATACATAAAAAATAAATTTTAATTAGCTCGAATCGAATTTTAATCAGTTCAAATTTTAATACGTAACAAAATTTAGAAAACAGAGAGGGTCTCATTGAAGATATATCTATCTAGAGGAGGTGTGGATGAAGTTTTTCTTAAAATATATCATGGATAATTTAGTAAAATTGTATTATAATTAACACATTTAATCTGACAAGAGGTGTCAGTGAAGATTCAGAAAATAGAAGTGGTATCCTTGAAGATATGGTAAACTAGAAAGGGTGTGACTGACATTTTTCCTTAAATCTTTTATTGGAAAATACACCAAATCAACACGAGGATGTAAAGGATTATATCGACCACAGTGTACCAAAAGAGATTAATCACCTAAAAGCTTTAGGTATAATATTTTGTGGATGAGCCATTGATTCAGGAATTTGAATCACTTTGCTTCTAAGTTACATCTCTGTATTTGCTTCATACAGAGATGAGATTGATGAATTTGAACTCAGATTCTAAACCCAAAGTGGAAGAA
Organism: Ilex aquifolium; assembly: GCA_951799425.1. NCBI lineage: Eukaryota > Viridiplantae > Streptophyta > Magnoliopsida > Aquifoliales > Aquifoliaceae > Ilex > Ilex aquifolium. The sequence goes on along the minus strand of OX637407.1, from coordinate 19,720,757 downwards.
AGTGGAGACGAAGAAATTCAAGATTAAGAAGTGTTGGCACATTGAGATTAGACTAAATCGAGATTAAAAAGTCATAGACTTGAGATAAATTATAAGTTTTCATAACTAAATAGCTGCATTTTACACTCAAAGAAGTCACTTGCTTATGATATATAGCATGTAGTTCCATTTCTGAACAAAATATTCAACAAAAGGATAAGAAACTGTCAACATTACTTTGCTGATAGCAATAAATCTGATCTCCCTTCACCAAGTAGCCAAGAAACGACGAAGCAAGCATTACAAAAAAGGCCGGCCACCAATAGAATATAAATAAAGAGAGATGTCCTTCATGGCTGAGTGAAATGGTCTATGTCAATTGAGCTATCAAAACATACACCATCTTATTTCCTTTGCCCAAGAGTTGCAGATGTTTCCTTTACTTGTTAAACCATCTTCTGCTTTGGTGCAAAAACTTCATAAGGAGATGGCCATAGCTATTTTTGATTCTATATTGATACTGTTGACATGGGTTCAGAGGGCTCGTTTGAATCATGACCTGAGGTATCAGACCCTATGTGTACACAAGGAGCTAGAACGCTTGAGGATCTTCGTGAAGGAACTAGTTGAGAAATACTATGAGCATAATGGAGTAGAAAATCTAGTCACAAAGATTGGAGATTTGAAACACAAGGCTGTGATATAGGGGCTGCCTCACTTCTGCTTTTAAGTAGAAGTGTTTGCTTGACGAAAACCGTTGTTATTCCTAACCTCCTAATATCATCCCTTAATGTGTATATGATTTATAGTGTGTAGGGGAGTGTCACTCTCCTTCGGAATGATGTGGGAAATAGGGTAACAGAATGGTGGTGGAAATGAAATGTATGAAATGGAATGTGCGAAATGGACAAAAGTGTTCCCCAAGCGCAAGGAGTCTTTTGCTTGTCGTGTTTTACTTGGAATGAGTATTCCAAGGTCGTCTCCTCAGGGAAGGAAAGGAATTGTGTGAAGGTGATTTTATAAAAATAAAAAGTGTAAAATCTTTTAGTTTGTTTTGTAGAGTTGTGTTTGTAATGAAAATGCAAGAAAACAAGTGTTGGCTAATCCAAATGGTCATTCCAATGGGAATACCAACTCAACTCAAAACCTTCCTCCGAGGGTATATAGATGAACGATTGATTCGTGGGAAGTTAGGGACGAGATTGAGTGAGGATCTAAGCATAAACCGTGACTAGGCCTACGGAATATCAAAGACTGACCAACTTATCCACCCTCAACCCAGTCAAACCGAACCATCGTACACCGAGAGAGGAAAGAAAATGAGTTGAATTGGAAAACCCAAGAGGAGGTCTCCCTTGGATTAACCAACTAAAACTCTAACTACTCATGCTAAAAAGAAATACAACAATGTAACAAGAAGACATTATGAAGAAATAAAGGTTAGAGCTAAGTGTAAAAGAAATGCATCAATATAACTTCGGGATAATTTATACACCACTTATTCCTAAAGAATGAGTGAATCACGTTCCACCCTTCACGGCTTTGGCAAAGCTCTAGAAAAGTGGAAGAGTTTCACTCCTCTAAGAGAAGAAGGGAGCTCCAACAATGGAAGTAACATAAAACAATACTTAAATTAAAGAAAACAATAATTACTTGGCGGGTATTCCACAACCAAGAGATGATAATAAATTAAAAGAAATCAATAATACAAAAGAAAACAATAACTACTTGGTGGGTAATCCATAACCAAGAGATGATAATACCATAAAAGAAAACAATAATACAAAGAAAGTAATACCAACTTGGAGGGTATTCCACAACCAAGAGAGATCTAGTAAGCATACAAAGAAAATAACAACTTGGAGGGTTTTCTACAACCAAGAGCTCGAGCAAGAATTTGATGTTCTTTACAAGCCACAAAGGGGTGGTATTTATAGGCAACCAAAAGATAGCATTTACAAACTTCAAGGGATGACATTCACAAACCCCAAAGATGCCATTCACAAGCCCAAGGGATGACATTCACAAGCTTCCAAAAAGTTGTCATTCACAAGCTTCCAAAAAGTTGTCATTCACAAACCTCCAAAAGATGACATTTGGATTACTTTAATCTCTCTTTGTTTAGAGCTTTAATAATTGTCATCTTAGAATTTGTAGCTTTGTCACAATTGGCTCCCCGGTAGTTTGTAGTTTTGACGCATAAAACCCTGAAAAGAACAACAATTAATGCATTATCCCTAATTCACACACTAACCCTTAATAGGTCAATTTTGATTAGTTTAACTTTTTTTTACTAACACAATTGACCTATTAACTTAATTAATTCATGCATTAATTATGATTAATCAATGTTGTAGTTCTCTAGTGATCAAAAAAAAAAAAAAAACACAAGGCATGTGATATCATCTAATCACCTAGAACACAGTCCAACGACTATGATTCTTGGAAGCTCCTAGAATATCTTAAAGCACTTAAGACAGAGGTGCGGGAGATTTGTTGCAAGATATATAGCATTGGAGTCCAACAAGTGCGCGAGTCCAGTGGATGTTCATAAAGAGCAGATACTTTAGTGGTAGAGGAAGAAACTGTGGTGACCTTGCAATTTGTATTGAAATTCATAAGAACAAAGTGCAGAAACTTAGAGAGAGAAGATATAAAGAAGAGAATCATTCTCATTCATTCCTTTCTTTTGCTGTACGTACGCCTATATATACTAATTACAAAGAGTAGTGAGCAAGTAATTGCACACCAAACCTGTCTATCTAAATGCTTTGCAAATAAGAGAAAATTTCCTAACTAACTGCCAGCTTCCATATACCTCAAGATCCTTCTAGTGTGAGCTCTGCGTGGGTATGCTAAGCTGGAGAAGAATTGATCAATGGAAGCATCAGTGGAAGCTGAGTTGGAGGAAGTTGAGATGGGGACTGCAGCTGAACTAGTTGTATTCTCCATAGATTTTAACCCCCCCCCCAACAAGATGGAGAGTATATATTGCATACTCCCATCTTGAGAAGCAAAGAGTGAAAATATGAAGATGTCAAAGCTTTTGTCATGATGTGTGTAATCTGAGAATGTGAAGGTATATAGGCAGTGGAGATAATCTTCTCTTGTATCTTTTCACGAATTAGATGACAAAATAATTCAACGTGCTTTGTTCTTTCATGGAATACAGGATTTGCTGCAATGTGAAGTGCCGATTGATTGTCATAGAAAAGAGTGACTGGTGTTTCATGAGGTATTGAAAAGCCATTGAGTAAATGTCTAATCCAAGTGAGTTCACAGCAAGCTACAACCATTGATCTATACTCTACTTCAGCTGAACTTCTTGAGACTCTGGTTTTCTTCTTGTATTTCTACGAGACAAGTGACTGATCAATGAAGACATAATAGCCAGTTATAGATCTTCTAGTATGTGGACATGAGGCCCAGTCAGAATCACAGTAAGCTGTCACCTGCAGGGATGTAGTGGAAGGAAAGAAAAGGCCCTGAGCTGGAGACCTCTTGATGTACTTAAGTATCTTGTTCACAACATTAAGATGAGGGACACGAGGGGCTGCCATGAACTGGCTCAACAAATTTACTGAATAAGAAATGTCAAGTCTTGTGATGGTTAAGTAGAGGAGTCTTCCAATGGCTCTTCTATACAAAGATGGATCATTCAGAAGTTCTCAATCATCCTTCGAGAGCTTGTTATTCTGATCCATGGGCACCTTACCAGGCTTGCACCCAATTAAACCATAATTTGAAATGTTGTCCAATGCATACTTCCTTTGACAGACCTGTATTCCATGAGAATTTCTGGCAACTTCTAAGCCAAGAAAATATTTGAGAGATCCCAAGTCTTTAATCTTGAATTGAGCACTCAAAAACTCTTTCAACTGTGAGATGGCATGATCATTATTGGAAACAACTATGATATCATCCACATAAACTAATAATGCCATAAAAGAAGTGTCTGTCTTCTTGACAAACAAACTGTAATTTGAATGAGATTGAGTAAACCCATAACTGAGTAAGGATGATGAAAACTTAGCATACCATTGTTTGGATGCTTGCTTAAGTCCATACAAACTTTTCTTTAACTTGCAAACCTTGGTTTCTCCTTTAACAGAATTCCCAGGGGGTGGCTGCATATATCCTTCCTCTTCTAGTTCCCCATGCAGAAATGCATTGTTCACATCAAATTGATGCAAAAACCAGCCCTTAACTGCAGCCAATGCTAACAAAATTCTAACTGTTCCAAGCTTTACTACAGGAGAGAAGGTCTCATAGTAGTCAAGTCCCTTTTGTTGGGTATAACCATTTGCCACTAATCAAGCCTTATACCTTTCCACAGTCCCATCTAAATTATACTTTACTTTGTACACCCATTTTGAGCCAATATGATGTTTTCCTTTAGGCAAATCAGTGAGTTCCCACGTATTGTTATATTCCAAGGCTGCAATCTCACTATCCATGGCTTTACGCCATTCCAAATTTTTCATAGCCTCTTGATATGTATTAGGCTCATGATGATTTAGGATTCCTATAGCAAAACTAGCATATTTATGTGAAAGTTTGTCATATGACAAGAATGAGGACAAGGAGTAGAGATGACCTGAGTCCTTGGAGTTTGTTTGAGAAGAGTGAGGCACAATGACTTGATGATAGTAGTAATCCTTCAGATACTCTGGCCTTTTTCTTGTTCTATCTGTCTTATTAAAGGAGGGACTGTTCTGTCTCTCTGTGAAGCTATCTATAGGAACAAAAATGCAAGGAGAATTGTTGTTGTGTGATGATGAAGGAGAAGGTTCTTCTAACTCAGGTTGTGGATCAATGGATGAATGTGCATGGTTGCTGGGAACTCTGAAGGGACTAGGAGGAACTGGAACTGGAACTGGCATAGATGCATTATCTGTTGAGAAGGGTTGAACAGATATGGGTGATGGAGAGACATCAAAGAAGTGAGACAGTGATGAATAATTATGTGAAGATGACTGATCTGTCTTATAAGGAAAAACATTCTCATGGAATACGTCCCTTGAATGAAAAACTGAATGAGTCACTAGGTCTATTAACTTGTAACCTTTGACTCCAAAAGGATAACCTAGGAATACACATTTTCTGGCTCTAGGATCAAGTTTATGTCTATTCTGTCTCAGTGTAGAAGCATAGCATAAGGAACCAAAAACCCTTAGATGTTTATATGTTGGTTTGGTTTTGAAGAGGAGCTGGAATGGGGATTGGTTCTGCAGGTTGGGTGAAGGAGTTCTGTTTATCAAATAGGCTGCAGTTAACACACAATCATTCCATAAATCAACAGGAATAGCTGAATGAAACATGAGAGATCTGACTACATTGAGAATATGTTGGTGCTTCCTCTCAACAACACCATTCTATTGAGGGGTTTCTACACAACTTGTTTGATGGATAATTCCCTTTTCCATAAAGAATTCTCCCATGCTAAACTCATTTCCTTTATCTGTCCTGATGATCTTAACTTTGGATTGAAATGGAGTCTCTATGAGGGAACAAAAAGATTGTAGGAATGGTCTAGCTTGGGATTTTTCCTTCATTAAGTAGAGTCATGTGCACCTTGTAAAATCATCAACAATGGTGAGGAAATATCTTGAATTATCATAAGCTATATGTGTGCTAGGTCCCCATATATCACAATGAGTCAAATCAAACAGATTATGTGACTTGTGCTCTTTATTAGGGAATGGAAGTCTATGAAATTTGGTCAATGGACAAATTGAACAGGGAACTTTGTCATTGATGAATTGAACATTTGACAGATCATTCTTTAACAAAGCAAGTCGTGAATCTGAGAGATGGTCTAGTCTACAATGCCACAAATCATACTCAGATTGTACAAACTAAAGCTGAAATAGAAAGTTGTTTACAAGGAAAATCAGATAAAGCTGTATTAAGAGATGTGGAGGAAGTTGGTGTCATCTTGAGCTGGTACCAGCTATTGTGAACCTCACCCTTCCCAATCGTGCTCCAAGTGGAAAGGTCCTATATAAGACACTAATTAGCAAAAAATAGGAAGCAACAATTGAGGTCTTGTGATAATTTTCTGGCTGACAGAAGATTGAACCTAAAAGATGGGATGCAAAACACATTTTTTAGGGTGATGGCATCGTTGATTTTGATAGTCCCCGTGTGTGTTACTTCTGATAAATCACCATTAGGGAATTTAACTTTGCAAGAAAGTTTGATAGTTGCAGAAGAATAGATGGAGGCGCTGCAGATCATATGATCTGTTGCACCTATATCTATTACCCAAGGAATTTGAGTGGTATCTAAAGGAGTGATTTCAGAATTTGAAAAACAGGAAAGAATACCAGTCATAGCAGTGGATTTAGTATCAGTTTGATTACTCTGAACTTGATTAGCAGAAGGATGCACAACTTTGATTTGAAGTAAGGCCATGAGGTGCTGATATTGTTCTTGGGTGATTGTAGAGTGTGACCCCTCTGTGTGCTACTCTTGATTTATTGCACTGGTTTGATTAGCTAATGGAGTAAACCCCTTGTTCTTGTTGTGCATCTTGTGGCCGGGTGGATATCCATGAAGTTTAAAGCATTTTTCAATAGAATACCTAGTGATATTGCAATGAGTGCAGAATGGCCTTTCTTACTCTAGATTAGCCTTAAAACACTTTTCTACTGAATGACCAGGGATCTTGCAGTGAGTGCAATAAGGTGGTTCTTTCTTCCAAGATCCATAATACCTGTTGTTCTCCTTATTGGTGATGAAATATGTCCTTGCTGCTAATGAAAGAGAGTCACTCACAATGATCCCAGAAATGAGTCGTTTTCGTTTATCCTCTTGCTGGACTAGAGCATAAACCTCACTCAATGCAGGCAATGGTTTGATTAGAATGATTTGTGATTTAATGTTTGTGAAAGAATCACTTAGGCCCATGAATAATTTCATAATCCAATCTCTCTGTTGGCTTTCAAAAACAATTTTCATTGCTCCACATGTACAAGATGGTAAGGATTCAAAATTCAAGAGCTCATCCAGTAATCCTTCGAGTTTTGAGACGTATAGACTTACAGAATCTTCTCCTTGGGTGAGAGAATGGATCGCTTGTTTTAGCTCATAAATCCTTGGTCCATTGTTTTGAGCAAACCTCTGTTCCAGTTCAACCCATAACTCACGCGCAGTCTCAACATATACCACAATGTTTTTGATTTCAAATGTCATTGCATTTTGAAACCAAGTAACAACCATATCATTACATTCAAGCCAAGAATCAATCAAAAGATAATTGGGATCTGTTGGCTTACAAAGAGTTCCATCGATGAAGGCCAAATTTTTTTTTGATTCGCAGTGATCTTCGAACAGTTTGAGCCCAAGAATGATAGTTTTCTGCAGTGAGGAGGTGACTGGTAAGGAGGGTACCTGGTCCATCATATGGAGTGAGGAGGTATGAATTAGCAGGGTCTTTTGGGTTGGGATTGGTTGTAGCATTATGATTGCTGGAAGAGGAGTTGTTGGGTTTTTGAGGCGGTGTGGTAGCCATTACTGCTCTAATACCATATTGAAATTCATAACAAAGTGCAAAAACTTAGAGAGAGAAGAGATGAAGAATAGAATCATTCTCATTCATTCCTTTCTTTTGTTGTACATACGCCTATATATACTAATTATAAAGAGGAGGGAGCAAGTAATTGCACACCAAACCTATCTATCTAAATGCTTTACACATAAGAGAAAATTTCCTAACTAACTGCCATATTCCATATGCCTCAAGATCCTTTTAGTGAGCTCTGCGTGGATATGCTGAGCTGGAGAAGAATTGATCAGTGAGAGCATCAGTGGAAGCTGAGTTGGAGGAAGCTGAGCTGGGGACTGCAACTGAACCAACTGCATTCTCTACAGATTTTAACAATTTGGAAAATATTTCAGTATTGGGAGTTCAGCGAGAACAGTTCCCTTCCTATTAAAGGCAGCAACAGTGGTGGGACTTGATAAGGAGACGTTGTGGATAGTGGATCAGCTTACTCAAGGACAACAACAATTAGAAATGTTCTCAATTTTTGGAATGCCTGGAATTGGTAAGATAACTCTGGCTAAAAAAGTGTACAATGATCTTTCCATTACACACCACTTCAATGTTTTTGCATTTATCTATGTTTCTAAACCAAGTCCACAAAAGCGATTTTAGCATTTTAAATCCTACTCTCCTGATCACAGATCAAATTTATAAAATAAGTCATGAAGAGCTAGGTGAAGTGGTTTACTTAAAAGACCAGAGATATTTTCTTGTCATCGATAATGTATTTGGAACTATTTGGAGAGATCTTTTCCCCATGACAACAATGGAAGTAAGATTATGCTCACTACTCTGGACAGGGTGGTTGCTGCTTCAAGTATTCAACTTCATAGCCCTCCCTAGTATCTGCGTCTTTTGACTCTAGATGAATTTATGCTTGACTATCATGATGTGCAAACAAGATCTGAAAGTTTGTTTCAATATCCATGTCTTCTAAGACAAGATGAAACTTGGCTTTTATTGCAAAAAAAGGTATTTGGGGATGAAATCTACCCACTAGAGTTATGGGAAATTGGAAAGAACATAGCTGCCAAATGTCATGGACTACCGCTCACAGTTGTAGTCATAGCAGTACTTCTTGCAAAGGAAGAGAAGACCCAATATTTATGGGAGCAAGTTGCCCAAAGTGTAAGTTTGTACGTAGCTAAGATACTTATTTTTTCCTTCAAGTTAGACATCTCTCTAGAACTTGCATACATCAAAGATATTGAAAACTCTCCAGGGCTTGGTTATATCGAAAATAAAGATGACTATAAAGAAAGAGGTCAGGAAGCATTATGACAAGAAACAGTGCATAAGAATCCCACGAGTTGAAATGACACCGTATGGAAGTTTGTTAACAGCAAGTACTCCCAATGTAGCAAAAGTCATTGCTAGTGAAAATTTGCCAGCATGAAGAATTTTGAATGAAAGGCAAACCATTGGCACGAGTCAGTCAACATCTTGTATTCCTAATGTTGATAAGGAAATTGTGGTTGGCTTTGACCATGAAACATTAAAGAGCTACTTACAAGGCATAAAAAGCTAGAAGTTGTCTCAATCTTGAGAATGTCTGGACTGGGTAAGACAACTCTGGCCAGAAAAGTGTACAATGATCCTCTCATTGTATATCACTTCTATATTCAGAGTTGGGCCCATGTGTCTCAAATATATACAGCGAGGAACTTGTTATTTGACATTCTACATTCAGCTTTTTAGCTAATAGATGAAATTTGTGAAATGCATGACGAAAAATTAGGGGAACAACTGCACAGATGCTTAAAGGGTCAGAGGTATCTGGTCGTATTGGACGACATTTGGGACACTAGGGTCTGGCATGATTTGAAAAATTATTTTCCAGATGACAATAATGGAAGTAGAATTATATTCACTAGTCGGATCACAACCATTGCTTCGTGTGTTAGATCCAATAGCTCTCATTATTTGGGTTTTTTAAATAAGGATGAAAGTTGGGAGTTGTTGCAACTATAGAAAATTTGTGGAACAGAACTTGATAAATTTGATGAATGGGGACTCCCATGAATTAGGAAGACTATGTAAAACAGTAGAAACTTACATTTTATCGGGAATTGGGTTGTCTAGAGATGCCAACTCTTTAGCTATTACCACAAGTTTATTGACATGTTCAACAACAGACTCATCATCTTTCATAAAAGTGCCATTATATTTTTCAATAAATAGTTGAATATATGTGTTAGAGGCAATAATAGGCTTGTGTTATAACATCAAACATAAACTTAGCAGTTTCATGTTTTTCAAAAATAACCTCTAAATCTGGTTCCATAAAAGTGAGCAATATTGACCTAGCAAATTTGTCGTTCTCTACGAATCTTTCGTAGGTGTTTCTAGCAACCTCTCCGGCCCTAAGGGGTGGTTATTCGGGGATGGTGTGTCAATGACATATTCAACTTTATCTTGAAATAATATGTGATGAATTCTACGTTTTCAAGTTGAATAATTTGTACCATTAAGTCTTTCGATTTTGCTAAGTTGTACACTAGCAGCCTTTGACCCCATATTGACAAATTATAGAAAAAATAAATTACTAGGTAAAATTGGTTAGAACTGACCTGATTTAATTTTGTTACCAAAGTGTGGTTCCAAGAGTGCTTCAAGTAGACTACAACACCAAGGGCCTGTTCGCTTCGAGTATTAGATTTGGGTGGTATTAGACATCATTTTCATTCCACTCCTATCCAATGGTATACTATACCCGGTCTTAAACTTTTATCCCATCATTCCCCTTGTTTGTTTGTCACAAATAATACCTACTTAAAAAATTCAACAATTGCGGCTATGACCCATAAAAAGACAATTGTAACCTTAAAAAGACAATTGTACATAAGGGCAGTTGGGTCTTTTTACTCTATTATACCTCCATCTCATTTGTACCGGGCATATAATACCAGGGGGAAGGTGGTATTCAATAATACCATCTACAAGGCATTATGGCTACTATTCATACTGGGTCGGTATTGCGACCCGAAAATTAATACCGAACGAAAAATGACAAACAAACAAGATATAAAGTAGGCCCCACGTACTATTTTCCTAATACCACCCTCTTGTACCACCCTTATACTCAAAGCAAACATGCCCCAATTGCTCAAATTTGAAACAACTACAATCTGATTTCTTTGAATATGTCTGGCCAAGATTTAACAAAGGCAAAGTTACCTATGTTGCTAGACATTGAGGCCGAAAGAAGGGCTAAAAAGAAAACTAGTAATGCGTCAAACCTAGTTTCTAGTGCTACATCTTCCCAATTTGTCACGGGTGCCCCATCTAATAATATGCCAACTACTCCGTCTTTTCTTAAGTCAAGACAAGATAAGCAATTAAAAAGGAATAATAAGAAATATAACAAGTTCAAGAGACATAATAATTTTACGGGAAAACAAATAGGTACTTGTTATAACTGTGGGCAGCTCAGTCATTGCAAAAGAAATTGCACACAAAAGAATAATGGTCAAAATTTTAAAGGATCAAGAGACATTGTGTGTGTGGTTTCTAATTCGCTTCTTGCAGACTGTGACTCTCTTGCTCGGTGAATTGATTCTGCCTCTTCCTGGCATGTGACCAAGACTAGAGATAATTTTGTTGAAATAAAGAAAGTAAAAACCGGCAACCACAAGTTATACATGAGAAATAATACTTACTGTGATGTGTTTGGAATTGGCACTGTGAGAATTTCGTTACCCGAGCAAAACAACCTCCTCTTGACTGATGTACTTTATGCGCATAATATGCGGGGCAATCTCTTGTCTATGCCACGATTAGATGATAAGTGTTTTAAAGTCCGTTTTCTGTCTTCTAAAATTTCTATTGATAAACATGGTCGTATTCTTGCATGGGGGACTAAAGTTGATGGTCTTTACCATTTGAATATTGCTAGTGACAATAATAAAATTGGTTCTTCTTCTGATTATATCGATGTCTTCTGTGATGTTAATGTTGATTCTATTTTATGGCATATGAGACTAGGTCATATTAATTGTAATAAAATAAAAAGATGGCTAACATTTGATTGATTCCAAATTTAGATCTTGACTTGAAAACCATGTGAATCTTATATAAGTGGAAAAATGACTAGAAAGCCATTTGAAAAATTAGAAAGAGCTAAAGATTTGTTAGAATTAATACATTCGGATATTTGTGGTCCTCTAAATGTTAAAACCCATCGTGGCATGAAATATTTTATTACTTTTACCGATGACTATTCAAGATATGAATTTATATATTTACTAAAGAATAGATCGGATGCCTTACAAAAATTTATTGAATTTAAGGCGGAAGTATAAAGCCAACTAGGTAGAAAAATTAAAATATTAAGGATGGATCGAGGTGGTGAATACATGGCTGAAATTTTTGAATCTTTTTGTAAAGAAAATGGAATAATACATCAATTACCAATTTTTTATACACCTCAACAAAACGGTGTAGTCCAAAGGAGAAATATAACACTTTTTGACGTGGTTAGATCTATGCTTAGTTATGCACACTTAAACACTACATTTTGGAGTGATGTTATTTATACCACCATTTATATTCTTAATAGAGTACCCTCTAGAACAATAGGAATGACACCATATGAAGTTTGGAGGGATACAAAACCAAGTCTTTCTCACTTAAAAGTTTGGGGTAATTCGACTCATGTTAAAATTTTAGGACTTAGTAGAGGGAAATTAGATCCTAAATTAATAAAATGTACTTTTATTGGATATTGTGAAAATTCTGTTAGTTATAGATTTATAATTCACCATAGTGATGGATCAGTGAGAGTCATTGAAAGTAGAGATGCATTTTTCTTTGAAGATGACTTAGATAAAATTAAGAAAATGGTTGAATTATTTGAAATTACTAAGGAAAAGGGAAATACATAACTACAAGAGCAAATAATAAAGGACTCTCCACCCAAGGATACTTTAACTAGAATACAAAGGGAAAGACATCCACCTAGCTACTTAAAAGATTATTATGCATTCAATAGTGAAGAAATTTCAAATGATCATATTGATTTTAATGATGCTATGAGTTCAATTGATCATTTAAAATGAAGAGAAGCAATTAAAGAAGAAATATAATCTATAGAGAAAAATAAAGTTTGAGAGTTAATTAATTTACCAATAGATAGAAAAGCAATTGGGTGTAAATGGATCCTTAAAAAGAAATTTAAATCGGATGGATCTATATATAAATATAAAACTAGACTAGTGGCTAAGTGATACACACAAAAGGAATGTATAGATTATGATGAAACATATTCTCCCGTAGCTAAGTTTACCTCAATAAGAAAATTAATGTCATTGGTTGCATATTTAGACCTAAAGTTACATCAAATGGACGTTAAGACTGTTTTCCTTAATGGTGAACTTAAAGAAGAAATTTATATGTATCAACCGCAAGGATATGGAGTTGAGGTAAAGAAGATAAGGTGTACAAATTGAATAAGTCCTTATATGGTTTAAAACAATCCTCAAGGCAATGATATCATACTTTTCATAATGCAATTATATCTTGGAATAGTGAGAGTTATTATATTATTCTTTCCTTGTATGTGGATGATATTTTACTTGACGAAAATGATATAAATAGAATCTTAGAACTAAAAGATTGGTTAAGCACCAACTTTGAAATGAAAAATATGGGTGAAGCACATTATGTACTTGAAATTAAAATTTCTAGAGATAGAAAGCAAAGGAAATTGAGTTTATTTCAAAAATCTTATTTGAAAAATATTTTAAAGAAATTTAAAATGGATTCTTGCAAACCTATTGAATCACCCATTTACAAAGGAGTAAAATTGTCTAAGAATATGACTCCTAAAACAGAAGAAGAAATACAAGAAATGAAATCAAAACCTTACGCGGAAGTTGTTGGTAATCTTATGTATGCTATGTTGTGACTAGACTGGATCTTAGCTATATTGTTGGATTGATTAGTCGATATCAAAGTAATCCGGGTACACCTCATTGGTTAGCTGTGAAACGTATACTTAGATACATACAAGGCACACTAGATTTTTCATTAACATATCAAACTGATGATAAAAATATTAATAGTTATTGTGATGCTGATTTTGCTGGTGATATTGATGATAGAAAATCCACCATAGGTTATATATTTATTTTGGGTGGTGGTGCTATTTCATGGTCTAGTAAAAAGCAAGGGTGCATAGCTAAAAGTACTATGGAAGCTGAATATGTTGCTTTTAGTATGGTTGTTTTTGAGGCCGTATGATTGAAATGGTTTCTAACTGATTTAAAGTTTACCTGTGTAAATAATATGCCTATTCATATTTTTTATGATAATGAGGCTGCGATAAAAAATCATTAAAAATGGAGAAATCGGGCTCAAAGGTAAACATATTGAGTTACAATATCACTATATAAGTTATATAATACAAAAAGAACATGTTACTATTGATTATATTTGTAGAAAAGATATAATTGCAGACCCATTGACAAAACCTATTGGAACCGAAGAATTTAAACGACATGTCGTTGCTATGGCCTAAGTTATAAATGAACATGTGGGGCTTGCAGCCAAGTGGGAGATGTTGTAATATGTGGCTAAAATCCCTCAATATTAATTAAGCCACGGTTGGTGGTCAAATCTGGAATATACAAAACTCCAATCCGTTGGTTAAATATTGCATTATTCATAAAATATATCATAGATGCATTTTTTGTGAAATTTTTATGTATTAAATATTATTTTATAATGGTGCATGCGTATATATATATATATATATATATTACATTGATATAATTGAATATAATTAGATGTTTGAGTTGGATCTTTTCTAGTCAACATGGGTGACTTGACTAGAGGGACCCATCAAGTAGTGAAAAACTAGTCAATTTTACTTTGAGTATAATTAGTATTTTTTGACTGCAGAGGGTTGAGAAAATATTGGTGGAGTTGAGAAAATATTGGGGGAGTTGAGCATATTATGCTGAGTGGTAATAACTAGTTGAATAGCTAGTTGATATATTCTCCCTTATAAATAAGGTTCTCTGCATGCAAAGAGAACACATTAGAAAAACACTCAATTTGAGAGAAAATCCATTGAGGAGAAATCACAACTCTATTGTTTTCTTATCAAAGAGAGTTTTTAATTCTCAAAGGCTAGCTCCCTATTCATCAAATTTATCAAATTCTATTCCCCGAAAAAATCGCGGAACATACCTCATCAAATAAGACACACTACAAATATTTGGAAGGACTTGAATTAGGGGTATAATGGCAAATTAATTCAACCACACTCAAAAGGATGCACTTTCTCTCTACTTTCCGCCCAAAACTGAACAGGAAAAAAAATGGTTGGCGGAATTAATTTGGTTTCCAGTGATTTTTCCTTTCCATCACTTTTTCCCTTCAAACCAACAATAGAAAAACTTTCCTTCCCACTTATTTTCCATTCTCCATTTTCATCAACCCAATTTTCCATCATACTAAACATATTGTAAAAGCGAACATCTCCATCAGATCACTGTAGCTGCTATATTTTGTAATTAGTAACTCTTAATCAACATTTTTTTGTTGAGCTGTGTAAAGCTTTAAGAGAGAATAGGGAGCAAGTATAGGCTGAAATCATGAAGGAATAGATCATTTCCTCAACAAAAAAAAATGACACACCCGAAACCAATCTTTTTGGATTTGGTGCGTGAATTAATTACCACAAATATTCTCAAATACAAGTCGCTAAAAGTTCTAGTAATTGATAACTCCCCTAAATTAAAATTATAATGGACATCATATATTTACATATTTGTTCAATAAATAATTACAATCTTTATCTCCTCACTTAATTCGACCCTCAATCATTTTTTATCACAAACTAAATATGCATCTTAGATGGGTAAATACGGGTGAGCTTGTAGGACTAGTAAACAATTTACAATGCAATATATGAAATGGAAGTAAGATCAAACAACCAACAATAAACTGCCTAAGCACGAATACAAAAGTATATTATTTCCCAAATAATATGAAACTCAACACAACAATCTTTCAAATCATCCATGATTTCATCTTTGGTTCATTTTGATAAGAAGCTAGGCACCACTCAGTACATCCCATCAATCAGACGCCCCGCAAGACACAATTACATCTCACTACTATTACCTTGTCATCAAGCGTGCCCAACACATGTATCGATAAGTCCAGAAACAATTCCATAATCATAAAAATATTTTTAACACATCACATCTAATCATACCTCAAACGAAAACTATAAGGAATTTCAAAATATCAACGATTAAACAATCAAACAGTATATAACAATGAAGACCATAATACAAATTCTTTGTTGCAGTTCTGACCAACAGTCGCAAATAAATCAGAACAAAATTTATAACAAAAATCTAATTTTAGTTTGATATCGAAAATAATTTTCGTTACAATAGTCATATCCATAACCTCATAGATACACATGAACATTGAGAGCCATCACTGTAACCTTCAGGGGCTGTTTGTTTTGTGGGTTTGGGGGGGGCTTTGGAAGATGGGTTGGGGATAAATAATCCAAACCATACACAAAACCCATGTTTGGGTAAACATTTAAAGGCTGGGTTACCAAGCCTAGCCTGCTACAAGGCCCGGACCTAAACCCTAGATCATGGGTTTCATCAAACCCATTGGGGGGGGGGGGGGGGGGTTGGATGAGGGTTAGTGGGTTTTGACTACAAAAAGACAATTATACCCCCAAAACCCTATCCAAATGTTACAATGTCTAGTATGGTTATTGTTTTATTGTGCTTTATTATGGTTTTGAATAATAGTTATATTTTATCAATATTAATTTTTTTTTCATAAGTTACGAAGAAAAAATAATCAAACATGAAAATCATAATGACACAAGAAAATGTACGATACAAACATGGGTTTGGATTAAATTGATGAAGGGCCAAAATAGTTATTTATATACAAATATATTATCATAATAGTGATATATCCGTGGACATACCAAATATGAGTATGGGTGAGATTGAATGTTGAATCCCATATTTATAAAGAGGGTTTGGGTTTGGAAGGGTTTGGAGAACCCAATCCAAACCCCTCCCAAAAAACCATCCTAACAGCCCCCTAATGTACAAAAATTACAAAATTAGAGTTGGAAAATGTGATTGAATTAAGTTAGTCAAATAGCAATTTAATACTATGTTTAAATCAAGTTGCAGAGGATCAAGTAATGGAGCTTCGGTTGTATGACATGAATTAATGCTGCTCCAATGATACAATGCTGATAAAGCTACATTAAAAAAATAAATTAATTTCATGCGATTTATGATATAAAAATCATTCTTAGTTGGCATTGAAAAAATAACAAGAGAACCCTTGACTTAGTTTTGGATTTGATTAACTGCAAGATTGCTTTCTTATTTTTTAGGGAAATTTGGAGGCCGGTCCCCTTATATGGACTTATTTGGAGATAAGTCCGTCAAAAAAACTTATTTAGTTTTAATTCCGTTTTTTGTCAATTTTACTATTATAACCCTTTCCTGTAGGAATGTTATAAACGATGTTTATGGACACAACAATCAGCCATATACATCTCCTTCATAATCGCCTTCAAATCCGGCTACAATCTTCCAAGCCACAATGTTTTCTTATCCGAAAAACAAGAAACCGACATTTACCAAAAACAGTTCATATTCAAATATCAAACCCATTACATTCCATAAAATACAATTTCAATTTACTATTCCAGCTACTTTGGACTCCATCGACAAAATATTAATATTTAAAAAATAACAATAGTAACACACTCAACAAAGACAATAACATGACCACTAAAGAAATAGTAACATGCTCACAAAAAAATAGTAACATGGTAAAAAAGTAATAACAATTAGGGATTTAATTCTGTCAAAGTGGACATTAATCTTGTAACAAATATTCAAGAGAACTCATATATTAGTACTAAATTAAAGTGTTATAGATTTCGATTTTGTTTATTTTTTTGTTGCACAAGACAATCAAGTATTGCTTGGTTGTGTTAATGTAGAAAAAGTTCATGTTATTGTACGTGAACCGAAAAATGGAGTTCAGAATTTCGATGTCTTGATGTTCACAATTGGTATTGAGTGTCATAATTCAACTATCGATTGTGTGTTACTACTCATCATTTTGTAAATTTTCAATTTGTGGACCGTTTCACTAAAATTATTCGAAAGTTGATGTTAATGTAAAAAAACTATTGCATTGTATTTTGTAAAATTAGATGTGTTACTGAGCACAAAGTTTTGATGTTACTGTGAATATTAAAATGTATGTTACATAATATACGTTTCAAGGTTTGCAATTGTATGTTAAAATTCACTATAGTAACATTAGTGTCAGTACAGTAACACGACTGTACTGGTTACACGACCCTAATTGTAACTTCAATCATATAGTAACATGAATGTTAATATATATTAACATTCGTGTTACTGAATTCTGTTGGCATTGTTCAGCCTCCATATATTATGCATTACTGTTGTTAAGGAAACAATTTATTTGTACATTAAGCTTCTCATATATAACTATCAGAATATATAACTTCCATATAAAAACTTCCGTTAATTAGCATTATATTTAATAAACGGTTTCCATGTATAACTCAATCAAGGGTTTCCATATATATCTCAATGATCTAACCTATGTGACTTTCTATAACCGGACAAAACTAACACCGTTAGGGGTAATTTTGAGATCTAAAAAATAAGTGGACTTAAGTACCTACATATAAGTTAACATGGACTTACCCTCAAATAAGTTTCCTTCCAGGACGCATGTCATTATAAGTCCATCTAGGGGTACTTACCCTCAATTTTCACTATTTTTTAATATTATGTCGTATACTCATATCTGATCCAAACTTTGGACAAAACATGGTATATGTATTAGATAGGATTAGATAAAATGATACACTGCATGGATTGAATTGAAATCAATTATCCGATGTTGTAGTTCAACCAAACGTCCCTTAAGTGGAGTACATAATGCTTTTCCTTTATAATGGTTGAGAGATTTACATAGTGTTACTTCAAAATCTGTTGGGATTGACGGATATATCCCACAATCGACAGATAATTTTCAGGCGATTGTTTATAAGGGGTTCAAATGATTTATTTCAGGATTTCCTTGGATGAGAAACAATGAGCAAACATACAGTACAGAGAACTAATAAAGAAGATTATTTTATTAATTCAATCTAAGTGACTTCGGTTACAGGGAGATCGAATAAGTAGCCTTGATTGCAGTAATAACTGTCTCCTAAAACGAATCTAAAACTACTCCTAAAAAAGCCCAGATCGTGGATCTTATGAGGGTTTGAATGTATCATTCATCTTCTCCACTACATGCCCTTTTATAGTCACTGTCTTCGACGGTCACTGAGTGGTAACTTTTAGTCAGTTACTTTCTTCCTTTTTAAATATGATTGCAGCTGATCATCTCCCGAATTTCTTCAGATTCTGTCACGTGACATTTTTTTAATGCACTGGGACTCCAAGTGTCGATACATTGAATATTCATGAGATTTGATATTTTATGTCTAAACAATGCCCCCTTACCATTTAATTGGTGTGGTGGGTTTGATTTTTCGTTGGTCACCATTAGTGGTGGTCTCTGATTTTCTATTTCCTTTTTCTACCATTTGATTTCTAATTACGGTAGTTCATCTCCGATTAACTGGTCCTAACATTGGTGTCTGGACATTCATTAACACATGCATGACACTAACTAAGTTTTGTCTAATGCCAGAATTAGGATTATGCAGTACCTACTTCAAATTTTCTACAGATTCTTGCATCTGTAAACTATCTTGGCCACTAGATTAACTATTTTCTAGATTTGCAAACTCCACAGGGTTAGTACTTGAATTTGCTTAACGATTGCCACTGTTTAGCGTCATTTCCAAAGTTTTATTAGTGCCAAGCACAATTTCATCTTGTTTTCCTATTCGAACCATTTTCTTGATTTAAGTTAGTAATGTTGTCTCACCGGACGTGCCAAAAGATTGTTGCTCCAAAATCTATTCGGATCGACGAATATATCCTAATTGACAGATTATTTTCGAGTGATTGTTTGTAATTAGTTCCAATGCCTTATTTTAGGCCTTCCTTGGATGAGAAACAATGTACACACACATAGTACATAAAACTAATAAAAGAGAATTCATTTATTAATTCAATCGAAGGGACTTCGGTTATAAGGAGACTGAATAAGCAATCTTAATTGTAGCAATAACTACCTCCTAAAAATAATTTAAAACTACTCCTAAAAATGCCAATATATGTGGGTCTTTTGGGGTTTTGAGTGTATCATCCATCTTCTCTATTACATGCCCTTTTATAGCCATTGTCTTTGACGGTTTTGTTTCCATCGACGGTTACTGATTGGTAACTTCCAGTCAGTTACTTTCATCTTTTTCAAATATAGTGGTGGCTGAACTTCTCCTGCTTACTTCATATTCTACCACGTGGCATTTTCTTAATGCACCTAGGATGCCAAATATCAATATACTAAGTATTCATGAGATTTGATATTTTATGTTCAAACAGATAGAGGGGCCTAATTGGGATTTGATCATTTCGGTTGATAATTTAGGGATAAGTTAAAGTCAATAGTGAATTTTAAGGTGTAAGGTATAAGCATATCTATTATAGGAAAAATTACCAATAAGTATTATTTTTTCTTACAAACATCCATTAAGTTCTATCATTTTTATTTTATATCAATAAAGTCCTATTTTCAATTTTTTATTTCAATTAAGTCCTAATTCCATTATATTCTAATTTTACCCTTAACCTTTATTTACCAAAACTCTTTCATTCTTATTGTTGTATATTAACTGTTATTTAACTTAATTTTTTGTTTTATTGAGAATGGATCAGTTGCCATCCCCTTTTATATGAGTTAATTTACTTATTTTTCCTATAAGTTTTTATTGAAACTACTGTTATAGATACATAATTTTTGTTTTAGGTAATAGTATTCGCTTCAATCGCAATTCTAAAATTACAAAGTACTAGAGTTTTTATCATGAAACTCTTGTTCATCCAGCATATATAAGGTCCAAAATCTTCTGTTGCATCTCATAATCACAATTATAAAAATTATTAGTAATTAGATTTTTCATAAAATTAGCAAGTACACAATACATAATTTAAAACACAAGAAGTTAGGGGGAATGCATGGATAGAAGACGACTAATGTTATTATGTCTCCAATACCTTACCTTAGGTGTCATATTTGTCAAGAGAATGACTAGCCTCCTATTTGAATCCAGTTGGCTATATGTCCATAGCTGTTTAATACTTAACAAATATGAGTAAATTAAAATTGAGGATAAGATCACCCAAAAAATTTTCAGTTGCAAATGAGTCATTTAGTTGGGCGTTTTTTGTTTCTCTTAATTTTGTTCATGTATGTGAATTCAAACTTCATTCTAAAAAGACATCCCGATACACAAGAATCTAATCGCTCTGAGTAGTCTAGGGTAAATATACGTAATCTTTTGTGAATTGAAAGAATGATATCAGATCACAATAGAACAATCTTCTGTTGTCTTTGCTGAAGGCTTTTGTGGGTTGGGGGAGATAGTGGCAGAGCCATAGTAGGGGCAATGGGGGCAGTTGCCTCCACTGTGATACCCCCACTAAAAAATTGTAAAACTTTAGGGGAACTTTAATATTTCAGAATATAAGTAGATATAAATTAAACTTAGAATTCAATATTTGAGATTTTTCAAGCATGATATATATATTTGATTAAATTATTTCAATTTAGTTGGACTTGAACAATTTATTTGTTGAATTAAATTGATTTTATATCTAATTTTGGTCTAAATAAAATTGTGATACATAGAAATTTTTTTCAAATCTTTTATATTAATCTTGTTCTATTTTAATTATTTATTGTCCTTATAAATGGTTTCTTAAAGATAAGAATAAAATATTTTAAGTGATGAAGGTGATGATGGTGGTGGTGACCGGAGCTTATTTTAAGTGGTGCTAGTGACGATGGTAGTTGTGACCAGAGTTTATTTAAGTGGTGGTAGTAGTGATTAATAGTTGTTTTTTTAACGACGGTGGTGATTAGTAAGACTTTTTTTTCTAGGGTATAGAGGTAGCGTTGACCTGTGCTTTTTTTTTTTTCCCTACTTTAATAGATGTAGCGGTGGTCATCTTTCTTTTATTTGTGTGGTAACGGTGATTAACTTGACTTTGATTTTTCTTTTTGACAGTGACAATTGTTATCATCTATTTTTTTTTTCTTGTTGTGGCGGTGTGATCAATTAAATTTTGTTCTTGGCCTACGACATTTATTGAAGTTATGTTTACAACATTACCAATTGAAACTCTTTTTTGCTATTACAATTTTTTTCGATAGATTATTTTTTTTTTTCAATTGCTAAAACTCTGATTTTTTTGTTGTTGTTGTTGTTGATACGGGCAATTGGTACGTATTCCATACAAGAAATCTCTTATGGTTTGGGGCATATTCCGTTAAACGTCCTTATGGATTGGGTTGTAGCGCTTTATCCCTTTAGGGGCCGTTTGGTTGTAGTATAAATGATAAATTACAGAGTCATAATAGATTAAGATTCTCGAATCCAACCTTATATAATATTTGGTTGCAAAAAATACTCTGTATTAGATATAGTCTTATTTCAAATTCTTATCCAAATAATATATTGTTTACCCAAATAATATCATGTATCCGTACTATTATACTGATTAGAATACCACCTTGGGAGGTGGTATTATAGTCCAATTGAAGCGTAATAAGTTGTAAATTTATTATTTTACCCAATAGATAAACAAAAACATTAATAACTATACAAGATAGATGATTTTTTAGTCAATATGTAATTGTTATTCTATTATCCCACATTTAATCATGTATTTTATCCACCTATACGGAATTAACCTGTATTGTCTAATACAATCTATTCTTTTACAATACGACAATCAAACGAGTCCTTAAATTTTAAAATAAAAATAACCACATAATTCCTTACGTTTTTGGACTGATTAACTCCCGTTACAGTTTCTGCCGAAATAAATTGTTTGTCGCAAACATGCGATAAAGGGGCCATTGGGCATGAAAAAAGGATATGCTCTGGACAAAAATACAAGTATAATTTCTTTAAAATAACAAACAATTGCCCACTATATCTCTAGTTGTAGGACAAAACAACCTCACTACGTAATTGAAGCACTACATTAGTAAGACTTTTTTTTCTAGGGTATAGAGGTAGCGTTGACCTGTGCTTTTTTTTTTTTCCCTACTTTAATAGATGTAGCGGTGGTCATCTTTCTTTTATTTGTGTGGTAACGGTGATTAACTTGACTTTGATTTTTCTTTTTGACAGTGACAATTGTTATCATCTATTTTTTTTTTCTTGTTGTGGCGGTGTTATCAATTAAATTTTGTTCTTGGCCTACGACATTTATTGAAGTTATGTTTACAACATTACCCATTGAAACTCTTTTTTGCTATTACAATTTTTTTCGATAGATTATTTTTCTTTTTCAATTGCTAAAACTCTGATTTTTTTTGTTGTTGTTGTTGTTGATACGGGCAATTGGTACGTATTCCATACAAGAAATCTCTTATGGTTTGGGGCATATTCCGTTAAACGTCCTTATGGATTGGGTTGTAGCGCTTTATCCCTTTAGGGGCCGTTTGGTTGTAGTATAAATGATAAATTACAGAGTCATAACAGATTAAGATTCTCTAATCCAACCTTATATAATATTTGGTTGCAAAAAATACTCTGTATTAGATATAGTCTTATTTCAAATTCTTATCCAAATAATATATTGTTTACCCAAATAATATCATGTATCCGTACTATTATACTGATTAGAATACCACCTTGGGAGGTGGTATTATAGTCCAATTGAAGCGTATTAAGTTGTAAATTTATTATTTTACCCAATAGATAAACAAAAACATTAATAACTATACAAGATAGATGATTTTTTAGTCAATATGTAATTGTTATTCTATTATCCCACATTTAATCATGTATTTTATCCACCTATACGGAATTAACCTGTATTGTCTAATACAATCTATTCTTTTACAATACGACAACCAAACGAGTCCTTAAAATTTTAAAATAAAAATAACCACATAATTCCTTACGTTTTTGGACTGATTAACTCCCGTTACAGTTTCTGCCGAAATAAATTGTTTGTCGCAAACATGCGATAAAGGGGCCATTGGGCATGAAAAAAGGATATGCTCTGGACAAAAATACAAGTATAATTTCTTTAAAATAACAAACAATTGCCCACTATATCTCTAGTTGTAGGACAAAACAACCTCACTACCACATATAATTGAAGCACTACATGGTCTAAACCAGATTTGGGGAGGAAATCAAACTTAATGCGGATTGGGCAATCAAAAAGGACAAAGGGGGATTGGAATTGTTGCTCACAACCACGAGCCTAAACTTGTAAGAGCTTTTGGCATGTCCCTATTGCTGGGCCCGGCCTAGACCAAGTCTAGATCACAGATACAGACCAACAAATGATCAATTACAATTTTAGTTGGGTCGATCCCACTGTCCTATTAGACACAGTTTATTACCAACGCACTTGAGGATCTCCATTTTAGGAAAAGGGAATTCGTGGAATGCAGTCCGTTATGGGAATGACGCCGACTTCAGGAAACCTCCCTGCTCCCCGTTACAAGAAAGACACCTCAATCAGGGCTCCCTCAAAGTCGTTATGAAACTTTACTTGCCTATAAATTCTAAGCCTCGCCTACACATAAGAGACATCATTCATCTCTTAGCATGCACCTTGAATAATAAAACTCTCCAGCCACCGTAGTCATTCTTCGTGGAGTAGGTCACTCAGACTGAACCACCTAATTTGTGTGTTTTATTGTGTTAAGCATACCCTATCACATACTGCATTATATACTTGATTAATTTTGCATAAATATTTTTGTGCATCATCACCTATGTTTACATTACCAAGTCAAAAATTGTGGAAAAACTATCTCTGTGGATATCTATACATAATCTAATGTAGGCAACTATTAAAGCACAAACTTTTGAAATTAGGCTTCTAAAAGTATAAGGGGTTATGTGGTTATATTAAAATTATAAGGATTTATGGTACAATAACCCAAACCATTAGGGAGTTAACTGGAAATTTTCTCCACCCAACAGAAAGTTTGTGGATCAAAAGAGTTTGCGGATGATGACTTGACTTACTAAGCTAGCTTCTGCTACCATAGCTTCACACTTTCTGCAAAAAAAAATAATCTGAAAGACATGGCTCAAACTGCTTTTGATTTTCTTTTCGAGAACTTGGAGCTGCTACTCGCACGTAAGGCCTACGGGTATCCAGATCATAAGCAGCAGATCAAATATCTATACAATGACCAAAAATTCCTGTGGATCCTCGTCAATGAATTAGTTGAGAAACGCTCTGAGCACAATGAGAAAATTCTGGTGACAAAAGTCGTTGATGTGGCAGACAAGGCAGCCAATTTAGTCAAATTAATTTTGGATAAAATAGATGATACCGAGCAAAAGCTCATTAGTGTCATAGAAGATCTTAAGATTATCAAGAGAATGGCACGGGAGATTTGCACCAAGGTGTACGGTATTGGAGTCCAGCAACTGCAAGAATGTGGTGGATGCTCATCTTCATCAAGAGCAGGCAGTGGCACTCTAGTAGTGGAGGATGAAACTGTGGTGGTGATCTCGCAATTTAGTAAGTCTTCCGAGATTGGAAGCTTAGCGAGAAAAGATACCGAGGAAGCAATGGTGGTGGGCTTTTATTTGGAGGCGGCGTGTATGGTGAATCAGCTTACTGGAGGACAAAAGCAGTTAGAAGTGATCTCAATTGTCGGCATGCCCGGAAGTGGTAAGACAACTCTGGCCAGAAAAGTGTACAATGATCCTTGTATTGCATCTCACTTCGATGTTGGTGCCTTTATGAATGTTCCTAAACATGGGGATTTGTCGCATGGAGTTTTAGATTCGTATCTTTTTATTACTGATCAAATTCGTAAAATGAATCATGAAGAGCTTTGTAAAGAGCTTTATACATTCTTGAAAGGCCAGAGATATCTTGTTGTCGTCGATGATATAAGGGATATTTGTGTCTGGAACTATTTAAGGCAATGTTTTCCAGATGACAACAATGGAAGTAAAATTATTCTAACTGAGCGACATGCGTGTATGGAAGGGTTTCTGCTGCCGCCTCTTCTCACTCTCGATGAAAGTTGGGTTTTACTGGAAAAGAAGGTATTTGGGGAAGAAAGCTGCCCTCCAGAATTACGGAAATTCGGAAGGACAATAGCAGGAAAATGTCATGGACTACCTCTCACAATTGTTGTTATAGCAGGACTCCTTGCAAAGGAAGAAAAGACGCAATATTTTTGGGAGCATGTTGCCCAAAGTGTATTTTCTTACTTGGCTGTGGTACTTATTTTCTCCTTTAAGTTTGATGTGCCTCTAGAACTTGCTTACATTAACATTATTGAGGATTCTCTGGGGCTTGGTTATATCAGTGATGATATCAAAATGACTATAAAGAAAGAGATCATGAAGCATTATACCAAAAAAATGTGTATCAGAATCCCACAAGATGAAAGGACCCCCTGTGGGAGTTCATTAATAGGGAGAACACCCAATGAACCAAAAATCATGGCCAGTGGAAATTCGTCAATACAAAGAATTCTCAATACAGAGCAAACAGGTACAAGGAGTCCTCCAACAGCTGGTATTCCTAATGTAGATAAGGAAATTGTGGTTGGATTTGATCAGGAAGCAGAGACCATTAAAGAGCGACTTATAGGCCAGAAAAAGTTAGAAGTTGTCTCCATTGTGGGCATGGCTGGACTAGGTAAGACAACTCTAGCTAGAAAAGTGTACAATGATCCTTTTATTGTATATCACTTCTATATTCGAGGTTGGGCCTATGTGTCTCAAGTGTACACAAAGAGGGATTTGTTACTTGACATTTTACATTCTGCTTTTCTGCTTAGGGATGAAATTTATGAAATGAGTGATGCAAAATTAGGAGAAGAGGTGCGCAGACTCTTAAAGGGTAAGAGGTATCTAGTCATGTTGGATGACATTTGGAATATTGATGCCTGGTATGATTTGGAAAAATCTTTTCCAGATGACAATAATGGAAGTAGAATTATGTTCACCAGTCGGAGAGCAAATATTACACTGCGTGCTAAATCTAATGGCCCTCACCATCTACGCTTCTTAACTCAAGACGAAAGTTGGGAACTGTTGCAACAAAAGATATATCAGAGAGTATATTGCCCTCCAGAGCTGGTGGAAATTGGAAAGCAAATGGCAGCAAATTGCCAGGGACTACCCCTTACTATAGTTGTAATAGCTGGAATTCTTGCAAAGACAGAGAAAACAGTAGACTGGTGGAACCAAGTTGCTGAGAGCGTAAGTTCATACACTCTTAGGGACCCAAATCAGTGCATGGATGCTCTAGCACTGAGTTACAACTACTTGCCTCATCACTTAAAGGCATGTTTTCTCTACTGTGGAGCATTCCCAGGAAACTATGACATCCCAGTGTGGAAGTTGGTGTGGTTATGGATAGCCGAGGGGTTTATACCACGAATTAGGCACAAGAGCATGGAAGACACAGCGGTCGATTACTTGATGGACCTAATTGAAAGAAATCTGGTTTTAGTTACCAAAAAAAATTCCAGTGGTGATGTCGCTGTATGTCATCTCCATGATCTGTTGCACGATTTATGCTTGAGAAAAGCTGATGAAGAGAATTTTCTGCTACCGATTAACGGGTATGAACAAGTTCTTTCTTTCTCAGGTCTAGCAAAGAGACGTCGCTTGTGCATCCATTCGAAAGTTTTTCATTATATTTCTTTTGAGCCTCCAACAGCACACATGTGTTCTCTCTTATGCTTTGGTCCTGAATCAGATACATTATCTGGGAAGCATGCGTCACACATTTTTCGGACCTTAAGTCATCTTAGGGTTATGGATTTCTCATCCATTCCTGTCACACACTTTTCTGAGGAGATATTACAACTTGTTCATTTGAAGTACTTAGCACTTCGGATTAGGGATGGTAGTCTTCCAGCATCAATATCCAACCTGGAGAACCTAGAAATCCTTATTATATCATCAAGGGTCAATGTAACCGTGCCAAAAAATATATGGAAGATGTGGAAGCTGAAACATCTGCTTATTACATCAAGGGAAAATAATATCGAGAAGCCTTTGATTACTGATGATTATCCGTCCTCATTGAATGACCTCCAAACCATCTCACAAGTATGTCTTGCTAGTTCATGCCCAGACATCTTGAGAAGGACTCCTAGTCTTAGAAAGCTAGGATTTTGTGGACCTATGATGTCAGAGTCCAGTAATGTAACATTCCCTGATCTACACTTCCTAAGCCACCTGGTCACATTAAAGTTTCTGGACACGAATGCCCAGGTCCGCATGTCTCGCAATTTGAAATGGGAAAAGCTTCCTCCAAATCTCAAAAGGCTAACTTTATCGAACACTGATCTAAAGTGGGAGGATATGAAAATCCTAGGGATGCTACCGAACTTGGAAGTTCTCAAATTAAAATTTCATGCCTGCATAGGAGAAAAGTGGAGAACTACTGATGGGGGATTTCGTCGACTCAAAGTTTTGAGAATTTTCCACTCGAATATTGCTCAATGGGAAGCCTCTTGTACTCACTTTCCAAGCCTTCAGCAATTGATGCTGCGAGGATGTTCTCAACTCCAGGAAATCCCTTTTGAATTAGGGGATATTTTCACGCTGGAGATTATTGAGCTGATTGATTGTAGCTCCTCTGCTATAAAATCTGCAAGACAAATTGAGGAAGAGCAACAGAGCAAGGCAAACGATTTGCTGCATATCCGTATTAGCCCTCCAGATTGGGAGCTTACTACATATTCTTGACACTGCTAAGCATTGCCGAGTGCTGGCACGACTAAAATTGAAGAGCTTGGGGTATTTTTTTTTCTAGTTATCTCCTTTTGAATAATAAAACATTTATCTCCTTTCATCTACTCCCATGGGCATCTAAATCATTGCTTTGAAAATTGTTTGCATAATGTAATGTGTAATTGCACGTTTATGTCCCACTAATACTGGGGTCATGTAATGGGTCATTCTGAAATTTTGCCCCAATTTCCTAGTAGTGGCCATTTCTCCTGCTAATCAAGATACTGCCACTTAGTTTTACCATGGCAAGGCATTGGTTTATTACTTTCTTTGTTCTTCAGATGTGTTGTTTTGAGTTGGATTCCTTGTTTACGAGGTGGAAGTTTTTTTCTAATTAGATTTTGTATTTCCTAGTCAAAAAACATTTGGAATGCTAGCGAAACTAGATCTAATGGACCAAGGAACAAATGCACTAGGACAGAACAATTTTGATCTTTACACAATGTAACACCTATTCTCTAGTGTTATCTTATTTTATCCTCAATTTTATTATGTTTAAGGTACTAGATGGAAGAATATACAAGCTAGAAGGTCACAGTGTTGGAGTCCTTGTGAACCACTTCAATTTGAGATCAACAACAATCTTGAAATTGTTTTCAAGTTTTGTCAACAAACACTTGTAGAAAGTGATGCTATTACTGCAAGACTAAGTCACAGGATTTCATGAAGTATTGAACATGCCATCTATATGTTGGAATGGGTCATGAAAATGTAAGAAGCTATCCCACATTGTTATTACGCCAAAGCCTTTTAACATATGTTGCTAGACCTAAATGGATCACACAATAAGTTATGCACTTGAATCTCACTACCTTCCCAATAGCATGCAATTTGTTCACATGATTTGTTTATTCTTGAGAAGGAACATATGAGGAGGGTATTGAAATATTTTGTACATTTATATCTTATAGCACACACAATTTAAGTGGCATGTAATGTGTAAAGGATGCATGTGAGTGGGATGAGTAATTTCTACGAAGTTCCTTGATATTTTAGTCATCAACCATTACGTCTATCAGGTTCCATTACTAATCACATCTTCTCATCAAAATGTATTCTTCTCAATAATAAATATGCCAGGAATTTTTCATGTAGACTTTGATCCCACCTTTTACCTAAAATCATCAAACACATTTGTTGTACTTGTTAAGAGAATTTAATTAAGCAAAAGGGACTTTTCTTTTGACATGGTCACCTTACACTCCTCCATAACCTTAATATATGACTTCACGACTACTGGATTTGTGATGACAATGTCATCGCCCAATAGAGCATAATCAAATAACTTTACCCCAAGGCGTACCCTCGATGCTGCATACCACACCAGCATATGATGCGTGTTGTTTCCACATTCTAGAAATATAGCATTTACTGTCACTGCAAATCTAATTACTCTTTAGGAAAATATAGTGCTATTCAGAGACAAGCGAGATGAAGTATGCCATTCAAAAACCTACACGCAACCATAGGCTGCAGGCCATTGCAAATTATTGCTTAGCCATCAGGTTAGCATCACAATGGAATACTTATGAGTTGTGACAGTAGTTAAACCAAAGTTTCTATGTTTTAGACAGGTATCATCCTTCTCTTATTTCATGGTCATAATGAATTTGCACAAACACTTCCACTGCAAAAATGCTCTGTCTTTCCCATATGTGTGGGCTGCTAGAGAGAAACATGAAACATAGCTAACGTCGGAATAAGTTGCATAAATGCTTGCTTTTATACTTGAATCCCTGTTCTCAAGTTAGGAAACTGAAGAATTTTGCAATTGCACCAAGCCATAAAATTGAAAATGATGGGGAGGTGGTATAGGGTGAACATCAAAAGGCCATCAACTAGCGTTTGTGTTTTATTTGTGGGAGCAAGGAAAGATGATCTTACTTCTCAGATCCTTACTCTAGTATTATTTGTGTAAAGTGACTACCTTTAGGCTCTCTTGATGGTGCTTTATTAGTAGTCCAATAAATTTAAGTGAAAATTGTCCATAAGTCTATTTCGGTGACCTACTTTGTCAATTAGTCCAAGTAGAGACTTTTTTAAGTCAGTAAATTCAGTTCAGCTGACCGTTTTTTGTCCTCTAGTCCAGACTAATTATGTCATTTTTAATTTACTACGAGAATGCCCCCATTTAGTACAATTGACGCCTCTCAATCTCTACGCAATTCTTTACATCAATTTTGGGTTTACTTTCCCTCTCTAAAATCTTGAAACCCTAGATTTTGTCTTATAATGTGGTCTTGGTTGGCCAGATCACAGTCTATAATGGTCGATGGAACCTTTGTCTAGGATGGATTGGTTCTACTGGGAGATCTCAATAAGATCTCTGTCAGAGTTCTGTTTCAATTTTCAAGAAAGGTATGTCATCCATGCCGCTTGGACATCACCTACAAAAAGGTGTGTCATCTAATTTTTCGAAAAGGTGTGTCATCCCGAGTTCTTGATTGGTTTCGGAGAAATATGAAAACATACGATAGTAGATGTTTTAAATTTTTTATTATTTGTTGTTTGGGATATTATAAAACCAAATCTGTAGCTTATTGACCCAAAAATCACTAATTTGGTGTAGCTAGATGAAATTATTATTTTATGACTTTAACTGTTATAGTGTTGCTTGGTTACTAAGAATATGTAGGACACTTAACGAAAATTTTTATATCTAATTTCAAATATTCTATTATTTGTGAATATTGAATTAATCATCATAACTTAAAACTAACTAATCAGGTTTTGAACTACATGATTAGGGAGGGGGAAATAGAGAGAAAATTGCGCAGGGCATGGATGGTTAGTGAGTAAATTCTAAACAAAGCTTGAGACTCACTAGAAATGCGGTGTCCGCTTTTGTCACATTATTTCAAGTCCTGAATCAATAATTGAGCTTGTTGAGGATAATTGCTCTTTGCAAGCCCTAAATAAACATTCTTTGCAAGTCTTGAATTAACATAGTTCTTGATTTATGGGCTCTAAGACTTCTGATGAAACATTGAGACTTGAATGTTGGGTTGTTGGTTTCCTACATTTCTTGCTAAAATGTTCAGATTTGGTTTCCTACAATTTTTTGTTAAAATTTAAATTTAATTAGACTTGAACAATTTATTTGTGTTGAATTAAAATGGTCCTATATCTAATTTATGTCTTAATAAACTTGTGATACATTGAATTTTTTTTTTAAATTTTTTATATTAATTTTGTTCTATTTTAATTATTTATTGTCCTTATAAATGGTTTTTTAAAGATAATGATAAAATATTTAATTTGTTGTCCATATATACGTGACCTTTTTCTTGTTGCCTTTTTTTGTATATCATGAGACATATAAATTGCACTTTCAATTGACGTTCCTTCAATGAAACCATACTTATAAAAAAAGTGTTAAGAACTAATATTTTGTAAAAGAGATAATAGTATTAATAATTTAATTTATTAATAAATTTTAAATTGCCTCCATTGTGAAAAACTTCTAGCCCCGCCCATTGGGGGGGGGGGGGAGAGAGAGAGAGATAAGGAAAGATACCTGGATGGAGCAAGGACCAAAATGAAAGTTCTTGAAGTAGCAGTAGTCATATATGTTGGAATCTAGAGAACTATCACACACTCACAAAAAATAATGAAAGAGACTATTGAAGATAGGAAGAACTCTTTCTATTCACTCATATTCAAATGGATGTATTACATATGATATATATAGACTCTCATATATAACTCATGACATACAAAATAACCTCACTACATAATGCAATAATAAAAATAATAAAGACCCCATTCCTCTATTACTTGGAGAATTAAAATACGACAATTACTTTGTCCCCCACTAATACCAAATTTATGACCCACTAATACAAAAAACTAAATGCATAAAAATAACTCCTATAACATGAAAAGTCATGTTTATTATTATTTTTCCAACACCCCCCCTTAAACATGATTTTTCTTCTCAACTCCAAGCAAGCTTCTCAATTTGCAAAAGACATCCTCTTTGAGGGGCTTAGTGAAAATATCGGCAATTTGATTTTGAGACTTCACAAACTTGAGCTCCACCTCTTTCTTGGTCACATACTCTCTAATGAAATGGAATCTTGTGTCAATATATTTACTACGATCATGAAATACTGGATTCTTTGCCAACGCTAGTGTCGATTTGTTGTCAATGAATATCTCTGTCGATTCTTCTTGAGGCAAATGAAGCTCCTTCAACAAATTTCTAAGCCAAATGGCTTGACAAACACATGATGTAGCCGTCACATACTCGGCTTCACAAGTTGAAAGAGTCACAATGGGTTGCTTCTTTGAACTCCAAGCAAATGCAGTATCTCCCATGAAGAAAACATACCCGATAGTACTTTTTCTATCATCCATATCTCCGGCCCAATCACTATCACAATAACCCGCAAGCTTGGAATTGTTAGAACGAGAATATAGCAATCCATAATCAAGTGTACCTTTGATGTATCTAAAAATTCTTTTCGCCGCCTTCAAATGGGTCATGGTAGGAGTTTCCATATAGCGACTTACAAGACCAACACCAAAAAGAATATCCGGCCTTGTGCATATTAAGTACCTCAAGCTTCCCACTAGGCTCTTGAAATGGGTGGAATCCGCATGCTCTCCATCTTCATATTTTGACAATTTTACACCACATTCAACGGGTGTGCATACCGGCTTACAATCTTGCATCTTGAATTTTGCCAAAATTGCTTTAACATAACCTTCTTGAGATATGAAAATACCTTCCTTCATTTGCTTCAATGCCAAGGTAGTATTACATAAGCCCAATGTCGGTTATCTCAAATTCTTTAGTCATTGCTCTCTTGAAATCTTCAAACATTCTTGGACAATTTCCTGTGAAGATCAAGTCATTCACATACAAACAAGCATAGAGTATATCATCATTATCATTCACCTTTGCATAAAGAGCATGTTCATGGGGACACTTGGTGTAATTATTTGCTTGAAAGTACTTGTCAAGTCTACTATTCCAAGCCCTTGGTGCTTGCTTCAAACCATACAAAGCCTTTTTTAATTTCAAGATTTTCTCTCCTTGCCCTTTCACAACATAACCCAAGGGTTGTTCAACATACACCTCTTCATCAAGAAAACCATTCAAAAAAGCGGACTTTACATCCATTTGATGAATTTTTCAATCAATTAGAGCGGCTAAAGAAATAATCAATCTAATTGTTTCCAAACGAGCAACGGGTGCAAATACCTCATCATAGTCAATACCCGGTCTTTGACTATAGCCTTTTGCAACCAACCTTGCTTTGTACCTCTCCACTTCACCTTTGACATTTTTCTTTGTCTTGTACACCCACTTCACTCCAATGGCCTTTTGTCTTCTAGGGAGTGTGGCAAGTTTCCATGATCCATTTCTTTCAATAGCTTCAATTTCTTTATTCATGGCACTCCTCCACTTCTTGTCTTGTGCCGCTTTCTCATAGCCTATGGGATCACAATCGGCAAATAGACAAAATAGTGTTAGATCACTAAATCTTTGATTTACTTCTTCGGTTTCTTCATAGATATCTCGAAAACTCCTCATGCGATGTGGCCTTTCACTTGAACTTGTTTCGGATGATGATGGAGATGCTTGCACATTGGTGGGTGATGGTGATGATGGTGGAGGAGAATAAATGGGTAGCTCCATGATCTCATTGGGCTCCTCCTCTTCTTTAAAGAATGGGAAAAAATCATAGTCTTCTTGTGGAGTGTTCCAATCCCATTCATCTTCTTCATCAAACTCAACATCTCTAATAATGATTATTTTGCCATTGCTTGGGTTGAAAAGCTTATAACCTTTGCTTCTTGAATCATAGCCAATGAAGACAAACTTTTCACTCTTGTCATCTAGTTTGGTCCGTTTCTCATCCGGTAGATGTGCATAGCATACACTTCTAAAGACCCGCAAATGAGAAACATTTGATTTGATTCCTCTTCATGCTTCTTGTGGTGTTTTGTCTTGAACACTTCTAGTAGGACGCCGATTTAACAAGTAGATAGCACAATCAATAGCTTCCGCCCAAAACTCCTTGGGCATTTTTTAACTCTTCAACATACTCCGAGCCATGTTAAGAATGGTTCGGTTCTTTCTTTCGGCAACACCATTTTGTTGTAGTGATCTTGGAACCATTAGAGGATGGTGAATTCCATTTTCTTCACAAAAAAATTTGAATTCATTTGATGTGAATTCACCTCCTCTATCGGATCTAATTGCCTTAACTTTATACCCACTTTGTTTTTCAATCAAAGCCTTAAATCTTTTGAAAACACCAAACACCTCCGATTTTTGTTTTAGAAAATAAACCCACGTTTTTCGGCTAAAATCATCAATAAAGAAAAGAAAATACCGGTTCTTACCAAATGATGGTGGGTCTATAGGGCCGCAAACATCCGAGTGAACAGGTTGAAGTGGTTTGGTTGTTTTTGAAATGGATTCTTCGGGAAAACTCTTTCTAGCTTGCTTTCCAATTAGACATCCCTCACAAAGTTGATCCAGGTGGTTGATAGAAGGCAACTCTTTCACCATCTTCTTTCTAGACAACAAGGTTAGTCCTCCAATATTCAAGTGTCCAAATCTCAAGTGTCATAACCAAGAAGAATCTTTAACACATGCTTTTAAGCAGTTTGTCACATCACTTTGAATATTTAACAAAAACATTCTATTTCTTGTCATCGGCACTTTAGCAACCAAATTCCCGTTTCCATCTCTTATTGAAACATTATGATTTTTCATGCAAATATCATAACCTTTATCTAAGAGTTGTCCCAAGCTCAAAATATTATTTTTCATATTTGGCACATAAAAAATATTAGAAATAACTTGGTGCCTTCCATCCTTCAAACGAATCAAAATATTACCTCTTCCCATAACTGGAATTTGAGAAGAATCTCCAAAAGTAACTTTTTCACTTACCGATTCATCAAGCTCCACAAACATCTCTTTATTTCCACACATATGATTACTAGCACCGGAGTCAAGGTACCACACGTTCTTGTCTCCCTTTTGCTCTTCTTTGTATGCCAAAAACAAGTTCGGCTCTACCTCTTCAACTTTGTCTTCAACAAAGTGTGCTCTTTCTTCCACAAAATCATTTTTACACTCGGAAGCAAAATGGCTATATCGATGACAATTATAACATTGAATATGAGATTTGTCATACCTTCCTGCATATGACTTTGAATTGTTGCCTCTTCCACGTCCTCTTCCACGATGTGATTGTTGGCCTCTTTCTTCTTTGTTGGACGCATTTTGGCCAAAGTTTTCTCCTCTACCTCGACCACGTCCACCACGACCTCCACGTCCACATCCACGCCCTCTACCTCTTTGACTTCCATCTTGCCTTCTTTCTTTTTCTTTGAAAGAAAGCTTGGTTTGTAGCACTTGTTCCAACGAATCTTGTTTCTTCTTGCCTAGCCGTTCTTCATGAGCTAACAACGATCCCATGAGTTCGTCAATCGTCACTGTGTCTAAATCTTTAGATTCTTCAATGGCTACGGCAATGTAGTCAAACTTGTCCAATGAACGGAGGATTTTTTCTATCACCCAGGTATCATCATAGTGATCATCACCATAAGTTCTCAAATTATTCACAACCACCAAGATTCTTGTGAAATAATCTGAAACTAATTCGGAGTCCTTCATACGTAAAGCCTCAAATTCACCTCGTAAAATTTGGAGGCGAACTTTCTTGACTTTTTCCACTCCACTATGAGCAGTTTTCAGAACATCCCATGTTTGCTTAGACGTGGTTGCACTAGCAACCTTCTGTAACATAGCATCATCCAAGCATTGATGGAAGAGTGAAAGAGCCTTTTGATCCTTCTTTGTAGCTTGCAAGACTTCCTTTTCGGCTTGACTTAAGGAAGCTTCATCTTGCGGTGCTGTGTAACCAATTGTTACAATCTCCCATAAGTCTGGAGATCCAAGAATTGTCTTCATGCGGATACACCAATTCTCATAGTTATCTTTGATGAATCGAGGCATTTGAAATGGAAGCATTCCATTCGCCATCTTTCTCTCTTTTTCAACACTCAAGCCTAGCTCTGATACCACTTTGTTGGAATCTAGAGGACTATCACACACTCACAAAAAATAATGGAAGAGACTATTGAAGATAGGAAGAACTCTTTCTATTCACTCGTATTCAAATGGATGTATTACATAGGA
Source organism: Ilex aquifolium (assembly GCA_951799425.1). NCBI lineage: Eukaryota > Viridiplantae > Streptophyta > Magnoliopsida > Aquifoliales > Aquifoliaceae > Ilex > Ilex aquifolium. The sequence continues at coordinate 19,684,076 of OX637407.1, read as the reverse complement.
TATATATAGACTCTCATATATAACTCATGACATACAAAATAATCTCACTACATAATACAATAATAAAAATAATAAAGATCTCACTCCTCCATTACTTGGAGAATTAAAATACCACAATTACTTTGTCCCCCACTAATACCAAATTTATGACCCACTAATACAAAAAAATAAATGCATAAAAATAACTCCTAGAATATGAAAAGTCATGTTTATTATTATTTTTCCAACAATATACAGGTATTACTAAAAAGGACCTAGGAAGAATGAAGGGTCAGATAAAAGCATTGGGATTTCTTTTGGCAAAAAATGATTGTTTAGATCTATCTCATGAGTTTTTTCAAGGCTTCCAATGTATTGAATGAGATGTATTGCCTATAATGGATTTCACTTCTATCATTGCTATTTTGTGACTTAGGAAGGCTGCAATGTCAGCAAAAAGCCATGCCTTTTTTTTTTTATCAAAAAATCTTTTTAGACAGTTTCATTGTTGCTGATGATTTTTGTCATTGGCATTTTAGGAAGTACCTTCGGGCAACACATGAATGGCAGGAGAAGGATATTGCTCTAGTGTTGACCATATGGACAAGTACTCATAGACTGTGTTGCAATAATTTTCTTTGATTTATTTGATAAGCTATGCAATGTGCAGTAAGTTTTGATGATTGTCACTATATTGGAAGTGGCAAGAATTACATGATGTGGGGTCCAAAGTTGAGTTAGAGCCTTCAAGGAAAGAGGAAACTACAAATAATGGGAAAGAAGGATTTCAAGCACCATCAAGTGAGGAAGCACCTTCAAATGCCAGTGCTGCTGCTAAGCAATATATAGAAAAGCGTTATAAGAGCAAATGAAGAACCTGCATTGCGGTATGACCTCTATGTTCCCTTTGATTAAAATATGTAAAGTTTGTTCAATAGGTCACGTGTAGATGGTATATCTTGCAATGAATTATTATTTGTTATAGGTGTTACCTAGACTGAATTGCCTGTGCCTTCAGGTGTGGCGACAATGGCAGTGGTGACCGGAGCTTTTTTTAAGTGGTGGTGGCAGTGATGTTATTGATAAAGGATGCTTGTGAATGGGATGAGTAATGAAACTTTTCTAGTCACCAACCAGTATGTCTATCAGGTTCCACAGCTAATCATGCCTTTTCTGCCCTATTTATCCTCCTCAGTAATATGTGCAAGATATTTCTTTTCAGATAGGTTTTGATCCATTCAAGAAACCAACCTTTTGTTTAAAATCATCAGTCACGCGAGTGTACTTATTCAAAGATACTAAATAAAACTCTCCATTATTCCGATGGTCAGTGTAATCTATCTATTTACTTCTTCAAAAAATGTAGTACTCTTTTGGGGAGAAGTAGGATGAAAGTATGCCAGTAAAAACCCACATGCAACCATAGGTACAAGATCATTACATGTTATAGCCATCAGGTTTGCAACACAATGGAATAACTGTGGCACTAGTTAACCAAAATTGGTATGCTTTAGAAGGGTATCATCCTTCTCTTTATTTGATGGTCATTATTAATTTGGACAATCACTCCCAAATGCAAAGTGCTGTGTGTAGGCTGCTAGGAATAGATTAGATACATACCTAACTGTTGGAATAGTTTGCATATATAATGTTTCGCTCTTAGACTTAAATCCTCGTTTTCTAGTTTCGGAACTGAAACATTTTGCTATTATACCAAGCCACTATAATGAAGATGACGAGGACCAATAGTCCCTCTAATGTGGGAATTGGGATGCAAGGAATGATGAATTTATTACGGTTCCTAGCCTCTAGTATTATTGAACGAAGTGCTGCCTTAGAGTCCAATTTGTTATGTCAATCGTCCTTCTATCTCTATGCCTTTTAAATTTAAGCATAAATACAATACTTGGCTGTTTTAATTAACAATTTGTCTGACAAATGGTTTAACACCTAAAAGTAACAATTCATTTGAGAACCCACCCCTGTTTTCTACTTAAATGTGTGGTGGGGTTTAATATTAGACTAGAAGAAATGAATCCCAAAGGTGAGTATTTTTCCTCACTACACATCCACAAAGAAAGAGAAAGAAAGCACTGGGTTTTAGATTTCCCCTATTTATGGGAGTATTGGTCAGTTCAAATAAAACTTTTTTCTTCCTCATATTCCGGTGTTTAGCCTAAAAAGACTAGAAGGCAACTTCCATTTCCAATAATATATTTTCCATCCCTCCACCTTCTCTTTATTCTAATTTAAAATGCTTTTTTTACCCAACGAAGCTTAAAAGTTCAACCAAATTTCGGCCTTGGGTGTGGCATATCAATGAATAGGGATAACTCGTGAGAAATTTAATGTGAATAGTTTTAAGAATGATGTTGGTGGCCATTGGATGAGTTTATTTGAGACCGTACAATGGGCTTATTGAAGTCTGCTCTATTTTATATTATAGATTATAGATTTGGTACATTTTGAACTTGTTGGAGAAATACTGTGATCTGTTTGCCATTGAAAAATTTCTCCTGATTCAGATTAAAATTTCAATTTCCTACTTTGACTGCTTTGTAGAGAAGGTTATAAGTTCATGAATTTCTTTTATCAGGTGACCAGGTGGAAATTGGATATTTTGTCTTTGACAGTCAAGTAGTCAACTAGTAGTTGCTTCTGCTTTAAAAAAAGCCCCCCATTGAATCATCATCTTTGTTATATAATACCAGAAAAGACATTGCAGATGCAGATGGTAAGCAACCCACTTTGGTTGCGCCTCAACAATTGATGGATCTCTAGGTTTTCTTCCCAGCCGAAGCATCTGTTGATACTGCAATATTATTAGCTCCTGCTTCATGTAATTGAATTTCACAGCTTTTACATTGGCAATAAGTGGATTTCTTGAATACTAGAGTTTTTGAGACCCAGTGGAACTGCTTCATAATGCAGACCAAGTGTTTGTCAAAATGCCGAAGAAAAAAAAGAAGAGGAGAAAATTGCCTTCTTTTGCGAAGAGTTGATTACTCGAAGTATGTATACTTCACGCTTCTAATGCTTGCATATTATAATTTTTTGGAATTATATTTTGCCAACTCTTTGTAGATGATTTATTCACTGTCCATCATCACATTGATTCTCTTTGATGTTCAATGTACTTTTCTTCTGAATATTTTGATTTTGCTTTTACTAACAGTGGTAAGAAATTTAGTAGCTCCATAGGATGTGGCAGTGAATTACAAACTGTACCTTCGGTGGCTTTCATGTTTAATTTGTACATGCATGTCTTTGTGTATCTGGCTCCTTGTCTAATTATTTCTCCATTTTATTTTTAATCATATATTCTTTGTAATAGTTCTCATTATTTGTTACATTTTCACATGGTTTGCCTCCATTCAGTACTCTGGTATCGACAGTGCTACAAAGCTTTGGAATATCATTGTTTAACTAGAACTATACATTGTTGTGTCTGACTATTTCCTACATTATTTGACCTTGGAAGATTGTGGGTCTTCTGGCTTCCTTGCATTGTGAGGCTCATGTGATGTGCTTGTAATATTAAAGATTGGATTTTCTGAAATTTGTACAATGAGTAGTTGTGTGAAGCCCCAAACACAAAGTGAGACCAATCTGGTTTGTTCCTTGAGCGGCATGCCCATTCGAGGTATTTATGATAACTACCTACCACTGTTAAGATGGAGTTTTTAAGGAAAGTGTGGATGCATGATCATAGAGAAAAAAAATTTGGGAGCTAGTACATGATTCGGCATTATATTTGGAAAGCTAGACCGAATGTAATTCTTTTAAATTGTATGACAGTGCATGATAGATTTTGTTTTTGTTATTATGAATGTTCATGTAAATCAAATTATTTTATTTTTGTTATAGGGTGTTCAGGTTTGCGCCGACTACTTCCTCAAGCCCAGCGGTTAGCTACCGTGGCTTGAGCTGGAGAGCATGTCCTTAAAGGGACAATGGTGATTAGTCCTTGTAGAAGTCAAAGGAGAATAGAATTCTTTATATTTCTGATTACAAAGCTATCTTTAAATATACATCCTTGAGTAACAGACTCCACATATTATGTATATCTTTAAAATACAAAAGTATTTGAAACAGAAACAAATCCCAAGATTTACGTTGCTCCTATTATCTTGTGTGTTGGTTGACCATTGCTAGGCTGTTCAGCTTGAGAATCGGCTTCATCAGTTGGAGTAATTTCAGGATTTTCAAATGCTCCAATACGCCCCCTCAACCGAAGGGGCAGTTCCTGCACATGAAGGTTGCTGCGGAGGAAATGAAATCGAGCAGTTGCTAGCGGTTTAGTAAGAAGATCAGCGAGCTGATCTCTTGTGGACAGAAAGGAGACTTGAAGCTTCTTTTGCAAAACTTGATCACGAACAAAATGAAAGTCGATTTCAATATGTTTTGTGCGTGCGTGGAACACTGGATTTGAGGAAAGATATGTAGCTCCAATATTATCACACCATAGCTTTGGACAAGTAGGTAGTGGAAAATTGAGTGTAGAAAGTATGGACTGAAGCCATTGAATTTTAGCTGCCGTGTTGGATAAAGATTTATACTCCGATTCAGTACTACTCCGAGCCACTGTTTGTTGCTGCTTGCAGCTCCAAGAAATGAGGTTTTTGCCATGAAAAACACAATATGCACCAACACTTCGACGATCATCACTGTCCCCTGCCCAATCGGCATCACTGTATCCATGAAGTGAGTGGTCAGATTGACTGGAATAATGCAGACCATATGATATAGTTTGTTTAAGATATCGCAGAATCCGCTTCACAGCCTGCCAATGAGGGACTTTCGGCTGATGCATAAATTTGCTTACGCGATGGACGCTGAAAGCTATATCTGGCCGTGTGAAGCCAAGGTAGTGAAGAGCACCCACTGTGCTTCTATAAAGTTGGGGATCATCAAAGTCACATTCATCAAATTTGGAAAGATGACAAGTAGTAGACATGGGAGTGGCAACAGGTTTGATTTTGTCAAGCTTGACCTTGTGAAGTAGATCAGCAATGTATTTCTGTTGGGTTAGAATGAGATTACTTCCATCGCGAATGGTTTCAACCCCTAGGAAATATGACAGGCAGCCCAAGTCCTTAACAGGAAAGTCACTTGACAGCTGGGTTATGAGATGATTAATAGCCTTTGGATCAGATCCAGTAACTATAATGTCATCTACGTAAATTAGAATAATCAAATGCTGCTGGCCACGATGGAGGGTGTAAAGAGATGTGTCAGCTTTGGACCCCTGAAAGCCATAATCTTGCAATTTTTCTGTAAGCCGAGAAAACCAAGCCCTAGGGGCTTGACGAAGGCCATATAAACTCTTCTTCATATAAACTCTTCTTCAGGCGGCACACATGATTGGGAAAATCGGAATGAATGAATCCCTGCGGCTGGTGCATGTAAACTTCTTCCTGAAGAAGACTGTGAAGAAAGGCATTCTGGATGTCGATTTGCCGAATGGACCATTGATGAGTAACGGCAATGGAAAGTACTAGTCGAACAGTGCTAGGCTTGACCACGGCACTGAATGTGTCTGTGAAATCAACACCTTCCTGTTGATGATAGCCCTTGGCAACCAGCCGGGCTTTATACCTTTCAATGCTGCCGTCTGCACGACGTTTGATTCTGTATACCCATTTGTTTCCAACAAGGTTATAGGAGCTACGGGAAGGAACTAGATCCCAAGTGCCGTTCTTGATCAAGGCATTGAATTCTGTGTTCATGGCTTCTTTCCAAAGAATATTTTTTGATGCTTCAGTAAAGCAAGATGGTTCGATGGGGGAACCATATTCAGCAACAAGCACACGTGGAAGAGGATATTTGACTATACCAACGAAAGGAGTTTTCGGCTTCAGCTTGTTGGTTTGAGATCTGGTAAGCATGCGTCGAGGTTGGACTGAGGTTTCGGGTTGGGCTGGTTGTGGATCTGTTAAGGCTTCTGGTTGGTGGACATCTGGTAAATCGGAGATAGCAGGCTGAGTCGGAGCATGTGCATCAACTAATAATTGTCGTGCCGCGGCTGAAGTAGTTGAGACATGATCAAATTCTTGAGATGTTGGATCAGGGGGACATAAAAGATCACCTGTATGCAAAGATAAGCTACGTGGATGTGCAGAATTTAAGGACAGAGGCAGCAAGGTGGTGTTAGACTCGACAAAATTTCTTTTTGGTTCTGGTGATTTATATGGAAAGTGAGATTCATCAAATATGACATGTCGAGACACAAATATTTTCCCTGTGGATAAATCGAGACATTTGTAGCCTTGATGTGAGAGACTATAGCCAATAAAAATACAGATTTTAGAGCGAAAATCAATCTTATGTCTGTTAAAAGGTCTTAAGTTGGGCCAACAAGCACATCCAAAAATACGCATGAAGTTGTAATCTGGTTTTTTATTATAAGCTTTCTCAAAAGGTGATTTAAAATCCAAAATTTTTGTGGGCAGTCGATTAATTATGTAAGTTGATGTTTGAAAAGCATCTTCCCAGTAAGGTTTGGGAAGGTTGGAATGCGATAGTAAGGCTAAACCCATTTCAACTATTTGACGATGACGCCTTTCGACAGAGCCCATCTGTTCATGCGTATAAGGGCAAGGAATCCGATGTTGAATCCCACAATGTTTAAAAAAATTATGTAAACGTCTGTATTCGCCACCCCAATCTGTTTGAATAGATTTAATTTTTGTGTCAAAGTGGCGTTCTACAGAATTTTGAAATTGAATAAAAATAGTTTCAACATCGGATTTATGCTTTAAAGGAAAGAGCCAAATAAATTTGGTGTGATCATCCAAAAAACAGACATAATATCGAGATCCATAACTTGAAATAGTAGAACTTGGTCCCCATACATCCGAATAAATCAATTCTAAAGGTTGACTTGCACGATGTACAGAGGTTAAAAAAGGTAAATTATGGCTTTTGGCCAACTCACAATCAGGACAAACAGATTGTCTCTTATTCAAACTAACAGGGAGCTTATTAACATGTAAGACATGATTGACAGTACGAAAGGAGGCATGTCCTAAACGACGATGCCAGTCTGAGACAGAAACACGAACACCAATGAAAGCGGAAGGAACAATTTGCTGGAGAGGCTGTGAGAAGCAGTAGAGTCCATCTTTACCAATGCCCTTGTGTAGGATATTCCCCGAGTAATCCTTAATCAGAAAAAAAGTGTTATGGAACTCAAAATAGACAGAATTATCTTGAGTAAATTGTTGGACAGATAAGAGATTTTTTGTAATTTGTGGGACAACTAGTATTTTGTCAAGAACAAAAGATTGTGAATGTGAGGGTAAGAAAGCCGTGCCAGTGTGAGTTATATGCAAACCTAAACCATCACCAACTTGAATTTGATCAGTGCCAACATACTCTTCACCGCGGACATTGAGATTGTTGAAATTATTTGTTAGGTGATGCGTTGCTCCAGTATCAGCATGCCATTCTTGATCAGTAGATGTCTGACTGTGGGTGGTAGAAATATTGGCTTGAGGATTTGGGCGGGGTGGTGGTGGGAGGTAGTGAGGGTCATAACACTTGAAGCACCTCAAGGCAGTGTGGCCAGACTTTTCACACAACTGGCACCAAAGATTATTAGAACGAGAAGGATAGTTACCTCGTCCAGAGCCGTGAGAAGTGGCATTTGCACGCCCCCTGCCTCGTGTATTGCCGCGTCCACGGTTGCTGGAAAAATTTTGTTGCCTTGTGGCAACATTTGCTAAAGCAGAAACAGTCGGGATCGACTGAGAGTGATGAAAAATTCTTGCCTCACACGTGAGCAACATAGAGTATATTTCTTCCAGAGTAAGAGAATCATCACGGGCTCCAATAGTGGTGACCAGTGAGTCATATTCTGGCCCTAGACCTGCGAGGATATAAGAGATGATATCGTCGCATTTCAAGGGCTGACCAGCAAAGGCAAGATCATCTGTCAATTTCTTGATCTGCATAAAATATTCAGTGGCTGTTTGAGTGGTTTTGCGGACTGAGGAAAGCTGAGAACGCACGTTAATGGATTGAGCCCGAGATTGGGAAGCAAAGGCAGATGTGAGGGCCATCCACAGAGTATGAGAGGTGGTACAGTGAGCAACCTGTGCAAGAACCTCATCTGTGAGGGAGGCAGTAAGGCAACTGAGAATCAAGTTGTCTTGAATCTCCCAAGTTTCAAACAAGGGGTTGGGAGACTTAGTGCCATTGGCGGCTGTAATTTCCTTGGGTGGGGATTTGAGAGTGCCATTCACGTAGCCAAAGACTTTTTGGCCTTTCAAATAGGGAAGCATAGTTGCTTTCCAAGTGAGAAAATTCTGGCGGCCGAGTTTTGTAACATTGAGGGAAGAGGAAGGGTTAAACAACGGAAGTTGATTGGTTTGGGTATCAGATGTGGTAGAGTCGTTAGAGGCAGCCATGTTGGAGAGGGAAGAATGCTTACTGATGTATGTCCTTGGGCTCTGATACCATGTAGAAGTCAAAGGAGAATAGAATTCTTTATATTTCTGATTACAAAGCTATCTTTAAATATACATCCTTGAGTAACAGACTCCACATATTATGTATATCTTTAAAATACAAAAGTATTTGAAACAGAAACAAATCCCAAGATTTACGTTGCTCCTATTATCTTGTGTGTTGGTTGACCATTGCTAGGCTGTTCAGCTTGAGAATCGGCTAAATCAGTTGGAGTAATTTCAGGATTTTCAAATGCTCCAATAGTCCTTAAGGGATGTGGGAAAGGATTGAACTTGAGATTTTGGGTTACAAAATGTTAGACTCAACTATTGAACCACCCTTAAGGGTTGATCAATTTATTTTGTTAATTTCATGTATAAGAGTTTAATTTATACGTCAATTTCTATTTATTAAAATTTAGAGTGGAATAAATTTATGATTTTTTCAGGCATTTTTTTTTTTGGTATGATTTTATATATTGTACATTCTATTGGATTTGTAGGTGATTTAACAAAAATAATCTAACTTTTTTTTTAAAAAAAATATCGCTTTTCGTAAAGAAATATTTCCTTGTAAAAGTTAGTCTTATACTAAACAAATTATTTTTACATGAGAACATATTTTTCTTTCATTTATTTCTTGACATTTTTGACAACAAACTAAAATAAGAGTGTGGGGATTGTATATTTTTATTTTGTTTGTCAAGTTTTAAAATTAATAGATATACTTATTGTAAGGAAGGATGTTACATGAATTAAGTTGAAATTTTATAGTTAAAAAAATTATATTGTTTAAATTTCATTTCATTTGAGTAAAAAAAAAATTAAATTCATTCCAATAAGAATTATCTTATCCAAACGTTGGAATGGAATGTGCATTCCATTACAGGACTTGATCTCAAGTAATTGTCAAATATTGGAATAGTAATGCATATTCTATTTCATTGTTAAGTTAATTTTATTCTTATGTTCATTTCATTCCCACTCAAAAGTACTACTACGAACCAAACACAACGTAAGACTTTTACGAGATGCGCGCAAGTTGGTTCGTACTCCCTGACTGTTGAACCAAAAAAAAAAAAACAAAATTTTTAAACATTGAGAGGATTTGGTGAAAATTTTAAAATCTTGCAAGTACAAAAGTGTCATTCACCCACAAAAAAATAATAAAGGGCCGGGCACCCTACTTAGTCAAGAAACATTAACATTGATTGAATTGTTTATGGGTGAATTATATTTTCCACCATGAAAGATTTAAATATTTTTGTTTTGGACTCTCAAAGATTAGTTATTTATATTGTACGTTCAATCTATTAAAAGTGTTGTAATGTGGTCCTTCAATTGCTCATTCGGTCAATGACAATTGGTTAATTTTTCACGAAATGAAAAATAAAAGCTAACGAACAAGTCTCATTACGACACTGTTAATACATTAAAGATAAAATATAAAAAAAATTAATTTTTGAAGATACAAAATAAAAATTCTTAATTTTTGAGATTCTCTCATTGTTTGTTAATTTATTAAAATATCAAAATCAGAGTCACTTATTTTCTCCGCCCAGAATAAACTTCCATTATGAAGAGTTGCATGTGTTTCCATGACTCATTATTATCTCTACTTTGCTTCCACAGCTATTACACACATCCATGGATCTAACTGCTTTTGATTCACTATTGTCGACGTTGGTCCTGCTATTAGTTTCCCATCACAGCACGAGTTCAATTCAGAGAGATCAGATCCTATCTATCTACAAGGTGCTAATACTCATGAAGACGGTCTTCAACAAACTGGTTAACAAACTCCCTGATCGTTATGAAACTAAAATTCTGCTGGAAAAATTTGATGATTTGACTGGTATCATGAGTCGATTAAGCCCACCGGTTAAGGAAGTCTGTGATACTGAGGAAGAGGAAAAGCTCGCCAGTCTAAAACAAGATCTTAAGGCTGTCATCAAAATGGCGTCAGTGATTTGGGGCAAGATATATGATTTTGAAGTCCCACAAGTGCATTCACCAAAAAAGATACGCAAGAGTAGATATTGTGGTGAGCTTGCACTTTCGAAAGTCTTGCAGCATTGGAAGTTCTGCAACGATGGAATCCCTTCATGGCAGAGGAAGAAACGATGGTGGGCTTCATCATCAGACCACCCTTCAATTGTTGGTGAGCCTAGAATTGGCAAGACAAGACTGGCTGAAAAAGTGTACAATGATCCTTACATTACACAACACTTCAATGTTCGTGCATGTACTGATCTTTCTAAACCCGACCCATCGTTGGATTTGCTGCCTAGCACTTCCAATTCCGCCATCCTGATCATTGATCGAATTTGTAGAATGAGTCACAAAGAGTTATGTGAAGAACTTTACGGGTTCTTAAAAGGCCAGAGATATCTTCTTGTCATTGAGGATATGTGGAACGTTTGTGTCTGGGACTATTTGAAGAGATGTTTTCCAGATGACAACAATGGAAGTAAAATTATACTTACTACTCGGCACGAGGATGTGGCTTTGTATATTGAACCTCATAGCCCTCCTCATTTTGTTCGTCCTTTAACTCCAAATGAAAGTTGGGTTTTATTGCATAAAAAGGTATTTGGGGAAGAAAGTTGCCCTCAGGAATTATGGGATATCGGAATGGAAATAGCAGCAAAATGCGATGGACTATATCTCACAATTGTAGTTATAGCAAGACTTCTTGCGAAGGAAGAGAAGACCCAATATTTATGGAAGCAAGTTGCCCAAAGTATACGTTCAAAAGTGGCTAAGACAAATGCTTCTTTCTTGGAGTCTCGTTTCCCTCAAAACCTTGCTGTCATCAATGATACTGATATCTTCCTAGGGCATGGTTGTATCTCTGAGCATCTTAATATGACTATGAGTAAAGAGCTCAAAAAGCATTCTGACATGAAAATGTGCAACAGAATCGGAAATGCTGAAAACATAGGTTTGTCAATTGTGAGTACTCCCAATTTAGCGAAAATAATGTCCAGGGGAATTGCGTCAGCACCAAGGCTTTTGAATGCAGGGCAAACATTCAAAAACAGTCCACCAACAGCTAATATTCCTACCGTGGATGAGGAAATTGTGGTTGGCTTTGATGATGAAGCAGAGACCATTAAGGAGCGACTTATCGGAAGGAAAAAGCTAGAAGTTGTCTCGATTGTGGGAATGCCTGGACTAGGTAAGACAACTCTAGCAAAAAAAGTGTACGATGATCCTTTCACTGTATATCACTTTTATATTCGTGGGTGGGTCTATGTGTCTCAAGTATATACAAAGAGGGATTTGCTCCTTGGCATTTTAGATTCTGCGTTTCAGCTTAGAGATGAGATTTGTGAAATGAGTGATGAAAACTTAGGAGATGAGCTACGCAAACGCTTAAAAGGTGAGAGATATCTGGTCGTGTTGGACGACATTTGGAATATTGGGGTCTGGTATGATTTGGAAAAAGTTTTTCCAGACGACAATATTGGAAGTAGAATTATGTTCACCAGTCGGATTATAAATATTGTTTTCCATGCTAAATTTTGTAGCTCTCATCATCCACGTTGTTTAACTCAAGATGAAAGTTGGGAACTGTTGCAACAAAAGATATTTAAGGGAGTATACTGTCCCCTAGAGCTGGTGGAAACTGGAAAGCGGATTGCAACCAATTGTGTGGGACTACCGCTTACAATAGTTATAATAGCAGGGCTTCTTGCAAATACAGAGACAACGCTAGACTGGTGGAACCAAGTTGCCGGCAGTGTCAGTTCATACATTGCTAGAGACCCAAATCAGTGCATGGACGCACTGGCACTAAGTTACAACCACTTGCCACATCACTTAAAAGTATGCTTCCTCTATTGTGGAGCATTCCCCAAAAATTATGATATCCCAGTGTGGAAGTTGGTCTGGTTATGGATAGCAGAGGGATTTATACCACAAATTGGACAAAAGGGCAAGGAAGACACAGCGCACGATTACTTGATGGACCTAATTGATATAAGTCTTGTTTTAGTTGCCAAAAAGGGGTCTGATGGTGGAGTCAAAGCATGTCGTCTACATGATCTGTTGTGCGATTTGTGCTTGAGAAAAGCTGATGAAGAGAATTTTATGCAGCAAATTAATGAGTATGAACAAATCATTTCCTTTTCAGATCTGAAAAAGAGACATCAACGCCTGCATCCAATCTAGAGTTTTTCATTATGTTCCTTTAGAGCCTCATGTTGTACAAATTCGTTCTCTCGTGCTTTGGTCCCGAATCTGACACACTACCTGAGAAGCATGCATCGCACACTTATCATACTCTAAGTCATCTTAGGGTACTGGATTTCTCATGCATTCCTATCATATGCTTTTCTAAGGAAATATTGCAATTGAGTCATTCAAAGTATTTGGCGCTTCAGATTAGAGATGGAAGGGTACCGACTTCAATATCCAACCTTTGGAACCTGGAAAGCCTTATCATATCATCGAGGATGAATATTACAATACCACAAACCTTTTGGAAGTTGGTAAAGTTGAGGCATGTGCTTCTTACGTCAGGAGAAAATTATATTGAAAAGCCTTGGTTCGAAGTATCATCCACTACTGGCGACTATCCCTCTTTGAATAACCTCCAAACCATGTCACAAGTGTCTTGCTAGTTGTTGTCTGGATGTTTGGGAAAGGACTCCTAATCTTAGAAAGTTGGGATTTTGTGGGCCCATAATGTCAGAATCTGGTGACGTAACATTCCCTAATCTAGATTTTCTAAACCATCTTGGTACATTAAAGTTTCGGGACACAAACACCCATATCCGCATGTCACGCAATTTGCGATGGGAAAAGTTTCCTCCAAACCTTAGAAGGCTCACTTTATCAAATACTGATCTAAGGTGGAAGGATATGAAAATCCTTTGCTTGTTGCCAAACTTGGAGGTTCTCAAGTTAAAATTCCATGCCTGCATGGGAAATGAGTGGAAAACAACCAATGGGGGATTTCAGCGACTTAGAGTGTTGAAAATTTTCCACTCGAATATTGAAAAATGGGAAACCACTAGTACTCACTTTCCAAGACTTCGACAATTGATGCTAATAGGGTGTTCTCAACTCAAGGAAATTCCTTCTGAAGTAGGGGATATACTCACACTAGAGATTATTGAGTTGGTTGATTGTAGCACCTCTGCTATAAAATCAGTAAGACGAATTGAGGAAGTGCAACAAGGCGAGGGAAACGATGGTCTGCAAATACATATCATCCCTCCGGATTGGGAGCTCACTGCATATTCTTGACACTATGCTGAGCATGGGTGAATGCTGCCATGACTAAATTGAGGAACCTATGGTATTATGTTTCTTCTTATCTCCTTTACAGTGATAAAACATGTGTTAACCTTATCTGCTTCATGGTCTTCTAAATCATTGCTTTGAAATTGTTTACATAATCTGATTGGTAATTGCATGCTTATGTCTCCCTTATATTGAGGTCATCTAATGGATAATTCTTAGTATTTGCCCAATAGCATCACATTGGCCATTTCCCATTCTATTCCAGATATTTCGAATTTTGGCGTTGTAAACCTTGCTAGAGAAGTTGGTCCTGAGGTATTGTGAAGTTGGTGTGGTACTTTTACCATTGCACAAGCCTCTGTTTCTTTCATTGGGATTTCTTGTGTACTAGGAAGAATATTTTTACTATTGTTATGCTACTGAGAGAAAACCTGTTGTTTGTATTTTGGCAAGGAATACTTGTTTATCGTTCACTTTAGGGTCATGCTAATTTATCTATTAAAAATGGTCTATTTCAATTTTCCCCCTTTGTTCGTTAGCAAACCAAAGATGAAACAAAAACCGTATAATTTTGAGTTAGTGGCTTTCATAAGAATAGTGATTACAGTTAAAGAAGCAGGATGTTGTTCATCATGCTTCGCCTTTTATATGATAATTGAGAAACATTCTTATCGCACCAACACCATCTACTAACTTAAAGTTAAGAAGGGTGAGTTAATAAGTTTTCACAATTTGCAAGTTCCTGTACTTGGATCTCATCAGCTTACCTCTAGATTGTATTTTGTTGACAGGAGCAGTCTACTATTCAGAGGCAACCAGTGAGGATGTCTTGAAATATTTTGTACAGTTCTCTCTAATATCTCTCGCTTTTAAAGCAGGGTGTTATTAATAAAGGATACTTGTGAATGCAATAAGTAATGAAGCTTTTCTAATCACCAACCATTACGTGTATCAGGTTCCACAACTAATCATGCTTTTTCTTCCATATTTATCCTCTTCAGCAATATTTATGCAAGGAATTTCTTTTCAGATAGGGTTTGATCTATGCTTGAAACCAACCTTTGACTAAAATCATCAATCACACTACTGTACTTATTCAAGATGTGAAATAAAACTCTCCATTACATCAATATTCATTGTAATCTAGTTACTTCTAAGAAATATGCAGTAATCTTTGGGGCGGAACAGGATAAAAGTATGTCATTAAAAACCCACATGCAACCACAGTTACCAGAAACCAGATCATTACATGTTATAGCTAAGCCATCAAGTTTGCAACACAATGTGGCACTAGTTAACCAAATTTTGTATGAAATGAAACATTTTGCAACTGCACCAAGCAATTAAGTTGAAAATGACGAGGACAAATAGGAGAACCTCAAATGTCCATGAATAAGAAAAATTGAAACTTACGAGGACCAATGGTCCCTTTAATGTGGGATGCAAGGAGTGATAAATTTATTATAGATCCTTACCTCTAGTATTATTGAACAAAGTGCTGTCTTTAGATTCTAACTTGCATTCTCAATCGTGCTTCTATCTCTATGCCTTGTAAATTTAAGTACACTTCTTTGTCTAGGCTGCCTTCATTAACAATTTGTCTAAAACAATGGTTTAACAATTTAGCAATTCATTTCAGAATCCATACCCTGTTTTTTACTTAACAAGAATTGAAGGCTTTGTGTGGTGGGGGTTAATATTTGACTACAAGAAATGAATCCCAAAGGCGAGTGATTTTTCCTCATATCATCAAAAGAGAGAGAAAGAAGGCATTGGGTTTTAGATTTTGCCTATTTATGGAAGTATTGGTTAGTTGAAATAGCACTTTTTTCTTCCTCAATTCCATTCCTTTGTGTTTGCCAACAAAGACTAAAAAGCAATTTCCATTTCCAAGAATACCTTTTCAGTTCCATCCTACCTTCTCTTTATCCTAATTTGAAATGCCTTTTCTCAAATGGAGCTTAAATGTCCAACCTAGTTTCAGCCCTTGGTGTGGCATATCTTCTTTAATGTCCATGATGATACATGTCACAAAACTTGTTAGTACGTAAAGGGAAATTATTACAATGCATACTAATTAATTCGAATACTGGTTGATCCAAATGCTTGGTTCCTTCCTCGGACCCCAATTAAAATTATAGCAGTTCAAGTGCTTAAAAAAAATTTCACAACTGTATCACACTTTGACCTTTTGTCTTGGTATATTGTGAAGTTGTTGGCGAAATGCTGATCACATAGATAATGTCATTTGATTTGGATGCCAATAGAAAGATATCTCTTGATTCAGATTACATTTAAATTATTTCTGAAGATTGGTTATAAATTTCTTCTTCAGGTGTATTGTGTCTTTTGAGAATCAAGTCCCAACTGTTTCAGAAAAGCTCCCATTGGATCATCATCTTTCTTAAGATAATGACAAAAAAGATCTTGCAAAGGCAGATTGTTATCAACCTCATTGGATTGCACCAGACCAAGTTCACGGAATACTAATGTAAAATGGAACCCAGTAATTGTTAACCCAAATAAAGAAGCCTCTTCACAAGACCCAAGGCAAGTGTGGTAGAGTTAACCGTGAAGAATTTATTTTCATCCTTCATATGTTCATTTTTTCATCTATGTTCAATCTCGATGTAAATTATGCAGCATTATATTAAAGGGCTTTTTGCACTTTATATTATGAAAGATTTTAAAATTATCACTTTGTAGCCTCAAAAGTGTTGCAATATGACTCTTCTGTTAAAGTCAACACAAGAAATTAAGGTAAAATCAGAATATCATAACTTCTACCTCAAAGAATACAAATATAGAGTTCTATAGATTGCACTCAATTTCATGTCAATGGCATACTGGATGCAGACATTAATACTTTCCATATGGAGGCGGCCTGAGCCCCAGAAGTTACTCAGCACTTACCTTGGAGTCGCAATGTGAATGCCTGCAAAGCTAGAAGAACTTCTTTCAACTTCCCCTTAGTTTCAGCATCACTCAAGTTGCCATCACTATCAAACTTCAAAGGAGGTTGGAATGCGTTGAGGAAAAATTCAGGCTGATTAATGAAATGAAGATCAAGGTAAACTCCAATCTGGCGGAGATGATACTGTGATCGTCCACCACCAAAACCTCCTCCCGCACTGACGATAGCAGCAGCTTTGTCAGCCCATACATTTGGTGGTCTAGATGCCCAATCAATTGCATTCTTTAAAGGGCCTATTATGAAGGCAAAGAAATAGTGGTTAAACTTGAACGATGAGTAATAGAAACAACACGCACCACTGTAGTATATCTTGACAATTGAAGCATTTTTATACATTGAGCCTGAAACTAATTCTAAGTGTTAACTACTTAAATAAATTCCAACCGATATGTAAATCACTTGATGGCTTTGTGAGCAACTTAACAGATCCAACAACTCCAGCTATGTTGGAGCTCTATTGCTTATGAGCCTTGGACTAATTACAGTTTAGCAATGTAGTTGATAACAAATAGGAAAGATCAGGGATGCAACAGCCACCAGCTACCACACAATCAATCATTTTATGGAGATTGTCGAACAAGCAAAACCAAAAATAATTTATTCAGATACATTAAGATAATTTCTAAATATGTCATGATCTAATATATAGACATAAATATGTCTGCTAACATTACCAATGCGGAAACTGCTTAAAGATTTTTTGAAGCCAACAAAATCTCTAAATATACAATTACCGTAGCACAGAAAAGAGCAGAAAGCAACTTCTGATGTAAGTAGCAATTTCAAACTTTGACATTTATATCTGGCAGTTAATTAGAAGATCATAGCCACCATTTGCATTATCTAAGGCCTAAGTTTCAGAATCTTAAGCTGCTACATGGGTAAAAGCAGAGGTAATCACAATAGGCCTCCCCAAATAGGTTTTACTTAGAGGTTTCTGATTATGTTTACTCAGCTCACTCCAAGCAATGGTTTGGGCAGGTTGCAATGCTTAATCCAGAATTTAGGAAATGATTTACAAAATCAGAACCTGGATCTGCAACAAATCAGAAACTCCTTTTGCTTTCCCTACATATTTTCCTTTTAGAATTGTCTTGAATGTAACCCAGATCTCATATTAGGTACAATGGTCTGGTGTCACTTACAAGACTGAGGGTTTTTTTTTTACAGGGGTTTCTAGGCTTTGGTGCCACTTACATTTGGATTACCAAATAACAGGCCCAACCAGTGGACCACCCTAAGGGTTTACAAGACTGAGGTTATGGGTTGGAAATATTAGTAGATCCGCCAATGGTTGGAATCATGGCAACCAATTTACCCAATAGTGGCAAAATCGATACCTCCTATCCAACAACCCCAATTAATGGAACCAAACATACCCTATAATCCTGAAAGATTTATCAACTACCTAATTACTTGAGATATTAGTATAATATGACAAGGAGTTCTTAGTACCAGTTGAAACTTCAAATCATTTATACTTCACATCGTGTAAGCCTTTGAGAAGCCTCCACAGTCCTCACAGTATCACACACACACACACACACATGTATGTACAAATCTTCACAATGAAGTCGACAATTATAGTACCAGTGACTGAATAATTATACTCGGGCGAAGCGAAGAGGATGCTGTCGGCGGCGGCGATCTTCTGACGGAAAGCCTCGACGACCGGAGGGTAAGTTCCGTCGACCTCGAGATCCGTGTTTAAAAATGGCAGTGGCGATATGTCGATGTACTCTATCTGCATACCGTTGAAGGATTCCTTGCTTATCTGTATAGCTAAAACATTCACCAAAACCATCAATTCCTTATTCAACTCAGAAATTCTAGAGAGAGAGAGAGAGAGGGGGAGAGAAGTACCTGAACGGAGGAGGCCGCGATTGTAGGAACCTTTGCGGAGAGAACCACAGAGAGCTGCGACTTTGATCACTGGTGTCGCTGCTACTGCTACTGCTCCAGCTTCCATTTTCTGTTTCTCTCTCTTGACTCTCTTGTTCTGCACTTGGAGAAAGAGTTCGTCGCTGCTAACTTATAAAGGGAGAATCACACCTAAATTCCTTTAAGTTTGTCGGTATCCTTAATATTTAAAATATTATCCACAAAGTCTTTCCGCACGTAACAGTTTAACACTTAAATCCTTTTCGTTAATATCCTTAGTATATATGTTAATAAATTACATTCAGACTCTCTAACATTTATAAACGTATAATATTTAAATTTTTCAAGTTTAAAATATTATACTTAAACAAAAAATATCTCAATCAAATATAGAATATCAAATATTTTAAAATTTACAACTAAAATTCATATTTTATTATGTCATTTATTAAAATAAAATAAAAAATAATACAATTATATTATCTATTGAAATAAAACTAAAAAATAAACAAGCGGTCAAACTGTAATCTTCTATTTTTAATTGGAATAATTTGATAGTTTAATTTGGTCGTTTAAGCGACCAAATTAAATTTTAATACATAATATAATTATATACTAATTATAAATTTTTAAGAAAAATTAGATTTTTATTTTTAGTTTTATTTCAATAAATGTCATAATAGAATATGAATTTTGGTTGTAAAATTCATGTTTTATTATGAATGACTTAGACCCCTTGTTTGATTTTTTAGTTTTATTTCAATAGATAGTATAATTGTATACTAATTACGATTTTTTAATAAAAAAATTAAAATTTTATTTTTGATTTTATTTCAATAAATGATACAATAGAACATGAATTTTAGTTGTAAAATTTAAAATATTTGATAATATTTTAAATTTGAGAGGTCTAAGTATTATATGCTTACAAACTTTAAGTGGTATGGATATAATTTACTAACGGATATAACATTGACGATAAGGGTCTAAGTATTACGTGTATACAAACTTTAAGAGGTATGTGTGTAATATTTTAAATGTCAAGAATCTGAATGATTAAGTGACAAATCCCAAAAGATTTGAGTATAATTTTTCCTATATAAAACCAATAAAAAGAATGGGGTCCAAAGACTCCAAACTCATAAATTAAATTATATTTTGGGCAAAATCTAGTTTACCCCCTTGTGATTTGGAGGAGTAAAGTATAAATATTTTAACTTTTATGTTGCTTTCGTCTTCACCCATGTGAAGACTTTGACAAAAAGAAGAGAAACAAAACAAGGTAAAGAAAAAGAAAGGGAGAGAGAAAGAATAAAGAAATGTATAAAATAAAGGAATTGCTGCTAACATTGAATACATTAGTCAAAAGAAAAAAAAGGGACAATGCAGCCAGCAATTGCAGAAATTGGTGTGATACGCATGGTCTGTGATTGTGGACAATCTCGTAGAAAAGTGTTAGGAAAGATTGCAGTCTTGTAGAAAAAGTCTTGGAAAAAATTTGTTTCAACACTTGCCAACTAATTTGGTAGAAGATGTCCCACCTTCATAGCATATTAGGATAGCCAAAAACAAAGGAAAGTGGAGGAGGTCTTGAAAGCATAGTTTTAAAATCCGGTCCGGACATCAACCCGGCAAAGGGACCAAGTTAATGGGTTACTAGTTCAACCGTTGGGTCACTGGTTAGACCGGTAAAATAATAAAAAATAAAAAATAATTATAAATAATAATAAATAGACTAAAAAATTACAATAATTTTTTGATATGAGCATCTAAAACCAAAAAACCACCAATAAAAAAAACCCAACTAGTAACCACATCTCATTCCATAACATCAAAGACCACCACATATCTAAATTCAAATTTAAAATTTTCTAGCATCAACAACATCCCAATATTATTAAAAATATAGAAATGTTCACTTACAGACAGATGCACAATTTAGTTCGATCATTATACAAGTGAATCCGAGGGATTACATGCTAATTGGATCTCCACATCAAAATGACAGTGCAAGCGAGTGTAGACCTCAAACCTTCAGATGAAGCAACACAGGCAACTGAAAAAGTTAGTTTGATTCGCCAGGCGCCGCTCTGTGAAGAGAATTGAGGCACTCGACCAAGTGGAATCATCAGATCCTTCATAACCTCATATTCTTTGGCACTTACTTGGGCACCATCAAGCACCTAATAGACATTGCAAAACCAAATATACAGTTATTTTTATAATATATATCAGTAGATCACTATTCCAATGAACAATCAATTATTATGATTTAGAACAATTCAGCCACAGTATAGAAGAAACATCCACACCATCACAATTACAATCACGATCAACTTTGGATTTTCAACAATGCAAAAGGATAAGAAAATCAATGTATAAAAAATCAAAGCTTCATTTAATGTATAAAATATAGCATTATCAATTATCAAAGATTCAATGTATACAAAATACAAATCAAAAGATTTTTAAATGTCAAGGGATTTGAATCATTAAGTGACAAATCCCAAAAGATTTGAATATAATTCTCCCTATATAAAACCAATAAAAAAAATGGTGTCCAAAGACTCCAAACTCATAAATTAAATTATTTTTTGGGCAAAATCTAGTTTACACCACTTGTGGTTTGAATGTTTTGCACATGACACCCCTTGTGGTTTGGATGTTTTGCACATGATACCCCTATCATTTGGAAATCAACACATTACCCCCTTGTGCTTTTCGACCAATCTGCACAATTAACAACGTTAATTGAATTTATAAAATGACTTTAGTACCCTCAAAATCTCAACCATTAAATCTCAAAATAGGCCATATGTCATCTATTGACTAAAAATTCTGATGCCAAATTATACCTCGCTGCCCTATTCCTTGCAAGCATGTAATTAATTGCATGCATATTCCTTGAAGGGGAGAAAAATGAGAGCTACATGCATCCATACTATTCTAAGGAGTTTGTATCGTATGATTTATAGCAACATGATTCATCAAGTTTCATACCAACATGATTGGGTGAAAAGTAACATGGAAACAATTGTCCCACCATTGTATAGAAGACCACCAGAATGGAAAAAAAAAAGAAAAAAAAGAAAGAAAAGAAAGAAGTCAAGAGATGAAATACAAAAAATCTCAAATTTTGTAGAGGACCAATCCATCAGAATTCTAGATTATAGGAGAAGAGCCAAGAGTGTATCACGACAAAAGTGGAGAGGGGTCAAGTATATAGTTACTAACGAATCAAGACCTGCATCCCATGATGATGTAGTCTAAATTATGTAATCAAGCTTACATGGGGTGACGTCAAGGCCTTGGAGGCCAAGCTGTTAGTAGTATACTCTAAGACCAATTATATAGATGATATTTTGAGGTTGTACTAGTAACATTTATTATTTAATTAAATAAAAAAGATAATTAATTTATTATGTTACTAACTAATTTCATTTTAACATGCATGATAAAGTCTATAGAGTATAAGTTAAGAAGATAGTTTCTCAAAGTGTTGAGAAGAGGAGACATATACTTCTTAGTACTTAACTCTTAAATGTTCTTAGTTAGTCATAAGATTATTATGTGGGTACTATGTAATCTAAATAGAATAGCATACACTATGTTTACTCATATTTGATATGAGGTGACTCGTCCAAGATACTAGTGTAGAGACACTAAAGTAGGTGTGTGAGTGCTTGTTAGAGAACAAGTACACAGAACATGACCATCGACTAACGTAAGATTTTTCATATGAAGTTTTATATACCTGTTAATGTTAAATCCTAAAGTTACAATTATGCAATTGATCCTCAGAGTTGAGACATTATAGTTGTCTTGTGCATGAACTTCTATGCTTTAACTATACAACATATTCATATATTAACTATGTAACTTGGAAATGTTTGTTGGACATAGTTAGACATGCATGGAGACTTATGAGTGTACAACATGAAATCTATCACCCTTAGTAAATAAAGGGAGAATGTCATATGTGATCTTCTAGGATATGACTCAAGGAGTCCTTGCCCAAGGCAGAATGACAATTAAAAAATAGTTTCTAATTGATCAGAGACACCCCCTTGATATTTTGAAATGTCATTGGCACCTCCTGTTAGAATTTGTCGGATAACGCCCATTAACGAAAAATGATAATTTTACATAATTACCCCTTAATATAATATTACCAGACTTTTTAACCAAATCACGGTTTGACAAAACCCTCCTGAGCCCTAACCCATAGAAAATACAAGAAGGCTATCAAGGAAGAAATTCAAGGGAAGACGAACGGCCCTCCTTCGTTGTTTGTCACACACGGGAGTTAAGGTTAGTCATAGTTTCATACTGATTAGGGAGTTTGGATTAGAGCATATAAAACTAAGGCATGTGAGAAATTTATTGTTTTCTACAAAACATTACAGTGAAAAAACATTAGCATGAAATTAGGGCTTTACAAATTAGATATTATTGTGTTTTCCGTGAAACTTGTTGTTTTCTTCAAATTTGTTGATCCTTTCCATCATTAACGTAATAATTTTATTTTGTCTTCAAATGGAGGGTCTAATTTTCCACTAGAAAATACTTTTCCTTTGCATGCCTACGGTAATTCCAACCCAAGAATCCCATACATTACACAAAGTCTACATAATCTTTCCAACCACCATCAATTGGTGGGCCCTACCACTAGCAAAGACGTCCAGTCTTCTTCTGCAAATAGCAAGGTAAGAATCAATTCCAAATGCATAAGAATTCCACCTACTTTTATGGCCCACCATACTTTTTTTTTCTTCTAATGCTTCCATATCTTTGAATCCATCTCCAAGGCTTCCTACGTGAAAGTCTTCACCATGGTACCTCTTTTCCATCAAGAATCCCATAAAATATCCTGTCACCTCTTTCACCTATACAGGGGTGCCACTGACATTTCAAAAAATCAAAGGAGTGTCTCTGTAATTAAATCAATCTACAGGGAGTGTCAATATAATTTACCCTAAAATTCATTGCATAATTGGACCGGACTCATATTCTTATTTGTCGAAAATCAATCCAAATACCATACGTGGCCAAACAATAAGCCATCTTAGAATCTAGATCTCCTCTAATATATTTTCCTACAATTTCTTTTTTGGCATATCATTGAGTGAGGGGCTCACTTGTCTACATTTAGTCTGACTTAAATACATGGTAGATGATCTGTTTAAAAAATTGAAGAAAAAATATGTTGAAGGGAATCCTACTCTGCCATCTTAAATTAGCAATGCATGTATTAGACTCTTTCAAAGCCGTTATTATTATTACTATTACCTTAAATTAGAATGCATAATCTTCTTTTGAACTTGTAACGGATGTGTACAATTGGAATAGTGTGAATGCAATAATCGAAGACATGCAATGTGAAATGTGGAATGTGGAAGACATAATAATCGTTATTATGTGGAATGTGAAAAACTTAGATATTCAAGACGATAATATGAGACATGCAAATTATAGTCGAAGCGGTCAAACTGTGAATTCCCAAAACTAACTTTTTCAATGCAGAATGAGTTGAACTTTTTAATTTTTAATTTGAATGGCCCTTCAACCTTTCTCTCCTTTTTTTTTTCCTGGTCGGATGACCTAGGTGTTCGGACTAATTTACGCGTACATGAAATCTATCACCCTTAGTAAATAAAGGGAGAATGTGATATGTGATTTTCTAAGATATGACTCAAGGAGTCATTGACCAAGACAGAACGACAATTAAAAAATAGTTTCTAATTGATCATTAGGAGTCATAATCCTAATATCGAACACATAAAATTGAGTTAGGAGTTTGACAATAATTTCATACCCTAGTAATTCAATTGGGACATTGTTTGATAGAAAGATTGAATTGCATAGTAACTGTAGACTTAATGAGTTCTTTACCTACTTCGTGCTATCCGGAGGTTGATTATGATATGCTGATAGGTGTCACTCATGATCAGTAGAAACTCGAAGAATAAAATTAATATATATAATTGTTCTTCATAAAGGGAGAATTAGAAGAGTTCTAATTCAAGCTAAATTAGAAAGAATTTTAATTTAAGATGCTACTTGTAGTTAGTATCGAATGCCTACAACCCGGTATGCTTGAACCTAAAGGATAAAGGAGAGAAAATCAATCAAGAGTTAATTAGGGTGAAAACCTAATAAAGAGTTAATTAGAAATTTTATTATAATTAATGGTTAATAAAGGGGCTATATATAATTATGAGATAATTACAACTAGACCTAAATTTGGATTAGAGTCTTCTAAAACTCTATAAATATCTTCATATAGGAGGTGGATATATGAAATAACAACTTTCTCTTGCTAGCATAAGAAAATCCACCAATCTTTCTCTCTCTACTAGTTTATCAAAAGTTGAGGTAGATTTTTTAAGTTTATCAATTCGTGTGGATACCGATAGAGGTCAAACAATTGCGAGGTTTGTGGCAAAGATCAAATTCAGGTTTGAAAATTCATAATTTTTGAGAAAGCTTGAAGATTGTTAAAAGCACGCTTCAAGAGGTAACCCTTGATCTTCTCTATTGACTTAGGATTTTGATTTGTATTAAACATGAATAGGTCTTGGAATGAGGAATTAATATTTTTTTTTTAAATTTCGCTTCATTTATTATATGATTTATTTCACAAGCAACATCTTGGCTATAAATAGCCTCTTCATACAATGAGTAAGCAGGAGAAAAAAGGAAGAAAGAGAGAGGAAAGAATAGAGAAGAAGAAAAGGAAAAAAAAGAAGATACAAAAACTTATGAGATTTTAGGGTCAAAAATTGAGCAGTGATTTTACTTTAAAATTTAAGAATTTGAGTCGTGGTATTTTAAATTTCATATATATTGGAGTCATTTATGGATTTGAGGTATGAGATAGTATATAATATGCTCTTGCAAAGAGTGTCATTTGATTATCTGAAATTTGTATTCCTATTTATTATTCTGATTGATATTAAATCCTGACACTTTTATTGATTGAATTGTATTTTGGGTTAAATACTTTGGGGTTGAGTGATACATGTACAAAGTGTACTTGAGGCATAGTTTGTAGAATATGATTGTAATCCTACGAGGCCTGATTGTTCGATTTGATTATATTCCTGAGGGGTGTGATATGAATACGAATTTATATGCTGAAGTGTCATTTGTCATGTCACCAAGAGGAACCGAGTATGAGGCTATATTTGATAGCAGTTGAGTTATGTGGCGTGTCAAATTGATTGATGATTTTGTTGTTCATGTTTCCTATCATTGAGTTATTTGGTATTTGATCAGTCGTATCTTTTTTATCGTTAAATATATTATTTCCTGTCATATTGTATACTTTTCCCTTTTTAATATTTTTCAGGATTATCTTGGAGGGAAAGACCAGAGTGGAGATATGAGAGAATTGCAGATTTATAACTTTATGGGTTTATTGTAGGGATGTATAATTTGAATATATATTGTCGAAATTATTTTTATTTTGAGGTAATTAGAGCCCTGACCCTATATTTGGAGATATATTTGTGATATTTGTGGTATAATGTGATCGATTTATCAAGTAACGCAATTAGAAAACTGGAGCATTATAGAAGGAAGATACCAAGAAGAGGAAAAGGCAAGGAAATGCCTAAAATTGAAATTGCTCATGGCATAGGGGTTTTATCTGATGGCTCGGGTTGAAGGGGATTGCATGGTGTTGGAGCAACTTCGGGCAATGAAGTTTTTATTGATGGCCTAGGGAAGGGTAAAGCTAGGGTTGGTTTTGGCAAAAGAATGCAAGTGTTGAAAAAACTTCTGGCCTAGGGGTTTATGGTAGAAGGGATAGTTCTGGCAGATGTTGAGGGCATAATATTGCATATTTCATTGCTTAATTCATCCTTTTTGCACATATGTTTGATGTTTAAATCTTTTGAATTATGTAGAAATTGGAGTAATGAGTGTATTTGTGATTATAGGTACAAAAGGAATTGAAGGGAAACATGTTAAAGCAAGCACAAGTTCATTAGAAATCACTAGGACGAAGAGAAGTTGATGTAAAGGAGCAAGAAGAAAGAAATCAGAAAAATACTTTCTTCAACAGGTTGGACTTGTATTGGTTCATCGGGCATAAAAATATACTTCAGCCGATTAAACATTTCTTCAACCGGTTAAAGGGGTTATAGAAGTTTTCATTAGAGCCTGCAAGTCCAAGATGCTTTAAGGTCTTTAACCGGTTGAAGATTGGGTTCAAACAGTTCATCAAAGATATATTAGATAGAAAATAAGATACTGAGAGCTCTTCGCACTGAACCAAGAATAAGGACTTTTCTCACTTTGCACTCCGAAATATGTTTTGATTCTTACTTTGCACTACGAAAGATTATTTTTTCTATGTTGCACTTTGAATGTCATAAATTGATTCTAATGTGGCCCTCAGACTAACATATGTTTCAGATTCCGTTAAAATTTGATGCACATGTCATCCACGTGTGTTGTTTTTAGGCAAAACTATAAACTCAACATTCATATCCTTGGGTTTCATGTGCATCAATTTTTAACAGAATCTAAAACAGATGTTAGTCCGAGGGTCACATTGGAACTAATTTATGATACTGAGGGTGTAATGTGAAAAAAATAATCCTTTGAAATACAGACTAGAAATTGAGACATATTTTAGGGTGCAAAGTGTGAAAAACCCCAAGAATAATTCAAACTCTTCTTTATTCAAGACCTAGTAAACTTCTCTTACCCATATTGCTGGTTCTAAGATTGGCATGTGAACTGTTGGAATTTGACCCAAACTCTCTAATTGTTATAAAGGAGAGTTTATTGCGTAATCAATATGAGAATCCTATATGGAATATGATTATATTGGAAGAGTTTTAATATACCATGAATTGGTATATTAGACATGTGATAGAAAACATAAAGATCAAATTGTATCTGAATAGGTTTGGGTTACAGTATTTTATCCCTACAAATAGGGTTAAGTATTATGTAATCAGTTACCAGATGACCAGTTTTTCAATGAATAATACATTGATGTTGATACATCTCCTTTTGGTCTAAATCATTGGGTATTTTGTTGTGTTGCATTTTTTTACCTTCTTGGCCCTGGTCACGATAAACTCTCACCTCGTTCAGTTAAGTGCATCTTTCTAGGATATTCTCGTATTCATAAAGGTTATCGTTATTATGATCCTTTCTCTCGTAGGTATTATGTCAGTGCCGATGTCACCTTTTTTGAGTCAACTTCTTTCTTTTCTAATACATGAACTGCTTTTTCATCATATTTGATCTCTACTAGTCAGGGGGAGCTAATATTGTCTCTTTTGCCTGACGATGTATCTTCTCCCTCTCCGGCTACTAACCCTTCTTTGCAGGTTTACCATCATTCCACGAATAGACATGTTGTTCCATATGCTCCAGCTCCCCAACCAATGTCTGATTCTATTGAGGTCCTCTCTCCTGAGTCGCCTGATTTGCCTATTGCATTACAGAAAGGTACTTGTACTTGTACCGAACATCCCTTTTCTTTTTTTGTCTCTTTACAACGACTTTCCTCTTCATTTTTTTTGTTTTGCATCTGCCTTGTCTTATGTTCTTGTTCCTAGCTCTTTGAAACAGATATTAACATCTCTAAGATGGAAACTGGCTAGGGATGAAAAAATTAAGACACTTCATGAAAATAATACTTAGGACCTTACTTCTCTTCCATCTGGTAAACAACATGTTAGTTGTCGCTGGGTGTATACTATGAAATATCATCCTGATGGTTCTGTTGAGCGGTTGAAGACACGGTTGATTGCTAAAGGTTATACTCAAATCTATGGTGTGGATTACAGTGAAAAATTCTCCCCTATTGCTCTCCTTGATTCTGTTAGAGTTCTTATTTCTATTGTAGTAAATCCTAATTAGCCTAGTGGCTATTCCCATAACACCATGAATCACACTCCAATATTTGTTAAGCTTTTCCAACACATTCAAGGCCATATATTTTATCACGTCTTTGGGACTTTGAAGCCACTTAGATATTTCTACTCTTATCCCACAAATAGTTGGAAAGTATACATTGGCAGTAGGATACTTTGTACCTGAAAACAATTTTGTTGCACTATGAAATAATTCCAAATTTTCACAAATCTCTCTTGCCACTTCCCAATCATCTTCAGTCGGACAAATCTTGTAATGAGAATCTTGATATTTCAAGCGAGCAAACACATATCTATAAATCAAACTAGTTTAGAGCATGAGAAAAGTAGTGTTCTATCAAGTCTTAACATCAAGAGCAAGCTTCTTATTACTTGGAATATGTATCTGATGAGGTGCCTCTTCAAATTTTTGTACTCTCTTGGGAGATGCTGTCCAATAAGCAACACTATCATGAATTCTTTCAATACCATCTCCAATCACATTCAAACCATTTTAGACAATTAAGTTGAGAATATGTGCACAACAACGCATATGGAACAACTGACCATGCAATATTAGTGAACCAAATGGAAGTTTATCCAACATAATAGCCACAATTGCATCATTAGTGGTACAATTATCCACGGTCAAAGTTATCAACTTTTTATCAAGGTTCCAATCGAAAAAGCAATCCATCAAACACTCTACAAGAACTTCATTGGTATGTGGATAAGGCACATATAAAAATCTAATGATAATACAAATACAAAAGAAAGATCATTAGATATTTAAAATAAATAACAGATGTTAATGAAAGATCATTAGATATTTAAAATAAATAACACATGTTAATGGAAGATCATTAGTACCTTATTATTCGACTTTGCAACGTCCAAGAACTGTCAATAAAGTGTGTGGTGATTGTCACGTATCCATTTCTTTGATTGCTTGAGGACCACATGTCCGTAGTGATAACAACTCTACATTTTATTTTTTCCAACAACTTCATTGTCTTCACTTTTTCGATTTTGTAAATTTGAAGGATATCATTTCTGAGTGTTTCGGGATATCATTTTGAACATGGGTTGAAGAGTGTGACAATATTTTTGAAACCCGTGATGCTCAACCATACTAAGAGGATATTCATGCAATATAATCATATTGGCAAGATCCCTCCTCCCCGTCTCTTGAACAAATCGCCAATTCTCCATGGTTTTTTCGGTATCCTTCTTTGATTGGTTTGATACCAATAAACCTTGGTTCAAATTTTTATATTTCTTTCTCGGACAACTTTTAAGATGGTCATGCAAGTGGCTAGTTTCATTCTTAGCACCACTAACAAGTAATTTCGTACATTCATTGCATTCAGCCTTTAACTTCCCATCAACTGTTTTCCTCTTGAAATGATTCCGTACAATTGATCTATGCCTATCTGTTTCACCAAGAGTCATTGGAGTTGAGTTGGTAGATTGATCTTCATTAATCGAGATTGGAAGTTGGTTACTTTCACCCGGTGTTGTAGAAGTTTCAGGAGTTGCAATATTATTTTTCACTTCTTCTCCTTCCATTGCTTGTAATCAACAACATGTAAAAATCAACTTTCACATAATATAATATAAAATTTAGGAGCAATTTTTACCCCTGATTTTCCCTTCCCCCCCTTTTCCATGGACTTCCTGAGTTATAGTTATAGTAGTTGTAGAACAGTATGGGTTAAACTACACACATACACACAGTATGGGTTAAACTACACAAATAATATATGGGTTAAACTACACACATACACATAGTATGGGTTAAACTACACAAACAATTTTTGGAAAAGAAGTTTGTTCCTTTGTATTGTTGTGAAGGATTAAAGCCATTTAAGGCTTAAATCCTATTTGACTCTTTGATTTCAGTTTATAAAATTTATCTTTTCTTAAAAAAAAAAAATTCATAGGAAGGGGGAAGAGGGGGCAAAAAAAAATCTAGAGTTCATTACAGAAGAAAAAGCAAGCAAATTCAAAATTAGTGTCAAGTAGCTAGCAGGAGGTAAAAAATGATGTTCATATATAATCCATCTGTATGAATCGTACCATGAAGGAAGAAGGAACAAAATTTAATATAAGGAATAAGAAAAGAATTCGATCTATCTATGAAGTGGCTTAAACCAAATTCAAACAGTTCAACTAGAAACAGGTTCATAAATTGTTCATTATGATTATCCAAAGATTTAACTAGGAAGCTTACTAAAATTAACAAAAGCCATCAAGCCCAAAAATTAAACTGTCTAAAGCTTGTAGATAGTTATTCAACTAATTCAAGGAAGTTTTTATTCATATTCATTTTTGGGTGATAAAGGTGTTGGAACCTCTTAGATCACACAATAGTTCCTGTAAATGGTTACATGTATAAAAGAAGGTTAATGCTTCAACGTTAACGACAAATTATATCGAAGAGATTACCTCATGTATATATGTGAATTCAAAACGAACAAAAAATCATACAATTTAATTTTCAACAGATCATATTCCAAGAATCGACGAAAACATATCACAGAGAGAAAAAAAGGAGAAATGGAGAAAATGAGAAATCACAGAGAGACTTACCTGGTCATTGGAGGGCCTGCAATCAATAATGGAGAGAGATTGAGAGAGACAGAGCGTGAAGAAGAGAGACATTCAGGCCTGTGGAGCGGAGGCTGTATATATATATAACGAGTATACGGGGGCGGGGCGGGCCGGGAGTAAGTGTCAGTCTATCCCTGCATTCATCCCCTCACGGGTTTATACGGGTATCCCCGTATACATCCACCGTCCAATACGTATGGTCCATCCCCAGTCTAAACGGGGCGGGTTTGGACGAATACCAATTTTTTCCCGATCCACTGCGATCCCTAGAAGAGACTAATATGGTTAATTTGTTTTTTAACCCGAAGATGTCCTCTCCATTTACACGAAATACAAAAATGTATCTTATATATCTCAACCAACCAACAAAGAAATAACTAAATTAAGTAGGCTTGTGGGATTAGTAATAGACTCAATCTAATCCTAAGACCTAATGCTAATCCAATTATTTAAATATATTAATTTTTCAAATTAGGTCCTAATAGCCATACTCTTTTATTCCATTAGATAAATTAAAAAATCTTGGACAAAACTACCTAAACAAAATTAGAAAAATGTGGGGCCCTATGCAATGGCTTAGTTGGCCTGCCAATCAAGCCGGCCTTGCCCACCCCCAACAAAACACACACACACACACACAAATACACATTTTTTTGTTCTCTCTTTAGTGAAGAATAATATATAAATATGTGGATAAATTGTACTGATAGTCACTGAATTATGTCTATAATCTTCGGCGGTCACTAAACTTTCAATTGCATTATTGTAATATTTAAAATTTCTTACTTATATAATCTTCGGAGGTCACCAATGATACTCCTTGTCTTATAAAGGCTGTGCTTTCATAAGGTCAAGAGTTCAAGTCCTCCTTTCCATTCCCCTTCCCCCTCCCAAAAAAAAAATAAAAAAATAAAAAATAAAAAAAATGTACAATGATTATGTATCTTTTGATGATAATTGTCACGTGTCCACTTTTGCCAATACCAAGCCCACCCTAGGCCTATACCAATGGTTTGGCTAGGGCTGAAATGAAGATTTATTTTTTGGGCCTCCAAATAACCCGAGTTGAGTTGATATTTGGATGGGTTAAACTCAAATTTTCGTGTGGCCCAATAACCCATACTAAAAAGCTAGTAAGAAAGGGACTAATGTGACCACATCAGACAAGGCTGATGTGCAATGGTTGGCCCAAAAAACTTTTGTGCCTATATTAGATGGTTCAAATTTTAAAGAAAACTATTGCCCCAAATAAACATGCGGTTTGTAATTTGAATTGGTTAAATTCAACGGAAAATTGTGGATGGGTACCATATAAGATACCAGTAATAACTCGTGCTTAAAGGCACTTTGCAACTTAAAAAAACCCTGTAATTTGAAATAATTTTTCTTTCATTTGTTTTAAACTTTTAATTAAAGAAATTGAAATCAATCTAACCCATGTTATTTTTTCAAAAATTTTCGACACAATTTCCTTTAAAAATAAAAATTCAGAGAAATCTCAACCTATCTACATTACTAAGGTGCTGTTTGGTAACGTTTTTATTTCTCGTTTTTCGTTTTTGTTTTGACATTTGGAGAAAACAAGAGAAAAAAAGTCGTTTGGTAATTGTTTTCGTTTTTTTTTTATTGTAATCGTTTTGAAAATCGGCTCCGTTTTTAAAAACGCTAAAAAGTCGTTTTTGAAAAAATGAAAAACGTTTAACGCGCGTTTGCTTTTAATGAGGTCAAGGCTTCGAGCCTTATTAGCACCAAAAAGACATATTTATTGGGCATCCATATAAATAGTACCCAAACCCTAACCCCTCTGTCTTCGTCGCCTCAGCTTCATCGTGCCTCCCTCTCTCTCTCTCTCGCCTGTCATCTTCGTCGCCAAGCACACGCAGCCGAACCACACGAAGCCGAACCACACGAAGACAACCCAAAGCACAGGGATCAGACGCCATCTCCCCCCCCCCTCTCCCTCTGTCACTCTCACTCTCTCTCTCAACCTTCTCTATTTGGGTGGTGGTGGTGTGGTGGGTTGGTTGGTGGTGGTGGATTTGGGTGGTGGTGGGTTTTCGGTGCTGTGGTTAGGGATTTGATTGGGTGGTGGGTTGGTTGGTGGTGGTGGATTTGGGTGCTGTGGTTAGGGATTTGATTGGGGAAGGCCTCTTGATTCGGTGGTGGTGGGTGGATTTGATTGGGGATTTGATTGGGTTATGAATTTAATTGGGTTTTGATCGTTCTTCCTGATTCGGTGGTGGTGGTGGGTGGATTTCGGTGGTTGTGGGTTGGGTTTCGGTGGTTGTGGGGTTGGGTTGGGGGGTGGTCAGTGGAGGTGGGTTTTGGCAGTGGTTTTGGGTGCTCAGTGGTGGGGTTTTGGTGGCGTTTCGGTGGTTGTGGGGGATGGTCAGTGGGGTAGGTTTTGGCAGTGGTTTTGGGTGCTCAATGGTGGGGTTTCGGTGGTTGTGGGGTTGGGTTGGGGGGTGGTCAGTGGGGGTGGGTTTTGGCAGTGGTTTTGGGTTCTCAGTGGTGGGGTTTGGGTGATAAATTTTTGGCATAATACCAAACAAGTTTTTTATTTTTGTTTTCACAAGTTTGTAAATATAAATGACTATCAAACATGTTTTAAATTTTTAATTTTTATCACAAAAAAACCAAAATTGATTCTGTTTTTCATTTTTAAAAAAAACTAAAATCATAAACGTTACCAAACGAGCCCTAATATATCTCATTGTATATATCATTGTCAAACACAAATCATTGCATTGTCCGACACAAACCACTGCACTCCAATCTCAAGAAAAAATTATTCAACCTAACTTAAAAACATCATCATATTTTAATCATTACCCAATCCAAACTAAAATAACATTTATATATTACTAACAAAGGTCACAGTCACATGTTATATACTCAAGTCTAACCAAAGATTGACCTATGGCTAAAGATACTGTGTAATACAAAAAAATTTCTATTTTGAAATAAGTTGAAGAAAGATTAATTTAAGCTTATAAAGAAAGCTGAAGGAAATAATGCATATCAATAGGAAAAAACTTCAAATAGTTTCTTTCAATGTTACAATAATCAAATGAATTATAAGGAATCTTACTTCCCATGTCTTAATTTTTCCAAGGAGATTGACATTAAAAAAAAAAAACACTTCTTCGACAATTTAAGTTCCGGTCCCATAGCATTTTTGCGCACTATCAGCACCTGCATGATCAAATTCATAATTAATTAAATAATTTTAGCCAAAAATATGAATTCATAATCTTGAGATTTGCCGAATCAAGAGTTATCCAATTTCAGTATTAAGTTATTTTAAATACCAAAATTGCGCAACAAATATCAAGTCACTTTAATTAAAATCAAATGTAAAGATTGCAACAACAAAATCAACATATTCAATATTCACATGTTAAGTCAAGTTTTTCACAGCGTGATTCAAGGTTTAATGTGATCAATGACGAAATAGGATGAAATTCATGAAGTTTGATTCATGCTAGAAAACAATACTGAGTCTGAAGGTGATGAAGATGATTCTACCACCAAAGAAAGGGAGAGTTAAAAGGAGGAGTCAAGCAAGAATCCTCTGACCCAACCCTGTACATAGTCAAGCAACCCCACATCTGCTATGGGGAGCCACACTTGCATAGTTCTATGAAAGGAGTCTCATCAACAATATATTAAAGAGATTTGTAAACCACAAATTTAAAAGAGACTCACTTCTTATTAAAAAAAAAAGCCTCTCAAGTGACCACACCAATTAGTTAAAAAAAAAAGTGACCACACCGATAACCCTATGACCCAAATCCATCACAAACACCCTTTCACAATAATGGTGGCTTACTCACTTCTTGAACCCCCACTAATTTTAGATTGAAAAACGTATTTTGATCCATTTCATCCAAAGCTTAGGTAATTTGAAATGCAACCAACATAAAACTATAAATATATGTTCTATAGCACTAAACATGATAATAAAGAGCTAAGAGTTAGTAAACAGAAAGCACAATTAATTTACGATATATTCACATCTATTGATTTTGGAACAACACCCAAAAACATGACAACAAAAATTCTAAAAAAAACATTCACCCACGTATCCATATACCCAAATCTATATCAAAATCAATCCATGAACACACAACCACCGAAAGAATATATGCTAGTCTATATGTTTGAACGCATGAAACAACTATTCATTTCATGGGGAGAAAGATAGAAAAATTTAAAATTTACCAACTTGACTTTGGGCTCATATCGAATGTTCCAACTTTTCATCTTCGTAGCCCACACCAACAAAAACAACCACACCACACCCAAATCCTAAATCTGAAACATAATGCATACCTTAGTTCAACAAAATTCAATCCCCCAAACCTATTAGTAAAACAAAACCTGCGGCATTGGTGATTGCGTCAATTAATTGTCATGCAAACAACCATCAAAGCAAGAAGCAAATGTACAAAGCCACAACAACAAATATTCAGGAAACTACTAACACACAACATTCAATCAAAAAACACTAAAAACTATATTGCAACCCTATGTAATGAAAAACCCCACTAACACCCAAATTAAACCCTGCTCTTGTCCATATACAATATGGCTTACTCCATAACAGTTCAACTCAAGCTTCAGAACATGAAGGAAAATTATGTCATCACGAACCGGAATCATACATCACCAACACTTCTTTATACAAAGCAATTAAAAAATGGATGAATTAAAAAGTCATTTCCAATTATAGAAACAAAAATGAAAACACACTAATTAATTTGTCATTATATTTTTCATAATGAGCTACTATCACAAAATTCTCAAAAACCAATTCTTTTTTTTTTTCCGCAAATTACATGAATTAAAACCAAAAAGACAAAAACCTTTACATTAGAAGTATACCATAGTATTTCTCCGCGGCAAAGACTTTCAATCAAATTACCGAACTTCGAGCGAATTTGGTGTGATGTAAAAGGGAAAGAGCTTATAGTATTTCTCTGAAGCATTTCAACAAATAATTAATCTACAATATGATTTCAGCCATAAACCAAAAAAAAAAAAAAATTGTGGTTGTGGTGGTGTGTTTGAGGTGGGTGTGTGAGTGTGATTGCGTGCAAGGGGTGTGTGTGTGTGTGCGTTGTGTGATGTGTGTGCTGAACAATGGGTAGATGTACTCTGTGGGCTTGTAGTGAGTGTGCTCTGTCTCTCCCTAGCAATGGACTCATACTTTCAGACACTGTGTAACCAACCCAACAAAAGTTCAAAATCATCAAATTGTGCCTAAGTTATTAAAACCAAAAAGACAGTGCATTTAAACCAAGCACATCACCATTTTTCCCAAAAGAGTGCAAACAAAGTTCCAATTCCTGTAAAGATAGCAAAATGAATTCAGTTCGCAAATAATCAAAATTTTCTTCACATGATACAAAGAAGGCTACCCTGAAACAATTGCAATATAAATGTTGTGCCCATTCAATGCATACAACATAATCTAACTCAAGTAACAAATAACCCAAATTCATGACCCCAAAACCAATCCAAATCACTTTTTTTTCGATTACCAAAATAATAAACAATTAAACATAAATTCCCCATACTCACCACTTCGAATCTAATA
This sequence comes from Ilex aquifolium, assembly GCA_951799425.1. Taxonomy (NCBI): domain Eukaryota; kingdom Viridiplantae; phylum Streptophyta; class Magnoliopsida; order Aquifoliales; family Aquifoliaceae; genus Ilex; species Ilex aquifolium. The sequence continues at coordinate 19,647,446 of OX637407.1, read as the reverse complement.
ACCAAAATAATTAACAATTAAATTTAAACCCCAACAAATCATATTACTAATATACGAAAGGCGAACTTTGATCATTGCAATGTATAGTATGGATCAATCGCAATTGCAAATGTCATTAGCATTCACTTTATGCAACAAATTGGGTACCTGTAAACCACTTTCCAAATAAAACATCAAATTCTACAAAGTTTTCAAATGATGGAGGGAGAGAGGGAAAAGAAAATTAACATGCAGTCCTAAAACTCCATGATTTTCTTTTTCACAAATTCCACTGGCCACCGTGCTTTAGATCTTGACACCTTGTGGTATGAGTTATGATGACTGTCATCATCCAAATAAATGCATAGTGGCTACAACAATAATGAACGATGTGAGGCAACCATAGCGTTGATTAATAAACTAGAAATGTATAGCATTGATCACTAAAATATGGTACATTCTGAAGCACTATTGTTATATAAAGAATCAAAGAATGGGAAATCAAAAATTTCGAAGTAAAACTAAAACACGTAAGGAGAATGGATCACAAATAAAGGTGGAAAGTAAGACAATCATTGTTATCAACTCCTTGTTTCTCTCGGCAACAGATTTAATGTATTCACCAAGCTTATTATAACATCCCACTCTTTACATTTGATTAATATTTCACACAAAAATTTCTCCCATATTTGTTACAAAAATTGTACTCCAGCTTTATCACCTAAATGGAACAAAATAAGTGTTCTTGGACCAAAGACTCGAGCCCGCACTTACAGAGAATCCAAGCATGAGACTCGAAATCTAACCCCAACAAAAAACACTATTGAAGTAGAAGATCTAATTTTTCAGATCAGAGAACCCATAACTTACTGATAAACTTCATCGAACAGGAGGTGGGTGTGGCGTTGGTGGCTCAGTTTTGGGGAAAGGGCAAAATTATGAGATTGTGCCAATCTTTAGCCTCCCGTAACAAAATCCTACAATCCTATCATTTAATTTCTTACAAAACTTATCAAACCATTTGAAAATATAACACCCAATATGAATAGATTCATAGAAAAGTTACAAAACACCCAAATTATCAAACCAATTTGCGAGAGAAAGCATGGAATGAATTCCAAAAGTCCTAAACCATTTAGTTGTATTCTTTATGTTCGTTGTGAATGCGCTAAAGGCGAAATGAGTTCAAATCAAAACCCTAACATACAATTTCATCCAAACAAATCAAAATAAACAACAAAATTAAAAAACCCAATTAAAAACCCCATCATTTGAAAAGCCAAATTAACATCCAAATGATGTGTGTATATGTGTATAAAAACCTAAATTAAACACCCTGTGTGTGTGTGTGTGCGTGTTCTTTATTTGTGTGTGTGCTCTATGTGCGTGTGTGCGTTGATGTGTGTTGTGGGTTTGTGTGTGTGTGTGCGTGTTGTGTGTGTGCATGATATGTGTATATTGTGTGCGTGAGATGAAGAGAGGTGAGAAAGAGAGAGAACACTATTGAAGAAAGAGAAAGAGGAGAGACATGATCTAATCTAGGGTGGGTGATCGTCTCTGGTGGATTCACCAGTGGTGGACTGAGCCATAGTGTGTTCTGTGCGTGAGATGAAGATATGTGTGTATGTGAGTCGTGAGATATAAAGGTTGTGCATGCTGGTGTGTGTCTATGTGTGAGTCGTGAGACAGAGAAGGTATGTGTGTGTGTGTCTGGGAGAGAGAGAAGTACCTGGGCGATCATGGTAGAGGAGCAACTAGGTTGGGCGCTGAAGCCATGGCAGAGTGTATGTGTGTGAGAGAGAGAGAGAGACAGTACACCTAAGAGCATCTCCAACCATGACTCAAATTTAAACTCAAATTTGAGTAAAAAACTTGATTTGGTATAGAGTACTCAAATGGGCAAACTCAAATATCTACTCAAATCTTTTAAAAAATTCACTTATTATCCCAAAATTCATTTTTTTTTTTGTCATTCAAATCATAATATTTGATAAAATAAATGAAACTTTCATCTCTCCACAAATGGATAATTCAAAAAAAAAAATGAATATGTATTCAACATTACATGAAAATAAAGAAATCACCCAAGAATTCTAAGATTATTCAAATCCCTTATCATTTTTTTATAAATCTAGATAAAGAAAAAAAATAGTTAACATGGGCATGGTCTGAAGAATAAAAAAACATGTTTTTAACAAAAATGGAAGATTGAAGAAATAAAATGACAAAATTTCTAAATTTGTGGGTACCGAAGGCTTAAAATTTCAGGAAGAATCGGTGGTCTGAAATTATACTATCGATAGTGTTTAGCTTGAAAAAATCAAAGAAAAATTTGATAGGTAGACTTAGGGTTTATATAGTATGAAAGATGGGTGAGATTAGGGTTTTGAAAAATACAAGAAATTAAGAAAAGATGGAAGATGAAAAGTAAAAAACTTACCTACAAGCCTCAAAATAATTTGTGAAAACTTCGGTGGTGGTCGGCGATAGAAGCAGTGTAGTAGAGAAAGGCAAGAAGAGACAGAGAAAAAGTAGTCAAAGAAGTTTTTTAATTTTGGATAGGTTGAAAAGTTACCGTTAGAAATTTGGTATAGAATTTGAGTCTGCTTCAATTTGGGTCCAGAATAAGTTTTGCCTTGATTTAGTATATATTTGAGTCCAAGGTTCGAGAAGTTTTTTAGGCCATTTTGAGTCAAATTTAAATTTGAGTCTACATTTGAGTTAAGGTTGAAGATGCTCTAAGGAGGCGTAGTCGACTGGGATGGTGTGTGTGTGTTGGTAAAGTTGGGCGTGATTTGGGATTTGAGAGGGATGGATTGTGAGCCATTGGATTTAATTAGATGAGTTTAGATGAGATTTGGACCGTTTATTTAAACTTAAATCGAATCCTAACCGTTGTTCTGTTTTTCTAAATTTGGAGAATTGATTTCAATTTTGAAAATTTGAAAACTACTCTATCTTATTAGTATAGATTTATTTGTGGCAAAATAACATGCATAAATTTTGTCGTAAATAAGTACTCTTAATTATAAATGTCTTGTATTTAAATACACATTGATAGTTTTTTAAATATTTTCATTACCTAAATACTATTTTCCATAATTCATGAACATTGTTTTTAGGTCGTTACCTTATTTGTGGGATTTGATTTTATTATATCAATACATTCATATTTTAATGGATAAGGATATTTAAATTTTGAACGTACATCTTCTTCCTATTTAATGTCTGGTTTTCTATTTAAGTCATTACCGATTTTTTCATCAGTCAACAATATCATCATCTGTTATCATTGTGATTTTCATCGTTTCATTCAAGAAATTCTATTCAGATATTGATATGAGTATTGTTTCACAAGATTTTACAGTCAAATAACAACATCAGGTTTGGGTATATATGTTCTATGTTAATGTAACGACCTGTTGATTTCAAATGCGTAGAATTTAACTTCAATAATTAATTTTTTCATATTATTTTTTGATGTTAACCAGCAATAGTTGTTAATTAGCAGTGGTGTCTTCTGTTAGTGTCCAGTATGTTGTTACACTGTGACAGTGTTTGTTACAGTGTGACAAGCAGTGTTGGGTACAAGCAACTCATTATTTTTATGTCACATTGTGTTAAGCATATCATTTAGTTTGTGAAGCAATCAAACAATATAAATGCACATTATATGTCATAGTATGACAAATAGAATAGTGTCCAGCATGTTATTACACTGTGTTCTTGAAACTATATATTTGTCGTTGTAGAATATGAACAATTTTCTTCAAAACCCTCTTTTTTTTTTTTTTTCAGAAGTTAGGTTTCTTCAAAACCCTCTTTTTCCGAGATGATGAAATTGGTGGAGAGGTTTTTTTTGAATTTTAAATCTTTTCATCAATGCCCATTTTGATTTTGGGGGACGGTGAATGCTATATTTGAAGATTAAATTTTGAAAGAAAGATCATCCCTTGATTCTCATAAAATGCTTCCGTTAATGGCGGAGCATCCTCATCACAGAAGAGTGTATACAATGTTATAACAATTTTTTTCACTATTAGATGAACTTCTTTTCAAAACATTTTTTAGAGGGGATTTTTTCACAAATAAGTGTGTTATAGTAGCCCAACAACCTGGATAAAAAGACTAGTAGCATCGGAGAATTGTTGAGAGTGATAATTGGGGGGCCAATTCGGGAACTTGTAATGACTTAAGTCCATCTCTTCATTTGATATTAAGTCCTATTATTATGTGCTTTATAAGTAGTTAAGCCCTTATTTTTACGTTCAAAACAAATTTTAACCTGAAAGCAGATTCCAAATCGGAAACCAGTTACCCCTTGATTTACGGTCAATAGATCCAGACCTTGGTAGAGAAATCGACGATCAAAAACGAGTTTATAGCACCAGCACTGATAGTTCCATCTTCTTGTCCATCTGAAGCATGGGCCAGGTCTCACATTCTATATCACTCACCATTGACGATCTGGATGAAACCCTACATCCTCAAATCAGGTTTTGGGGACAACATGATGATTCATTGATTCAATAGCTTCAGAGCTCACTTGCAGCTAACAGAGGTCTCGATTCGTTCGTGGTGATGATTGAGTTCGAGATAGATAAAGTAGAGAAAATGAGGGGAAGGGGTATACGATTTTGTTTTTTGTGCATCTTTCTTGATTCGCGAGCGATGTCGGCGGTGGTGTTGGAGTTAAATCCATGGCGTGTAGGAGGACGCAAGGAGTGCCGAGGGATTCTCCATTGAAAGAAGAAATTGGAAATCCTTACAATCCTCCTCCACTGTGCGATGATAACTCTTTCTCGTTGTCGGCCTCTTACCTCGCTGCCAAATCCATTAGAACATCATCGGCCTATGGTGATTCCTTTCTCTCCTTTGCCTATGGTCATTTTGGTCTCTTCTCTCCTTGGAACTCCATGCCTCCAGGATGCCGTGGGCGGTGATGGTACTGTGAGTACGTATGGCAGTGGACCGGGGAAAAACGGGTATTCGTTCAAACCCGTCCCGTTTGGACCGGGGATGGACTATACGAATTGGACGGTGGACGTATACGGGGATATCCGTATAAACCCGTGCGGGGATGAACTTACCCTTACTTCGCCCCGTCCCCGCCCCGCCCCGCTATACCCGTTTAAAATATATATATACTCCCAGTCCAGTTAAAGGTTTAAACTTTAAAGCCCTAATTTAGTCGTCTCTTCTTCTATTAGCCTTCGGCCTTCAGCCGTCGCCTCCATCTCTCTCTCTCTCTCTCTCTCTCTCACACATACACAGTGAAACACAGAAACAGACCCACACCCATCGCTGCACTCAGCAGCTCCTCACAGCCGACCGCCTCTATCTCTCTCTGTGACCTGATCCTATATTCGCCTGGCCCAACTGGAAAATAGCTTGGCAGAGAAGAGGAGGCTTGTTTGTTCGGTACGACCAGACGAGGAGCAAATTCGAAGTTCTTAGGTGGATAGGTTACAAAGCCGAGTGAGAAATGAACATGGATCGCAAAGATAATCAATCTCCTCAAGGTTCAGTTCTTACTTTTGTGACTCCTTATCAAATTTCAAGTGGGTAATCTTTAGACTTCAACTCTCTCTTTGCATTTGTCTGCTTTGAAGCCTCTTTCTTGTGTTCTCTGTTTTTTTTTTTAATTTTTTTGCAAATTTTGTTTACATGTGCCTTTCATCTGTCAGTTCTTATGTATTGGGCGTATGACGAAAATTATGACAATTCTAAACACGATACATTAATCTGATACATTAATACATTAATTTTTATATGTTTAGTTTGTCACTTCTTAAGGTGTACATATCATATTTTTTTTTTGGTTGTGCTTGAGGATTTCAGTTCATCACTAGATTGTCAATTTGGAAAGAATTGATGATTTATTTGGAGTAAATAAACATTGATGGCTTTAGGAAATTCGCACTTTTGGTAACATATTTAAGACTTTTTCTTGGAATTTTACAACTGAATGATAAACATTGCCTCAAGTATTCTTTTTTGTTATGTCTTGATGATTGAGTTGATTGGGATGATACTACCACCATTATGTTGTTTGTGTTATGTTGAATTATATCAAATTCATGTAGTATTTTTGACATTTGTTGTTTGTGTTATGTTGGAATATGTTGAACATTATGTTGGACAGTATTTTAGAATATGTTGTCCCATTATGTTGTGTTAGATTATTTAGAATGTTTTTGGATTATTTAAAATGTTAGATTTATTTAGAATTTTGAATTATGTTGGCTTGGGCTTGGGCTTGGGCTTGGGCGGGTATAGGGGAAGCGGGGACGGGGACGAGGATTAGAAATTTACCCGCGGACGGGGATGGGGATGAAAATTATACCCGCTAACGGGGGTGGACCGGGGATGGACGAAGTTTTTTTAAGCGGGTACGGGGATGGAGACTACACCCCCCGCCCCCGCTTCGGTCCACTGACATCCCTACAAAGTGCCAAACCAATGACATATCATAACAAGTATGGTGCATAATCAAATCACCCCAAAATATTCTTTCCTATTTGTCACTAAGTGTCAATCCAATGACATATTATAACAAACAAGACATAGAATCATGGTATAACAAGAGGGTATCAATACAAATCAACTAGCAAGAAAAGATATAAAGATAAAGCAAATGATAAACAAGGCATATAACTCCAAGTCTCAAATGATAAAAGAATCAAAAAAATGACAAGAAGTGTGTCACAACAAAGAAAATAAAACAAAACAAAAACAGAGCACTTAAACAAGGACAGTGAACAAATAGAAAAAACTCTCAAGCTTCCATAATGTCCTAGATCTAGGTCTCGAAATCAACAGCTCCTGTAACTGCATCATCTCCACCGTTATCATAACAGGGAACCTCAAGCCATTATTCCTATCCTTTATCTAAACCTTCTAGAAAAATAGGTGATAGATAGGGTTATGAAGGAGATTGACTCATATTAGAAGGAAGAGACACTAAAAAATGAAGTCTAAAGTCCTACCGCCTATTTTTCAGGGAGTCTGCTCGAGTTAAGTCTTAGGTCGCTCGAGCGGTCCTTTAAGCTTGTCTGTCCAATTGACAGATCAACTTTTTTGGTCACCAATGGATTGATACGATTCTTCATCTACTCCCCCTATCAACTCCATAAGCCTCCAAATCATGCATGTATGGATGTACAATATACAATGCAACTAAATGCACATGCATAGATAAAATTAGGAACTAAAATGCACAGACGTCTCAACAGATTTGTGATTTTACAGTCAAATAACAACATCAGTTTTGGGTATATATATTCTATGTTAATGTAACGACCTGTTTCAAATGCGTAGAATTTAACGTCAACAACTAATTTTTTTTCATATTATTTTTTGATGTTAATTAGCAGTGGTTGTTAATTAGTGGTGGTGTATTCTGTTAGTGTCAAGTATGTTGTTACATTGTGACACAGTGTTTGTTACAATGTGATAAGCAGTGTTGGGTATAACCAACTAATTATTTTTATGTTACATTGTGGTGTCACATTGTGTTAAGCATATCATTTAGTTTGTGAAGCAATCAGACAATGTAAATGCACATTATTTTTCACAATGTGACAAATAGAATAACGACCTGCGTGTTGTTACACTATGTTCTTGAAACCGTATAATTGCCGTTGTAGAATATGAACATGATTCTTCAAAACCTCTTTTTTTTAGGAAGTTAGGTTTCTTCAAAACCCTCTTTTCCGATATGATGAAATCGGTGGAGAGGATTTTTTGAATTTTAAATCTTTTTCTAAATGCCCGTTTTGATTTGGGAGAGGGTGAATGCTATATTTAAAGATTAAATTTTGAAAGGAAAATCATCCCCTTGATTCTCATAAAATGCTTCCGTTAATGGCGGAACATCCTCATCACGGAAGAGTGTATACAAGGTTATAACAGTCTTTTTCACTATTAAATGAATTTTTTTTTCAAAATATTTTTTAGAGGGGACTTTTTTCACAAATAAGTGTCTTATAGTAGCCCAACAACCTAGACAAAAAGACTAGTAGCATGGGAGAATTGTTGATAGTGAAAATTCGGGGGCCAATTCCTTTTAGGGAACTTATAATGACTTAAATCCATTCCTTCAACATATTTGATATTAAGTCCTATTATTATCTGTTTTGTAAGTAGATAAGTCCAATTGTAGAGATCTGAAAAATGAGGATAAATTTTTTGTTTTGCCGGTAAGGCACTATTCATGCACCATTTGCCGAAAGGGCACTACATATGCATCATTTAAGAATAAGTCATGTTTATGAGCATAATTTGAGTATGTCATAGAAGCGAAACATGCTTAGAATGTTAAAATACACATATTGTGTGAATTTGAGCCTAAAAAGAAATAATTTTAAAAATTAGACCAAAAACGGCATCCAGGGTGGAACCAGCCAAACCCGGCCACAAGCGGAAATTTATTTTTTTTTTTTGAAATTTTTTATTTAAAATAATTTTAAGAACTTTGGTTAAAGAAAAATGTCGAATTGAGGCGTTTCGGGATGGGTTGTAGTGTGACGGGGTCCCGAATTCATTGAGGGCAAAAGGGTCATTTTGCACCTTTGCCTCTCTACTATAAATACAGTCCCCTTAGTGTAAAAATATCATTATTTGGTCTAGAGAAAGAGCAGAACACGTTCATGGAGAGAAAGTGAAGAAAAACTCTAGGTTCTCCAAGTTTCAAGTCATCAAAATACACTCCTAGGCCAAGATTCTTGCAAGACTTCCTTCTAGGAAATTGTTCATCTCAACAAGGACTATATTCTCACCGATCGGTTCGGCTGCCCAGCGAAAACAACTCCCTCGGTTTGATAAAAACCATTTTAGGTATGATATTTTGCTAAGTTAGGGATAGATTTAAGTTTCCTTGCCTTTCTATGTGTTGATTGAATGATTTAGGTGTTTACTTGATGTTAGAAAATCACTTATGTGGTAGTTGCTTTGAAAACTTAGAGTTAATAGTTTAGGTACTTTTGTGTTCTTTGAGTTTCTTGACAATTTGTTACTATGATAAATGTGTACCTCGCATATGTGTTGGATTATTATATTCTGGCTTATGTTCATGTAGACAAGGTGTTGTGCATTTGAAGTTATGCTTTACTTTATGAATGAGGCATATTTTAAGTTATACGCCATGTGTTGATGAAATGTTCCATAGAATTTACATTGAGAAAAATCAAGGCGTCTTGACATATATGAATCCTTGGAAACATGGCGTGGGTTGAGCACTTGGTGCTATGCATTATGAGAGTGTAGATCCTGTGGTGAAAAACCCAAAATCTGGCCAATGATAGTACTCACGGGCTGACGGGGGCGGACTGTGAAGCGAGACATGGGTGGCATAGAGTTGCATGTGTGTGCCATGCATATTGACATTGCATAGCGTTGAGGGATTACGGGGTTGTAGCTTTTAAAATGTACACTTGCACATGCCACGCCTTAAATTTGTTCCTAGCATTAGCATTTTTTCATACCAGCAGTTGAGCTGACCCATTCGTGAGATATCATATTATAGATGAGACTCCCAATACTTGAGACTTGAGGAAGTCTTAAACGAATGAGAGGTAAGGGACTTGAATGGACATTTGGCCTTTGGGTCATATTTTGTATGTATGGGCATAAGCCCAAATGACTTGTATTTCAGTTTGGAAAAGTAGTGGATTATAGGCCTTGAGCCATTTTAAAGTGTAAGAGTGTAAACTCAATTGATATGTATGATATCTTTATTTAATGAGTACCATATGTGTATATTGAAACAACTAGATGTGTATGTTGAAAACAAGGGATGTATGTTTAATTTACATAGATTGTGGCCACCGAGTGAGGGTGGGTTGTGATATACTTATATATATGAAATACTGTGAATATTAGGTGGGAAAAAGGCTTGGAAAACAAAGGAGGTTATGTTGAAATTTTATGAAAAATTAAAAAGACTTGTTAAATGTGTAAAACAACTTTTAAATAGGTGGGAAGGATGTCAAAAGGGAGGGGGGGGGGGGGGGGGGGGGGGAGGTTTAGAAACCTTGAAGAAATAGGCTAAAAATGGAAGAAAAGTGGCTTGAAAAACTTTGGGGAAAAAAGTGGAAAAACAGGGAAATTTGCTGCAGAAAACAGAGAAATCTGCTTGCAACCATGAAATAGTAATTCTACAGGAAATCAAAAAATTAGCTCTCAGTCGCTACAGTAAAACAATGCAGAAACCAGCCAGGTCGCAGCCAACCACCCGTGCGCCTGCCTGCTCACCCAGCATGTTGCCTACACGCCTGCACCTGCCTTGCCCAAGCCTGTTGCTACCTTACCTATGTGTGCTGCCGCCTTGCCTTGCTGCGCAGCCGCTGCTTTGGTCATGTCATGACATTTCATGACATGCCTTTCAAGGCCATTTAAGTACACGTTCGACCATAATTTTTTGTGCCCATTTTAGGCTATTTTAGGCCATTATATCAAGCCATGTTGGACATTTTCTTGGGACACTTTTTAGTCATATTTCAAGGCCATGTTTGGCCACTTACTATGACCATTTTAAGTAGGATATTTGACCTACTCTTGGCCCATGTCTTAGGACATTTGGGGCCCATTTGGACCATTATCCAAGGGCTTATTTAGAGACATTGGGTGGGCTATTTTGGAAGCCATTTTTGAACATGACTTAAACTATTTTAAATATTAATTGGGAGAGATGCTTGAGGAATGTTAGGAGACCATTTTGGTTGAGTTAAATTAACAAGTCTTCAATTTTAATTTTGGGAAAATGTGGAAAATGAATGAAAAAATCAATTTATCCAACCTAATGACCTTTTATTACTTTTCTTCTTCCTTTTCACTCATTCCCCGGGTTTGTGAAAATTCGGGGCGTGACACCAAATTTTTTTTTTAATAGCAAAATGCCTCTTCGTTTACGTTCAAAACAAATTTTAAAATGAAAGCAACTTCCAAATCGGAAAACCAGTTACCCCTTGATTTACACTCAATGTAGATCTGACAGTAAGATTTTTGCCATAAACTTTGAAATCAAATTCGAGAGTAGTTATTATCTATCTTCTTTCTCTTGCCAATAGATCCAGACCTTGGTAGGGAAATTGACGATCGAAAACGGGTTTATAGCACCGGGTCTAACTACCATGGACTTATTTTAAATTAAATTGGTTGAATTCGAAATTTTCAAATGGAGTTGTTGGACCAAGTCCTCAATAGACTTTGATTGTTGAACTTCGAGATTGAGGAGACTCTTAATGATATTTTGCTGAGAAAAAAAATTTCAATTATTAATAGTCATAGTAAGTATGATGCTAGACATGTAAATATAGGGTGTAATGTTGATACCGCATCACTGTTGACACATAATATCACTTACTAATAAAAAAATACTAAAAAAAATTGATGAATCCTATTATTCTAACGTGTAATTATTCGATGGAGTAATTTTTTATAGTTATTAAAATAATAAAATTCACAAAATCCACATCTATAATCTATAATATAAAATAGGGCATACTTCAATATGTCAATCCGACAGTATCAAATAGACTCATCCAACGACCATCAATATCCCTTTCAAAACCATTCACATTGAATTTTACCTTCCTCTTCCCACTCTTCACTCTCTATCTCTAGGATCTTCACTCCTCACTTCTTCAAATTAACCGAATGATTTACGTTATACCGTGCCTTCAAACAGGGGTTACCCCTAATAATATTATATAATGATGACACCCACGTCATATTAAAAACGCCACGGTGAAATTGAATTTTGTTTTGCCAGACACGGAGACGACCAGCTAAGAGTCTGTAGACTATGGAAAATTTCAGTGGTTTTTCTTTGAAAAATCAGAAACGTCCATCCCAAAAGTCAAACCCAATCTAAAAGTCTAGGGAATAAATAATACAGTATTATATTTTTTTGGTTTTTTTTAGAGCATATATTTAAAGAACAACGATGAATGACTTTTAAGGTGTGTGTGAAAAAATGAACCTGAGATATCTGTTATCAAAGACTAGATTCAACCACTAAACCACTTCTAAGGGTTGAATTAATACAATATTTGTTTCTTTCAACTCTTTAAATATGGATAATAAATATTAAATTTTGATTCACGTTTTATTTGATTTGAATTTGAATTTAATTTACTTTTATTATATCATATTTCATGAATACATATTTTAATAGATTAATAATGGATCTTATACCTGAATATATACTTACATGAGAAAATTAAGTGATAATTCAATGAAATTGATTTGAATAAAAAAATTTAAATTGGTAAAATTCAGCTGCAATTTTGTTATTACGATTGGAGCGAGTAGGATTTCTGAATTAGATTTTCTATTTTTGATTGATAAGAAAATGCACTACAAAAATAAAATTTATTGCATAATTGGATCGGACTCATATTCTTATTTGTCGAAAATTAATCCAAATTGCATACGTGACCAAACAATAAGCCATCTTAGAATCTAGATCCTTAATAACATTTTTTTCCTACAATTTCTCTTTTGGAGGATCATGCACTATCATTGAGTGAGGGACTCATTTGTATACAATCAGTCTCACTTAAATTCATGGTAGATGATTTTTTTTAAAAAAATTGAATAGAAAATATATTGGAGCGAATCCCACTTTGCCAACTTAAATTAGGAAAAAATATTGGGTGTAACGGTGATATTACGTTATTATTGTCATTATGTGGTGTCACCATCCAATAAAAATATAACAAATAAGCAGGTGATCCCATATATTTTAGTAACCAATTGGAATACTGTGAAGGCAATAATTGTAATCACATGTGCAATGTGAAAAACTTATATATTCAAGAAGATAATATGAGACATGCAAAATATAGTTGATGCGGTCAAAGTGTAAATTCCCATGACTAACTTTTTCAATGCAGTATGAGTTGAACTTTTCAATTTTTAAATTGAATGGCCCGTAAACCTTTTTTTTTTGGTTCCACGATCAGTGTTCGGACCAGTTTACGCATATTTCAATTAATCTCCTATCTGGTTTGATCAAAGACAAATTATATAAGGCGAGACTAGGGGCTGCCAAAGTTCGAACTTAAAACGTCTGAATTTACAGTTCGTGTTTGTTGCCACTTGAGCTACCTTTAGGATTGAATGTTCCGTTAACCTTTCATTAACCCTGAAGTGAGGAACAATATGGAACATGTGGCCAAGTTGTTAACCCCTTTAAATAACTAAATGAATCGCCCAAATTATAATGTTAGCCAAAACACGGTTTGTTGACAATCCAGCTCACGTTTCTTGATCGACTTCTAGATTTGTCAAGCGTCAAACCAAACACCCCTCCCTTCTCCCTTCTTTCTCAACCACCCAAAAACAAATACACCAGAAATTTTGCCTCAAAGTACTATAAATAGCTCACATTTGCTCATCTTTTACACACAAAATCATTGACAAACCAAGGAATCAAAATGAAAATCCCAAGTGCTTCTTTGCTAATTGACCAGATTTCGATTCAAATTTGATCTAAATTTAATTTAATTTAACTTAATTTGGTCAAACAATGCTTCACAGATCCAAGTTTGTATATATTAAGAACATATCTTATACCTAAACATATGAATTTTATTCTAATGGGCACGACTTGGAATTTTGAATTACGTTTCTATTTTTAATTGATTGGCATATGGACTACGAAAATAAATCATTAGACAATTTGATTGGATTTTTAGATTCTTAATTGGGAAAAGTTGGCCCAATTATTATTTATTTGTAGGCAGAACAATAACCCAGTAAAATTAAATCAAAAGAAAACTAGGAAAAATATGCAGATGGACCATGCAAGTGCAAATGTCATCGCTAATATTGATTGAAGTTTAGAGTAATATTGATTGAAATTCGATCCAATGAAAGATCTACTAATGACTTGTCTCGAATTGAAATGCTCATATTGGACCTATTTTAAGCTGCAGTTATTACAAAGGGATTGTGCAAGTTCAAATGTAAATGTCATCAAGTAGGCAATGTCAATAAGCTTATGTGGTGTAGGTCAAAATAAAGTTAAAAAAATGAGAGACTCCACACGAAGATGAAGAATAAATCAATGAAAAAAATCCATTATTATAATATTGGAACAAGGTCCAAAAGGGGCCGGAGGCTTGTTCGACTTATCTCATCCAATGCCTAAGTCAATAGGAGCTTAAACGTAGGATAAGACTTTTAATGTGCTGAGTTGGTTATGAATGTGTACCTAAGACCCAACTCATTGGATTATTTATACCTTCAAAGAAGATGACATGACATTTTAGGGGTCACATCAAGCCGGTTGGAGGAGCCCTCATAGGGGTAATCATTAGTAAGCTATCATTCTCTCGAGTCGCACTTGGCCCGGGAGAGGCTAGTGGCTCCTTGTGGTCTAGTCTTGTAATGATTACCCTACCCGAGATGCGGAGCACTCAATGCACGTCCCATCAACATTTAATGACATGTGCAAGACATTTATTGAACTGGTGATGAACACTCATTGCATTCACATCGAACATTAAGTTTAAGTGCCCTCGAGAAATCCACGTTAGTAAGGACCATGCTTTTACCTGGATTTTTTGAGATTCAAAGTGTAATTCGATGTGACTTATCTGCAGAAATAATTTCTTGTGGCATGAGGGGAGTTCACACACTTGCCTAGCATCAAAAGCTCGGGCCCGGGATGTATCTTTCCCTTTATTCTGCTAGGGCATATTCCTCGAGATTCTTTCCTCAGGGCTGACCAATCACCTTGGTGTTTTGCTATTCAAGGCCATGTGTCATACTCTAATACGAGACTCGTTTTGTGTCCCATCAATATCATTAGTGTCTCATCAAATATTTTTGCATTGGGCACTCTCTATGTTAGGCTGCCCTATTTTGACGGAAGGTAATAATAAGATTGAATCATAATAAACATGTTATTCATGAGTGTTTTTATGTGCATATAATGAACTTTCTTTTATAAATAAAGAAATTTTAAGTTTTTCTGATTATTTTTTAGAGTTTGACTTTGGTACTAAAGGTGGCATGACTATGTAGTTTATCACTTTTTTGTTCAAAATATAATTTTTGGGAGTCAATGTACAACAAAATATATTAGGATCAATTATATGATTTATGACTTCCAACCTTTTAGAATGTTTGCGATCGAAACAAACTAAAACGTTATAACTTCTAAAAAAATATATTTTGTGGGTCCTGTTAATGTATCAAAAAAAATACTTTTTTGATATCGTACCTCTACTTTTTACCTAATAAAAATATGCCATATATACAATTTTTTTAATTTTTTAATTTTATAATTTTTTAGTTAATGGCTGCAAGCCATTTAATTCAACATCGACGACGAGATTAATGAAGGAAAAACACCGAAATTACCAACTTTAGTAGTGTAGTCCGTGGCCTTACCCAAATTTGTGATTTAATATAGGAAAAACTCTTAAGTAACATAGACTTATTCTAAATTAAATTTGTTAAATTCGAAATTTCCAAATGGAGTTGTTGGACCAAGTCCTCAATAGACTTTCATTGTTGAACTTCGAGGTAGAGGAGACTTTAAATGATATTTTGTTGAGAAAAGATAATTTTAAGGGTTAATTGCATTGGTGGTCCCCAAAATATGGGGTTTATTCATTTTAGTCTCTAATATTTCAATTCAATCATTTTAGTCCCTGAAGTACTGAATATATTTCTATATGATCCCTCAAGCAGGCAGCGTCTAGATTGCAAATATTTTTTATCATAAACTTGTCACGCGATGCTTAAATATGGAAAAAAAATAATATTTTGTTAAATAACAACCAAAATTACACAGTTTTGATAATGAGCTAAATTTTGATCAAAAGCTACCTATATTACACATTTTTTGTCAAGAGCAAATCAAATTTTGTTTAAGAACTATCAAAATTATTTTTTGTTCATATTTTAGGTATTATGTGACAAATTTATAATAAAAAAATCGTTAGTAATCTAGACGTTGTTTGTTTGAGGGACCACATAGAAACATATTCAATACTTCAGGTACCAAAATGATGCAATTGAAATATTGGAGACAAAAATGAGATAAATTCTATACTTTGGGGACCTCCAGTGTAATTAACCCAAGTTTTAATAATTGCTAGTCGTAGTAAGTATGGTGTCAGACACATTCTGGGAAAAAAAAAAAGTATGGTGTCAAACACGTAAGTATATGGTTTAATGCTGAAACGTAATATCTCCAACTAATAATAAACACTAAATAGATTTGGTGCACTACAAAAATAAAATTTATTGCATAATTGGATTAGACCCATTCAAAGCTCTTATTATTAATACTATTATATTTTTTTGGGTTGGTTGGGGGTGTCAATACTAGTCTGGGTTAAAATGCTGCAGTTTGAATTATACAAAGTAAGGTATTAAACTGCTTTTTCCTCCTAATCACGTACGTAATATACGGATTGACTATGCCACCTCAAGTGAATAGTCCGTCAACCTTTCATTCAGCCACCTCAAGTGAAGAACAATATGAACATGTGGCCAACTTGTAGACCCGTTAAATAACTTAATGAATCACGCAAATTATAATATTTTGCTGAACACGGTTTGTTGACAATCCAGCCCACTTTTGTTGACCAACTTCTAGACCTCTCAAGGGTCAACCCCTCCCCCCCTTTTTTTTTCGTTCAAACCCACCCAGAGACAAATACACCAGAAATTTTGCCTCAAAAGTAATATAAATAGCTCACATTTGCTCATCTTTTACCCACAAAATCATTGACAAACCAAGGAATCAAAATGAAAATCCCAAGTTCTTCTTTGCTCTCACTTCTCTTTTTCGTCTTCTCAATTTCATGGGCAGCTTCGGCTGATACTAATGAACATTTTCTTCAATGTCTTTCCCTCAAACTTCAAAACTCCACCAAAAACCCCCAAGTGATTTACACACCAAACAGCCCTTCATATTCATCTATCTTGCAGTTCTCTATTCAAAACTTGAGGTTTGCTTCACCCGGCACCCCACGGCCTTTAGTTATAATCACACCGTTGGAGGAATCTCATATTCAAGGAGCTATATATTGTAGCCGAAAACATGGCATAGAGATTCGAGTTCGAAGTGGAGGACATGATTTTGAGGGTCTTTCTTTCGTTGCTAAAGTGCCGTTCGCTATCATTGATCTGACTGATATGCGAGCAGTTGATGTGAATGTTGAAGATGGCACGGCGTGGGTTCAGACTGGTGCAAGACTTGGCGAAGTATACTATAACATTGCAAAGAAGAGTAGAACTCTTGGCTTTCCAGCAGGTCTTTGCCCTACCGTGGGCAGCGGTGGACATATTAGTGGTGGAGGTTATGGCTTGCTGCTACGTAAATATGGTCTTGCTGCTGATAATGTCATTGATGCTCGATTAGTTGATGTCAATGGTAGAATTCTTGACAGAAAATCCATGGGGGAAGACCTCTTTTGGGCAATCAGAGGAGGTGGAGGTGGTAGTTTCGGAGTTGTTTTATCATGGAAATTGAAATTAGTAGCTGTTCCAGAAACGGTGACTGTTTTTTCAGTAAACAAGACATTGGAGCAAAATGCAACCAAACTTGTTCATCGATGGCAATATGTTGCGGACAAAATTGACGAAAACCTCTACCTTCGGGTTTTACTTCAAAGTGTGCTTTCCAATGGAAAGAGAACAATGTCGGCTTCATTCGATTCCTTGTTTCTGGGTGGAGTTGATAGCTTACTTCCATTAATGCGTCGAGAATTTCCTGAGTTGGGTTTAGTGAAGGAAAATTGTATTGAGATGAGGTGGATTGAAGCGGTACTCTTTTTTGCTGGTGGACAATCACTTGATGATTTGACAAATAGGACATATCCATATACAAGTAACTACAAGTTAAAATCAGACTATGTGAAAGAACCCATTTCTGAACGTGTGTTTGAAGGGATATGGAAAAGGTTTTATGAAGAAGACATCGGTGTGCCAGTGATGGTGTTGAGTCCTTATGGCGGAAAGATGAGTGAGATCTCAGATTCTGCACTACCTTTTCCGCACAGAGCTGGGATCAAATATGGTATTGTATACCAGTCGGGGTGGAAGGAAGAAGGGACTACAGCTTCGAAGAGGCACTTGAGTTGGATCCGAAGGCTATACAACTATATGACTCCTTATGTTTCCAAGAATCCAAGATTAGGATACATAAATTACCGGGATCTGGATTTAGGAGCCAACAACGAAGGTAACACGAGTTTTGCACAGGCAAGCATTTGGGGTATAAAATATTTTAAGAACAACTTTGACAAATTGGTGTACATGAAGACGTTAGTTGATCCCGAGAATTTCTTCAGACATGAACAAAGCATTCCTCCTCTATCCCCGCAATGGATAAAGGGATTTGGTCATCATCCTCAGGTTGGAAGGGACTCCCAGTAAAAAATTCTTTGCTAATCCTACAAGCAAAGGTTTACTGGTAGCCAATTATAGTTATTGTGTATTGCTTTTGTTTTTTCGTATGTTCTTTGTTCCAGAAATTATTATTTTCATTCCTCTTGTTCTTTTTCCCCCAAAAACAAGGGGCTAATGTCAAGTTCATCGATGCCTTCGTAAGACTTAAATGAAAGTTGAAATTCCATTGTTATATTGAAATGCCATTATTCTTTTATGCTGTGATTAGGAGATTGTAATATTAGAAATTTTTTCTTCATTTAAAATTATAAATAGTTCTAAGCCTCCAAAGAAAGAGAAAAAGTGATCCACATAATATAATATGCATGGTTCAAAGTATATATTGGTCAATAGAAGTATGATTTGGACCTATTCAATTTCTACTATTATTATGATATTACATATTCAAATCTTCTTGAATCCCAGAAAAAGAAAAAAAAAAAAAGGATTTGGCAATTAATCTTTTCGCTGAGATAACGACATAAAACCAAGTTGTATCTGATTTGACACTTTTCTATTTTTACTGTTCCACATTTCTTGTTTACCATGAGTCTTATGCAACTAGACCCAGTCATCGGAGACGTCTTCGAGTCAATCGCGAGTCATCCAACTTATTGTCACCTAATTGGCAGATGTAGTTTTGCAAAGCCGCAATAGGACATGACTTTTTCATCTATTTAACATCTTATGTTGAAGGTTTTGTGTATCTTGCCGGAAATTTAGCGTGACACTGTGACCAATTCATCTTAGGGCCTTTCGAGTCAATATCCATACTAAGACACTGAATTGTGATAATATGACCTTGGGCCTCTAAATAATCAGGAAGGCAAGAACTGAAAACGGTTCTTCTCTATTAGAACAAGAAAAATGTAGACTTTGAAGGGTTTGTAGAGCCCTAGTCACCCTCAATAATTTGACTGCAAGTATATCTTATTATGAAGGGAGGATCTGTATTAAATGCTTTCAGTCCGTGGAGAGAGAGAGAGAGAGAGAGAGAGAGAGAGAGAGAGAGAGAGAGAGATTGTGATAAAAAAATTAACTGGTAGTAACTTTTATGATCAAATGACACTAGTAACAATGATGGAATGAAGCATTTATTTTAGTATTTAGCAATGAACTAATTAGTTATTCTCTCAGCTTTCTTTTTAAAAAAAAAACATATTTCTTGTTTACGAAAATCACTGAAATTTTGAAACTGTTGTGTGTTCGTTCATTGAAGTGGACCGGGTCAAATCACATTTAAATAGACACTTAGAAGCAATAGTAAATGGTATGGTGTAAGTGAACGCTTGGGATTGAAGGAAAAGTACAAGGCAAGGACATATATGATCAAAAAGGACTTTGATTATGACTCTTTATATATTTTATTCACTTACTATTTATATATTGATTCTTCAAATATAACATAATTTTTTTAATTTGTATCAACATATCACCATTAAAATGAACAATCAGTTATTACAACAAATCTAGATAAGAAATAATAGTATATGAATATAATAATGTGTCTACATCAAAGTAGAAAACATCCACCAAGTAGTGAAGGAGAAATCCGAAAGAGTGACACAGTAAAATATTCAAATTAGGAGACATAAGAAATCTATTCTTGCGTTTGACATTAATAGACCTACTGACTTTCTAGTTGGGAGCTTTTTGAGAAAAGAAAAGTTGTCCAATTAGATTTTGTCAGTGGTTTAATATGAAACAAATTTGATAGGTCCAAATCTAAATTATTTATAGAATTACGGATTACTCTAGAATTCCAGGTAGACATCATAAAAAATATCATGACTTCCCAAAAGTTAATGGCTAGATAACTTAAAAAAATGACTAGATATTTGAAGGGTTATCTTTTTAAGCACATCAACCTTCAAAAAATACTTTGGAAGCACATTACTTACAGCAAAATGGAAAACTTTCAATGGCACCCCAATTGTAGATTAATGTAATTTTAGGGATACTCGTAATTTTTGAGATATTACCATAGTCTCTCATAATTTGTATGTCCATTTTTCAATGTACTGTCATAGACAACTTAAAAAATAAGCGATTACATCAATTGTAATCATGACCTAGTTAAAAAACCGAGTCAACTTGGTGTCCTCTAGGTTGTAAGAGATTTAATGGGTTTAGACTCTTCTCTGTTATCCTAATCTTATCATTAGTTAAGAAAATTCATATTTTGGAAAATCAAACCTTGTTAAATTTTATGTTTTGATGTAAAAGGGATATGGTCCTAAACTAAAATGGACCCAAGGAACCCATTTCCACCGTTAGTTTTGAGTTTAGAGGTTGTTAAGGGGGTTAAAACCTGAATTAAAAGTCTGGCCAGGTTTAGAAAACCTTATTTTTCTCCAACTTTGGTTCAGTATTTGGATTGGTTAGAGGTTAATTTGAGGTGTCTCGCCTATTGGGTTTCACATAGAGGTGTGAGATGAGTTAATGGGATTGAAAATAGAGAAAAATGTGTACTGTGGAGTGAGAAATAGAGGTGATAAGTAGGGTATCTGAAACACAGAAAGTGGGGAACCAAGGGTTTCTTGAGGAAGAAGATGAAGTGGACCAAGGGGACCACCGGAAACCCAAATGGCGAGTGAGGGTCAGTCCACTATCTGATGGACCTTTGGTCAATACCAAAAGTTCTGTAATGTCCGTGCGGAGGTCTCGATAAAATTTGAGATCAATCTGATACCCAGATAAATAGGTGGTGTAAAATGTTTGTGACCCTATTTTTTGGGTGATTTTCACCATATAAAATTCATTCTTTGGTAGCTTAATTGAGTATGTGTAAGAAATTTTATTGAAAAATAACATCGTTTTATTTTTGGCTATTTCATATCAAAATACCGAGACTGGTCAGGTTTTTAATTCCGAAAACGACAATGCTTTTCAAAATTTTTTCAAAATTTTTTCATATGTTATTTATGATGATTTAACATGTATTGAAATATATGATTGGGTGGTTTGAATTTTTACTTGGATCCGGACCCGAATTAGGGTTTTTGAGTGCCTTTCGCACTAATGTTTGAAATTAATTTATTGATCGTATTACTTGCACTAATTTGAACTCCGGGATCCTTTTGAATGAAATGTAAGTGCGTAATGGTTGAGTGGAAAACGGTTTACGTTCCAGGTTGAGGTCGTAGAGAGTTTCTCATTGATTTCGTAAATGCCTGGATGGCTTTGTTGGTCTTCAGATTGGGTATTGAATTGGCTTGGGAGCGTATCCTCCTTAGAGTGCAAGTCCCCTAAATTATTGGATTGTGTGGTTGTATTGACCCTGAGTGGTCAATTAGGATTATTGCTCACCGGTGTGGCACTGTACTTGATGATTCTGAACTCTCTTTTACTATAATGCTTTGCTTAAATGCTATTACATGAAATGACATTGTTTTTCTTATATATGTATTAAATGTTCATTTTGCTTTTTCCCAATCATGTTAAACTATGTATTTTCAAACTCGTTTGTTTGAAAATTGAGTTACTCTACTGAGCTGTTGATGCTCACCTTACAATATTTGCCTTTTTTTAGATTAGTAGGTCACGGGGAAGTTTATGATAGTTCGAACTTCCAATTGTTCCTTGATTATGATTGAAAAGCTGAACACGTGTTATGTTATAAACTTCATGTTGTATGTTTATTTGCAGTAAGGGCAGGAGTCGTAACTGAATTGTGAATTAGATCTAAGGCATGTAAATTATAATAGGCTGGATGTACATGTTTGAAATGTATATGAAATTGGTATCAGAGTTCACTTATTATTTGGAGACTGTATCCTTTAGTATTATGAAGGCTATTAGCTCTCTGAATATTATTATGGCAATAGGTCAGGGTTTTACTACTTGAGCAGAAGGGAGGTACCTGATGGAATGAAATTGGATTGAAACCACGTTAGGGGAGTATGGACCACTCAAGTGACCATGAAACCGCTTGAGCAGCCTAGAGGTCGGTACCTACTGCTCCTTACCTTCAACCTTTTATACTTTATTACGTATGTGTTGAGAGACTGCTCTAGCAAAGGCTAGCGAACATAGAGCGGTACCTACTAATTTTTTAAGCATAAAACCATGCAAAAAACTAGTCCACTTGAACACTAAAAGGTGTGGCTCAAGTAGGGTCCGATAATGACTCAATCTATATTTTCAAAACACATTTCAGGTTCATAAATTTTTTTCGTTGAAAAACACCAAGGAGCATGTTTGGATCATTTACCTATTCCATTGTAACACTAATTATTCCAAGTCTAATTAAACCAAGGGATCATCTTAGGTTTCAAAGGCCATTTTCCATTGTCCTAAGGAAAAATGAGCATACAGAGGCTTTCTTTGATATAGCTTGAAGAATAAACTCGTCCCTCCTTTTGTTGCGTTCATATCTTCATCATTGTAGCTTCATGACCATGGACTTGTTTGGGATTTATAAGGACTTAACGAAATTAAACAACTACAAAACATGATCTAACAATCTCCCCCTTAGGCAATTTCATGACAAAATACACACGTAAGAAATTAGGATTACAACTCGTAAACCACAAGAACAAAAAAGAATTATAAATAAATTTCAACACTAGTTCATAAGTCCCTAATGTCTAAGTACAAGAGCAATCTTTAGATGCCTTTTTGGAAATCATAGTCCTACATATCACCACTAAACCAATACCTTGTGAAAAACATAATATGTATAAAAGACATAACATAATCACAACGATGAAAATCACAAAGTTAAGCATAAGGCATATTCACGTTAACATTATGCAAATGCAAATTTGTAACATATGTAAGAACTACCTCCTTAAATTTGCTTGCGAACCTTTGGATATAGCATGACAATGCACAACCAGTTCTCCCCCTTAGTTGACATTCAGAAGTAAAATAACAAGTGTAAAATAAACAAACTAAATAGGTGACTTCATTCCAAGTTTGTGACTGTACTTCCCTTAAGTCTGTCAACAAACTCCCCTTACTCTAATCACATGCAACTAATCTAAGCTAGTTAAGAGAAAATCAATGTGAATTCTCCCATATGTACCCATTATATTCTCCCCCTTTTTGTCACAAAGTGCCAAACCAATGACATATCATAATAAGTATGGTACAAAATCAAGTCATCCCATAATATTCTTTCCCATTTGCCACAAAGTGTCAATCCAATGATATAGCATAACAAACATAACAAAGAATCATGGTATACTAAGAGGGTATCAATATAAATGAACTAGAAATAATAGACATAAGGATAAATCAAATGACAAACAAGGCATATAACTCCAAGTCTCGAATGATAGAAACATCAAAAAAAATGACAAGTGTGTGACAGCAAAGAAAATCAAAACAAAACTAAAAAGAGCACTTAAACAAGGACAATAAACAAATAGAAAAAGATCTCAAGCTCCCATAATGTCCTAGATCTAGGTCCTGAAATCAACAACTCTTGTAGCTACATCATCTCCACCATTACTATAACGGGGAACCTCAATCCATCATTCCTAGCCTTTGTCTAAGACTTCTAGCAAAATAGCTTGTTGATAGGGTTATGAAGGAGTTTGACTCATATTAGAAGGAAGAGGCACAACAATGAAGTCTAAAGTCCTATCTCCTGTTTTTTAGGGAGACTGCTCGAGTCAAGTCTTAGGTCACTTGAGCGGTCCTTGAGGTTGTCTGTCCAATTGACATATCAACTTTTTTGCTCACCAATGGACTGCTGCGACTCATCTTCTACTCCTCCTATCAACACAATAAGCCTCCAAATCGTACATGTATGGATGTACAATATAAAATGTAACTAAATGCATATGCATGGATGAAATTAGGAACTAAAATGTATGAAAATTTAACTTAAAATGCACCAAGCCATTAAGAAAGAAAATCTTATATCTTCAAAATATAGCAGCTCCATCTAAATTTCATCTTCTCATTACATTACTCTAAGGTATAATAAGGAATATTGAACTCAATTTCATGCATCCTAGAGCAATCTTCATTCACTAAGGTTGATTTCACTCACATGTGTTCAAAATTTGTTGATCTTGATCAATTCTTGTGTAACACGTGTGAAACTAAACTCCGACACCATTAGGATTCCGTATAGATCAAATCATTAATAAAGTCATACATGAAATCCTAATGCATCATCTAAGTGACTACATAGCCGGTTAGTTGGTGTCGTATTCAATTTCTTTTTGACAACTCCCCTATCTTTTATCTCTTCTATTGATTATGACCTCAACAAGTGGGGTCTAATAATTACTCAATCTATGTTTTCAAAATACATTTAAGGTTTAGAAAATATTTTCGTTGAAAAAAACCTAGGAGTCATATTAAGATCATTTACCTATTCCATTGTAACACTAATCATCCTACTCGCTTTGTCTTGCAATTACCCCTAAAACTCAAACAACAAAGAACAATTGAATACTAAGATAGTGAGAGAGATAAGAAATATAGATTGAGGGAGTTGAGGACCATGAAAGGAGGTAGCACCGCTATGGGAGATAGCTTTAAGATTTTCAGATTAGAGGTTTGAGGAGGTTTTATGAAAGGGAAGATGGATTTGGACTTGTTGGGAGAGACTAGTCAAGGGTTTCAAGTAATTTCGTTTAGGGACGTCTTTCCTAAAAAAATAAGTTCATCGATGAATCTCTAATTTGATCCCGAAACAATTTTGTTTTGTTTGACTTTTTACCCTACAAAACAATTTCCTCTGTGAATCTCTTGATTTTTTCAATTCATTTTATAGACTGAAATTAGGTTTTTTGCCAAAATTAAAAAAATATAAAATCAAAATTTCTTATCAACTATGATTTTTTGGCAAGTAAAACAAAATTTATGGGAATTTTTTTGGTTCATTTTGGTACTTGGAATGTGTGCAATTATTTCTCTCTTTTGGACTCATCATCTTGAAGGATTCCTAATTTTTTCCATGTGGACTCTGGCATCTTTCTTTTCTACATAAGCCAAGTTTATTCGATCTGACTTTGCACATGAAGTGGTAACCCTTGTATAACTTTTCTTGCCAACATTGATATCAGAGCTATATTTCTTGTTTTCACCTATAGATAACATGCATGATTATTACAAGTGATATAGCTATGACACCCCCGATCCATTTAACATAATATATATTCAGAGCGCTAATAGCCTTCATAAGTACTAAATAATACATTCTTCAAATAATGAGTAAACTTTGATATCAATTCCATAAAGATAACAAGTGTTTGCTATTAAGATCAACATATAAACTTACTATATAGAGCTATGGTATGACTCAGTCGTAGACTTGTCACATCTCACACATATACATCAAGCTTAATGCAATTTACATGCCTTAGAAACACTATTCCACCTTAGAATGTGAACCCTAAAAACTAGCAGTTCAAACTTTCACGAATATCTCCGTCACCTTGCTAATTTGAAAAAGGGGAAATAATGTAGGGTGAGCATCAACAGCTCGGCAGAGTAACTTAATTTCCAAGAAAATAAGTTTGAAAATAGCATAGTTTAGCATGATTGGGAAAAAGAAAAACGAGCATTTGATACATATATAAGAGAAACAACGTCATTTCATTTAAATAGTAGCATTTCAACAAAATAGTGTAGTAAAAGAGAGTTCAAAATCATCAAGTACAGTGCCACATCGATGAGTAATAATCCTAATGAACCACTTAGGGTCAATACGAACATATGATCCAATAATTTATGGGACTTGCACCCTAAGGAAGATACACTCTAAAGTCAATATGATCCAAATCGGTACCCAAGTCCAAAGACCAACTGGGCCAAACATGCATTTACGAACTCAATGAGAAACCCTCTACGACCTCAACCTGGAACGTAAACCCTCTGCCTCTTAAACTTGTGTGCACTTACATTTCATTTAAAAGGATTTTGGAGTTCAAATTAGTGCAAGTAATACAATCAATATGTTCATATCAAATATTAGTGCGAATTGCACTCAGAAACCGTAATCTTGGTCCGGATCCAAGTCAATATCTAAAACACCAAATCATATATTTCAAAAAATGATAAAACATCATACATATCATATGGAATAATTTAGAAATAAGTTTGAAAAGCATCGCCTGTTCTGGAATTGAGAAACCCTACTCGTCTCGGTATTTGGATCTGAAATAGCAAAAAATTAAAGTGTTATTTTCTGATGAAATTCAATGCACATAATCCATTTAACTAATTATAAATGAATATAATATTATTATATTTTTTTTGCAAAAATCACCCACAACTGGGTCAAATTGGCCCTTGAGGTCAAAATAGTCATTTTACTCCTCACTTTGATCCGGCCGTCGGATCGACTTGAAAATTTACCAGGACCTTTGTACAGACATTACAAAACTTTTGGCACCAACTAGAGCCCCATCGAGGGTTGGATGCTCCCTCACGCGGCGACAGGGTGCACTGATGTACCTTCTCCCCTTTCATCTTGTTCCTTTGTCTCGACCAAAACCTTAGGTTCCCCACTTTCAGCTCCAACTCCGCACTTCTCTCATCTATTTCTCCCTCTCCAGTACATTACTCATCCCAATTTTTGAACCTCCACACTCATCACACATCATTCTATCAAGTCCCATAAGTTTCAAGCTTCGAATTAAGCTTAAATCCATCCAAAAACTATGTCAAAGTTAACAAAAATTAAGATTTCTAGTTTATGGCCAAACCTACAAGTCGCGTTTTAACCCCCTTAACAACCTATAAATCTATTTTTAAGGTCACCAATGACTTCCCAGGGTCTGTTTTAGCTAGGAATACCCCTCATTCGAAGCCTAAACATCCCAACCATGGAGATCGAAAACCTCCAGAGTCGAAATTTCATCTCTACCTCCACACTACCACAGGCCACGACCTACCACCAAACTACAAAAAAACAAATACTTGAACCCCCAGAAACACAACCATATATATTAATTAAGCTAAAATGAAGAGAATACATGATCCTGTTTCATGAAAACCTATAACCCGAAACTTTACACTTCTCTCTTCTCTCTCTCTCTCTCTCTCTCTCTCTCTCTCTCTCTCTCTCCTCTAACCATTTCTGTTCATTCCAAGCAAAAGGTGAAGGCTCAAGACTATGCTCAAACGTTCTGGAGGCTTGGAGAAGGCTGGGGAAGGCCCTACTGCTGCTAGGCAGCTGCTTGGGTATGGTTGCCATACAAGGGCAGTTCGGTAATTTTTAAAAAATCTGAAAATTAATTTTAATAATTTTTTTATTTTTTTATAATTACATAAATATTAAATCAACCACTAGAAATTAATTTCCTAATTTCAAAATTGAAATTGATATCCAATTTGATCTCCAAATTCTTCATTTTTGCACCCCTGATTCCCAGATTCAAGTTTAACCTAACTTATCGGATATGCACTTCGGCTTCCTCTCACCTCAAAAAATTAATTTCCTACACTATTTAAACAGATCAATTAATGTTAAAACACCCCCACACACCTTCTAAAAAATCTCTAACCATAGCCCGACTCTCCGATATCCGAACCCCTAATAACATACATCCATATTCTGATTCAATTTCTAATTCCTGAATACCACGTCATTACAATAACATGCTTAAAAGTAGATAATTGTACCAAGTTTTTGAGTTCTTACATGACATGGGTTTCTTATTTTTTGTGTGATTTAGACTGAATTTTTTATATGCATGTGATCCTTATTTTTTGACTGATTATACTTTCACTTTTTAGATTGGGACCAATCCACAAGAAGTCGTGCAACTTCCATCTACAATACACAGGTGTCACAATTTAAATGAATTGATATTTAGAATCTATCCACGATTGGATGTGGCTGGTACAGTGACTCTGAACTTTCTCACTAAACGCACAATTCTGTTTGCTCGCAATGACGACGTTAATGATATAAATGCTGCAGCACTGAATATTTCTCCGTGAGAGACAATTACTTTTTTACCTGCAGATAAAATGTCTGAAGGTAATGAGCTTGATCGTACCATTAGGAATCGATATCCTAATGAGTACTTAAACTCGCTGAATCCTTCAGGGTTGCCACCTTTTAAATTGGAGTTGAAAGTTAGATGCCCAATAATTTTGTTTTGGAACATTGCACCAAAAGATGGACTTTGTAATGACACGTGATTGATAGTTGTTAGATGTTATTAACGAGTAATCAAAACTCAAACATTAAATGGTGATAAAATTGACAATTTAGTTTTCATTCCGAGAATATCATTGGCACCAACATCTTTGGACTTGCCTTTTCAAATGACAAGACGTCAGTTTCCTGTCCGATTAAAAGCCTAAGGACAATCTGCCAAGTTTGTTGGGGTTGATTTACAGACACTTGTTTTTAGTCATGGACACCTTTATGTGGCACTATCCAGATGCACATCTTCGGATCGTATTAGTGTCCTCCTCCCTGAAGATGGGTCGAATTGCACCTTAAATATTGTTTACCC
The DNA here is from genome assembly GCA_951799425.1 of Ilex aquifolium. Classification (NCBI taxonomy): domain Eukaryota; kingdom Viridiplantae; phylum Streptophyta; class Magnoliopsida; order Aquifoliales; family Aquifoliaceae; genus Ilex; species Ilex aquifolium. Next base: position 19,618,614 of record OX637407.1, on the reverse strand, counting down.
TGAAGTTCTGTTATAAGATTCTTACAACAAATAAATGGTATAGTTTAAACACGCTTATTTTTACTTATTATATGATCTTTCCATTGTTTCAACTTTTGGTTTTACAATGAGGTTCAATCTTTGTAGGATTGGAGTACATTTGCCAAAGAGAATGATAGAATATATACAATGGACTTTTGTGGATGGGGCCGGCATAATTAGGTAACTTTACTCTTATGTCACTGCATCAAAATAATTTTCCTATTTGTACACATATATATTGTGTTAATTTGATTGTTTATGTAAATAATTAAGTGGTTGTGCATTCACTCTATTGAGCAAAGTGCGTTCGTATTGATACGAGAACATTTAGGGGAGTGATGAAGAGAAGGTTTAGTGAATTGATAATTATGACATTCTGGTTGGGTATGTATTGATGGTTTTAGGTATGGAATGTTGGTTGTTTTGGTGGTTGGGTATGTATTGATGATTTTGGGGGGAAATAGAATTGAATCGTGGTGGTATGATGTATTATGATGATTGTTATTAAATATGTATAATCAAGCTAAAATGAAAATACAAATAAATTTAAAATTATTACAATATAAATTAGATAAATAATAAAAAATATTTTTATTTTTATTAAAATATTCCAACAAAATTTCTCACATTTATATGAGTGTTTATTTATATTTAAAGGTCATGGATGTCTATGATAACAAAAGATTGAGAATATAAATCTTGTGCATCCCATGAGAGTGACCGCTAGGGTGTGTACATAAGGCACACTTGTCATTGAAGACCTCAGGATGCCTAGAGTCGAATAACAAGTGATTTCAATTAGTAGATCCCGCTAACTTTTAGTTATACTATTATTGATCTAACGATCCCAATAAATTTCGTATAATGGATCTTTAACGAACTTTTCAATACACATAATCAGGGTCGATCCGAGCTAAATGGAGGCCCTAAACAAAATTCTTAGAAGAGACCCCATTAATTATGATTATTATGATAATATTTAATATTTTTAATTTTATTAAAATATATTTATTTAAAAATAAATTTCTTGTTATTTGAAATGTCAACTTACTATTTAAATTTTGGTATTCGAATTCTTTAGAATATCATTTAGATTCGTAAAATTTATTCAATGACTAATAGTCAATAAAATAGTAAGAGGTTATATTTGAAGTTTAATATTAGACATTCTAAATATGTTTATTCTATCATGGCAATAGAAAAAAGCTATTAACAAACTCAATTTAATTTAAATAAATTTAACTTATTAAAAGACCATAAAATTCTAGAAAGAAAAATCAAAATAAAAAATAGTTGAAAACAATATACGAAAGGAACAATGACAAAATTTTGTTATATATGGTAGGTTCCAAAGACATTAATAATATTATGATTAATAGAATGAATCTCATATTAGTATAAAACTCGTAAAAATAAATTTAAATTCATTGAACCCAACCGTGGAAGCTTTTGATGGCTCCAAAGATCCACTGGACCACATAGAAACCTACAAATCCCTGATGCAGCTGTACAACATACTAGACGATATCATGTGCAGGGTTTTCCCTACCACCCTTAAGGGATCTTGTGAGATCCCAAATTTTTAGAAGTAGTTTAAGCATAATTATGTGGGCTAAATTGTAATTGTGTGAAATTATTAAAGGGTTAATTAAATTAAATTTTTCATAGCCATGATGTATGTGAGCATACATTGGGTAGGTGGACCCCGTTTGTGAGGTATGAGTGAGACCTATGTATAGAATTTCATGTATGGAAAAGTAGTGGGTTGATTTTGAAATCATTTAAAGACTTGGGAGGGTGTGCATGCATGCCAAGTGTGTGTGTGCATGCCATGTGTGGGTGTGTGTGTTTTATGGTGTGAAGTGTGTGTTTAAAATATAAAAAAAAACAGTGTGTGTCTGTTTGCTTTGGGCTGGAACGGTGAGAAAGGGAAGGCGAGCAAGGGAGGAAGAAAGGAAAAAAAAAAAAAACAACAGCAACAAAGGCCAAGACTTCCTTTACACTTAGAAGTCTCGGCAAAGTGAGGAAGACAAGGTTTTGACTTGGAGAAGAAAGAAGAAGAAGAAGAAGAAAAAGAAAGGGTTGGAAAGAATTCAATGTGAGAAAATTTGGGGGTTTGGATATGCATCCCCATTTAAGGTAAGAAATAGCATGTCTTTTGTTACATTTCCATAGCTATATGGGAATAAATTAAATGCAAAAATAATTTTTAAGCTGTGCATTTCATAGGATTAAACAATAATAGTGTACGAGTGATTTTAATTCACTGAAGTGTTGAATTGTTAGTTATGTCGTCAAAGATTTCAATGGAATTATGGTAAAAAGAAATATTATTGGATAATCTCTAAAATTAATGAATTTTATGTTGTAGGAAAATTTGGGTCGAGTAGATTATTTTATTTGGTACGAGGAGATATATTTAATCGAATCGAATAGATTAATTTACCCGGTTGAATAGGTTGTTATACTCCAGGCGAGTTGATTATTTTTAGTAGATTATTTCAATTGGTTCGAGTTGATTATTTTAATTAGTTCGAGTTGATTATTTTAATTAGTTCGAGTTGATTATTTTAATTGAGATTTTAAGGCAATTATCAAGGATTCGTAAAGCATATTATGATTTATTTCTAGTTAGGAAATTACTTTATAATAGTGAAGTTAGCCTATGTATATAATTAACATGGAAATAATTTAAATACTAAAAATATTAATAGCGATCCACTCGAGCTTAGGAAAGAGATTGATCGGGTCTTATAACATATAAATTATGTTGGAGTAAGTGTGAGTATGCACATATAAATTAAGTATTGAGGACTTTAACGGATTCATGGAGAATGCTTGAATGCAATTATAATTATATGTGTGGTAGGGTCAGAAATATCTACATCAAAAAACGTCTCGCTAAAGGACCCAGTAAAGGGAATCGACATCAATGTAGATTTTTACTCGAGGTAGGTGCACTACCCTACATCTTTTATTTGATAAATATTTAAGTTTGGTTTAAATGTTTTTGAGATGATTTTTGTTTAGATTTAACAGCTTAGTGATGTGATAATGTTGTTTAATGGAAATTGACTAAACGACGAAGTAATTCTTTTTGGCTTGGGTTGATTGTGTAATGGAATATGTGCATACGACACAAGTTGACTGTCTAGGTGGTTAACTTACTTCTGTCTGAACGTGATTCATCCTTACTACGAGATAGACAGTATGAAAAATAATTGTTGGATACAAGTCGTCTTCGTGACAGGAACTAAGTGTTCGATTTTGTGATGTCTACGTGACAGAAACTAAGTGTTTGATTTCGAGTGGTCGTCGTGATAGGAACTAAGTGTTTGATTTCGAATTGTCTACGTGAGAGGAACTAAGTATTCGATTTTGAGTTGTCTTCGTGATAGAAACTAAGTGTTCGATTTTGTGTTGTCTACGTGGCAGGAAGAAATAAAATGACTGTGAGTCATCCAAAATGATGTGAACTAAATGTCTGGTATGGGTCATCTATGTGATGGAAATTAGCGATGTGCTTCGAATTGTCCACGTGACGGAATATTAGTTATGTGTTTCGAGTCGTCTAAGTGACGAGAATTTTTTTGGTGTGTGGCTTGAATTCCTTGTGTAGTCGGGGGTGTGTGCGTCCAGAGGTATTCGTTGTGCGGCTTAATTTAATTATATTGAAGTAATGATTTGTGCAGTATATTTTGTCTATGTGGTATATACAAGTTATGTCTATGTGAAGTACAAGAACAACGTCTATGTGGTGAAGTGTAATTTGAAAGTTGATAACTATTGCTTTGTTAAGGTTGTTCCTAAATTAATATAGTTTTTTTTTCCCTGTTGTGCTCATGATTAATGATCACATCTTTGCTCTCACTATTGATATTAATGACTTTTCAGGAAAAATCGTAAAGATGCGAGGAGTTTATTGCCAAGTCTAGAGGGTGGAATGGGATGTCGTCGTGGGGTGGGGTCTTGTTTATATGTCCTTTAAACTTAAATTGTATTATATATATATATATATATATATATATATATGTCATAGTTTTGAGATCAATATCACGGTCTGACAATAAGTAAGGCTCATGGTGAGCCATCCCACTAATGAGTTAAAGTTAAATTTTATGTGCTTCTATTTATGTATAGAAAAGTGGTAGGGATTTATGGTTGTTGTCGGGATACACTATCGTTTGAGACAGATAGTGTATCCCGGGTTGGGGTGTTACAATTTTTGGTATCAACGCCTATATAGTTGGGTTACATTCTTTGGGAAAATATTTGGAAATGGGTTGATTCATCAATTGTGCATGTATATGTAACACCTTTAGCATGTATGAAGAGTATTTATATGGGATTTGAGATAATATGTGTTAGGTGCAAAGATGAAAATAATATTGTCGTGATCACCTAGGGTTTCCGAAAAGGGGGAATAAGTTGGAAAATAAAAAAAAAATGATATATATTGTGGTAAACAATTGATCTAAAACTTCATTGGTTTGACTATATAGTTTGACATTCAAGTAAGAGGTTATGGTTTGTGTGGCCGACTGTTGTTATTCACGAGAAGGATTTAAATTTTATGTGATTAATTCAATGACACATGTGAGTGTGCTTTTTTATGTGATTGATAATGGCTAGCATATGCCTATGTAATTATTAGTGTATGTCCATGAAGTTTATTGATCTAAAGATAGTATGGGGCCTTAGAGGTCGTGAATCTAATCTATATGGCTAGTACCAAATTGTTGATATTGAAGGAGTAAATGGGTTATTAAGTAACAATGATTATGTGAAGGCAGAAAACCCTATTGATGTGTAAAGAGCCTATTTGCTGGAATAACCTAGAAAGAGTAATTGTGTGATCTTAGTGGCGTTATTATGTCTTAATGGCAGATGTAGCCTTTGTGGCAGGTTATGCTAAGAAGTAGATATAGCCTTAATGGCTAAGCTACGGCCTTAGTGGCGAAATTGTGTGATCGTCATAAATAATGACTTATGTATGTGTATATATAATTGATATACATGTATGAATGCCATGTATAACAGCTCATGAACGGATATATGTATGTTAAGACCATCTATGATGACTTATGAGTTTTTATCTATCAAATGTTTGATGAGATGATGTTATAATTGAGAAATATAGCCTTGATGGCTAATATATTGCCTTAGTGGCAAGATGATATCGATTTAATGGCAGATGCGAATTTATAAGATTGATATGGATGAATCATGATAACATGACATCCAACAAAAGAATGATATGTTCATCTATGAATGAACATCTAATTTTCTTGATAATGAATTTGTTCTTGTGTATGGAGGTAATACACTTTAGGTTTTTTTTTTTTTTTTTTCTTTTTGAACGATAAACACTTTAGTTTGAAGGAAGGAAATGAAAGATAAAAGCGGTGATGTTCTGATAAAACATGATTATGGAAGAATAACTTATGGTGTAATTATATTATGTTATATAGTACGTATTAAGTGAATTATTAAAATCAGTATGGTGGTTGATTATAATCATTATCATAACCACTAATGTGGTGATTGTGGTGATTATGATATAATAAATTTAAGAGTGTGGATGAATGAGAGTGAAAGTATGAGATATGGGGGAAAGTTATGCGAGATCTGTGTTTAGTAATAAAAGAAGAGAAACATGTTAGTTTTATTATGTGGATATGAAATAATAAAAGAAGGCAAAGAATGTTATATATATATATATATATATATATATATATATATGTAAGTGAGCGAGTGGTATGTGGTAAGTGTGCAAAATTTAAATTGTAACGTACCTTCTGTAGGGTACCTATGTATATGTTTATATTGAGTATAGATGAATGTGTTCTTGTATGAAACTGATCATGGCCATATTATACCTAAATGTTCTAGCGTATGAATGTGTGGAGCATGAATTAAAGGATAGCGCCGTAAAAAAAAAAAATTGTTACGTGGAGAAAATCAATGCGTTTAGTCTTGACTAATGTTACATTGTTATTAGTGGATGAGTGCATGGATTACTCATGGAAGATAATAATGCGCTTAACAAAAATTCGCAAATGATGAATGTGGTTACCATGAATTGATGAGCACTAGAATGTGTCTATTTTTTATTGATATATAAATGAGTGAATCAATATTTCATGATATTGATGTGTTTGATGACTGCCAAAATGATTAACCAAGAGCTTGTTTTCAGGTATAGCCCTTTAGGGCGATTGTCTGGCCTTAATGGCAAGTAAATAGTCTATTGATTAATATGACTGGAATGGGTGAATATTGCCTTAGTGGCGAGTATGTGTAAACCATATCTAATGGTTTGTGACTGATAAATCATCTTAATATGTTAAAATGGTATTTGAGTTGCGATTTATACCTTGAAGGTAGTAATAGCCAAAATGGCGAAGTTTTAGCCTTAACGGTGAATATATATGTGTATGCCATACAAGATGCCTTGTGAAGGGATTAATCAATAAATTGTTATTGTGATGATGGTTGAGTAGAGAATTAAATTGAATACGAAAACATGTGGATTTGAATAATTTGAAAATGGTATGTATTACCACATATTGTTGAAGATGTAGGGTTAATAGAGAACTTATATAACATAAATATGTCTTGCAAATGTTATGTTACAACGAGAAACAGAGAATGTGAATTGTATGGACTAACAAAGAGAAAAGGGTATGACTGGAAAAAGAAACGAAAACAAAAAGAACCACAATTATTTTATGGGAAATCCACCTATGAAATAGTATTAAATAATGAGGAAATTATAAAATATTGTATGGAATATTTTTATAAAATAGTGATATATTTGAATGTTGTGACTATAGTTTGCTTCATGTTATCGTGGTTAAAACTCCTACTGGGTTTTGTTGAAAACGAGATAATCAGAGTATTAAAGACGAAGAGATGTCGATGTAATTGACGTTTTAATAGTATTGGGAGATTTATTTATATTGACTGATTTATTTGTATTGGGAGATAATTTTGATAAGTGAAATTTTATTGGGACAATTAGCGCTTTGTTAATTTTTTTATTTGGGTATTTTTATGTCAATTAACGTCTCCCAAGAGAAGAGGAAAAAAAAAAATCGGGGCATCACAAATGGTATCAGAGCTTAGGCTTCAGATTTTATAGGGGATTTGTGGGAAATGAGTTCACTATGTTTTCCGTTGAGATTTGACAGTATTAGATATTTGAATTAAAAACTAAATAATTTGAAAAGAAAAGTGGTGGTGCTAGTTCTGGACGTTTGGGGATGATGAGAATGTAGCTTTTTGATAATTATATGAAGGTCCCCTTAATTTATAATTTGTTATATTTATGTTTCAATCGTAGATGATGTGGAAATCGATAGCTTAAGGAATTTCGGGGACGAAATTCTTTTAAGGAGGGTAGATTGTGAGATCCCAAATTTTTAGAAGTAGTTTAAGCATAATTATGTGAGCTAAATTGTAATTGTGTGAAATTATTAAAGGGTTAATTAAATTAAATTTTTCATAGCTATGATGTATGTGCGCATACATTGGGTAGGTGGACCCCGTTAGTGAGGTATGAGTGAGAACTATGTATAGAATTTCATGTATGGAAAAGTAGTGGGTTGATTTTGAAATCATTTAAAGACTTGGGAGGAGGCAAGCGTAAATAACCAATTAAAATGGAACACCTTCACAGGTGTTGGCAAAAAAAAAAAAAAAGAGAAGAAAAAGTGAGTTATCTTATGTTAGGTGGGTGTGTGCATGCATGCCGAGTGTGTGTGCATGCCATGTGTGGGTGTGTGTGTTTTATGTTGTGAAGTGTGTGTTTAAAATATAAAAAAAAACAGTGTGTGTCTGTTTGCTTTGGGCTGCAACGGTGAGAAAGGGAAGGCGAGCAAGGGAGGAAGAAAGGAAAAAAAAAAAAAACAACAACAACAACAAAGGCCAAGACTTCCTTTACACTTAGAAGTCTCGGCAAAGTGAGGAAGACAAGGTTTTGGCTTGGAGAAGAAAGAAGGGAAGAAGAAGAAGAAAAAGAAAGGGTTGGAAAGAATTCAATGTGAGAAAATTTGGGGGTTTGGATATGCATCCCCATTTAAGGTAAGAAATAGCATGTCTTTTGTTACATTTCCATAGCTATATGGGAATAAATTAAATGCAAAAATAATTTTTAAGCTGTGCATTTCATAGGATTAAACAATAATAGTGTACGAGTGATTTTAATTCACTGAAGTGTTGAATTGTTAGTTATGTCGTCAAAGATTTCAATGGAATTATGGTAAAAAGAAATATTATTGGATAATCTCTAAAATTAATGAATTTTATGTTGTAGGAAAATTTGGGTCGAGTAGATTATTTTATTTGGTACGAGTAGATATATTTAATCGAATCGAATGGATTAATTTACCCGGTTGAATAGGTTGTTATACTCCAGGTGAGTTGATTATTTTAAGTAGATTATTTCAATTGGTTCGAGTTGATTATTTTAATTAGTTCGGGTTGATTATTTTAATTAGTTCGAGTTGATTATTTTAATTGAGATTTTAAGGCAATTATCAAGGATTCGTAAAGCATATTATGATTTATTTCTAGTTAGGAAATTACTTTATAATAGTGAAGTTAACCTCTGTATATAATTAACGTGGAAATAATTTAAATACTAAAAATATTAATAGTGATCCACTCGAGCTTAGGAAAGAGATTGATCGGGTCTTATAACATATAAATTATGTTGGAGTAAGTGTGAGTATGCACATACAAATTAAGTATTGAGGACTTTAACGGATTCATGGAGAATGCTTGAATGCAATTGTAATTATATGTGTGGTAGGGTCAGAAATATCTACATCAAAGAACGTCTCGCTAAAGGACCCAATAAAGGGAATCAACATCAATGTAGATTTTTACTCGAGGTAGGTGCACTACCCTACATCTTTTATTTGATAAATATTTAAGTTTGGTTTAAATGTTTTTGAGATGATTTTTGTTTAGATTTAACAGCTTAGTGATGTGATAATGTTGTTTAATGGAAATTGACTAAACGACGAAGTAATTCTTTTTGGCTTGGGTTGATTGTGTAATGGAATATGTGCATACGACACGAGTTGACTGTCTAGGTGGTTAACTTACTTCTGTCTGAACGTGATTCATCCTTACTACGAGATAGACAGTATGAAAAATAATTGTTGGATACAAGTCGTCTTCGTGACAGGAACTAAGTGTTCGATTTTGTGTTGTCTATGTGACAGAAACTAAGTGTTTGATTTCGAGTGGTCTTCGTGACAGGAACTAAGTGTTTGATTTCGAATTGTCTACGTGAGACGAACTAAGTATTCGATTTTGAGTTGTCTTCGTGACAGGAACTAAGTGTTCGATTTTGTGTTGTCTACGTGGCAGGAAGAAATAAAATGACTGTGAGTCATCCAAAATGATGTGAACTAAATGTCTGGTATGGGTCATCTATGTGATGGAAATTAGCGATGTGCTTCGAATTGTCCACTTGACAGAATATTAGTTATGTTTTTCGAGTCGTCTAAGTGACGAGAATTTTTTTGGTGTGTGGCTTGAATTCCTTGTGTAGTCGGGGGGGTGTGCGTCCAGAGGTATTCGTTGTGCGGCTTAATTGAATTATATTGAAGTAATGATTTGTGCAATATATTTTGTCTATGTGGTATATACAAGTTATGTCTATGTGAAGTACACGAACAACGTCTATGTGGTGAAGTGTAATTTGAAAGTTGATAACTATTGCTTTGTTAAGGTTGTTCCTAAATTAATATAGTTTTTTTTCCCTGTTGTGCTCATGATTAATGATCACATCTTTGCTCTCACTATTGATATTAATGACTTTTCAAGAAAAATCGTAAAGATGCGAGGAGTTTATTGCCAAGTCTAGAGGGTGGAATGGGATATCGTCGTGGGGTGGGGTCTTGTTTATATGTCCTTTAAACTTAAATTGTATTATATATATGTATATATGTATATATATGTCATAGTTTTGAGATCAATATCACGGTCTGACAATAAGTAAGGCTCATGGTGAGCCATTCCACTAATGAGTTAAAGTTAAATTTTATGTGCTTCTATTTATGTATAGAAAAGTGGTAGGGATTTATGGTTGTTGTCGAGTTCTCTTTATCGTTTGAGACAGATAGTGTATCCCGGGTTGGGGTGTTACAGATCTGCTCGCCAGTGGTTTGCTAAGCTTATCCCTGCTTCCATTGACTTTGTCGCTGAACTAAGCAAGTCTTTCGTCTCACATTTCATTAGGGAACGTCGACACCAGAAGTCTACCACCCACCTGCTTAGCATCAAGCAGTACTAGGACGAAAGTCTAAGAAGTTACCTCACTCATTTTAACAAGGAAGTCCTCCAGATTGAAGAACCAGATGACTAAGTCGTCATGGCGGCCTTCACAGAGGGCTTGCGATCATCTTGTCTTTTATTTTTAGTCTTGAAATGCCCGCTAAAGAACATACTAGAATTACTATCAAAAGCCCATAAATACATGAACGCTGAGGATGTCGCCAAAGAAAGGCGATCTGAGTATTCACGTAGAGGGGAATACGAAAAGTAAACATGTGCAAATTCTACTTCTTAACTAATTTGTGGTTAAAATTCAAATTCGGTGAAAAACAAGCTTTTTTGGTGAAATTTGGTGCCCAAACCGTCGTGGGTAGTTTGATTGTGGTAGATCTTGAAAAAATACCTAGATTCAAAAAAGAATTCGCCTCAAACGGATAACCGAGTGCAAAGTTATGGTCGTTCAAAGTTTTGTCATTTCTTCATGGTTTTCAAAGTTTTGGCGCATACCTCCTCACCTGCCTGGGGACATCGTCCACATCGCGTGCCCCGCTCGTCCAACAGTGCCTTTGGTGCCCCGTGTCACTCCTCCTGGCGCATCAGGCGACCTCGCCTCGACTCCCATACACCGCCAGCTCTATCCTACCGGTGCCCTCTAGCTACCCTCACTGTCCTCTCCATCTCTTGGGAGAGAGCCTTTCTAGTCGCCAAAAACTTGGCCTCACTGTGCCTCTGCTCTTACTCAAGCAGTCACAGTCTCCAGTTTAGCGACTCTCTCGCGAGTCGCCACACGAGTCAGTTCGTATGCCTCAGGTGGTGAACCAGATCATTCTTGCAAGGGGCAGAGGAAGAAAATATGCTCAACCATTTCTAGACTTTTTTTGAGAGAGTGGGCATAGAATATCTGCCATAAGGTTCCTTGATGTCAAAACAACTTTTATGGGAATTCTTTTTGTTGCCATTCTCCAAAGAATCATTTTGTGATTTTCATGTATTTGTGCTTTCCAAAGCTTGATCCAGTCAATTTGTTACAGGTGGTAACCCATAGAGTCCTGATCATTTCTAAGTGTCTGGTAGGCATTTTTGGATTGAAAATCTCCATGTTTTGAGGGAATCTAGATGATGGTGTCCTCTCTTGGAAAGAAGGAATTTTATTCTTGGTATAGTTTGGATTGTTTTGAGGGTCAAAGCAGGTGGACAACAAGTTTAGATTCCAAGCCTTGGATTCCATATCAATTAGTTTTGCTACTTGTGTTAGCATAACATCTAGATTATAAGCAGGTATAGCACGAAAGCCAAGAATGAAGGGTACCTAAGGGTCTGTCCAGATTTTTATTTTTGTGCCTGTAACAACAAGGTATCAAGCTCCGTGCTCCACTATAGATTTGCACAATAGGATATGTTTCCATATTGGTGAGTCATGAGGTTGTTGTTGAACAAACTGGAAGGAGTTTCTTGAACAATGCATTTTGTTAAACTGTGGTTGTTCGAGGTAAGCTACCATCCTAGCTTTTCCATGAGGGATTTGTTGATGTCCATGGTCTTTTTGAACTCTAATCCACCCATACTTTTTGGCTTGCACATATAATCCCAGCTATGTGTCCCCGCTAGAAACTTCTTATTTTGCTGTCAAATTTGTTGCAAATGGTGATTGGCAAGAGAAAAGACTGCATAGTGTATACATGCATTGAAGTGTTGTGGACTTTATAACTTGCATATGAAAGTAATTTTGCTTTCTAGCCTTTGGAGGTTTGAATCCAGTTTTTCTAGTATAGGCTGAAAGGCTCTTGTTCTAGCCCTACTAATGAATACTGGGAAGTATGAGAGATACATTTTCTATCCTTCAAGGAAGGAAAGTAAGAATGATACACTTTCCTTCCTTTGTGTTTGGTTGGATGGATGAAAAATAAAAATGACTAAATTTTTTTTTTTTGTGTTGGCTATGATTAGGGGTGACAATCGAGTCGTGTCGAACATTAGTCAAACATAATTCAACTCATTTAACTAATTGTGTCGTGTCGAGTTGCGAGTTGTCTTGTTTATTTTTATTTTTCATTTTTATTATTTTTTATTTTTTTTAAATTTTTTTTTTTTAAAATATATATATAAATACATATTTTATCATTGTATTTTTATATGAAATTAATGTATATATAATATATGTATATATTAAAAGATATATAAACAAATAAGATACATCTCAACACAAATAATTAACTTTCCATCAACTTTCCTTCCGATTTTGGAGAGATTGATTTTAGTGAGTTGGAAGGAAAGTTAATCCATCCACTTTTTCATCCTTCCTACTTTCCTTCCTTACCAAACATGATGTTTTATTTATCCCTCCCATTTTCCATCCTTCCATTTTTCCATCGTACCAAACGCAGCAGAAATGTTGATCTATTGGGGAAAATTTTAAAAATTCACATAGTTCAGGGGGCAAAATAAAATAATTTTCTATTAAATATTTAATAGATGTTAGTAATTGGGGTAAATTGAAACTAATCACACAATTGAAAGTGCAATACCCTGATATTTGAAATATTATACACAGACTTCCTGAGATTTATACGCATATAACACTTCTCCGTTAGTAAATTACACCCAAATTCACGTTAGTAAGGACCATGCTTTTACCTGGATTTTTTGAGATTCAAAGTGCAATTCGATGTGACTTATCTGCAGAAGTAATTTCTTGTGGCATGAGGGGTTCACACACTTGCCTAGCGTCAAAAGCTCGGGCCCGGGATGTATCTTTCCCTTTAGTCTGCTAGGGCATATTCCTCGAGATTCTCTCCTCAGGGTCGACCAATCACCTTGGTGTTTTGCTATTCAAGGCCATGTGTCATATTCTAATATGAGACTCGTTTTGTGTCCATCAATATCATTAGTGCCTCATCAAATATTTTTGCATTGGGCCCTCTCTGTGTTAGGCTGCCCTATTTTGACGGAAGGTAATAATAAGATTGAATCAGAATAGACATGTTATTCATGAGTGTTTTTATGTGCATATAATGAACTTTCTTTTATAAATAAAGAAATTTTAAGTTTTTCTGATTATTTTTTAGAGTTTGACTTTGGTGCTAAAGGAGGCATGACTATGTAGTTTATCACTTTTTTGTTCAAAATATAAATTTTTGAGAGTCAATGTACAACAAAATATATTAGGATCGATTATATGATTTATGACTTCCAACCTTTTAGAATGTTTGCGATCAAAACAAACTAAAACGTTATAACTTCTAAAAAAATATATTTTGTGGGGTCCTGTTAATGTATCAAAAAATACTTTTTTGATATCGTACCTCTACTTTTTACCTAATAAAAATGTGTCATATATACAATTTTTTTAATTTTTTAATTTTATAATTTTTTTAGTTAATGGCTGCAAGCCATTTAATTCAAAATCAATGAAGAGATTAATGAAGGAAAAACACCGAAATTACCAACTTTAGTAGTGTAGTCCGTGGCCTTACCCTATTTTGTGATTTAATATCGGAAAAACTCTTAAGTAACATAGACTTATTCTAAATTAAATTTGTTAAATTCGAAATTTCCAAATGGAGTTGTTGGACCAAGTCCTCAATAGACTTTGATTGTTGAACTTCGAGATAGAGGAGACTTTAAATGATATTTTGTTGAGAAAAGATAATTTTAAGGGTTAATTGCATTGGTGGTCCCCAAAATATGGGGTTTGCTCATTTTAGTCCATAATATTTCAATTCAATCATTTTAGTCCCTGAAGTATTGAATATATTTCTATATGATCCCTCAAGCAGGCAGTGTCTAGATTGCAAATATTTTTTATCATAAACTTGTCACACGATGCTTAAATATGGAAAAAAATAATAATATTCTGTTAAATAACAACCAAAATTACACAAGTTTGATAATGAGCTAAATTTTGATCAAAAACTACATATATTACACATTTCTTGTCAAGAGCAAATCAAATTTTGTTTAAGAGCTATCAAAATTATTTTTTGTTCATATTTTAGGTATTATGTGACAAATTTATTATAAAAAAATCGTTAGTAATCTAGACGTTGTTTGTTTGAGAGACCACATAGAAACATATTCAATACTTCAGGGACCAAAATGATGCAATTGAAATATTGGAGATCAAAATGAGACAAATTCTATACTTTGGGGATCTCCAGTGTAATTAACCCAAGTTTTAATAATTACTAGTCGTAGTAAGTATGGTGTCAGACACATTCTGGGAAAAAAAAAGTATGGTGTCAAACACGTAAGTATATAGTGTAATGCTGACACGTAATATCACCAACTAATAATAAACACTAAATAGAATTGGTGCACTACAAAAATAAAATTTATTGCATAATTGGATTAGACCCATTCAAAGCTCTTATTATTAATACTATTATATTTTTTTGGGTTGGTTGGGGGTGTCAATACTAGTCTGGGTTAAAATGCTGCAGTTTGAATTATACAAAGTAAGGTATTAAACTGCTTTTTCCTCCTAATCACGTACGTAATATACGGATTGACTATGCCACCTCAAGTGAATAGTCCGTCAACCTTTCATTCAGCCACCTCAAGTGAAGAACAATATGAACATGTGGCCAACTTGTAGACCCGTTAAATAACTTAATGAATCACGCAAATTATAATATTTTGCTGAACACGGTTTGTTGACAATCCAGCCCACTTTTGTTGATCAACTTCTAGACCTCTCAAGGGTCAAACCCAACCCCCCCCCCCCCCCCCCCCCCCCCCCCCCCCCCCCGCCTTTTTTTCGTTCAAACCCACCCAGAGACAAATACACCCGAAATTTTGCCTCAAAAGTAATATAAATAGCTCACATTTGCTCATCTTTTACCCACAAAATCATTGACAAACCAAGGAATCAAAATGAAAATCCCAAGTTCTTCTTTGCTCTCACTTCTCTTTTTCGTCTTCTCAATTTCATGGGCAGCTTCGGCTGATACTAATGAACATTTTCTTCAATGTCTTTCCCTCAAACTTCAAAACTCCACCACAAACCCCCAAGTGATTTACACACCAAACAGCCCTTCATATTCATCTATCTTGCAGTTCTCTATTCAAAACTTGAGGTTTGCTTCACCCGGCACCCCACGGCCTTTAGTCATAATCACACCGTTGGAGGAATCTCATATTCAAGGAGCTATATATTGTAGCCGAAAACATGGCATAGAGATTCGAGTTCGAAGTGGAGGACATGATTTTGAGGGTCTTTCTTTCGTTGCTAAAGTGCCGTTCGCTATCATTGATCTGACTGATATGCGAGCAGTCGATGTGAATGTTGAAGATGGCACGGCGTGGGTTCAGACTGGTGCAAGACTTGGCGAAGTATACTATAACATTGCAAAGAAGAGTAGAACTCTTGGCTTTCCAGCAGGTCTTTGCCCTACCGTGGGCAGCGGTGGACATATTAGTGGTGGAGGTTATGGCTTGCTGCTACGTAAATATGGTCTTGCTGCTGATAATGTCATTGATGCTCGATTAGTTGACGTCAATGGTAGAATTCTTGACAGAAAATCCATGGGGGAAGACCTCTTTTGGGCAATCAGAGGAGGTGGAGGTGGTAGTTTCGGAGTTGTTTTAGCATGGAAATTGAAATTAGTTGCTGTTCCAGAAACGGTGACTGTTTTTTCAGTAAACAAGACTTTGGAGCAAAATGCAACCAAACTTGTTCATCGATGGCAATATGTTGCGGACAAAATTGACGAAAACCTCTACCTTCGGGTTTTACTTCAAAGTGTGCTTTCCAATGGAAAGAGAACAATGTCGGCTTCATTCGATTCCTTGTTTCTGGGTGGAGTTGATAGCTTACTTCCATTAATGCGTCGAGAATTTCCTGAGTTGGGTTTAGTGAAGGAAAATTGTATTGAGATGAGGTGGATTGAAGCGGTACTCTTTTTTGCTGGTGGACAATCACTTGATGATTTGACAAATAGGACATATCCATATACAAGTAACTACAAGTTAAAATCAGACTATGTGAAAGAACCCATTTCTGAACGTGTGTTTGAAGGGATATGGAAAAGGTTTTATGAAGAAGACATCGGTGTGCCAGTGATGGTGTTGAGTCCTTATGGCGGAAAGATGAGTGAGATCTCAGATTCTGCACTACCTTTTCCGCACAGAGCTGGGATCAAATATGGTATTGTATACCAGTCGGGGTGGAAGGAAGAAGGGACTACAGCTTCGAAGAGGCACTTGAGTTGGATCCGAAGGCTATACAACTATATGACTCCTTATGTTTCCAAGAATCCAAGATTAGGATACGTAAATTACCGGGATCTGGATTTAGGAGCCAACAACGAAGGTAACACGAGCTTTGCACAGGCAAGCATTTGGGGTATAAAATATTTTAAGAACAACTTTGACAAATTGGTGTACATGAAGACGTTAGTTGATCCCGAGAATTTCTTCAGACATGAACAAAGCATTCCTCCTCTATCCCCGCAATGGATAAAGGGATTTGGTCATCATCCTCAGGTTGGAAGGGACTCCCAGTAAAAAATTCTTTGCTAATCCTACAAGCAAAGGTTTACTGGTAGCCAATTATAGTTATTGTGTATTGCTTTTGTTTTTTCGTATGTTCTTTGTTCCAGAAATTATTATTTTCATTCCTCTTGTTCTTTTTCCCCCAAAAACAAGGGGCTAATGTCAAGTTCATCGATGCCTTCGTAAGACTTAAATGAAAGTTGAAATTCCATTGTTATATTGAAATGCCTTTATTCTTTTATGCTGTGATTAGGAGATTGTAATATTAGAAATTTTTTCTTCATTTAAAATTATAAATAGTTCTAAGCCTCCAAAGAAAGAGAAAAAGTGATCCACAGAATATAATATGCATGGTTCAAAGTATATATTGGTCAATAGAAGTATGATTTGGACCTATTCAATTTCTACTGTTATTATGATATTACATATTCAAATCTTCTTGAATCCCAGAAAAGGAAAAAAAAAAGGATTTGGCAATTAATCTTTTCGCTGAGATAACGACAAAAAACCAAGTTGTATCCGATTTGGCACTTTTCTATTTTTACTGTTCCACATTTCTTGTTTACCATGAGTCTTATGCAACTAGACCGAGTCATCGGAGACGTCTTCGAGTCAATCGCGAGTCATCCAACTTATTGTCACCAAATTGGCAGATGTAGTTTTGCAAAGCCGCAATAGGACATGACTTTTTCATCTATTTAACATCTTATGTTGAAGGTTTTGTGTATCTTGCCGGAAATTTAGCGTGACACTGTGACCAATTCATCTTAGGGCCTTTCGAGTCAATATCCATACTAAGACACTGAATTATGATAATATGACCTTGGGCCTCTAAATAATCAGGAAGGCAAGAACTGAAAATGGTTCTTCTCTATTAGAACAAGAAGAATGCAGACTTTGAAGGGTTTGTAGAGCCCTAAGTCACCCTCAATAATTTGACTGCAAGTATATCTTATTATGAAGGGAGGATCTGCATTAAATGCTTTCAGTCCATGGAGAGATAGAGAGAGAGAGATTGTGATAAACAAATTAACTGGTAGTAACTTTTATGATCAAATGACAATAGTAACAATGAGTCTTATGCAACTAGGCCGAGTCATCGGAGACGTCTTCGAGTCAATCGCGAGTCATCCAACTTATTGTCACCAAATTGGCAGATGTAGTTTTGCAGCGCTGCAATTGGACATGACTTTTTCATCTGTTTAACATCTTATGTTGAAGGTTTCGTGTATCTTGCCGGATATTTTATCGTGACACTGTGACCAATTCATCTTAGGGCCATACTAAGACATTGAATTATGATAATATGACCTTGGGTCTCTAAATAATTAGGAAGGCATGAACTGAAAATGGTTCTTCTCCATTAGAACAAGAAGAATGCAGACTTTGAAGGGTTTGTAGAGCCCTAAGTCACCCTCAATAATTTGACTGCAAGTATATCTTATTATGAAGGAATGATCTGTATTAAATGCTTTCAGTCCATGGAGAGAGAGAGAGAGAGAGATTATGATAAACAAATTAACTGGTAGTAACTTTTATGATCAAATGACACTAGTAACAATGATGGAATGAAGCATTTATTTTAGTATTTAGCAATAACTAATTAGTTATTCTCTCAGCTTTCTTTTAAAAAAAAACATATTTCTTGTTTACGAAAATCACTGAAATTTTGAAACTGTTGTGTGTTCGTTCATTGAAGTGGACTGGGTCAAATCACATTTAAATAGACACTTAGAAGCAATAGTAAATGGTATGGTGTAAGTGAACGCTTGGGATTGAAGGAAAAGTACAAGGCAAGGACATATATGATCAAAAAGGACTTTGACTATGACTCTTTATATATTTTATTCACTTACTATTTACATTCGAAATCCGAAAGAGTGACACAGTAAAATATTCAAATTAGGAGACATAAGAAATCTATTCTTGCGTTTGACATTAATAGACCTATTGACTTTCTAGTTGGGAGCTTTTTAAGAAGATAAAAGTTGTCCAATTAGATTTTGTCAGTGGTTTATTATGAAACAAATTTGATAGGTCCAAATCTAAAGTATTTATAGAATTACGGATTACTTTAGAATTCCAGGTAGACATCATAAAAAGTATCATGACTTCCCAAAAGTTAATGGCTAGATAACTTAAAAAATGACTAGATATTTGAAGGGTTACCTTTTCAAGCACATCAACCTTCAAAAAATACTTTGGAAGCACATTACTTACAGCAAAATGGAAAACTTTCATTGACACCCCAATTGTAGATTAATGTAATTTTAGGGATACTCAAAATTTTTGAGATATTACCATAGTCTCTCATAATTTGTATGTCCATTTTTCAATGTACCGTCATAGAGAACTTAAAAAATAAGCGATTACATCAATTGTAATCATGACCTAGTTAAAAAACAAAGTCAACTTGGTGTCCTCTAGGTTGTAAGAGATTTAATGGGTTTAGACTCTTCTGTGTTATCCTAATCTTATCATTAGTTAAGAAAATTCATATTTTGGAAAATCAAACCTTGTTAAATTTTATGTTTTGATGTAAAAGGGATATGGTCCTAAACTAAAATGGACCCAAGGAACCCATTTCCACCGTTAGTTTTGAGTTTAAAGGTTGTTAAGGGGGTTAAAACCTGAATTACAGGTCTGGCCAGGTTTAGAAAACCTTATTTTTCTCCAACTTTGGTTCCATATTTGGATAGGTTAGAGGTTAATTTGAGGTGTCTCGCCTATTGGGTTTCACATAGAGGTGTGAGATGAGTTAATGGGCTTTGAAAATAGAGAAAAATGTGTACTATGGAGTGAGAAATAGAGGTGATAAGTAGGGTACCTGAAACACAAAAAGTGGGGAACCAAGGGTTTCTTGAGGAAGAAGATGAAGTGGACCAAGGGGACCACCGGAAACCCAAATGGCGAGTGAGGGTCAGTCCACTATCTGATGGACCTTTGGTCAATACCAAAAGTTCTGTAATGTCAGTGCGGATGTCTCGATAAAATTTGAGATCTATCCGATACCCGGATAAATAGGTGGTGTAAAATGTTTGTGACCCTATTTTTTGGGTGATTTTCACCAAATAAATTTTATATTCATTCTTAGGTAGCTTAATTGAGATGTGTAAGAAATTTTATTGAAAAATAACATCGTTTCATTTTTGGCTATTTCATATCAAAATACCGAGACTGATCAGGTTTCTTAATTCCGAAAACGACGATGCTTTTGAAAAAAATTTCTAAATTATTTCATATGTTATTTATGATGATTTAACATGTTTTGAAATATATGATTGGGTGTTTTGAATTTTTACTTGGATTCGGACCCGAATTAGGATTTTTGAGTGCATTTCGCACTAATGTTTGAAATTAATTTATTGATCGTATTAATTGCACTAATTTGAAGTCCAGGAACCTTTTGAATGAAATGTAAGTGCGCAATGGTAGAGTGGAAAACGGTTTACGTTCCAGGTTGAGGTCGTAGAGAGTTTCTCATTGAGTTCGTAAATGCCTGGATGGCTTTGTTGGTCTTCAGATTGGGTATTGAATTGGCTTGGGAGCGTATCCTCCTTGGGGTGCAAGTCCCCTAAATTATTGGATTGAATGCTTGTATTGACCCTGCGTGGTCAATTAGGATTATTGCTCACCGGTGTGGCATTGTACTTGATGATTCTGAACTCTCTTTTACTATAATATTTTGCTTAAATGCTATTGTTTTACATGAAATGACATTATTTTTCTTATATATGTATTAAATGTTCATTTTTCTTTTTCCCAATCATGTTAAACTATGTATTTTCAAACTCGTTTGTTTGGAAATTGAGTTACTCTACTGAGTTGTTGATGCTCACCTTACAATATTTGCCCCTTTTTTAGATTAGTAGGTCACAGGGAAGTTTATGATAGTTCGAACTTCCAATTGTTCCTTGATTATTATCGAAAAGCTGAACATGTGTTATGTTATAAACATCGAGTTGTATGTTTATTTGTATTAAGGAGTCATAACTGAATTGTGAATTACATCTGAGGCATGTAAATTATAATAGGCTGGATGTACATGTTTGAAATGTATATGAAATTGGTATCAGAGTTCACTTATTATTTGGAGACTGTATCCTTTAGTATTATGAAGGCTATTAGCTCTCTGAATATTATTATGGAAATAGGTCGGGGTTTTACTACTTGAGCAGGAGGGAGGTACCTGATGGAATGAAATTGGATTGAAACCACGTCAGGGGAGTATGGACCACTCAAGTGACCATGAAACCGCTTGAGCAGCCTAGAGTTCGGTACCTACTGCTCCTTACCTTCAACCTTTTATACTTTATTACGTATGTGTTGAGAGACTGCTCTAGCAAAGGCTGGCGAACATAGAGCGGTACCTACTAATTTTTTAAGCCTAAAACCATGCAAAAAACTAGTCCACTTGAACACTAAAGGGTGTGGCTCAAGTAGGGTCCAATAATGACTCAATCTATGTTTTCAAAACACATTTCAGGTTCAGAAATTTTTTTCGTTGAAAAACACCTAGGAGCATGTTTGGATCATTTACCTATTCCATTGTAACACTAATTATTCCAAGTCTAATTAAACCAAGGGATCACCTTAGGTTTCAAAGGCCATTTTCCATTGTCCTAAGGAAAAAGGCGCATACAGAGGCTTTCTTTGATATAGCTTTAAGAATAAACTCGTCCCTCCTTTTGTTGCGTTCATATCTTCATCATTGTAGCTTCATGACCATGGACTTGTTTGGGATTTATAAGGACTTAACGAAATTAGACAACTACAAAACATGATCTAATAATCTCCCCCTTAGGCAATTTCATGACAAAATACACATGTAAGAAATTAGGATTACAACTCGTAAACCACAAGAACAAAAATGAAATATAAATAAATTTCAACACTAGTGCATAAGTCCCTAATGTCTAAGTACAAGAGCAATCTTTAGATGCTTTTTTGGAAATCATAGTCCTGCATATCACCACTAAACCAATACCTTGTGAAAAACATAATATGTATAAAAGACATAACATAATCACAGGGATGAAAATCACCAAGTTAAGCATAAGGCATATTCATGTTAACATTATGCAAATGCAAATTTGTAACATATGTAAGAACTACCTCCTCAAATTTGCTTGCGAACCTTTAGATATAGCATGACAATGCACAACCAGTTCTCCCCCTTAGTTGACATTCAGAAGTAAAATAACAAGTGTAAAATAAACAAACAAAATAGGTGACTTCATTCCAAGTTTGTGAATGTACTTCCCTTAAGTATGTCAAGAAACTCCCCTTACTCTAATCACATGCAACTAATCTAAGCTAGTTAAGAGAAAATCACCCCGAATTCTCCCATATGTACCCATTATATTCTCTCCCTTTTTGTCACAAAGTGCCAAACCAATGACATATCATAATAAGGATGGTACAAAATCAAGTCATCCCATAATATTCTTTCCCATTTGCCACAAAGTGTCAATCCAATGATATAGCATAACAAACATAACAAAGAATCATGGTATACTAAGAGGGTATCAATATAAATCAACTAGAAATAATAGACATAAGGATAAAGCAAATGACAAACAAGGCATATAACTCCAAGTCTCGAATGATAGAAACATCAAAACAAATGACAAGAAGTGTGTCACAGCAAAGAAGATCAAAACAAAATTAAAAAGAGCACTTAAACAAGGACAATAAACAAATAGAAAAAGATCTCAAGCTCTCATAATGTCCTAGATCTAGGTCCTGAAATCAACAACTCCTGTAGCTACATCATCTCCACCATTACTATAACGGGGAACCGCAATCCATTATTCCTAGCCTTTGTCTAAGACTTCTAGCAAAATAGCTTATTGATAGGGTTATGAAGGAGTTTGACTCATATTACAAGGAAGAGGCACTAAAAATGAAGTCTAAAGTCTTGTCGCCTGTTTTTTAGGGAGACTGATCTGTCCAATTGACAGATCAACTTTTTTGCTCACCAATGGACTGTTGCGACTCATCTTCTACTCCTCCTATCAACTCAATAAGCCTCCAAATCATGCATGTATGGATGTACAATATAAAATGTAACTAAATGTATATGCATGGATGAAATTAGGAACTAAAATGTATGAAAAATTTAACTTAAAATGCACCAAGCCATTAATAAAGAAAATCTTATATCTTCAAAATATAGCAGATCCATCTAAATTTCATCTTCTCATTGATCAATTCCTGTGTAACACGTGTGAAACTAAACTCCGACACCATTAGGATTCCGTATAGATCAAATCATTAATAAATTCATACATGAAATCCTAATGCATCATCTAAGTG
Organism: Ilex aquifolium; assembly: GCA_951799425.1. Lineage (NCBI taxonomy): Eukaryota > Viridiplantae > Streptophyta > Magnoliopsida > Aquifoliales > Aquifoliaceae > Ilex > Ilex aquifolium. The sequence goes on along the minus strand of OX637407.1, from coordinate 19,595,493 downwards.
ACTACATAGCCGGTTAGTTGGTGTCCTATTCAATTTCTTTTTGACAACTCCCCTATCTTTTATCTCTTCTACTGATTATGACCTCAACAAGTGGGGTCTAATAATTACTCAATCTATGTTTTCAAAATACATTTAAGGTTTAGAAAATATTTTCGTTGAAAAAAACCTAGGAGTCATATTAAGATCATTTACCTATTCCATTGTAACACTAATCATCCTACTCGCTTTGTCTTGCAATTACCCCTAAAACTCAAACACCAAAGAACAATTCAATACTAAGATAGTGAGAGAGATAAGAAATATAGATTGAGGGAGTTGAGGACCTTGAAAGGGGGTAGCACCGCTATGGGAGATAGCTTTAAGATTTTCATATTAGAGGTTTGAGGAGGTTTTATGAAAAGGAAGATAGATTGGGACCTATTGGGAGAGACTGGTCAAGGGTTTCAGGTAATTTCGTTTAGGGACGTCTTTCCTAAAAAAATAAGTTCATCGATGAATCTCTAATTTGATCCCTAAACAATTTTGTTTTGTTTGACATTTTACCCTACAAAACAATTTTCTCAGTGAATCTCTTGATTTTTTCAATTCATTTTATAGACTGAAATTAGGTTTTTTGCCAATATTAAAAAAATATAAAATCAAATTTTTTTATCAACTATGATTTTTTTGGCAAGTACAACAAAATTTATGGGAATTTTTTTGGTTCATTTTGGTACTTGGAATGTGTGCAATTATTTCTCTCCTTTGGACTCATCATCTTGAAGGATTCCTAATTTTTTCCGTGTGGACTCTGGCATCTTTCTTTTCTACTTAAGCCAAGTTTATTCGATCTGACTCTACACATGAAGTGGTAACCCTTGTATAACTTTTCTTGCCGACATTGATATCAGAGCTATATTTCTTGATTTCACCTATAGATAACATGCATGATTATTACAAGTGATATAACTGTGACACCCCGATCCATTTAACATAATATATATTCAGAGCGCTAATAGCCTTCATAAGTACTAAATAATAGAGTCTCCAAATAATGAGTAAACTCTGATATCAATTCCATAATGATAACAAGTGTTTGCTATTAAGCTCAACAGATAAACTTACTATATAGAGCTATGGTACGACTCAGTCGTAGACTTGTCACATCTCACACATATACATCAAGCTTAATACAATTTACATGCCTTAGAAACACTATTCCACCTTAGAATGCGAACCCTAACAACTAGCAGTTCAAACTTTCACGAATATCTCTGTCACCTTGCTAATTTGAAAAGGGGGAAATAATGTAAGGTGATCATCAACAGCTCAGTAGAGTAACTTAATTTCCAAGAAAATAAGTTTGAAAATAGCATAGTTTAGCATGATTGGGCAAAAGAAAAACGAGCATTTGATACATATATAAGAGAAACAACGTCATTTATTTAAATAGTAGCATTTAAACAAAAGAGTATAGTAAAAGAGAGTTCAAAATCATCAAGTACAATGCCACATCGATGAGTAATAATCCTAATGAACCACTTAGGATCAATACAAACATATGATCCAATAATTTAGGGGACTTGCACCCTAAGGAAGATACGCTCTAAAGTCAATATGATCCAAATCGTTACCCAAGTCCAAAGACCAACAGGGCCAAATATGCATTTACAAACTCAATGAGAAACCCTCTACGACCTCAACCTGGAACTTAAACCCTCTGCCTCCTAAACTTGTGTGCACTTACATTTCATTTAAAAGGATTTCGGAGTTCAAATTAGTGCAAATAATACAATCAATATGTTCATATCAAATATTAGTGCGAATTGCACTCAGAAACCCTAATCTTGGTCCGGATCTAAGTCAATATTTAAAACACCCAATCATATATTTCAAAACTTGATAAAACATCATAAATAACATATGGAATAATTTAGAAATAAGTTTGACAAGCATCGCCTGTTCTGGAATTGAGAAACCCTACTCGTCTCGGTATATGGATATGAAATAGCAAAAAATGAAAAAGTGTTATTTTTCGATGAAATTCAATGCACATAATCCATTTAAATAATTATAAATGAATATTATATATATATATATATATATATATATATATATATATATATATATATATTATTTTTTTTGCAAAAATCACCCACAACTGTGTCAAATTGGCCCTTGAGGTCAAAATAGTCATTTTACTCCTCACTTTGATCCAGCCATCGGATCGACTTGAAAATTTACCAGGACCTTTGCACGGACGTTACAAAACTTTTGGCACCAACTAGAGCCCCATCGAGGGTTGGATGCTCCCTCACGTGGTGACAGGGTGCACTGATGTACCTCCTCCCCTTTCATGTTGTTCCTTTGTCTCGACCAAAACCTTAGGTTCCCCACTTTCAGCTCCAACTACCCCACTTCTCTCATCTATTTCTCCTTCTCCAGTACATTACTCATCCCAATTTGTGAACCTACACACTCATCACACATCATTCTATCAAGTCCCATAAGTTTCAAGCTTCGAATTAAGCTTAAATCCATCCAAAAACTATGTCAAAGTTAACCAAAAATAAGATTTCTAGTTTATGGCCAAACCTACAAGTCGGCGCTTTAACCCCCTTAACAACCTATAAATCTATTTTTAAGGTCACCAATGACTTCCCAGGTCCTGTTTTAGCTAGGAATACCCCTCCTTCGAAGCCTAAACATCCTAACCATGGAGATCGAAAACCTCCAGAGTCGAAATTTCATCTCCACCTCCACACTACCACAGGCCACGACCTTCCACCAAACTACAACAAAACAAGTACTTGAACCCCCAGAAACACAACCATATATATTAATTAAGCTAAAATGAAAAGAATACATGATGCTGTTTCATGAAAACCTAAAACCCGAAACTTTACACTTCTCTATTCTCTCTCTCTATCTCTCCTCTAACAGTTTCTGTTCATTCCAAGCAACAAGTGAAGGCTCAAGACTATGCTCAAACGTTATGGAGGCTTAGAGAAGGCTGGGGAAGGCCTTACTGCTGCCAGGCAGCTGCTTGGGTATGGTTGTCATACAAGGGCAGTTTGGTAATTTTTCAAAAATCTGGAAATTAATTTTAATAATTTTTTTTATTTTTTTTATAATTACATAAATATTAAATCAACCACTAGAAATTAATTTCCTAATTTCAAAATTAAAATTGATATCCAATTTGATCTCCAAATTCTTCATTTTTGCACCCCTGATTCCTAGATTCAAGTTTGACCTAACGTATCGGATATGCACTTCGGCTTCCTCTCACCTCAAAAAATCCATTTCCTACACTATTTAAACATATCAATTAATGTTAAAACACCCCCACACACCTTCTAAAAAATCTCTGACCATAGCCCGGCTCTCCGATATCCGAACCCCTAATAACATACATCCATATTCGGATTCGATTTCTAATTCCCGAATACCACATCATTACAATAACATGCTTAAAAGTAGATAATTGTACCAAGTTTTTGAGTTCTTACATGACATGGGTCTCTTCTTTTTGTGTGATTTAGACTGATTTTTTTATATGGATGTGATCCTTATTTCCTAATTGGCATGGCTATAAAATTTGATAGGTTAAAGAGGTGTGGTTTAGTATTCTGGACCCAAATTTTCCAACCAAATTTCATCACATCAAATCTGTTTTTATGTAACTAAATACATACACTACAAGAATTTCAAGAAAACCCGGTGTTTGGAAAACACTAGTAAAGCCCAAAAAACTACCAAAAATCCTATTGCCGGCGTTTAAACATGCGATTAACTCGCACATGCGTCAGAAATGCTAATTTTGCTAAATTCTTGATGAAGGTAATATTCCATTTTACCTTAAATTTCATGACATGATACTTTGATTTAATATTTTATTTTTTGACTGATTATACTTTCACTTTTTAGATTGGGACCAATCCACAAGAAGTTGTGCAACTTCCATCTACAATACACAGGTGTCACAGTTTAAATGAATTGATATTTAGAATCTATCCACGATTGGATGTGACTATTATAGTGACTCCGAACTTGCTCACTGAACGCACCATTTTGTCTGCTCGCAATGACGACGTTAATGATATAAATGCTGCAACATTGAATATTTCTCCGTGAGAAACAATTACTTTTTTAGCTGCAGATAAAATGTCTGAAGGTAATGAGCTTGATCGTACCATTAGGAATCGATATCCTAATGAGTACTTAAACTCGTTGAATCCTTCAGGGTTGCCACCTTTTAATTAGAGTTGAAAATTGGATGCCCAATAATTTTGTTTTTGAACATTGCACCAAAAGATGGACTTTGTAATGGCACGCGATTGATGGTTGTTAGATGTTCCTCATGGGTAATCAAAGCTCAAACATTAAATGGAGATAAAATTGACAATTTAGTTTTCATTCCGAGAATATCATTGGCACCAACATTTTTAGACTTGCCTTTTCAAATGACAAGACGTCAGTTTCCTGTCCAGTTAAAAGCCTAAGGACAATCTGTCAAGTTCGTTGGGGTTGATTTACGGACACTTGTTTTTAGTCGTGGACACCTTTATGTGGCACTATCTAGATGCACATCTTCAGATCGTATTAGTTTCCTCCTCCCTGAAGATGGGTCAAATTGCACCGTAAATATTGTTTACCCTGAAGTTCTGTTATAAGATTCTTACAACAAATAAATGGTATAGTTTAAACACGTTTATTTTTACTAATTATATGATCTTTCCATTGTTTCAACTTTTGGTTTTACGATGAGGTTCAATCTTTGTAGGATTGGAGTACATTTGCCAAAGAGAATGATAGAATATATACAATGGACTTTTGTGGATGGGGCCGGCATAATTAGGTAACTTTACTCTTATGTCACTGCATCAAAATAATTTAACTATTTGTACAAATATATATTGTGTTAATTTGATTGTTTATGTGAATAATTAAGTGGTTGTGCAATCACTCTATTGGGCAAAGTGCGTTCGGATTGATACGAGGACATTTAGGGGAGTGATGAAGAGAAGGTTTAGTGAATTGATAATTATGACATTCTCTCTGACAAAAATCAAACGACCTGTAATCTAGTACTGACCCATCCACCTCCAACGATGACTAAACCTCCACTGATCAATTAGTTGTACAGTCAATCCCCTCACTTACTCCCTTTCTTTGTCTATCTCTACTTCTTAGACACGCAGACACAGACACATAACTTAGAAGAAGATATTGCACAATGACAATGCACAACACGCACAGATTACACACCTAACTACACCCATTCAAACACTCACAACACTACACTACGACTAATAAAGATTTATGATTGAAATCCTTAGGCAGCTGAACCATTAGTTGAAATGATACAGAGAAATATTATGTTCTCTTTCTCTTCTACATCACACCCAATTCAATAGGAGATCGATTATTTGATCGTTACGTCTTTGTAGTACAAATTCTCTACACTCCATATACTTTCCTAAATAAATTGGTAATTTTCTACCATCTCTCTAAATTCCTATCTATATCAATCTAAATCCTCCCCCGCCCCCCAACATACAAATTTGTGTGTTCATTAGTTTGTTTTGGATAATTCAAGGTAATGAATTTGATGACAATAATTATGTTGATTCCAACTAACGATAATTTGTATATTTTAATCATTTTCAGGTATACATGGAAGCATGCTTGGTGTTAGCTATAAAGAAGATGAAGTTGATGAAAGTTGTTTCTCTCTTTGTGCATGTGTGTGTTTTGTTTGTTCCATCTTTTGTACAATCAACTAATTACATATGCTTATGATGATTTTGGGTATGTAATGATAGTTGTTTTGGTGGTTGGGTATGTATTGATGGTTTTGGGTATGGAATGTTGGTTGTTTTGGTGGTTGGGTATGTATTGATGATTTTGGGGGGAAATAGAATTGAATCGTGGTGGTATGGTGTATTATGATGATTGTTATTAAATATGTATAATCAAGCTAAAATGAAAATACAAATAAATTTAAAATTATTACAATATAAATTAGATAAATAATAAAAAATATTTTTATTTTTATTAAAATATTCCAACAAAATTTCTCACATTTATATGAGTGTTTATTTATATTTAAAGGTCATGGATGTCTATGACAACAAAAGATTGAGAATATAAATCTTGTGCATCCCATGAGAGTGACCGCTAGGGTCACTACAACAAAAATCGTTTTTTGCGACGATTTTTTTCGTCGCTAAATTCAAAAAAATCGTCGCAAATTATTTTTTGCGACGTTTTTTTTTCGTCACGTTTTCGTCGCAATAGCCTCGTCGCAGAAAGTATTTTGCGACGCAAATTTATTTTCATCACAAAAAAAAATTATTAGCGACGAAAAAAAAACGTAGCTAAAATCTATTCCACCAGCGTAACAAAATAAAAAATAATAATTAAATTAATTTTTTGCGACGTAAAAAAAATCGTCGCGAATAATTTTTTTAAAAATAAAAATGTAAAACATAATAATTTAATTAATTTTTTGCGACGTAAAAAAAATCGTCGCGAATAATTTTTTACAAAAATAAAAATGTAAAAAAATAATAATTAAATTAAGTTTTCGCGACGAAAAAAAAACGTTGCAAATAAATTTGTACATAAATAAAAAATGTAAAACAATAATAATTTAATGAATTTTTAGCGACGTAAAAAAAACGTCGCAAATAATTTTTTTAAATAAAAAATGTAAAAAATAATTGAATAAATAAATTTGCGACAATTTTAATTTCGTCGCGAAAAAGTTCATTTTTTTTTAAAATGACCCTTTATAAAAAATGGTATTCTAATAAATTTTTTCACTTATACACCAATAATACCTTTATTAAAAATGGTATTATAATAAAATTCTAACAAAAACATTTTTTTTTTTTTTAAAAAGGAAATTTTTATTCCAAAAAATGCATTTACAAGAAGCAAATAACAACAGCTCTACAAAAAAAATATAATGACTTTAATCCTTCAAGATGGATTAAACCATTTCTAATTACAAATTGGAAATGTCAAAAAAACTAAATGCCTTCAGACTCCACTCCATGCTCCATGCTCCATGCTCCAGCTCACCCATACCACAGACTGTCTGCAGCCACTTTGAGCTCAAACATTTCCTTCAATATAACCAGCAGCATATCACAGCAGAACAGACCAGCACAGCAGAGTAGTGCACTCTACGTTGACATGCACCTGCAATCAAGAAATAACTAAAACAAATAAGCAGGATAATCAAACAAATTTTTCTTACTCCCAGTACCAAGATGCCTTTCATCTCGATTCAAAAAGCTAAATGAACTAATACAAAACAAAAGGGTAGCATAAGGAATAATTTTCAAAATGAATATCAGTGGCATTCATACCATTACATAAAGTTAGCACTTCCTTTCGGACCAATTAAAAACTGAAAAAGTAGTCACGGATGCATTGTAAACAGAAAAATCAGTCACAACCCCCTTAAAATCTTACAATTCATTACCTCTTTATCAACCCCAGGAAAAATCAATCATCAAAGGATATCAAACGTAGTTCAGAGAATACTGTTTAATACACGCATAAAAGCCATACATTTGCATTTTTTTCCTTCATCTTCAAAGCAATCAATTTCAAATGGTGATTGGGAGACATTCAAATGATTTCTGAAAAACGTGTGATCTAAGGAAACCTTCACAGCAAGTGTAACTCAGAATCAATAAAAAGTTATTGTCATTTTTTCAATTCTACATCATTTGAATGAGCATTTAACTAAATCGCATTTACTGTTAAGCATAAGACTAGTAAACCCCATGCACATGGGTGTCTCTTTGTTGATCAGTATGCAGATAACAATGTAAAATGCTCAGGGAGAGAGCACATAAATGGTTGATATAGAGGAGAAGAAAAAATATAATACTGAATCAACTACTTAAGGAGGTCTACTGCAAAAGCCTTATCTTTTTACAAGAGAAAACAGTACTTAGATAGTGCTGGAGACACTATAACAAGGTAGAGAGTTCATTTTTTTTTGGATTTATGTGCATAATTAAACTCACCTCATGGGATAAAGAATAGTTTGTAAGATGGCATGTTTCAACATTGGCAGCTAGCAGCTTCTTCACATCAAGTACCTTATCAGTTGAGATGCCCTTCATTTCCACATATTTACATTAATCACCCCAATCAATTATCAAAAATTAATTTACATATCAAAAAAAGTCAGATTTGCTTTTACCAGTAAATCAATTCAGTACCTTGAGTATAACTTGAGTTTCAAAGGGGGTGATTACAGTAATGTCAAGAGCACTGGGTGCTGCTGCAGTAGAAAAGAAAAAGGAAAACAATGAGTTAATTAGTTGATTTTGAGCAGAAAATGAATTTAAGAAATAAGATTTATCTGGGCATGAAATTTAAACATTTCTCTTCTTTATTCTTCTTCTCTGTCTTAGCTTTATTTCCTTTGCCCCTACCTGACCTTGGGGCCATTTCTTCTCCTTATTTTTGCCTTTGAAAGAGTTACAAATATAGTAGCAAATGCAAAAACTCAGTCAGATATAACTAACAAATCATAGAAACAACAGCAAACACGATTGAAATCTCTGATAAACAATGGGTTATACAATGATAAACATACAGAGAGAGAGAGAGTGGTGTAAAATGTGAAGGAGAGAAATAGAGGTAGCTCTTGGAGAGAGAAACTATTGAAGGGAAATCTTGTGAAAGGTAAGAAGAAGATAGGATAAGGGTTTTGGTTTTGGGTTTACCTTCTTGCGGATTGGTAAGAAATCCTGACCTCTCTTTGCTTGCCTGATCTCTCTTTGCGGATTTTCAATAATTTAGGGCAGGCAACTTGCTTAATAAATAAAGAAACCAACATCTACCCTAAATGCAACTACATCTTTCCATTTCTTGACAGAATTCAGCACACTTGTGTCTTAAAAACAATGCCTGCTCATTTAGTTTTCTTTGAAGCACTCCATCGGTTTCCTCACTATGTATTCGTTATTTTTACCAATTTCACAATTAAAATCATACTGCTATCTACATAACAAGACCAATCTACTACAAAAGATGAGTCAAAAGGAATAATTGAAGAAAAAATCAACCTCAAAATTCACGGTGGCCTCTGTGTCATAACTTAATAACTAGAACATGATTGACTACAAGTAAGGAACTTACCAAAAAAGAAGACATCAAGTAGGAAAATAAAACAACAAATGATGAGATAGAACACAAATATAAATGAGTTAGCTAGCGTCAATCAGACCCACCACAAGACAACCTGGTTCAGTCCTGTAACAAAAGTGACAGCATGCTGTAGAGCCTACCCCTCCACCTCCTTGTTCAATACAGGAATAAAAAATATACCACAACCTTGTGCTATTTTTGGCCAAACTAACAGTATTTTCCAAAATAATTCCCAAGTTAACACCCCAAATGCCTCATACGGCAACATTAAACACATAAACCCAGATGAGCTACAAATCTGAAGCAACAAATCTGAGACCACACAGTCGCATACAAAAACAATAGTAAGGAAAGAAAAATCCATGATAGAAGAGAAATGGAAGAGACCGCACAGATGTTAATTTCATAGAAATACCTGGCTTCTTGTGAGTCTCAGAGGGATCTCCATATCTGCGAGGAAGAAACACACCAGTGCCAGTGCACCTTTTTTGAACACCACCACAAGACCCACCCAGAGAAACCGATCTCATACCCTTCCCACTGTTCAGTAGTTGCTGATTTTGGTGTTGAGCTAGCAAAGGAGGCCACGCAGATTGAGCTAAACCCAGTGGCTTCCCACACTCCACAAACCCACCCCCAATACCAACTCTTGGGTCTATGTTTTGAGAGATTCGGTTTCCAGAGTACCAACCTTCTTTCACCTGCCTACTCCAAACAGCACAACCATGTTGCTTCATCATCTGGTCATGGCTCACTTGCTAAAACATTCTCAAAAACAGCCTCAATCAAGACCAAAGGAAGAAACTACAGAGTTCTCAAACAGAAATAACACACTGGGTGAAATTTTGCTTACATGGTTGGTCTGCGACAGCGTGGGGGAGAGACACTGGCTATTATAGAACGCATAGTTGTGTGGTTTCGCCGGCACTAAATAGTTAACCGGAGTGCGAGTCCTTGGTGGGCTCAAGAGGCCTCTGCCTTTGGTTGACCCATCAGAAATCATCTTAAACCTTGGAAATTGCCCTGCGGCACGTAGGGGTGCAACTTGGGTTGGGCAACCCGATTTCAACCCGAGCCCAACCCGAAAAAATTAGAGCTTGGGCTAGGGTTTTTAATACTTGGGTTGGGCTTGGGTCAAAAAATCTCAACCCGAATTCAATTTGGGCCGGGCTCGGGTTGAGGCATCGACAACCCAATTTCAACCCGAACCCGATTAATTAAAAAATAATTATATATATATAAAGCATTAGCACTTTTTTTCATTTTTACTCTATCGTCCTCTGTTTCTTGTTGTTTGCTACTCTGTTATGCGTTATGCATGATTAGTGGTGATATTTTAATGTTTTAAGTTTAATGTTTTTATGGGTCTAATTTCTATGTTTTCTGGGATTGTGCTTTGAGATCACTAATTTTTTGGTGTGAAAGCAAATGATCAATAATCGTGCACTGTTATGAATGAAATATATGGATTGTTTTATGAATTTGTAATTATTCTCTCCCTCTCTCTGTCTCTCTTGCAGTGAACCCGAATTCAACCCGAGCCCGCCCGAATTAAACTCGGGCAGGGCTCGGGTTGAGTTCCTCAACCCGAGGTAGGGTTAGGGTTAGGGTTAGGATTAGGGTTGAAGATTATATACCTAGGGTTGGACTAGGGTTAACTGTCTAACCCGCCCAACCCGCCCGAGTTGCACCCCTAGCGGCACGGTATATGAGATCCCAACTGTCATTCGCACCCAATGGCGTGGTTGGAGGAGAAGACACCTGAGAAGGTCTATTGGGGCTTCCATTGCCGAACCAACTTTCAAATCCACTTAGTGTTGATTGTGGCGAGCCGGACAAGACCCAACTCTTCTGAGTCGACACAGACACCAAATCAGTACTCATTTTCACCAAAATTAACAGTTCAGAAACCAGGAAATCAACAACATACCTCCAGATTCTCAGTTCCGGAAGCGACTTTATGGGTTTCCCGGAGAGTTGAGCGAGTTAACTGGCGAGTCAGTACAGTGAGTAAGTCTTCCTCGTCGCTCTCTGTTTCGTATGAGCCAACCGCGGAATCAACAGGCGAGCTGAGAACAGGGGACGAACCAAACAAGCCTAAATATCCAGAGAGATAGAGGGAGAGTGGAGAATGTTGTGGATAGGTTTATGCTTTTATTAAGGTTTCAGGGTTCCTATGAGAGGGAGACGGTGAGTGAGAGAGAGAGGGTTAGAAAGGGGAATGTGAAGAGAGTCTGTTTGATGAATTAATTTAAAATTACAAAAAATTGAATTCTGCGACGAATATAAAACGTCACCAAAAAAGAATTTTATTCAGCTCCCGCCAATATTTGGGCCAAAAATAAATTGGGAGGGAATCACCTTTTCGCGACGTTTTCCAAAAACGTCGCAAATGAAATTGCCAAAAAATGAAATTTGCGACAAAATTCAAAAAACGTCGCAGATAGTAAACATTTAAATTATACCCTTTCAATTTCATTCAATTAACACTCAATTCATCAAATTAACATTCAGATTTAACCAATTGTCATTCAATTTCATCAAATTAACATGTAATTTATCAAATCAATACCAAATTAATATGTAATTTCATTCAATTAAAATTTAATTTATAAAATTAAAACCAAATTAACATTCAGATTTAACCAATTGGCATTCAATTTCATCAAATTCACATGTAATTTCATCAAATCGACATTAAATTTCATCATATTAACATTCCATTTATCAAATTGACATTCAATTTTATTAAATTAACATTCGATTTATCAAATTGACATTCAATTTCATCAAATTAACATTCAATTTATGAAATGGACATTAAATTTCATCATATTAACATGTAATTTCATCAAATAGACTTTCCATTTCTTTAAATTAACATTCAATTTATCAAATTGACATTCAATTTCATCAAATTAACATTCAATTTATGAAACAGACATTAAATTTCATCATATTAACATGTAATTTCATCAAATTGAATGTCAATTTCTTTAAATTAACATTCAATTTATCAAATTGACATTCAATTTCATCAAATTAACATTCAATTTATCAAATTGACATTTAATTTCATCAAATTAACATGTAATTTTATCAAATCGACTTTCAATTTCATTAAATTAACATTCGATTTATCAAATTGACATTCAATTTCATCAAATTAACATTCAATTTATCAAATTGACATTTAATTTATCAAATTGACATTTAATTTCATCAAATTCACATGTAATTTCATCAAATCGACTTTCAATTTCATTAAATTAACATTCGATTTATCAAATTGACATTCAATTTCATCAAATTAACATTCAATTTATGAAATGGACATTAAATTTCATCATATTAACATGTAATTTCATCAAATCGACTTTCAATTTCTTTAAATTAACATTCGATTTATCAAATTGACATTCAATTTCATCAAATTAACATTCAATTTATCAAATTGACATTTAATTTCATCAAATTAACATGTAATTTCATCAAATCGACTTTTAATTTCATTAAATTAACATTCAATTTATCAAATTGACATTCAAGTTATCAAATTAACATGTAATTTCATCAAATCGACTTTCAATTTCATTAAATTAACATGTAATTTCATCAAATTGACATTCAGTTTCATCAAATTAACATTCAATTGATCAAATTGACATTCAATTTCATCAAATTAACATTCAATTGATCAAATTGACATTCAATTTCATCAAATTAACATTCAATTTATCAAATGGATATTCAATTTCATTAAATTAACATGTAATTTCATCAAATCGACTTTTAATTTCATTAAATTAACATTCGATTTATCAAATTGACATTTAATTTCATCAAATTAACATGTAATTTCATCAAATTGACATTCAATTTCATCAAATTAACATTCAATTTATGAAATGGATATTCAATTTCATCAAATCGACTTTCAATTTCATTAAAATAACATTCAAATTAACATGTTCATTAAATTGATATTTTTTTTTAAAGTAAAATGTTTATTTGCGACGTTTTTAAAAACGTCGCTAAAAGTCAATTAAATTTGATATTTTTAAAATTTTTTATTTAAATAAAATTTTTATTGGCGACGTTTTTAAAAAACGTTGCCAAAAGTCAATTACATTTGATTTTTTTTAAATTTTCTATTTAAGTAATTATTTATTTGCGACGTTTTTTAAAAACGTCGCCAAAAGTCAATTACATTTGATTATTTTTAAATTTTTTATTTAAGTAAAATGTTTATTTGCGACGTTTTTGAAAAACGTCGCCAAAAGTCAGTTACATTTAATTTTTTTAAAATTTTTTATTTAAGTAAAATGTTTATTTGCGACGTTTTTTAAAAACGTCGCGAAAAGTCAATTAAAGTTGATATTTTTAAAAACTTTTATTTAAATAAAATGTTTATTTGCGACGTTTTTTAAAAACGTCGCGAAAAGTCACTTAAATTTGATATTTTTAAAATTTTTTATTTAAGTAAAATGTTTATTTGCGACGTTTTTTAAAAACGTCGCCAAAAGTCAATTACATTTGAGTTGTTTTAAATTTTTTATTTAAGTAAAATGTTTATTTGCGACGTTTATCGAAAACGTCGCGAAAAGTCAATTAAATTTGATTTTTTTTAAATTTTTTATTTAAGTAAAATGTTTATTTGTGACGTTTTCTAGAAACGTCGCCAAAAGTCAATTACATTTGATTTTTTTAAAATTTTTTATTTAAGTAAAATGTTTATTTGCGACTTTTTTAAAAAACGTCGCGACAAGTCACTTAAATTTTATATTTTTAAAATTTTTTATTTAAGTAAAATGTTTATTTACGACGTTTTTTAAAAACGTCGCCAAAATTCAATTACATTTGAGTTTTTTTAAATTTTTTATTTAAGTAAAATGTTTATTTTACAAATTAAGAAAACTAGGAGGGAAGGCTTATCAAGCCCTCCTTCTCAAAACATGCTTGTTAGATATATAGGGGTCGTTTGGTTGCTTGTTATTACATAGTCATAACACATTAAAATTATCTAATCCAACCTTATACAGCATTTGATTGCAAAAAACACTCTGTATTATGTATAGTCTTATTTCAAATTCTTATCTAAATAATACACTGCTTATCCAAATAATATACTGTATCTATATTATTAAGCCGATTATAATACCACCTGAAGAGGTGGTATTATAGTTCAATTCAAGCATATTAAGTTGTAAATTTATTATTTTACCTAATAAATAAATAAAAACATTAATAATTATACAAGATTGGTGGTTTTTTAGTCAATATGTAACTATTACTCTATTATCTTATTCTTAATCTAGTGTCTTATCATACACCGGATTACAATGCGTAATATTTTTGTCTCATATTTAATCTTATATTTTATCCACCTATACAGAATTAACATGTATTACTTAATACAATCCATCTATATAATAAAGTAGCTTACAATTCAAATTTTAAAAGATAAACAAAATGACTTTTGTTTTTCGCGGTTCAGATCGCTTTAAATTTTACTTTAAAGTTAATCTAACGGCTAATATTAACACCCTAAATTTAATAGGAAAAATAGGCCCCTAAGGGTGTGTTTGAAGTGACTTTTTAAAAGTACTCTTAGAAATTATTTCTCATAAGTACTTTAAAAAAAAAAAAAATAGTGTTTGAAACCGCTCCACCACTACCTCTACCCCCACCACCACTACCGCCACCACCACCGCCACTGCCGCCACCACTGCCACCACCACCGCCGCCACCGCCGCCACCGTAGCCGCCACCACCGCCACTGCCTCCACCGCCCCTACCGCCACCGCCACCGCCACCGCCCCTACCGTCGTCACCGCCACCACCCTTACCGTCGTCACCACCACCGCCACCACCACCGTCGCCGTCGTGGCCGCCACCACCACCCCCATCGCCACCACCACCACCACCACTACCACCATCGCCGCCATCACCGCCATCAACACCACCACTATCGCCACCATCACCACCACCGCCGCCGCCGCTATCGCCATCGTCATTGTCGCCACCACCACCACCACCACCATCGTCGCCACTGCCCCCACCGTCGCCGCCCCACCACCACCACCGCCATCATCGTCGCCGCCTTCGCCGCCGCCACCACCACCACCACCGCCGTCGCCGTCACCGATGCCATCGTCGCCACCGCCGCCGCCACCACCACCACGGTCATTGCCACCCACCACAACCATTACTGTCTCCTACCACCACCACCTCTCACCCCCACTACAATCGATACTTAAATTCATTTATCTCTCCTCTTGTGATTTAATTTTGAATATGAATACAAATATGCTTATTGTTTACCATAACTAATTCTTTTATAATATAACTATAAAACGAGCCAATTTAGGCCCAAGTTGGAAAATTATGATCATTTTTTGTTTGAGCAAAGTTATACAAAACGAAGAAAAATCCGGATTACAAGATCAGATTGACAATCTATAATAAACATGAAATGGATCGATAATTTTGCATAACGTTCCGTTTACTTGTTTGCAATAAATTTCATTTCCCTCCCCCAAAATCTATGAAATGACGAAAGGGGCACTAGCAAAGGAAGGGGCAAAAGAGTAACACTTTGTCCCTTGAATGATCTTAAAAATTTTCCTTTACCCCTCAGAAATTAAATTTAATATCAACCTTTGGATTTCTCAAAATAGCAACGATGTCATCCAACAACTAAATGCCTTTTGGTTTTCCCTTTGTAAAGATATCATATTATCATTTTTTTTCTTTAAAATTTTGTTATCAATTTTACTATATCCCAAAAATTATTAGCTGCCTCAGATCATTTGTGTGTAAGAGTGACAGCCGTGTCGTGTTGGTCGCATTCAACTTTTCTAGTGGCGGGGAAAATAGGGGTTAGGGAAGGGCCAGGCCCAACCTGAATTTTTATTTTTATTTTTTTAATCTATGAATATTTTGTGTATATTTTCTAATATCTTTGATTGTACCTGACTTTAAATTATCAAAATTGGGTCCATTAAGAGAACCAATCTCTTGGTTAATGGACTGGATGGACTAAAAATAGAATATGCTATAGAATCTCTTAGAGTTGACAATAAAAAAGTAATTGGCTAAAATAAAGTTTGGCCCACTCCATTCTCAAGTCCTCCTCAAAAGCACTAAAACAAACAAACAAACAAAGCACTAGCACACAGTGAAGTGTCGCACGCCCTAACCTTCAAATTTCAGTATTGATATTATTAGTTGTGACTTTGACATTGATATTTTGATTATATCTATTATATAATTAATCTCATTTTTTATAAAGGGTTACAATTAATCTCTTTTTAGTTTTTTTTTTATTTGCATAGATGTTGTATATTTGTTTTTGGCCCATCTATGTTTAATCAATCTTTAAGTATCAAATATGATATAAAAAACAAAAATGTATCACATTATTTTTACTTATTAGAGGACAAAGTAAAACTTGTAGTTAGAATGTGCCCAACCCTAGAAAATATTTCTCGCTCTGCCACTAGACCCTTCCAACCCATTCATCTAATCGTGTCGTGTCAATCTGACTTGTTTATTTTCCTATCGTATCCGTATTGACACATATAACTCATGAATAAAAAATTTAACACAAAGATTTAAGTCTAAGATGCTATTATCTCTTAATCGAACTCAAGCTCATAGTTTTTCTCTAAATTAAACATTAACTTAACATATATAATAATAAAAATAAATAAAAGCATCTTTCTTTTTTTTTGGTTCTAGGATTATGTCAATACTTAATAAAAAATAACAAAATGTTGGTAGTTTATTTTTATAATACCATTTAAACGTATTAATCGTGTCAATTTCGTGTTATTATTATTTGTCACTAACCTGACCCATTCAATATTTGTGTTAACATATTATGTCATTTATGATTTGTGTCTAAAAATGATTAACTCTAACCTGTTAATTTCGTGTCGATTTGAAGTCGTATTTACGTGTTGTGCTAGAAATTGTCACTCTTATCTGTGTGGCACGATAAATGCCAATTGACGAAAAATTTGACATCGTTGACTAATTGAGACATGTTGTTATCATTTAAAGATACTAGTTGGTACGTATATGCGTCAGACGTGAATCAGTTTAAGTATAAAATATTGTACATTTGAGTTGTGGATCACTTTTCTCAAATTCAACCATTTCAACAATCATTGATTGTTAATCCAACAAAAACCACGCTCTCTAAGAAAACTCCCGAAAACTAAATATTGACGCAAAGTAAGTAGATAGATTTAGAGACAGGAATAAGAAGGACTTGACATTTTTATGTTAACACCAACCAACCATAAGTTGGTGAAAAATATGATTTGATTATGGTAATGAAACATTAGCAAAACATGTGACATTGAAGTTCACATGACCATACAAACAAGCTGACTGGACAACATGTAACATTTAACAAGCTGAAGATTTTCCAAGGGTAGCAAGATGAAGACCTTCCCCTGTTAATGCTTCAATTGCAAGTGGGAAAAAAAAAAAAAAACTTTAAATAAGAGTAGGTAAGTTATGATAAATAAAATAGATATTAAGAAGGGTATACTTGACGAATACCTTTTGGTTACGTGTTTTGACACAATCATAACTTTGTTCCCTGGATAAAAGATTCTAAAACAAAAAACGAAAAAAAAATGATATTAGAATAAATAAATTAAATATGAAAGTCTATTATTCGTCGTCTTTTAAAAGATAATTGAGTTTCTCTACAATACTTATTTCATTTGGAATTTCTCTGCAAAACTTAATCTTCTCAACCACGAGTACTATCTTTCATGTTGGGCAAATTGGGGTAAATTTTGAAGACGTCGACAGATCCAGTACTTCAAGTGCCACAAAATATATCACTTTCTAAGCCCCCACCCTTTACTCCTTTTCAACTCAACAAACATGCTAAACAATTTCTAAAATCAAATCGACATTTACACAGTGAACAACAACTAAGTTCTTTAGTTTACAACTCAACTTCAATACAATACTTCAATGTAAATTACAGTCTTTTTCAAGTGCTGGGATTTAATTATAACCCAAAGTATAGTTCAAACTTCGTAAGACCTAAAGTTTATATGCCACTCAAAGTCGTATTTTGATCTTTGGATTAATGTTTTCCATTTGGTTAATGCTGTAGAAAGAGATTGCATTGCAGTAATAATAGACTGCCTCCTGTCTAATTCACCCTATTCATCCTCTGGGCACTAATTGGATCTTTTACATTCCAGTCCACTAATGCTTCATAAGTTATAGTGCCTCAAGTCTCACCATTTCATCCTTTCTTTCTAAAATCAAACATAGGGATGCAAAAGAAAGTGCCATGATTTCACTGCACCACTCATGTAGAGACTCGCAAACACATGCAAAAATGAAAATTATATGTTCGAGGGGGTATCTAAATTAGCTACCGTAAAATTTTCTTCTAGTTGTAAAAGTTAAGGAGTCGTCAATAATAATTTATGCCACAGTCGAATAGTATGTAAAATAATATATACATTAACATAATATGTATACCATCATAAATTACAGAACCCACAATGAAGAATGATCGACTAAAACTATTTATAGCAATCTTTGCCACTTTAGATAACAATCTGGTATGCTCAAAGGAAAATATATCTTATGATATGCTCTCGTAAACATCAAATCATCTGCAGTCCTTGAAAAGGATTAGGGATAGAATCAGAATTGGTTTGAAATGAAATCAAGATTTATAGGCTTTAGTTGCTCCTTATTGTAATTGGTCAATTTAGTTTACCAAACCCTTCCAACATGAATCATGGCATAACCTGCCTCTAATTCCATTCATACAAGGGCAAGCTTAAACCATGACTTCAACTTAAGTTGTCGAATGTTCGATATAGGAAGTCCTAGCCTAATGGTAAGCACATCAAAAGTGAAGTTAAAAAAAAAACACTATCTTTTTCCTATCACAACCTCTAGTTCCACGTGCCAAATGTCACATTAATGTAAATTAGAGTTTGGCAAACAAAAATAAGAGCAATGCTATAAAACCCAAATGAAACCCAAAAAGTTACAACTCAAATGCATATCATACTTGGATGAATGGTTCTTATCAATTTTTTTAGTGGGACCCACTCATCCAAGGGATGATATGCATTTGAGTTTTAACTTTTGAGTTTCATTTGATTTATGTAGTATTTTCTCGAAAATA
The DNA here is from genome assembly GCA_951799425.1 of Ilex aquifolium. NCBI lineage: Eukaryota > Viridiplantae > Streptophyta > Magnoliopsida > Aquifoliales > Aquifoliaceae > Ilex > Ilex aquifolium. The sequence continues at coordinate 19,576,148 of OX637407.1, read as the reverse complement.
AACAATCTCAATCCGATCAAGCAATGGTGTCGCTGCAGCAATCAATCTCACCATGACTACTGATTTTTTTACTTATTACTTTGAAATACGTAAATCAATCTAAACACTTTTTTTTCTTTTTTTTTTGTGGTTGCCTAATCACACTGATCTAAGCAACCACTACAACAAAAATCGTTTTTTGCGACGATTTTTTTCGTCGCTAAATTCAAAAAAATCGTCGCAAATTATTTTTGCGACGTTTTTTTTTCGTCGCGTGTTCGTCGCAATAGCCTCGTCGCAGAAAGTATTTTACGACACAAATTTATTTTCATCGTAAAAAAAAATTATTAGCGACGAAAAAAAAAACGTCGCTAAAAGTAAAAAAACGTAGCTAAAATCAATTCCACCAGCGTAACAAAATAAAAAATAATAATTTAATTAATTTTTCGCGACGTAAAAAAATCGTCGCTAATAATTTTTGCATAAATAAAAATGTAAAAAAAATAAATTAATTACTTTTTGCGACGTAAAAAAAATCGTCGCGAATAATTTTTTTATAAATAAAAAATGTAAAAAAAAATTATTTATTTAATTTTTAGCGACGTTAAAAAATCGTCGCAAATAATTTTATACATAAATAAAAATTTATAAAATAATAATTTAATTAATTTTTGGCGACATAAAAAAATCGTCGCAAATAAAAAAATATAAAAAATAATTGTTTAATTAATTTTTCGCAACGTAAAAAAAACGTCGCAAATAATTTTTTCATAAATAAAAAATTTTAAAAATAATTTAATAAATACATTTGCGACGTTTAAAAATCGTCGCGAAAAAATTGTTGCTCCAATTTTCGTGACAAATTATTTTCGTCGCAAAAAATTTCATTTTTTTTTTAAAATAATTCATAAAAAATGATATTCTAATAAAATTTTTCACTTGTACACCAATAATACCTGTGTTCAATAAAAAACTAACACAATTAATACATTTCACATATTTTTCATTCAACATACATTTCACATCTTAAAAAAAAAACAATTTTATTTCCAAAAAGAATGAATTACAAGAATCAAAGAACAAGAAGTTCTAAAAATTGAAAAAAATGGTTTTAATCATTCAAGAGGATTTAAACCATCTGTAATTACATTTAATGTCTCTTAAACTTGAATAGCTCCAGCAGTCCAGCTCTATGCCTTAAAATACCATCTCCAAGCTCAACAGATCAGTACCAGCCCAGACTGAAGTCAGATCAGAACAATCAGGCCACAGTCCAAGTGCCTGATCCATTCAGCTCCCCAGCACTTTACAGCAGACAGCACCCTCTGAACATCATTCCCGGAACAAAGTGCAAACTTTCTGAAAAGAAAGTTGGAAGCCAAGGTAACAATATATACATAAAAAAAAAAAAAAAATTAATATATCAAAAAATAATAACTTGTAAAGAGAAAAAACCAAAGTCAAAACTGGACTACATGCGTGGACATAATGGTAATGAGAAAATTCCATATTATTCTGTCTTCTTAATCTGTAGCATCCTGCAAAAATTTCTCACTTCAGGGTTCAGTTACTCCAAATGCATGGAACTTGTGTACTAATTTCTATTGCAAGGCAGCCTAAATATACCGCATTCCCATTTATATCCAACTCAAATCAAGGCGGCCTAAATCTTTGTTCAAGCATATCTGCTACATCATCTCAATACTTAAAAAAGTCGTCATCGGCAGTTCTAATGCATTTTCCTCGTTTCACAAACAAAGGAACTTATAAAAACAACTTCCATAAAGCAAGACCCTCGAATCATTGCATAACTATAAACCTATCTCATAAATAAATAAATAAACTTGAAAAAACCCAAATTAAACACTTTTTTTTTATTAAACAGCATGAGTAGGTTTCTTCTTCCATATATTCTTTTCAATCATGTGCATATAAAAGTTAAAAAACAAAGAGCACTCAAAATGCTTTCACTTAAAACAAGAAAAAAACATATATAAAGGAAAGGTAAGATAAAAAGGCAGAATGGAACTCAGTGGCAGCTTATATGAGCAATCAACTACACAATGTACTGTAACAACATCATGATTCAACACCAATTCTTAACAGTCACACAGGGATTCAATTATTCAAGCAGCTGGTGAACATTTCATCTATCTAATACTTTGGGAGCAGAAAGTTATAGCTGAACTAAACACAGGAAATCAACATAAATATCATGATACGTAAAAAAATTTATACTCAACAATTATAAGATTTGAATTCAATACCACGAGCTTACAAATGAGAGATAAAACAAAAATTAACCATGCATTTTATGTGGTAGTTACGTGTCGGAAAAAGGTTGGGGTGTTTCTTTGCTTTTCTAGCAAGCCTTTATTTTAAAAGGTTGGGTGGTGGATTTTCCGTTGGTATTTTTTAGAGTGATTCTTTAGTAAAAAGCATAGAAACATGGGGGCCTACATGTTTCTTATGCTTAAAAGGAATTTTATTCCAAAATTTGAAGCATTTACAAGAGCAAAGAAACAAATTCTAAAAGTAAGTTCAGCAACAGAGATACTAAAAATCCCGCCTTTGCAAAGAATATTGCAAGAGTATGTGGAGAAACAAGGTAGCTACTCCACCTGCAGAAATTAAAAAAATAACTACAGTTTCTAATATGCTCACCAGAATAAGTCCAATAATATTTGTGGGGCTTCCTAAATAGACAGGTACACGACTATGCCCTTTGCTCAGTATTAAACTCATCATATCACTGAGGATTAAGACAAACAGTGAGTATTATAAGAAGTAAAGATTGATGTTAATAGTTTTCAGAGAAAGAAGTAGCATACTCGTTGAGTTTAAAGTTCAGATCAAGGGAAAATACTTCAGACATGGGTGTCATAGCATCTCTAGCAGTCTTCTGTGTCAAATCCAAAGCTCCAGAGATAATGGTAGTTTCGTCGTGTGTCAACTCTCCACCTTTTCCTGCCTGACAGTGAGAATTAGAACCACCAATTTCAATAATTTTCAGCTACTCAAATTTAATTTATCTCCAGATCAGAATGGAAATTAACTTCATTTTCAGATCAAATCATCAAGTATGAATGTTGGACACTAACCTCATTTCCATGCATATCCACCAGTGTCTTCAGCTCAGCTCGTCGTAGAAGTGCTGAATGCCCTTTTCCAAGGAGCAAGTCCAACAGCTGCACATTGTCAACAGAGGTTCCCATTGGATTTAGACATAATGCAAAAACACTAGTGTTTTTCTCACACACTGCTCATGTTTAGCACCAAGCTATGGGGGCATATTTTCCCGTGTGCACACGCATTTTTGTTATTATACCTTACTAATTGGGTAAGATAAAGGGAAGAAAATTATGACAAGCAACCAAACCACTACTGAGAGTTTTGCACCCACACTCAGTCCGTACCGAGAACACACAGCCTGAGGGATAATCTGTTGGAGCAAAAACAGAAGATCACTGGTTGATCAAGCTATCAACAATGAGAAATAATCCACCAGAGATGGGCCACTCAAGAAATTACCTCACCAAAGGCAAGTATGAGGGTGACTGATATCAATACAGCACCCCAATCCGGGAGAAGCGCATCAAGGAAAATTGGCAAGGCCTTGTTTGACAATTAAACAAATAAGAACAAAGCAATCCATAAATTTCAGATTTATGATTGCAAAGAGTGTAAAAAAATCCACATACCTCCATTGCCATGGAATTGCATATCAGAAGGGTACATAGGAGCAAGTGTTGATTCTTTACTATAGGCAGAATCTTTGCTGCCACCATTACCAACCATATGAAAGTAATAAAACAGCATGTCTAATTGCATAAAACATTTCACAAAACTGACCAATGGAATGCATGAAATGAAACCACAATGTCCTTAAGACAAACAACAAACCTGCATTTTTCCGGTCTTCAGGCCGACCAGCCTTCAAGAGGACCTCAAGATCAACAAGGCTGAGGGACATGAGTCCCAGAGTGAGACCAGACATGAGACCAGCAAAGGCCACCAGGATCACAGATATGACTAGATATACCCAGAACATGGGTACACAACAAGGCACATCATTTGCTGCCATTAATGAACTGAACTATGGTTGTTAGAGAGAGGGAACTGAGGAAAAAAAACACACAAGAGAATCTGGTTTTAGACTGAGGGAGTTAGGTTTTAAATAGAGAAGCCCCTGTTTCAAGTGCAGCGACAAATAGAAAAAGGAAAATGTTACCTAACACAAATAAAACCTAAAAGTTAAAGCATCTCATAAGTCTCTGAAATCTACACATGGGAGATTCTCCTAAGAGAATACCAAAACCCATAACAGCAGCCACTCTACTCCATACCTCACAAGCAACAAGGCAATTGATGAATAAATGAGGAACACTTTCCTCTTCCATACCACACAATTCACACTTACTTGCCAATGCAACTCCCACATTTCTCATCTTATCATCAGTAGTCAATGCCATTATAAGAATTTTCCAAGTACACAGCTGAGCACTAGGAAAAATTCTTTGCATCCATATACCCTGGGCTATATTACAATGAATGCCCCTCTTCCTAATTTGATGCCAAGCAGACTTAACAGTAAAAGAGCCTGAATTAGAATGCCTCCATACTATCTTATCAACCTTCTCAGAACAAATCACACCAGCACCTCTAATCTCAACTTCTATCAGAGGAGTAAGCCACATAGAGATCAATCAACACCAATCAACACGACCACTAAGACAAGTGTTAGGAAATAATGCTAATAAAGGAAACAGCACAACTTGGACAAGGATACCTCAAGTGGATCAATAACAACATGTATGCACCGCATATGGAATAACAGAACCAATTTGGTTACTCAAGTGATTATCTATTATCGGAGAGACTATTCCCTCACTAAACTATGATGATGAAAGGGTTGATTTCAATTTTTCCAGTCAGTCATTTAGGCATGTGATGTACAGCAATACATTTAACTCTCCTACATATACAACTCTTTTTATATATGAAAAGGACTGTACTAAATTCAATAATCCCTTCGATGCAAACTTGTTGAAAAAACCAATGTTTGTGTTGAAAATAATGTGGTTTTGTTTCTATTCTTAATTCAACTTTCGAAGTAAAGACTAAACAAGCAAGCTAGCAGACTGTACACTTGATCTCACGGAACAGATTTGATAAGATGACAGATTATTAGAGGGAAATTGAACGAAATTGCAACAAATCAGCAAGAAACATACCAACTTTCATCAAGAAACATATCAGCAAGAAAAATTGAACGAAATTGCAACAAATCGACAGAAAGGCTCTCTAACTCGCACCTAGATTTCATGAAAAAAGAAAGTCTCGTACAGTTGATCAAGATCACGCAAGGATCACATTTGTTGCGGAATACAACAAATTAATTCAGGAAAAAAGCACAGAAAATACATGAAATTAGAGCTTTGAAGATTAATATGTAATTGCGACGTTTTTCAAATTGTTATTTTTTTTTAAGTAAAATGTGTATTTGCGACGTTTTTCAAAAACGTCGCGAAAAGTCAATTCAATTAAAATTTAAAATTTTTTTTATTTAAGTATAATGTTTATTTGCGACGTTTTTGAAAAAGGTCGCCAAAAGTGAATTAAATTGTTATTTTTTTTTAAGTAAAATGTTTATTTGCGACGTTTTTCAAAAACGTTGCGAAAAGTCAACTCAATTGATATTTTTTTTAAATTTTTTATTTAAGTAAAATGTTTATTTGCTACGTTTTTTAAAAACGTCGCCAAAAGTGAATTAAATTGTTATTTTTTTTAAGTAAAATTTTTATTTGCGACGTTTTTAAAAAACGTCGCTAAAAAATTTACCAAAACTGAAATTTGCGACGAAATTAAAAAATCGTCGCTAATAGTAACTATTTGCGACAAATTTAAAAACGTCGCAAAAAAAACCATCGCCAAAAATGCTTTTTGTTGTAGTGAACATGTATGTACTTAGAGATCACACTATAAACTGTATAAAATCCTCTAAATTATCTAATCCAACCCTTTTTATGACCTTCAAGATTCAAGCTCCAGACGTATCGACATTCAATAATGTATAATTACATCTAAGAGACTCAATCTAACTCTTCCAGATTTACAATAGAAGTTGTTAACAATACATATGTAAAATAATAATTTCCTTGAGACACTCATAGATTCAAATCTCCTTGTACATAGAGCCAGAGTCTCTTTCCAGTGGGGACAATCATCAAGTTGAAGAGAACGATTAAACAACAATCATCAAAATTTATTGTGTTTTGCGAACATGAGTGTTTTTCTGTTTACGCTTTTTACAAAGTAATTCTTTATGATAATTTTTTGTTTTGCCTCAAATAAAAATTACACATGAAAAATAAAAAATTTAATTAAGAAAAATTAACATGAAAGTTATTTTACATAAAGTACTCAATTAAGAAAAGTTAACATGAAAGTTGTTTCAAATAATAGGCATGCCATTGACCAGTCATTCTACGAACAAATGGTAAATAAGTATCTCAACCATCAGATTCCGAGTGATTTGAATCCAAGTTCAATTTAAAAATTCTATCGAAAACTCAATCATGTGTGTGTTCATATCAATCAAACCAAACTACAATCAAGTTAAATTTTGGTATATCCAAATTTAAATTCTTCACATATATTAGCCTATTCGAATTTGGATAATCGATCTATATTTGAATAATCGAAGATTGTTTTGGTAACTTAGTATGTCATTGTAGAAAGAAAAGAGATAATTATAAAATAAAGAGATAATTGTGAGATTAAGTTATCTGAGAAAACTTTAAGTCTAACTTTTAGTTTTAAAAAAAAAAAAAATCAGTGGGGGCAAGTTTTGAAAAAATCTTATAATTTAAAACTAGATCCAAAAGTTTTTAAAATTTCAGTGGGGGGGGCACTTGCCCCCACTCCCCCCCACCCTCCCTATGTACATACATATATACTCCTACACAGAGAAAGAGATATACATGTAAACAGGGCTTAAATATTCAAATTCTAATAAAAACAATGAAAATGACTTAGAAATCCTCTCCTCCTTACCATCCTTCTAAGCTTTCTCTTCGATTACCTGCAGCGCAGTCATTATCCGTGTGATATCCCTGCTATTATAAACACTTTTAATTGAATTCCAAGCATCATGTAACTAAGGCGGTGACTGACATGGAGAGATCTAGATCGCAACTACCTCCGACAATAAGTTGCCAAAAATGAATTGGTGTCTGCCAGACTACAAGTTTTTTTGTGTGTGTTTCCTCTCAGCTGACAAGTTTTTTGATCTTCAGAGCTAGCGTTAGTTAGAGAAATAGCGGCCGAAGGAGTTGTGAAAATAGTGGCATCCATTATGGTGATGCTGGATGTTCTTTCTGAATTGCTTTTGTTCATCTGATAAAAAAAAAAAAGGGGGCCTGCAAAGCGAACTGATGCAAGGATGGGAGAAGACGAATAAGAGAGATCGGAAAGAGAAGACGATAGGGGGATGGAAGACAGAGAAGCGATATAGGGATGGACATTAACTATATGGTCCTCATATTCTTTCATCTTCTTCAATTAATTATATGATCCTCTCATATCTTTCATATTCTTAAATTAGTTATATACATACAACTTGTATTCATTTCAACTTTAATCATTAATTTGAAAATTTTCTATTTTTTTCCTTGGTCAATCTTATAAAGTTAAATGTAATATCTGAGCTTGGTGTCAGTTTTGTTCCAAATCTTTTAATTGTGTCAATTTGGTCCTTCAACTTTTCAATTTGTGTCATTTTAGTTGAATCGAAAATGACAGTTAGAATCTGCTAATAGAGTTCGTCACGTGCATTTCACGTGATACCAAAATGATACAAGTTACAAATTTGAGGGATTAAAGTGACCCCTCATGTGTGGTCACATGAACATCAGTCAATTCAAACTTATGTTTTTTATTGGACTAAAGTGACACAAATGGCGAAGTTGAGAGACTAAATTGACACAGTTAAAAAATTGAGGACCAAAGTAACACAAAGCGCATACTTGAGAGAATATCAATGTATTTTACCAAAAGGGAAAATTTAGAACTTTTGAAGTGAATAAAAATATTAAAATTGTTATGAAATCGACATAATATTAACAAAATATAAAGAAATAAGTTCTTCAGAAACTTAATATATTAATGTGTTGATCTTCAGGATCACACATTCTTTTCTTTCTTTTTTTCACCATATTCATTCATATTGTCTACCTTTTATATGCAGAGAGATACATTGTCTAAGAGAAGACTTAGGAGACAGAGAAATTAATGAGGGTGTAAAAGTCGTTGGACAATAAAGGGGGATTAGGTGGGATTACAACTATACAAAGATAGTGTTGGATGCACGAATGCTGCCTTGTTAAAACCTTGTCAGTAAAATCCAGTGGAATAAAAAGTAGATGAAGGAAAAGGAGTATAATGTGCAAATTATCTTGTATCTTGATGTGGATACTCCCCCTGATAAAAAAATTAATTGACCTGGTCACAAACCCAATTCATTTCGATGTCATATACCAACCTTCTGAACGTTGATGAGGGTAAAATTTTATCGAATAGATATGCAAGATTATTACTTGAACGTATCTACTTTACTTCAATTTCATGACTTTGCTAGAGTTCATGAGTATAGAAGAAATTTGGTGATATATGCTTAGTACTATCACCTTTAATAAATCCTCCTTTGATTTTTGCAATGCGAGCAACATTATCTTCATACATGTACTTCGGATGTGATGGATTACAGATCTCAATTATATATATTCACGGCTTGCTTCATAGAGTACCAATATCTTGGAACGATTAGAGGATGTGGCAATCAAAGTTTGCTTTGTAGATCACTATGAGATTGTTGTATCACCATATGTGAATACATATCCGATTTGTGAACGAGCCTTGTGAGGATTAGAAAAATATCAAGAATCTGCATGTCCTACTAAATTTGGACTATTGACTAATTGCTTTGAATAACAAACCAAAATCTATATTTCTACGCAGGTAACGTAGGATATGTTTGATGTCATTTCAATGTCATCGAGTTGGCGCAGAACTAAATCTTGCCAATAAATTTACTGCAAATGTTATATCAGGCCTAATATATTGTGCTAAGTATAACAAAACACCTATTGTATTTAGGTATGGTACTTCAAGATCAAGAAGCATTGTTCTCTCCTTAGGTCAACTATAGGAGTTCTCTCTTTTTTGCTATCTCTTTCCTTCGTCCCTTCCACTTCTTTACTATTCATTTTCTCTTTCGCATGTTTATTCCTAGCACACAGATCAAGTATACTAGATCTGCTATGTTTTCAATCGTGGTTTCGTTTCTCCGTTGTTCACTTTAGATTTTCGTTCTCCCTATTTATTCTCGCTGTGCTTAGGTCTGATTTTCTTGACGGGCACACTATGGAAGAAGGTCTGATTCATAAGCTTCAGAATTTTTCTCTTACCAAGGAGGAGGATGTGGCTATTGATTTTAATATGGATGATATTGCAGAAGGTCTGGAGGAGTGTGCTTTGAGTGTATATGCAAATATTTTGACAAAGAAATTTGCCAACTCAATTGCTTTAAAGAACACAATGGTGGGGGTTTGGGGTGTAAAGATTTGAGAGTTATAAGACTTTCTTCTAATATTTTCCAAATTTTCTTGAAGGAGGAGAAGGAGATTCACAAAGTTCTATTTCAAGGCCCATGGTGTTTCAATAACTTTTAAATTATCACCCAAAGATGGTCTAAAGGCATTGGTATCAACTAAGTTTCATTTGATTGTGGCCAATTTTGGATTCATGTAAGTGGTCTTCCTCACGAATGTATCACCAAGGATATGGCGATCAAAGTTGCTAGTAGTTTCAAGGAGTTGGAGGTTGTGGAAATCCGATAGGAACTTGGAAATGTGAGCAGATTTATAAGGTTAAGGGTTGGTGTGAATATCACGGTTCCTTTTCGTAGAGCAATTAAACTCCGGGATAGGTCGGGGGAAACGTATTTTGCCATTTTTAAATATGAAAGGCTACCATACATGTGTTATCACTGTGGTAAAGCTGGGCACACTATGAAGCATTGCACTGGATTGAAAGCGCCATTGGAAAAGATGGAAAGGATTGGAAATCAATATGGTTCTTGGCTAAACACTACGGTCACCAAGTCTAAGTTGATTTTGCAGCGCCGAAATGAAGCTGGTTCATCGGAGATCGTGTCGGTAGCTACTATTCTGACCCCCGATTTGGGGCCTGATCACGAGCAGCTACAAGGGGATTCTAGGCATGTTGATAGGCAGGAAATTAGGGATAAAAATCAAAGGATTCCTACTGTTAAGGAAGGAATCCCGGAGGGGGTAATCCCCTTACAGATTCATAGTGAAGATTTGGTGATTGACTTGAATAAGGAAATGAGGGAAGGGGTAATTCCAGTTGGGCTTGAGTTTCTGGGCCTTACAAAAACTCAACAAGCCTCTAAAATAGGTGATCTATATGAGGTGGGCCTAACCTCAAACTTCTCAACTTCGGTCTATATGGAGTTGTTGGAGCCAGTAGAAATCAAGGGTTCAATCATAGAACACTCAAAAGACCCAATCCAAACGAAAGATATTTCTTTTTCTGGAGAGTGGTCTTTGCTTCTTGAGCTCAACATTGGGGCAGTTAGGGATTTGAAGCTGGCTAGCAAGGGAAAAGGGAAAGGAGAGTGGTCTCGTAAGGTCAAATCTCCTATTCCGAATGCAAATTGGGAAATCCAAGAGGTTAAGGTGGGTGACAAGAGACGAGGAGATGATTCAGGGTGTTCAACAATTCGTGGAAATGGTAGTGTTTCTCACAAGAAGGTTCAGGTATTACAATCCACTTTTCTCAACTCATCATCATAGGCGACGGCTGTTGGTCAGTCCCGTCGGGAGCAATGATAGGCGTCTGTTGGAACTGCCGAGGGCTTGGGAACCCTCGTACAGTTTGTGCGCTTCATGATTTGGTGAAGCGGAAAGAGCCCAGTATGGTTTTCTTGATGGAGACCAGGCTATTATCTGATGAGATAGATAAAATAAAGTTTCGAATTGGTTTGTACAAGGGATGACAGTTGATGCGCGAGGTAGAGGTGGGGGGGCTCGTTTTATTGTGGAAAAAGGGAGTCCAAATTAGTGTCAAAATTTTCTCGGATTTCCATATTGAAGAAATTGTTGATGAGGGTTATTCGAAGCAGTGACGTTTTGTGGGCTTCTATGGTCACCCTAAAGCAAGTTTTAGAAAGCACTCTTGGAGACGGTTGAAGCTAATAAGTCAGAGATCTACTCTCCCTTGGATTTGTGGGGGAGACTTTAACGAGATTGTTTCTTCTGAGGAGAAATGGGGTGGACAAGATCGTTCGATTTGGCAAATGAGGGAGTTTCGTGAAGCTATTGATGTGTGTCAATTACAGGATATGGGGTTCAAGGGTAGTTTTTTTACATGGTGGAATGGGAGTGTCCATCCGTACTCAGTTAAGGCGAGGTTGGATAGAATTTGGGCGACGCCTCTATGGTCCTCTTTATTCCCGCACAGTAGTGTCGAACATCTACCCACTATGGACTCGGATCATTGTCAAATTCTATTTCGTGTAGCAGATTCACAAGATGGGGGAGTAGGATGGAGGAGGAAAAAATGTTTTTCTTTTGAGCCGATGTGGCTTACTGACCCATCTTGCTTGGAAGTAATTCGTCAAAGTTGGCATGGTTTCGGTTCGGGTTCGCCTGAGCAACATTATCTCAGAAATCTGAGAAGTTGCATAGTGGGATTATTGAAGTGGAAGTATGAGAAATTTGGTAATATAACATCTAAGATTCAGACAAACAGAGAGAGGATATCTAATTTACAAGATGGGGTCATCACACAGAATATAAGGAATGAATTAAGGGAGGTTCAGTCTCAAATTCATAACATGTTGGAGTCAAAGGAGACAATGTGGAGGTAACGCTCTAAATCATTGTGGTTAAAGAAGGGTGATAGAAACACGATTTTTTTACATGCTCAGACAAGTTCAAGGAAACAGAGGAATTTGATTACAGGTCTTTTCAATGAGGAGGGTACTTGGGTGACAAAACAAGAACAGATTGAAAGATTAGCAGTTAATTATTTTACAGACTTATTCAGGTCGGCGCATCCTTCTTCTCAACAGATGGAGCAAGTTACAAACAGTGTTGATCCGAGTGTTTCACCTGACATGAATCGTGCTTTGTTAGCAGAATTTCTGCCATTTGAAGTAGCAGTGGCTTTAAACCAATTTCACCAAAATAAATCCCTAGGCCCAGACGGTATGGGGTCAATTTTCTTTCAGAAATTCTGGAATGTGGTGGGTGATGATGGGGTCAACTTAGATAATCCATGTTGTAGTCTCAACTATACACACATAGTATTGATACCCAAGATACCAAACCCAAAGAACATAACACACTTTCGCCCTATTAGCTTGTGTAACTTAGTGTATAAACTAATACCAAAAGTCCTTGCGAATAGATTGAAGAGAATTCTACCCAAGATAATTTTAGAGTTCCAAAGTACTTTCATACCAGGATGGTTGATTGCGGATAATGTTCTTATTGCTTATGAGCTCAATCATTATCTAAAGCAGAAGAAAATGGGAGGTAAGGCCTATATGTCACTCAAACTTGATATGAGTAAGGCCTATGATAGAATTGAGTGGAATTTTTTGGAAGCAATGATGCGTCGAATGGGTTTCGATGAACATTGGGTGAAATTCATAATGAGATGTGTTTCGACAGTATCTTACTCTCTTATAATCAATGGGGAACAAACAAGTTTTTTCAGGCCGCAACGGGGTTTACGACAACGGGGTTTACGGCAAGGAAATCCTCTCTCGCCTTATTTATTTTTGTTGTGTTCAAAAGGTCTTTCAGCACTCTTAAGAGCAGGTGAGGCCAAGGGAAGTCTAAAAGGAATGGCAGCAGGATGAGGAGGGCCAATTTTCTCTCATTTATTCTTTGCAGATGACAACCTTCTATTTGCCCAGGCCACCAGGAGGAACTGTGTGACTATTATGGAGTGTCTCCATAAATATGAAATGGCTTCCGGACAAGTAGATAATTTCTCTAAATCTGTTATTGTGTTTAATAAGAATACCACGCCTGCTGTTCTGGGGGAAATTCAGAGTATGTTACGAGTTCCTGTAGTTGTTCAACATGATAAATTTCGGGGGCTTCCTTCGGTGATTGGAAAAACGAAGCGTGCTATTTTTATTCCATTCGTGAGAGGGTATGGATGAATATACAAGGTTGGCAAGAGAAACTCCTACCTTTGCAGGTAAAGAGGTCCTTATTAAGTTGGTAGCGCAAGCCATCCTGACATATGGTATGTCGTGTTTTAAGCTACCCTCTACTTTATGTGCAGAACTGAACAGCTTGATGGTGAAGTTCTGATGGGGTAGTAATGGTTCTGAGAGAAAAATTCATTTGTTACTTGGGAAAGACTATGTAGACCGAAGAATAGAGGCGGGATGGGCTTCCGGAACATTGAAGCTTTTAACTACGCCCTTTTTGCTAAGCAAATTTGGTGGCTTTTTCAATACCCATCATCATTGCTGGGAAGAGTGTTAAAGTTTAAATACTTCCCTAACACATCAATAATGGAGGCTCAACTGGGCTATAATCCCTCTTTTACTTGGCGTAGTTTGCTAGATTCTGGAGGGCCTACGCTGGAGGATTGGCAATGGGAGGAATGTCAGAATAAATTCAGATAGATGGATTCCAAGACCAACTAGTTTTAAGGTTATCATCCCTCTCTCTGGGATAGCAAATGATGTTTTGGTGAGTTCACTAATTGATGATGATTTAAAGACTTGGAAGATAGAAAAATTATATGAGGTATTTATGGATTTTGAGGCGGAGGAAATACTATCAATCCCTATTTGTCCAAATCTTCCAAATGATCAGCAGGTATGGCATTATACAAAGTCGGGGAAGTTTTCGGTTAGGAGTGCATACCATTTGATTATGGACAGCATATCTCATGGAAGATCAAGCAGCAGCCAAGGACAATGGGGTGGTGTTTTTGTGTGGAGCTTAAATATTCCAAACAAGGTTAAGATATTTGCATGGAGGGCGATCCAAGATATATTACCGACACAGTGCAACCTAGTGAGAAGGAAATTAAATGTAGATAATAACTGCTTCCTCTATGGTGCTGCTCATGAATCTTCTATCCATGTCCTCCTAAAATTCCCTTTTGTGAAACAGGTGTGGTTGGAATCCTCGATAAGAATGCCAGATTGTCCAGCTACTTCGGTTCATAACTAGCTGGGGGTTGTTACATGAAGCCTATCATCACTGGAGGTAAGTCGGGTGTTAGTTATTTGTTGGTCCATTTGGTATAATAGAAATAAGGTTCGCCTAGAAGGGGTTGTCCAATCCCCTACCCAAGTAATAGACTTTTCAGAATCAAATCTAAAGCAGTTTATGGAGGCGTAGAATCGCAAAACTCTAAGAAATACCCCTCCAAGTGCTGGCTCGTCTTGTTGGTCTGCTCCCCCTCGTGGTACTGTGAAGATAAACTTTGATGGGGCTGTATTTAGCTCTATTAAAGCAGTGGGGATTGGGGTTGTTGTCAGAGATTGGAGGGGTAATTTCAAAGGTGGCTTATGTAAGCTAGTGAAAGTCCTTTGGCTGTCGAATGTGTGGAGGCGCTGGCTGCGCGTTATGCAGTGGAGCTAGGAGTGGAGATAGGTTTAACAAGTGTAATATTAGAGGGAGATTCAAAATCAGTTGTGGAGGATATCAGGAGGGAGGAACCGAATCTTTCCAGCCAAGGAGTCTTCATTGAACAGATTAAAAAGCTTGTCATACAATTCCAAGAGTTTTCTACTTCTTGGGTGAGGCGTTCTGCTAATGTTGTGGCGGATAAAGTATCTCATTATGCTTTTCATTGTAATAGTTATGTCTCATGGAGAGAGGACCATCCAGAATTTTTGGATCCTCTTCTCCAGAATGACATTCAAATTTAGTTTACAATAAAGATTGTCGTTTCATATCAAAAAAAAAGATCAAGAAGCATTTCATCGTCTTTTTTAGGATGACGTCAATTTTTTGAACGACCATTGGAGTATTTAACGGATATACCTTATCCATGTTAAAATGCTTTAGGACTTTTTCGATATACGTTATTTGATAGATAAGAATTCTGTTGGATGTATGCTTGATTTATAAACCGAGACAATATTTTGTTTTCCCGAGATCTTTCATCTCAAATTCTCTTTTCAAATATTCAGCAACTTTGACTAACTCTTTGAGAATT
Organism: Ilex aquifolium; assembly: GCA_951799425.1. NCBI lineage: Eukaryota > Viridiplantae > Streptophyta > Magnoliopsida > Aquifoliales > Aquifoliaceae > Ilex > Ilex aquifolium. The sequence continues at coordinate 19,560,884 of OX637407.1, read as the reverse complement.
TCATTCAAATTTATATCATCAACATATGTTGCAATAATAACAAATCCAGAATATGATCTTTTTATAAATACACACGGGCATATCATTGGCATTTCCCTCTTTCAATAGATATTCACTAAGTCGAATTTACCACAACGATCATTTAAAATTTAATGGAATACAACCTTCAGGGCTATGAATTATATGCTTCTAGCATTTTGAACCATTCAAGGATTCTCATATATATCTCATTGTCCAATAAGCCATACAAATATGCAGTAAGGACGTTCATGAATCACATATCTAGTCCTTCAGAGATTGTAAGACCTATCAAAAATCTGAAAAATGATAGCATCCATTATAGGAGAATATGTCTCCTCGTGATCAATGTGAGGTCTCTGCGAGAAACTTTGTGCCACAAATTGTGTCTTATACCACACAATTTCATTTTTGTATGAACACTGATTTATATCTCATGGGTTCAGTGCCTTGTGGTGTTTGGACAACAGTTCCAACTACATTTCGTTTTATTAGTGAGTTTAATTCAGTATGAATCACCTTTTTCATTTTTGCCATTCATTTTTCTATCGGCATTCATCGACAATTCTTGGTTCTAGCTCATCAGTATCTGTTGAAATATCAAGAGTAACAACAAATGAAAATTTGGCATCCACAATAACTTTATTTTGATCTCTTCTTTCTCATTGTGCACATAATTTATAGAGATCTCATCATTCTCATTATCCTCATGCACTTGCACCTTTTCTAGAGGTATTTCGGACTCTAAAGGAGTTAACTGAGTCTCTATAGGAGATAGTACTAACATTTTTTTTTTTTAATTTACTCTTTCCTTTTTTTTTTTTTTAATTTACTCTTTCTTGTCCTTTCTTCTTTCTAGGGACAATATCTTTTGCATCGATAGTTCTACCATGCTTTAGGCGTACCTTAGACTCATTTATAATTGTGCTACTAGATTGTCTAGTAGGGACATCAATTCTTGTTGGTGCATTCGCAACTAGCACATGTGATTTTGTTACTTTAAATGCATTTGGAAACTGATTTGTAATACCTTGCAACTGAATGATCCTTTGAACTTCTAGGTCACATTGGTTTGTCCGAGAATAAATATGAGATAATGTTGGAACATTCCAAGTGATTTCACGATGTTCTTCTGATTTGTTTTTGTCTCCCTCTAATGGTGGAAAAACTGACTCATCGAAATAATTATTTTGTAAAAAAAAGAACAGAGATATTCACTAGGCAAAAGAATCTGTTGATTCTTTAGAGAATGTCAATGTGAGTTCTCAATGATCCTACGTGTCATTATTATTGATCATGTTGGGAGGATCATTGCTTCAACTGAGACAATGAAGGCGATTATGTCAAAGCATAAAATATTTTGAATTAGAGCACTTCTGATACATCACCATATTTGATCCTACAAAATTTATTCTGGTATAATACTACTCATAAGAGAGAGTATAAAATTTTTCTAGTATCTGCTTTTGACATGATACAGTAGAGTTGATGCATAAATACTTTATGACAACTTCATTCGTTGTTTTATTGTAACATTCATTACGACGTATATCTTAATAGATTTCTAGTAGATCTATTATAGTATAATGCATCTTACTAAAAAGTTTTGTTTTTCAGCTTAATATTTAGCTTTACTCTGCGAGAGCCTTCAAACAAGTTTGTACAACCTCATATTTTTAATCAAAAAGATATATACATAGATATATTGAAACTACTACATTGGCAAAATATTATATTACACTCATAGGCAAAACTAAAATACATGTACCCAACTTATTGCCTTTAGAAAATATAAGGTAATATTCTTTAATCTATATTTTCAATTTCATTCTGTAAATCCGAAACATCCGGATAGAAAAAATTTGATGGATTATTGATACAAAACTACCAAATGTTTCGACGTACTACAGGTACCCGACAATACCCTTTCATTTCGTACCTCTAACAACCATCTTTATTTTTCTTAGAGGGTTTATACTTCTCATTTTCCTTTATTAATCCACTTATGGTGGTATGGGGGCATTGTTCCACTTCTGGTGATATGAGATATTGGACAATTTTATAATTTCTAGAAACTTCATCTAGTAATTGAGGGTCAAATTATACGTTTAGCAAATAATTAAATGATGTGTAAACCTAAAGAAATCTTTCTTAAATTTAAGCCAAATTTTTAATATTTTAATTTCTGTAACATGCGTGAACCCCACTGCATAATAACTCAATTATTTTACTTGATTTTTCTCTTGGAACCCACCTGTATAGTAACTTGCACAATGATTACATAGTAACTTATCTATATCTATACTACTAATAAAATAAAGTTAATGAGAAAAACTTTTGATTTCCTATTCTACCCCTTCTTAATCATATAAAGACAATTATATCCTCTTTACCACTTTAACTCTTACACCCTTCCCTTTCTAAGAATAAATATTTGTAATTATAAGTGCAATGAATACATAACATTATATATAAGGCGACCTTTCATATTCTTAACACTAGAGAAAATTAAAAAACAATATAAGAATAACATGCTCTCCTTCCAAATTCTCACTTACCACAAGTAGAGAAATCTTCTCTCTTTAAATAATAGAAGCTACTGGTATTTTTATTCTTCTTTATAACTTCCATAGCTCCCTCCATTTCTGTGTTTTGTTTTTATTTTTTTTTCTTTGCAAGTTGTCATAAATCTTATGAAAGTAAGACTATAAACGATATTGAAGATGATGAGCTCAAAGTGCAATAATTCTTGATTGTTTATATGATTTTTTTTTTTTATCAGTGTTTAACTTCACTTAATGTTATCTTACTATCAACTACTGGTTTGATGATTTAATTTGAGTGTAATCTAGGACTTTAAGAGAATGTGATCTGTCTTATTCACTATTTAGATTCAATTTTTTTTATTTATTTACTTTTCAATTTTAATTTAGAAATTTAATTTGTCATGGTCTTGGTGCATGAGATTAATTTTTGCAACTATACGCAAATTCTACTTATTAATTATATTTTTATTCACTTCTATCGAGTTTTAATTCATTTTTTTGTCTTCAATTGTCAAATATTTATTGTAAGATTGTAATTTTTTCCAATCCAAAGTCAATATTCTTGATAAGAATTCTGCTAAGTGTTGCTCACACCATGGTAGATGTAAAATATTTGAAATATAAAATTTATAAAAAATTGATAAGTAATCAAATCAATGACCTGATGCCTTTCTTTTACATTTTTTTCTCTTTTACTTTCTAACTTCACACTTATTTTATGTATACATAAAACTACAAATATAGAGATAATGCGAGTAAAAAGTAAAAAATAAAAACTAAAATTATAATTCAAAATGGTCCACGTATAGCGTATGTGGGCACCGACTAGTAATTATTAAAAGCGTGTGGGTCCACCTCCTTGTATTTTATGTCTTTTTCTTCGAATTTTCTTGACAGGCGACGACTTTACAGTAATTACACTTTCCCCTTATTAGAATAAAATACTAATAAGTTAACCCTTAACTTATTTGCAATAATTATAATTTGACCCAAATACTTTTCAACTTTTTTTTCAAATAAACACTTCAACATCCGACAAATCTTAGTTATTGCTAGTAGTTATCCACACGTGAAAACAAATAGTTAATACAAGATCGTATGAAGACGTGAAGATATTTTTCTTTTTGATCATATGTATAAATATGTTGTAGGATGCCCACAATAGATATTACCATTAAAAAAAACTTCAAAATGACCGATTACCCAATCCTAAATCTACTGAACCGAAGGCAAACGAAAAGGTACATAGTACGTTCAGTTTATGGGTAGATGCAGACCGTAACCTGATTCACCCTAACCCCAAACTATAAAAGCATCAAAACCCTACATGCTATATCAGATCTCACACCTATATTCTTCTGTCTAGAAAACCCTGCCCTTTTTTTTTACCTCTCTCTAAAAACTATTAACTTCATCTTCTCCATCGAGTCATCAACCAATCGACCACCACATGCCTACTATTACTTCAAGTAGATATGGTTAGCCCTGGAAGACAACATCTCTCAATCTTTTTATTGATTGGTATAATCATCTTTCATCTCTCTGATAATCTGTCTGACTGTCTCTCAACAACTTTCAATATTTTTTTCTTCTAAATTTCTATGGCTTCAGAAATAAATTTCTTCCACACTTTTTTTTTCTATTATCTCTTTTGTATTGTCATTCTCTTTGTAGTAATAATTTTCTTTATGTATTAATCCATTACAGCCGTCAAGATTCTTATAAAGTTATTTGATATAATCTTATTAAAAAGTCACTTGTAGTTTATTTGTATTTTTGTTCTGGCAAATTAGTAATACTCTCTTATGAACTTATATTAATAAAATATACTATTTATTCATATTAATTTGCCATCAAATGAACCTATATATATTTTCCAGAATAATGTTAGGGTGAAAATAGAATTTTTAAAAGTTAAGGGACCTAACTAATACACTTTATAAGATAAATGGGCCAAAGTGTAAAACTGGTTATGAATCGATCCTTTTCTCAACTTTCTAGAAAAACTTTCAATTCTCTATGAGTGTGAAGTATGATAGAATATTTGAACAGGTGATCTCCGCCCCTCAAGGTAGGATAAATCATCTCCGATTGACTCGGCGCAATTCTTTGAACGCTAGAATATTATATTTTATCGTGTCTGAAAGCACCGGTTATGACCAGTAATCAATACAACAGAGCTCCCATTATCAAGACTTGTATATGTTTCCTTGACTCATTATCTCCGCTAGACTGCTTCCATAGTTTGATGGCTGAAAGTGTTTTCGATTTCCTATTGCAGGCGTTGGGCCTGCTAATTGATTGCAAATTTGTTTGGAATTTAGATCAGGTGGAACAGATCGAATCTCTATTAAACGTGCTAAGACTCATGAGGACCTTCTTCAACCAATTGATTTTGAAATTCAACGACCTTACTGAAGTTCAAATTCTGGAGGGAAAATGTTTTGTTGCGGCACGCAAAGCAGAAGATATCAAGAGACGATTCAGACCATTTGTTAACGAGGAAAAGCTTGCCAGTCTGAGTCTCAAAGAAGATCTTAAGGCTATCTTCACAAAGGCGTCGGAGATTTGGGGCAAGCTGTGTGATAACGAAGTCCAGCATGTGCAACAATCTGGTGGACGTTCGTCGAGAGCACCTACTGTGATCACCTTGCAATTTGGAAACTCTTCCAGTATTGGCAGTTCAACGAGAATAGATCCCTTCATGTCAGAGACGGGAATATTGGTGGGATTGTATGAGGAGGCGGAGGCGGCGAGTATAGTGCAGCGGCTTATTGATGGACAAAATCAGTTACAAGTGTTGTCCATCGTCGGTATGGTTGGAATTGGTAAGACAACTCTGGCTGGGAAAGTGTACAATCATACTTCCATTACCCATCACTTTAATGTTCGTGCATGTATTAATCTTTCTGAACCGGACTCATTGTTGGATTTGCTGCCTGGCACTTCCAATTCCGCTGTCCTGATCACTGATCAAATCTGTAGAATGAGTCTCAAAGAATTATGTGAAGGACTTTACAGATCCTTAAAAGGCCATAGATATCTTGTTGTCATCGAGGATATACGGAACGTTTACTTCTGGAACTATTTGAAGAGATTTTTTCCAGATGACAACAATGGAAGCAAAATTATACTCACTACTCTGCACAAGGATGTGGCTTTGTATATTGAACCTCTTAGCCTTCCTCATTCTGTTCGTCCTTTAACTCGAAGTTTAGGTTGGTTTTTATTGGAAGAAAAGGTATTTGGGGAAGAATTTTGCCCTGAAGAGTTGATGAAAATCGGAAAAGAAATAGCAGCTGGATGTGGAGGAGTCCCTCTCGTAATTGTAATCATAGCAAGACTTCTTGCCAAGGAAGAGAAGACCCAATATTTCTGGGAGCTCGTTGCCCAAAGTGTAAGTTCAAAAATGGCAAGAATATGTCCTTCTTTCTTTGCGTATGATTTTCCTCCAAACCTTGCTTTCATCGAACAAATCGATAACATCCTAGGGCATGGATTTTTCAATGAGGGTATTAAAATGACTTTAAGTAAGGAGGTCAAGAAGCATTTTGACATGAAAATGTGCAGCAGAGTCGCTAACATTGAAGACGTGGGTTCCTTGACTGCGAGTACTCCCAATTTAGTGAGCATCATGTCCAGTGGAATTTTGTCAGCACCAATGCTTCTGAATGCAGGGCAAACATCCAAAAGGAGTCCACCAACAGCTGGTATTCCTAATGTTGATAAGGAAATTGTGGTTGGCTTTGATGATGAAGCAAACATCATTAAAGAGCGACTTATTGGACGGAAAAGGCTAGAGGTTGTCTCAATTGTGGGAATGCCTGGAATAGGTAAGACAACACTAGCCAGAAAAGTGTACAATGATTCTTTGATTAAGTATCACTTCTATATTCGGGGTTGGGCCTATGTGTCGCAAGTATATACAAAGAGGGATTTGTTCCTTGGCGTTTTACATTCTGCTTTTCAGCTTAGAGATGAAATTCATGAAATGAGTGATGAAAAATTAGGAGATGAGCTGCGCAAACGCCTAAAGGGTAAGCCATATTTGGTCGTGTTGGACGACATTTGGGATATTGGGGCCTGGTATGATTTGGAAAAATCTTTTCCAGACGACAATAATGGAAGTAGAATCTTGCTCACTAGTCGGATCAGCAATATTGTTTCACGTGCTAAATTTAATAGCTCTCATTGTCTGCGTTTTTTAACTCAAGACGAAAGCTGGGAACTGTTGCAACAGAAGATATTTAAGAGAGTAAACTGCCCTCAAGAACTGGTGGAAATTGGAAAGCAAATCGCGGCCAATTGTCTGGGACTACCCCTTACAATAGTTGTAATAGCTGGACTTCTTGCAAATACAGAGAAAACGCCAGACTGGTGGAACCAAGTTGCCGATAGTGTAAGTTCATACATTGCTAAAGACCTAAATCAGTGCATGGACACACTAGCATTAAGTTACAACCACTTGCCTTATCACTTGAAAGCATGCTTTCTTTATTGTGGAGCATTTCTCAAAAACTATGATATTCCAGTGTGGAAGCTGGTCTGGCTATGGATAGCAGAGGGATTTATACCACAAAGTGGACAGAAGAGCAAGGAAGACATAGCGTACGGTTACTTGATGGACCTAATTGATAGAAGTCTGGTTTTAGTTGTCAAAAAGGGGTCTGATGGTGGAGTCAAAGAATGTCGTCTCCATGATCTGTTGCACGATTTGTGCCTGAGAAAAGCTAATGAAGAGAAGTTTATGTTGCAGATTAATGGGTACGAAGAAGTTCTATCTTTTTACGATCTAGTAAAGAGACATCATCGCCTGTGCATTCATTCTCAAGTTTTTCATTCTATTTCTTTAGAGCCTCTTACCGGAGTTACCTCAAATATCTGCTCTCTTATGCATAGGTCCTAAATCTGATACATTATCTGGGAACCATGCATCAAACACTTTCCAGACCTTAAGTCATCTTCGGGTTTTGGATTTCTCATCCATCCCGATCCTCTGCTTTTCTGAGGAGATATTGCAGCTAGGTCATTTGAAGTATTTATCGCTTCAGATTAGAGATGGTGTTGTACCGATATCAATATCCAACCTCTGCAACCTGGAAACCCTTATCATATCATCGAGGATGAATATTACCATACCGCAAAACATTTGGAAGATGGTAAAGTTGAGGCATATGCTTATTACATCAGGAGAAAATAGTATCGAAAAACCTTGTTTAAAAGTAGCATCGACTAGTGAAGGCTATTCCCCATTGAACAACCTCCAAACCATCTCACAAGTGTGTCTTGCTAGTTGTTCTCGGGCTGTTTTGGAAAGGACTCCTAATCTTAGAAAGTTGGGATTTTGCGGACCCATGATGTCGGAGTCTGGTTACGTAACATTCCCTGATCTAGACTTTCTAAACTATCTTGGTGCATTAAAGTTTATGGACACGAACACCCATGTCCGCCTGTCACGCTATCTACGATGGGAGAAGTTTCCCCCCAACCTTAAAAGGCTAACTCTATCAAATACTGATCTGAAGTGGGAGGAGATGAAAATCCTAGGGTTGTTGCCCAACCTGGAGGTTCTCAAGTTAAAATTCCACTCCTGCATGGGAGAGGAGTGGAAAACAACTGAGGGGGGATTTCAGCGACTTAGAGTGTTGAAATTTTATCACTCGAATATTGCAAAATGGGAAACCTCTAGTACTCACTTTCCAAGCCTTCAACAACTGATGCTACAAGGATGTTCTCAACTCAAGGAAGTCCCTTTTGAATTAGGGGATATACTTACACTAGAGATTATTGAGTTGATTGATTGTAGTTCCACTGCCATAAAATCTGCAAGACAAATTGAGAAAGAGCAAGAGAGCAAGGCAAACGATTTGCTGCATATCCATATCAGCCCTCCAGATTGGGACCTGACTACACATTCTTGACTTTGCTGAGCATTGGTGAATGTTGGCATGACTAAAGTTCAGGAGCCTATGGTATTTTTTTTCTTATTGTCTTACTTTTGAGCATTGAGACATGCCTTTTTTCATTATTTTCAGCTTTTGAGCATTGAGACATGCTTTATTCCATTATTTGCTTCACGTCATCTAAACATTGCTTTGGAATTTGTTTGCATAATTTGCTTAGTAATTTTAAGTTTATGTCCCCCTCGGGCTGACATCATCCAGTGGATCATTGTGATTTTTTTAGCCCAATTTTATCGTATTGGCAATTTCTCCTGCTTATCTTGACACTTTAAAGCTTGCCAAAGAAGTTCGTCCTATTGGTATTGTGAAGTTAATGCATTAATTTGACCATTGCACAAGCCTCAGTTTCTCTGGCATTCCAATCTGTTGTTTTTCCACTGGATTTCTTGTTTGCTAGGCTGAAGATTTTTTACTAACTATATTTCTTTTCAGGTGAAGAACGTTGTGAGTGCTAACGAAACTTGCTCTAATGGACGGGGGGATATAAAGGTTAGGTAATCACAACTACACAAACAATAAACCCCTTGTGATTCTAATAGTGGAATACCAACATCTTCTCTTAATTACAACATAGTTGTTCTCGTCTTTTGCTTGCTCGACTTTTGGTTTTTATACATTATAACACTTATTCTCCAGCGATTACTTATGTATGCTCAATTTTATCACCTTTAAGGTGCTTGAGGGAAGAACATACAAGTTCCAATATCACTGGGTTGGAGTGTTGGTATTGTGAACTGTTTCGAGTTGATAACTACAAGAACCTTGAAATGACGGATGTTCATCCAAAGGACTCGATCCCTGAATTTAGACATTTGGTGCGTAAAATGTGCTCATAGTATCTTACAAATTTCTGTCTTATGTCATTTTTTCATCTGTAGATATTTGCTTAGGGTTTTCTCCTTACATTATTGATTACAATGTTTTTCAGAAAATAATTGATTACAATGTGTTATAATCAATGTTTTCTCCATACACATTGATTACAAAGAAGATTAGAATGGCTCATGCGCAAGGATGACATGCACAAATCGAGAAATGGAGAAATATTGACCACATTCATAACTCATATTATCTGGATTCCATTAAAAAAGATTTATATTGATTCAGTCTAGATTTTCATAGTGTTGTAAAAAAAATTCTGCAGGTGACCAGTGGGGATTGGATATATAGCGTCTTTGACAATTAACTACCGCTGTTAGAGAAAAGCTCCGGATGGATCATCAACGTTGTTCAAATACTGCAGAAAAAGAGGATACAGAGGCAGATAGTTATCGATCCCAGTGATGTACAGAAGGCAAATTGATGGATCTCTAGGTTTTTTTCAATGGCTCAACCAAAGCTTCTGTTTGTGCTGTCATACTCTCAGTTCCTACTCGATATATCTGAATCTTATAGCTTTTATAATGGCCATATGTGGTTTGCTTGAAGATTCCTGTTCCTGTACAAACTATGTTGGATCTTATTAGTTAATGTGTTTATTGAAACTTAGATAGACCCTTTTCGATCAACTTCAAGGTGATTTTCTCAGGTTTTGTACACTCAACAAGGTTGTTTGATATGACAAATTCTTTATATTTTTTTGGTGGTAAGGAATCGTCTCAATTACGCACCTTTTGCATTCACGGCTACAATACAATTCTTGAATGTATGCATTCATAAGCAATCCACTTGCATTCGTTGATTCTTCATAATTTTGTTTAATCAATTTTTTAACATTATTTAAGCGGCTTTTCTTAGGATTTTGTCAAGTGTAATGCTGCTTTAGGAATCAGAGGAAAAGTTTTCTACCAATGCTCTCATAGATGTGTTGACAGGTTCAGTTCCCTGGTCCTTATAACCATTCATGACCTTTCTGATCAAATCCACCTCCAAATTCATAATATGCATTTGGTGGAAATGTCTTTCAACTTGATCCAATATTGGCACCTTTAATTAAGGATGTCAATTGAGTCATCATGTCCAGTCATGTTTAGGTTGTGCTGTATTATAATCTTGTCATTTCAGATTTGTACCATATTCATGAAATCCTTGAACTGGAAAAGGCAGAACTAGGATCTCACTTTCTCTTGAGGGGAGTCAAATAAATGTAATATTGTCTTTGTATGCCGACGTTGCTTCTATGAGAGTGACCTATGGCACCCAATTTGCAAAGCCTTACCATTGTGGAAAAGCCTATCTTCTCACGTAATACTAGATAAAGAAATTTAAAAGGTTAATAGTACTTTTAGTCTTAAAGTATGCCCGTTTTATCAGTGTAGTCCTCATTGTATTAATTTTATCAATTTAGTCACTAAAGTTTCAATTTATGTCATTTTAGTCCCTAATCAGACAATTCGTTTAGTTTTTTAACTGAAGTAACCACGTGTCATCTTTTTAGACAGTATCATGTGACTAACGCGTGATCATTTCGGTAAAAACTTAACAGTCTATTTATATAGGGACCATTTAAACACGAATTTAATATTTTAATGATAAGGATCAAACTGATAAAGTTTACCTACTTTATGGACCAAACGTACTATTAACCCATAAGATAAAAACTTGCTTTTGCTTCTATTCTGAATTGTCTTCCAAATTATATTCATGAGGAAGTATCTTACTTCCAAGTTCCAACCTTACCTGTTCTAATGGCAAAACTACCTTTATTTTAACTTTTTTTTGACTTCATTTGATTCTTGTCCCCAAAGTTTTATCATCCGGTTTTCTGTCTTGAGTAAATGACAATTTATTCCAGAAAAGATTTTGAAATTTTTTACTTTAGCCCCTCAAATATTAAAGGTCTCGTATTAGACCATATTCAGTCTTGACTCAAATTTTGGTCAATATTTGAGCAAAAAATTTAATTTGATACAAAACGCTCCAATAGAGAAATTCAAATTTAAAAGAACACAAACCCAAATTTAAAGAAGATCGAAATATGACCATTAGATTTTTAAAAGATGGTAAAATCTAATCATTGAAAATTTGAATAAAGAGTTTCCTTGATGTGAGTGAAAATTTGAATCTCCCTTTATTTAGTAGGAGTTTGAGTAAAACACTGGAACTTATTTTAACTCAAATTTAAATTTGAGTTAAGATTTGAATAAGAGTTGGAGATGCTCTTTATACCGTAAATTTCTTCAAATAGAAGCAATAGACTCCAATTAGTAGATGATGTCTCAAGAGCAAAAACAAAATAAAAAAAAAAAGATGATGTTTTATTTCCCCTCTAGTACCATCCCACGTGTAGGGATGGCAGTGGACCGAGAAAAAAATGGGTATTCGTCTAAACCGTCCCGTTTGGACCGATGATGGACTATACGTATTGGACGGTAGACGTATACAGAGATACCCGTATAAACCCGTGCGGGGATGAAGGTGGGGATGAACTTACCGTTACCCCCGCCCTGTCCCCGCTATACCCGTTAAATATATATATATACTCTCTCTCTCTCTCCCTTTGCTCTCGCTGATCGCTGCACTCAGCAGCTCAATCGAAGACTCGACACTCTCTCTCTCTCTCTCTCTCTCTCTCTCTCTCTCTCTCTCTCTCTCTCTGTGTGCTATTATATTATGTTATATGTAGTTTAAGAAGATTACGTTCTAATACTTGGGGATTCTGGGCATGGGTTATCGTATTTAACCTGGAATTCTTTATTGGATGTTGATTAAAATCATGGGTTTTGCTATTTATTGTCTTATGTCGATGACTAAAAGTGACAACAACAAAAAAGCAGAGTAATGGGTGGAAAAGGGTTTGTACTATTGATGATGTGATTAATTCCCATTCTGTTTGGGTCATAATTTTGTGTAAATTCTTTGATGATGTGATTAATTCCCATTCTGTTTGGGTCATAATTTTGTGTAAATTCTTGTATGTATACTGCTTCCATTTCGGAATCAAAATATATAGGCTCCTTTTGGTTAGTGTGATTTTTCATGTATTTGTGCAAAAATTGAGAGTTTTAAGCTGGGGGTTTCCTTAGTAATTAGTTTGGGGACTGAAGCTATGATGTAATTTGATAGTATAGAAATATCTTCACAAAGCATTCGTGTCTCCAAATTTCACTACTCAGACTTCAACATCTTGGCGTTTTTCATTTTCCCAAAATATAGAGGCTTCCATCAAGTCAATATCCCTCTAGTAGAAGCATTCGTGTCTCCAAGCATCCCATATGATATAAACCCCCTATCAGTTATGCAATCCAGGATTAGATCTCTTGTTTATTTCCCTTAGGGCCTATTTGGTATGTTTTTTGGGAGGGGTTTGGATTGGCTTGTCCAAACTCTTCCAAATCCAAAGATGAGATTCAATATTTAATGTTGTCCATACCCATATTTGGTATGCACAGAGATATATGACTGTTATGATAATATATTTGTATACAAATGACTATTGTGCCCCTATAATATGGGGTATATAGGATATATGGGGGTATAAATGTCATTTGGATGTTAAACTCATTAACCCACATATGAAACCCTCCCCCCCCCCCCATGGGTTTCATGAAACCCATGAACTTGGGTTTCATGACCGAGCCTAAATCAGGCTGAGTTTCAAACCCTAGACTAGATGTGTATTTGCCAAACTTGAGTTTGAGAGGGTTTATTTCCCAACCCATGTTCCAAACCCCCCCCCCCCCCAAAACCCACATACCAAACAGGCCCTAACTGCATTGATCACAGTCTATGGATTGTTGTGTCATGATTCAGAGATAGGGTTTCAGGAAGTTTTTGGGCTTGGGCTGGACTTAGGCTTGGGCTTGGGCTTGGGCTTGGGCTTGAACTTGGGCGGGTACGGGAGAAGCGGGGACGAGAGCGGGGATTAGAAATTTACCCGCGAACGGGGATGGGGATAAAAATTATACCCGTTAACGGAAGTGGACCGGGGATGAACGGGTTTTTTTAAGCGGGTACGGGGATAGAGACTACACCCCCGCCCCCGCTTCGGTCCACTGACTTCCCTACCCACGTGCCATACATGTGATGTGATTTGAGATGATTATTTTTTGTGGGGAAAGTGAAACTAGTAAAACATGTTAGGGAGCAAAGTGGCATGTTGATTCTTTATAGACAGAAAACAAAATGCCATTATTTTTTCTTCATATATTTGTACTAGGGTTAACTCATGTCTGAAGACATGATGCAATGTGAATGATTTTGAGAGGGATGTTGGTGGCCGCTAGATGAATCTATTTGAACTGTTGGATAAACTTATTGAGAGTTTGTCATGTTTTATATTATAGACTATAGATTATAGATACAAACTCTTCTTCTTGTTCAATGCCCATATTAACAAGTTTATCTGCAGAGTAGTTGCCCTCCCACAATGTGTGTAAAACTTTGATATTGCAGGCTTTGGTGGTGCTCTTGCAGTTGTCTACAAGGTGTTTTTTTAGTGGCAAACATTCCCCTAGTAGCTCTAGAAGAAAGTAGTAAGCCTAGTAGGAGTTTGTCTCCACTATGATCAAGGGTGGAGCTAAAACTTTTATCCACAGTGGACACTTTAATTAAAAATTTTAATTTTATTCTTGCAATCCATAAAAGTAAAAGTTTTTTGAATTTATTATATTATATTTGATACTAGTCATTGTCCATATTTGAAGGTATTATGTAACACATAAAAATTACAAGCAATTGCCTAGATTAAAAAAAATGACCCGAAAAACATTCATACTAGTTATTTTTTTAAAATGATCCGAAAAATATTTTCGATTATATCCTCTATATTAATGGAACTACCATAAAAATGTACAAAAAAAACTCCAAAAACACCACTACATATACAAATACCTCAGAAAAAAATAAATACTAACGGAACGTAATAAAATTTACAATCTTTAAGTAATAAATAAAATCAATAAAATTTTACTCATCTATAAGACTCGTGAATTTATGACTACTGTCACCATTCAACCAATAACACAACATAATCATAAACTCAATCACCAAATTTTCAACCCACCCCATGTAATAAAAACCTTAAGCAAAAATAAACAAATACTGACATAACATAATTAAGTTCACAATCTTTAAGTAATAAATAAAATCAACCAAATCTTGCTTATTTATAACTCATTAATTTATCACCACCATCACCATTAAACTCCAATGACAACATAATTATAAATTCAGTCACCAAATGTCCAATCCCCCACATGTAAATAAACACAAAAATACAATCACACACATTTTTTTTTTGTTACCAACAAACCCTCATAACTAACAATTGCTGAGAAAGAGAGGGAGATAGAGGGGAGACAGAAAAACAGAGGGAAACATGGGTTGGGGATTTAGGGTTAGGGAAGAAAATATGGGAGAAGGGAGTAATTTATATTTATTGGCTATATCCCGTGACTAAAGTTACTGTCAGGGCCGGCCCAACCCTTAGGCAACTAAGTTGCTTGCCTAAGGCCCCAAATTTTATTAATTCAAATTAGTATCTAATTTTATTAGGTCTAAAATTACTCTCTACTTGGTTAAGCTCAAATTTTAGAAGCCTCCATAAAATTTACCACTTTAGTATAATAGTCCTTTTTATTTTTATTTTTATTTTTTGTATTTTAGATATGATTCAAATTTTTAGAGCTCAAATTTTAATAGTTCAAATCAATATATAATTTTTTTGGATCCAAAATTACTCCTTCATTTGAGCTTTGATTTAAAGTTTTCTAAATATTTTGGGTGTGTTCATAGTTGTATTTCACTCACTCACATAGAAAATTTATATTCATTATTTCTTGTGGTGAAAATCTATAAAATTGGTTTTTTTTTTTTTGTCTTAATATAAATTTTCAGTCCAAATAATTTATACTTAAATTGTCTATGTTATTAAAGTTTTGTACTTCATGCGTGCACATTACTCATGTGTAAAGAATGATTCTTTGTTATCTTAAAATTATTATTTGCTCACATTTCTATTATTAAATTACTTGTTGAAAACTTAAATTGATGAAATTTTATTTATAATCAACTAAGAGTGAATGAATTAACAATATTCTCTATTAAAAAAATTATTGTCAAAACTTGAGTATAAAAACTTGATTAATATTTTAAATTTTTTTAAAACATAAAAAAATTATAATAATTAAAAATAAAATATAGTAATAGACAAAACATTAATAGGGCCTCATATGAAAATTTTGTCTGGGGCCCGTTTGACCTTGGGCCGCCCCTGGTTACTATACACTGAATTATTACACTGTGCATGCATTGGAATGTGCATGTTGAAGTGTGTGTGTGTGTATGTACAGTTTTGTATTGTAGAGTGTGTGTTGGGTTTTTAAAATTTGGGGGGAAAAGTGTGTGTTGAGTGTGTGAAATTTGGGGGGAAAAATATACCCTCCATAAGTTCAAACACCTATCTAATTTATTATATAGATATTCAATATTTTAATGACCAAAATGATACAATTGATATATTAGGGATCAAAATGAGATAAACTTCATATTTTGAGGACATTCAGTGCAATTAACCCTAATTTTTTAAAGCTATTCATTGACCCTAGATTTACAGGAAGAATTGAATTTTTAAGTCAGTTATAAATTTGCTCAATAAATCTGTCAAGATAGTGTCAAACTATTTTATACAATTAATTAATCAAACAAATTAATTTAAGAATAATACTTGATTAAAAAACCAAAATGACACAATTAAACTTATAGGTCAGCGAATAGCCCACGACTTGATGGAAACCCGTTTAGAGCTTATTAGGGATAGCTTGAGTCCGTCACTGTGACTGACATATAGCGTGACCCACAGACTTTGGGCCCAAATAGTCTGATCCGGGCTGGTCCAGTCCGTTGACAACGGACTCCATCCACTGCTGAAGCTTCTTGTGACGGATATATCCATACTCTCCAAAATTTATAATTTTTCAAAAATTAAATTATAATTTTTAAAAAATAAATTATAATTACAAAAAATATGATCGATCATAAAATATTACAATTGATTATAAAAATCATAACTTTTAAAATGTCAAAGTTACACTTTTTAAAAATAAAATTACAACTAATTAAGAGATATTTATAATCTATCACCATATTTTATGGGGTTAATCTCAACTTGCACCTCGAAAGATCACTCGAATCTCAATTTACACCCTCAAAGTTTAAAAATATTAATTTTCACTTTGAAAGACGTAAATTAGTATCAATGTGCACCTGGAACTAACTGTCGTCCATTTTGCCATTAAAAAAATTTGAGCTAATTATAAATTGCATACTCAAAGTTTAAATATTTCACATTTATAATCCAAAAAGAATTACATCCATTAATGCTTATTAAATAACTCTCAATTTTACCGTGTCTTGTCTAACTTTAAACAAAAAATAGACATTTAATGAGTATTGTAGGTAAAAAATAGGTATTTAAAAAAAAATAGTATTACATGAATTATCGTAAATGTGAAATATACGACACAATGCAATTGACTCAACAAGAAAATAACGAGAATTAATGGATGAAAATTTTTTTGGATCATAAATGTAAAATATTTAAATTTGAAGGTGCAATTTGCAATTAGGCCAAATTTTTTTAACGGCAAAATGGACGGTACTTAACCCCTGTTGCACATTGATATAAATTTATATCTTTCAATGTGTAAATTGATATTTGTAAACTTTTAGGGTGCAAATTAAGATTTAAATTATCTTTTGGGATGTAATTTGATATTAGCCCTATTGTATGATCGATTACCGTATGTCTCCACCTTTAAAAGTTGTAATTTAATTCTAAAAAATAATAACTTTTAATACATATTTTTAAAAAAAATTGGTAACCTTTAGGGGTAATCTAATTGTCAAGTCTGCTATCTTGCAAGCAAGAGACTACAGGTATCAGGATACTTCTCACTCCCCTAAGGGACGACCATCCTTATTTTTCGGAGGATATGTTTTTAAATTAGTTTGAATTACAATAGTTAGTTCGAGCTCAAAAAAATAATTGATACAAACCTAAACACCCGATAAAAAAAAAAAAAATTTGGTACCGTTGAATTACCAGAGTCCTTGTGTCCCTCTTGTATTTGCACGTGCTTTTCCTGCTGGTGCACGAAAACACCAACCACGTTCCAAACACGCCCTCCGTAGAAAGGAAATAAAAGGAATCAAAATCAAGATTTCTTTCTCCTCACGAGTCGACCAAGCAAACGGCGGAGAAGAAAGTCCCAACAGTAGTAGTCAGAATTAAACTACGGAGTGACACGTGTGCGGCTCACAACTCCACTGGTCCCACACGCTGGTCTAAGAAAGAATTGCCACCTAATAGTCACAATCTTAGAACGGTCGAAAATTCAAAGCCTCCAAAACTCCGACTAAATATTGAGCGTAAGAGTTACACCGCATCAGTATTCTTATGTGGTATAATTGTTCAATAAAAAAATTATAAAAACGACATAATAAACCCTACTTTCTTGTAAGACTCACTTATAGATTTAGTCACTTACTAATTAATGATTACGTAACGTGACATTACTCTATATTTTCTCTAAAATCCTAGGAAAAAAGTGAAGAGACAGACAGCATTCCCACCAGCTTAAAAACAAGCTCAGCTAATATGCCTCGAATCTTCTCTCTCCTCCACCGCCTATAGAAACATATGCATATAATCATATATATATAGAGTCTTATAGACACCCCCATCAACCATTCCACCTTACCAATATAATCTCAGACTTCCAACAAGCCAAACTCAACATCATCAACAATGGCAGCTGCTAGATTGCTAAGAATGTCTAGACCAGTGGGTCTTGGTACATCCTCATCTTTCTCAAATCTGAGTAATCCCTCAATGTCATCGACGACGATGAAACTGATGTGTCTGAACAAGGTGGGTTTCAATGGAGAGAGAAATAGGGACGGAGAGAAGAAACCGATGGTGGCGGTAAAGGCATCGGCGGCTGTTTCCGAGAGGGTGGTGGTGATAACCTCGGAACCTCGGACGGGTGGAGGACTAGTAGATCTGACGTTATTGTTGGCAAATGTTAAAGCTTTGGTGCTGCAGAACTTCAAGGTGCTTACCAAACGAAGGCCGTGGAAGTTACTTGTTCAGATGTTCATTGAAAAGGTACTTCAAAATCTTTTCTTTCAATTATATTCAACTCCTAAACACTAATTGTGGCCGGTATTTCAAAGTATCTGTCGATATTATGTCTTAGTTGAGTTGTATCGATTAAAAACATTCTCTTTAGAGTCAGACTATGAGAGATTTATTTTTTATAAATACCTTAGTTTTAGTATAAATAACCAATTTTTTACAAGACCAGTGAAGGAATTGATAGAAGTGTGCATAAGCTAGCCCAAACTCTCACGACGGTTGAACCAAAAAAAAAAAATACTCTTGTTGTCAAAGGAAAAACCCAAGAATCATATAGAAAAAAAAAATATTTACAGCTGATCATCTAAAGTTCTAAACTCTGACTTTTTTACTGTACAGGTTATAATTGACTGCCGATTCTTTACAATGTTGGCAGTTGCAGGATCCTTGCTTGGTTCAGTTTTGTGCTTTGTAGAGGTAAACATAGTCTTAAACTATGAACATTCTGATGATTTCTCTTACATTAACTTATAATTAGCACTTGAGATTTTGTGTTCACCAGAGGTATAACATACATATATGACATTTTTATTTCAGGGTTCTTTTATGATTGTAGAGTCATATTTGCAGTATTTCCATGCACTTTCAGAGAGATCGGATCAATCACATGTGATACACCTACTAATTGAATCCATAGGTATTGTCTCTCTCTCTCTCTCTCTCTCTCTCTCTCAATTCACATTTTGCAAGTTGACATTATAGCTAATATGAAATAGGTGAATTTGTTGTGCAGATATGTTTCTGGTAGGAACTGCAATGCTTGTTTTTGGGATGGCATTGCATGTCATGTTTGTGGGATCGAAAGGAAAAGGGTCTCAGCTTCCAGGGTCAAACTTGTTTGGGCTTTTCTATCTCAAGGTGAAGCTGTTTTCTTATACCTAAACTTTTCATGCACAAATTACATTAAATTAGTATAAAGTTTGGGTTTTTAGTGCATCAGTAAAATAGATCCATATGGTGACCATCAAGTCATGGATTTGACATTTGAGTTAAGCAAACAACCTCTCCACACACGGGGCAAGACAATGTAAAATCAAATCTCCCAAGATCTCTCAAGTGACAAAAATCTCATCAACTAGATTGTTTTTCCAAATAGATAAAATAAATATCAGTTTGGCATATATGAAGATCTCTAAATATATTCTAAATTTTCTTTCAGACACTGCCATCATGGGTAGGAACCCAGTCAGTTATGCAAGCCAAGTCAAACATTGGGCAAGCTATGATGATGATACTTCAAGTAGGGATGTTGGAGAAATTCAAGAGTATACCTTTGGTTACTGGGTTGGATCTTGCTTGTTTTGCTGGAGCTGTCTTTATTTCCTCAGCTTGTATCTTTCTTCTCTCCAGACTTTCTACTGGTGACACTACCAGCAGATAGGTAGCCAAGGGATATCAAAGTTCTCTGCTGCATATGTTACTAACACACAAGAGAAGCAAAACCTTGTCAGATCAATATTTTTTAATAGCTTGAATGTGGACTACACTGCCCAAAAGGCCAAAGCAAAGAGATCACACTTGTAACAACAGAGCAAGAACAAACAAGGCATAGATAAAAGTACATAATACTAGCTAGACATTGTTTCCCTTTTGGGTAGTTTGTTCTTTTGTATTTTTTCCTCCCTTCGTTTATTATATATACATTGTTCTATTTTTTTTTCCTTCCATATTGTTTTGGAGTTATATGAGATATAATATGGGAGCCAAGTTTGCCGTAACGAACAAGTTGTTCTAGTGTGACTTAAACAACGGTTAGGGGTGTTTGGACTAACTTACGCGCATTTTAACTAAACTTTTCTTCGGTTCGACCTGAAATAGGTCATCCACGTCAAGACTAAGGCATTCATGACGAATAAATTCCTAAATATCTAGCCCCAAGAAGTTGTCAAAATACAAACTCAAGAGTCCTTAGTTTACAGCTCGTCCCTATTACCACTTAAATTATTTTTTAGGGTTGGCGTGAATAATTTGAGTCGCTGAAACAATTTTTTTACATGCAAAAATAAGATAACATACAATTACTCCCGTCTCTAAAATTCTGCAGTGGTGAAAATCTCATGTACTAGAAGACCTTTTTCATTTAATAAAATATCCAAAAAAGTATGAATTATGCAGCCAGTATAATTCTTTCTCCAGATAGTGAATTATTATCAATCTTTTTGGAAAATTTTCCAGAGGGCATCCGAGTTGCTCAAGTTGAATATTTTGCCAAACGCGTCAATAATAGATTAAGATTTAACATTGGAAAATATTTGTGAATTTAGGGTGAATTGTACTTTATATCTTGAAAATTTTTAAGATTATCATTTTACACCCTCAAAAATTAAATTTTTTACATTACACTCTCAATGTATCAAAAGTGTTGTAATGTGACCCTTCTATTAGCTTTCTGTTAATTTTTCTGTCAGTGTCAATGGGTTGTTGACTTTTGACATAAAAAATAACGAAAGCAATCAGAAATGTCACATTGTAAAACTTTTGATACATTAATACTGCAATATAAAAACACTTAATCTTTGAGGGTGCAACATAAAAAACTTAAAAAAATTAGGGTACAAAGTGCAAAAAGCACTAGAATTTTTCACACTCAGCTAATGGCCAATGGGCTGGCTCAGAAGCCTGGTGGCCTAATAGATTATGGACCAACTTGGCCCGTCATTGTGGCTACAGGTAGGAACTTGGGCCCCTTGAAATTCAAAAAACAATACAAAATTTGGAAATAAAAAATAAAAATGAAGGAGGTCCAAGGCACATACATACCTGTGACACTAGACTATGAAAGAACAAGTTGATCCTGAAGTTTTAACCAGTGACTTGTTCCAAACTAAGACCACGATGAGGTGTGTAATGCATAGCTAAAAAAACACTAGTCACTATCTAAATGACTAAAACCAATACAAGCTAATGGGCCGAAAATTGCACCGCTTTCCTGGTACGTGTCCACCCATCTTCAAAAAAGGGAAAAAAAAACATATACAACAAACCTCAAATAAGCAAAAAAGTAACAACTCCCATGATGCATAAATGGTACAATGTTACTTCTTCTAATACAATGAAAAAACAAGAAGCAAGAAAACTAACACCAAAGAAACAGAAGGGTAGCTAATCATGGAGGTTTAGTAGAACCATTTTGATGCATCTAAAATGGGTCTATCAACAAAAGAATATAGGGGAAAATTGCTTACAACAGACTAAAACAAATCTGAACTCTGAAATGAACTCCTGAAGATTTACAAGCGCAACTGTCTCTCTCTACATGGATGCCAAAAGCTCTCTCATTTCTGCTATCAATGGAATGGTCTCGTTGGGGTAAATCCTGGTTCTGTGTTTTCTTTTTGATTTTCTCCAATCAGGTTCTTCATCAGAGGATGATACAGTCATTCAATTTCCAAATTGCCAGAACTTTAGAATTCCAATGAACTTCAAACGTGCTACTAGGAAGACCCAAAATACCTTGCATTTATCCCATAGGGAAGGCAAGAGTTCTTCCGAGGTTAAGTTCTTCTGCAATTTCTTATACATTGCACTGATGGATTTGTCAACCTGTATAATAAATATTGTGTTACTAAAGCATTTCTGGAAATAAACAATGCTTATTTGGAAGGTTCAACCGACTTACCCCAGATAAACTGGATTTCACCACCTTTCGAAGATCCATTTTCGATAGTCATATCTGGAGTGGGATCTGAAATATATAAAGTGACATAGTATCAGCCCTAAGAGTAGAATCTTTACTATTAGTGGTGGCAATTTTAACCCATTACCCATTAATTCGTTCAACTTGTTCATAAATAAATGGGTTGAGTACTTATATTAATTAATATGGGTTCTAAATGGATTGGGTAATATGATTCATTTTAATTAAGTGGATTAATAAGGATTACAAATGGGTGCCCATTGGGTTGAGTATTTATCTTTTTATTAAATAACACAAGTAATAAAAATATACTAAAAAATACACACACTATTACACCAAAAAATACACACATATACACTAATACACTAAAACATACACACAATAGTACACCAAAAACACACACACTAATACTCCATCCATGACCCACGATCCATGGGTTGACCCATAATTCATGGTGTGATCCATGGGTCGAGTCATAACCCATGGGTTGACACATAATCTATGGGTCAACCCATGACCCACGGATCACCCATAGCCCACAAATTGACCCGACCCATTATGTGTGTATTTTTTTTTATTAAATGTGTTTTAGTTTTGTGTTAGTATATGTGTGTGTGTTTTTAGTGTATTTTAGTGTGTTAGTGTGTATATTTTTAATGCATTAGTTTGTGTGTGTTTTGGTGTATTAGTGTGTGTGTGTGTGTGTGTTTGTATCTTGGTGTACTACTAATGTGTGTGTGTCTTTTTTGGTGTATTAATGTGTCTATTAAGAATTTTAATTATTTTATGGATTAATCGGTTTAACCTAATCCGTTATAAACTCAACCCATTATAACTCATTTATTAGGTGAGTGAAAAATTGACTAAATTTATTTTAGCCCAATCCAATTTAACCCAACCCAAAATCAACCTAACTCACCCATTTGCCACCCCAATTTACTACACATCATACGTCATACATTGGACGAAAGATTTTTCTGTGTTATACACACCAGGAGCCAGAGCTAGGAGTTGTACATCACACTTAAATTATTGTCCATTCCCAATGAATTGTTGCCAGTTGTGAATTTTTCAGAATTTTTTTTTTTTTTTTAAAATGCCAACTTGTGTGTCTGACAAGCTAGTATTGTGCCAGTTTTTTATTGGGTGTGCACACCACTTGGCTCTGCCACTTGGTGTGTTATACACACTGAAAATTTTTCATTTTGGAGATGATGTGACAGTAACAGCGATTGTCATACCTAAAGCCAGTATGCCCCTATAGAAGAATTATACTAACTAATTCTCCCAGAAAGAAAGAGAGGGAAAAAACAAAAGAAAGAAAAACAAACAAAGAAATAAAGGGGGGAAATTTGACAGAAAAGATAAACAGAATGAGTAACTCATATTTCTTCTGCAACTAAGATCTTCCAAATATTTCAAATTTTCAATCTTATTCAAAATATCATTGGTGTCAATTACTTCCATCACGCTCGGAAGTAGTTAGCTGCCAAAGCATTTGAATTTGAAAGGTACCAAGTCATACCTAAGAACATAATCTCGCTTAAGAAAATGTAGTCAAAAAAAAGCAGATATATAGGCATCCGATAACAATAATATTAAAATATATAAGATATTTGCGCTTATGACAATTATGAACTGGCATTTTTCAAATAAGAGGCACTAGAGGCACATTTCCCATGTAGTTTAACTTTATAATGATAATTTTAGACCAAGAGGTTACGAGATTAGACGATGCACATACATTTTTAATCTAAAAATGCATTTTAGTTTAATCTAGACCAAGCATGTTGAAGGTCATAAGGGTTAAACACATTCACTGGCCAAAAAGAAACTATGATGGTAATTAACTAGTAATCCAATATAAGATGGTAAATAGATGTAGCTTCATACATTATACATACCTATTCTGATATGCAGCATAATTCTCTAGAAGCAAAATATCGGCATATTTGGGGTCTGCCTTGGCAATATTGTCCAATGTCACAAACATTATGGTAACCTACAAAACAATTCGCTCCAGCATTTAAGCTTAAACCATGTTGTAAATAAGCCACAAGAAATCTACAATCTATAAAGCACACTAATGGTATAAATAACAAAATAAGCTAGACGAGTTACTTCACAGTGCAGTGTTATAAGTTAAACTGTGTATTGACCTAACCTTTAGACCTATTTTTGCATAGAATGACTGCTCTCAACCTTGACACCATGTGGTCGTGATTGACTATCCATGCAATTCACCATTGGTCCCCATGATAAGGCTCATATTCATAGATATTTTCATTGCCAAAGCAAAAGGTAACTTTCAAAAGCAAGAATTCTAATAAAAAAGAATTTTTACTATGATCTCCATTCAATCATTACCTGAATGCAGTATGTTGGAAAAACTAAAAAAAATTACAGTCCTCCAGATTTGTTAACACAATACCTAACCACCCCCAAGAGGTCTTCCTCGACTTGATTCTTCATCGATTGTTCTTGCTGATTTTCAGAGTTTTGGTTCTGGGCTTTCTCTTCCTCTGTTGTGTCGTCCTCCCAATAGAAGATGAAAAAGACGAGACGCTGATTCTGTAGATAAGAACCAATTCTTTGGTTCTTATATACTCTGGGCTCTTGCTGGTTTGGGCTGTTACTTTGTTGGGCTAGTGTTGGTTTGGCCTAATTCTTTGGGTCTTATTTGCTTTGGGCTCTTGCTGATTTGGGTTATTGTTGGTTTGGGCTACTGCTGGTTTGGCAATTTTTCTTCTACTATGCTTGGATTTTGACTCTTCGGTTTTTGGGCTTCTTATTTGTTGGTATTGGAGACTATTGTTTTACCGAGGACTTGGGCTTTGGTTTATTAGGCATTGTTGCTGGTTGTCTTGTTGTTTTGCTAGACTCTTTTGCTCTTTTAGGTCACTAGTTGATGCACACGTGCGTTGCACGTGAACCAATTTGGTGCAATAACCAAACAGTTATAATAACAAATATATTGATAATTCCCAACATTAGATGAATCCAAGCAGAAAATTGGCTCCACTGGTAATTATACATTATGTAACATGCAATTCTTCTCAATATAAGCTCAAGTAGATGAAAATGTTAAAAAGAAAAAAAAATTTAATTGGAACAACTCATTTCTTCCTTATAATAATTATATAAATATAAATATCAAGAAAGAACATAATAAAAAATATTGCTGGTTGTTGACAACTGTTATATGAACTGCCAATTAGATTTGTATGGAGAAAATCAATTTTATTCTAGGGATTTTTGCACTTTGTATATGCCACCCACGTGTGTTGTTCAGGGGTAAAAATGTAAACTCGTCATTCATATCTTTGGGTGGCATGTGCAACAATTTTTAACGGAATCTGAAACGGATATTAGTTCGAGGGCCACATTGGAACCAATTTATAACATTCAGAGTATAATGCAGGAAAATAATCTTTCAAGGTGCAAAGTGAGAATTAAGACATCTTTCGGGGTACAAAGTGTAAAAAATCTTTTATTCTATTGCAATAAATACCTAATTAATTGAACCTAGTGGAGGTAACTTCGTTGATGGGGCCATTGCAAAGTGCCACCCATATATTGCTTTGACATTTTCCCACTGCATTATTTAGTGCATATTTGAAAGCAGCATGTAGTACCTGAATTGGAAAATAGATAGTAATGATAGTCATAGTTAGTCAGTAATAATCATATTGAACAAACCTAAAATAAGAGTTTTTATTAGTCTCAATTTCAAGAAAAATTGAGAAACACGACAATGTGAGACGAAAACCAACACTCATAAGTAGCAGGTGATTACTTAAGAGTGACACTTTCAAGGTAACTATCAACAGAAGAATTAAAGGCCACATTACTTATCTTGGCTAATTTGAACATGTTAGATAATAGTGTCTTAATGCCACTTCCATCAAAGGTGTTGTCGTTATGGGCGAAAATCATAGGCTGTTCTTTGTGATGTTGAGCCACATTCTCTGCAGCTTTTTTAAGCTCAACCCAAAACAGCTCGTGAGTAATAGTTGCCCATATACACCACCACATGATTGATTAGCGAGTTCCACAATGTAACTCAAAACCTGCAAAAGGAAAGCCAAAGCAAGTGGAGAGATATGAATATATTTCAAACTACCTGTGGTAATGTAAGGTATGGCATAGTAATCAACCCCACCCAAAAAAAACTATCATATATATGCAGGGGCGGAGCCAGAAATTTTGCTCAGGGTGGGCACTTTAATTATGCACTATAATTTTTTTTCCGTCTAACCAATCACACTATATTACATATTTATATTTATTATATTATATTTGATATATGAAGTCCATTTAACATAAAAAATTCCAAAAAAAAATGTATATTGCCAGGGGCGGAGCCATGAATATCTATAATGGAGGCAAAATATAATTTATATAAAAAAATATTTAGCCAAAATTAATACAAAAAAATTCAGTTCAAGAATGAAAAAAAAGTAAGAATCAACACTAAATTATTGTGAAATAGTAAATTCAATTTTTATTTGGCCGAAACAAAATCTTAACAAAAATACACAAAATAATTTTTTTAGTACATTTTAACCTAATTATATATTTCAATAAAATATAAAAATTTTTAAAATCTCTAAAATTTTGTATATGAATATAATGTATAAAATAATTTTATAGGTCGTTGCAAGGAAGGATAAAAAAACTCAAGAAACTGAAGGAATTGAGCTTCTCTCTGTTTCTTCTCTTTTTCTTGTGGCTGGGCAGTGGACAGCTAGGAGTGAGTGAGATAGAGAGAAAAAAAAAAAAAGGAAAAAAAAAATAGGTTTTAGTCAAGTGGGCCAAAAGTTTTGTTTTTTAATGATAGATGGGCCAAAAGTTTTGTTTTTAATGTTGGGCCAAAAATTTTGTTTTTAATGTTGGGCTAAAAGTTTTGTTTTTTTAATAGGTTTGGGTGGATTGTAATAGGTCAAATATTTGATTTTTTTAATAAGTTTGGGTAGATAATAGTGAGCTCAATTATTTTTTTTGTTTTAAATGGGCTTAATTTTTCAATCATTTTGGGTAAATAATGTGGGCCTAATATAAATGAGGGGGGCACACATAATATATATGTATAAATATATAATACATATACCTCACTAATAAAAAAAAAAAAAATTTGAGGGGGGGCACGTGGGCCCCTGCCTCCCTCCGCCTGTGTATATATGGCTAGACAGAGTATAAATTTAGCCATCCTCTTTTTTATTGAATAAATCATTACGGTCACTGGAAGAATGATATTTTTCCTATGTACCAATTTCCTAACATATCTGTGATAAATGTTGCCACTTTTTCCAATTACACGACCACTCTTGGAAGTAAAGCAAAGTACACATGGAAAAACAGTGCTTCCTAGTGACAATTTCACTTATAGATTCGAGCTGAATGCTCCTAATTTCTGCACTTGCCTTTACCATTTCGTGCAGCAGAGGTTCGATCATAGGATCTCTTGGAATGTGTCAATGGAACTGCCATATTAATAGAAATTATGCCAAACCTGTACAAACTGATATTAGCAGAAAAATATCCACAAATAGGGAGCATTATGACAACATTCAAAAACGTATGCCTAATTCACAAAAGAAGTATATCTATTGAACTAACCATTCACAAGTAAATCACATATTAAAGATATTGGTAAACAAACATGATAGGCAGGCTTTCTTTTCTTATAACACAACTACAATGGTATCAAAAAATAGAGCAACACCTGCAATCATACCCACGTGAGATTTTAATCGATACTAATAAGATACCAATAGATAAATTTTTTATACTTTCTAGAAGTGTCCATAAGATGTAGTAAACTTTTCGAGAAGTTGTTATTTCGAGTGGTATTTCTTGCCCACATAAGAAGGTGCAGATCTCAAATCCATTCAAATAACTGTTTCTAAGTGTTTCATATCCCTGTTTGATTTGAAGCTCAGGTCCCATGACATCCCCACCAAGCAAGTTAAAGCCTTTAAATTTTCACAAATCCTCTAAATTCAATAGCATAATATTTTTGAAATCATAAAGCAAGTCATCATTTTTTACATAAAAAATAAGAAAATGAAAGTTATTGGTAAGTTTTAACTTAATCGTCAGGAAATAGAGAAATAAACAAATTAATTTAAGAATAATACTTGATTAAAAAACCAAAATGACACAATCAAACTTATAGGCCAGCGAATAGCCCACGACTTGATGGAAACCCGTTTAGAGCTTATTAGGGATAGCTTGAGGCCGTCATTGTGACTGACATATAGCGTGACCCACAGACCTTGGGCACAAATAGTCTGATCCGAGATGGTCCAGCCCGTTGACAACGGACTCCATCCACTGCTGAAGCTTCTTGTGACGGATATATCCATACTCTCCAAAATTTATAATTTTTCAAAAATTAAATTATAATTTTTTAAAATATAAATTATAATTACAAAAAATATGATCGATCATAAAATATTATAATTGATTATAAAAATTACAACTTTCAAAATGTCAAAGTTACACTTTTAAAAATAAAATTACAAATAATTAAGAGATATTTATAATCTATCACCATATTTTATGGGGTTAATCTCAACTTGCACCTCAAAAGATCACTTGAATCTCAATTTACACCCTCAAAGTTTAAAAATATTAATTTGCACTCTGAAAGACGTAAATTAGTATTAATGTGCACCTGAAACTAACTGTCGTCCATTTTGCCATTAAAAAAATTTGAGCTAATTATAAATTGCATACTCAAAGTTTAAATATTTCACATTTATGATCCAAAAAGAATTACATCCATTAATGCTCATAAAATAACTCTCAATTTGATCATGTCTTGTCTAACTTTAAACAAAAAATAGATATTTAATGAGTATTGTAGGTAAAAAAATAGGTATTTAAAAAAAAATTAAATAGTATTATATAAATTATCGTAAATGTGCAATATACAACACAATGCAATTGACTCAACAAGAAAATAACGAGAATTAATGGATGAAATTTTTTTTTGATCATAAATGTAAAATATTTAAATTTGAAGGTGCAATTTGCAATTAGGCCAAACTTTTTTAACTGCAAAATGGACGGTAGTTAACCCATGTTGCACATTGATATAAATTTATATCTTTCAATGTGTAAATTGATATTTATAAACTTTGAGGGTACAAATTAAGATTTAAATTATCATTTGGGGTGTAATTTGATATTAGCCCTATTTTACGATCGATCACTGTATGTCTCCACCTTTAAAAGTTGTAATTTAATTCTAAAAAATAATAACTTTTAATACATATTTTTTAAAAAAAATTGGTAACCTTTAAGGGTAATTTAATTGTCAAGTCTGTCATCTTGCAAACAAGAGACTACGGGCATGTTTGGTAGGAGTATTAAGTTTAGGTGGTATAAGATTTTATATCCATTCCACTCCGATCCAATGGTATATTATACCCGGTCTTAAACTATAATCTCATCCTTCCCCTTGTTTGTTTGTCACAAACATTATTGGTGTAATACCTACTTTAAAAAGTCAACAATTATGGCTAGACCTGTAAAAAGACAATTGTAATCTTATAATTCAAAGTCAACAATTGCGGCTTCAATATAAAAGCATTGTAGATGAGGGCATTTGGGTCTTTTTATACTTTAATACCTCCTTCAAATTTGTACCGAGATATTATACCACCGGGTAGGTGGTATTGAATAGCACCTTGTACAAGGCATTAATGGCACTGTTCATAACGGGTCGGTATTGCGACCCGCAAATTAATACCAACCAAAAAAAGCCAAACAAACAATGTATAAGGTAGGGCCCACGTACTATTTTCTTTATACCACCCCCTTATACCACCCTTATACTCCTACCAAACATGCCCTACAAATATCAGGATACTTCTCACACCCCTAAGGGACGACCATCCTTATTTTTTGAAGGATATTATTTTAAATTAGTTTGAATTACAATAGTTAGTTCAAGCTCAAAAAAATAATTGATACAAACCTAAACACCCGATAAAAAAAAGAAAAATTTGGTACCGTTGAATTACCCGAGTCCTTGTGTCCCTCTTGAATTTGCACGTGCTTTTCCTGCTGGTGCACGAAAACACCAACCACGTTCCAAACACGCCCTCCGTAGAAAGGAAATAAAAGGAATCAAAATCAAGATTTCTTTCTCCTCACGAGTAGACCAAGCCAACGGCGGAGAAGAAAGTCCCAACAGTAGTAGTCAGAATACAACTACGGACTGACACGTATTCGGCTCACAACCCCACTGGTCCCACACGCTGGTCTAAGAAAGAATTGCCACGTAATAGTCACAATCTTAGAACGGTCAAAAATTCAAAGCCCCATAACCCCGACTAAATATTGGGTGTAACAGTTATACTGTATCAGTATTATTATATGATATAATTGTTCAATA
Organism: Ilex aquifolium; assembly: GCA_951799425.1. Classification (NCBI taxonomy): domain Eukaryota; kingdom Viridiplantae; phylum Streptophyta; class Magnoliopsida; order Aquifoliales; family Aquifoliaceae; genus Ilex; species Ilex aquifolium. The sequence continues at coordinate 19,530,235 of OX637407.1, read as the reverse complement.
AAAAAATTATAAAAACGACATAAAAAACCCTACTTTCTTGTAAGACTCACTTATATAGAATTAGTCGAATGATTACGTAAAGTGACATTATTGTAACGTGACATTACTCTCGATATTTTTTCTAAAATCCTAGGAAAAAAAGCGAAGAGACACACAGCATTCCCACCAGCTTAAAGACAAGCTCAGCTAATATGCCTCGAATCTTCTCTCTCCTCCACCGCCTATAGAAACATATGCATAAAATCATATATATATAGAGTCTTATTAGACACCCCCATCAACCATTTCACCTTACCAATATAATCTCAGACTTCCAACAAGCCAAACTCAACATCATCAACAATGGCAGCTGCTAGATTGCTAAGAATGTCTAGACCAGTGGGTCTTGGTACATCCTCATCTTTCTCAAATCTGAGTAATCCCTCAATGTCATCGACGACGATGAAACTGATGTGTCTGAACAAGGTGGGTTTCAATGGAGAGAGAAATGGGGACGGAGAGAAGAAACCGATGGTGGCGGTAAAGGCATCGGCGGCTGTTTCCGAGAGGGTGGTGGTGATAACCTCGGAACCTCGGACGGGTGGAGGAGTAGTAGATCTGACGTTATTGTTGGCAAATGTTAAAGCTTTGGTGCTGCAGAACTTCAAGGTGGTTACCAAACGAAGGCCATGGAAGTTACTTGTTCAGATGTTCATTGAAAAGGTACTTCAAAATCTTTCCTTTCAATTATATTCAACTCCTAAACACTAATTGTGGCCGGTATTTCAAAGCATCTGTCGATATTATGTCTTAGTTGAGTTGTATAGATTAAAAACATTCTCTTTGGAGTCAGATTATGAGAGATTTATTTTTTATGAATATCTTAGTTCCAGCATAAATAACCAATTTTTTACGAGGCCGGAGAAGGAATTGATAGAAGTGTGCATAAGCTAGCCCAAACTCTCACGACGGTTGAAACAAAAAAAAAATACTCTTGTTGTCAAAGGAAAAACCCAAGAACCATATAGAAAAAAAAAATATTTACAGCTGATCATCTAAAGTTCTAAACTCTCTGACTTTTTGACTGTACAGGTTATAATTGACTGCCGATTCTTTACAATGTTGGCAGTTGCAGGATCCTTGCTTGGTTCAGTTTTGTGCTTTGTAGAGGTAAACATAGTCTTAAACTATGAACATTCTGATGATTTCTCTTACATTAACTTATAATTAGCACTTGAGATTTTGTGTTCACCAGAGGTATAACATACATATATGACATTTTTATTTCAGGGTTCTTTTATGATTGTAGAGTCATATTTGCAGTATTTCCATGCACTTTCAGAAAGATCAGATCAATCACATGTGATACACCTACTAATTGAATCCATAGGTATTGTCTCTCTCTCTCTCTCTCTCTCTCTCTCTCAATTCACATTTTGCAAGTTGACATTATAGCTAATATGAAATAGGTGAATTTGTTGTGCAGATATGTTTCTGGTAGGAACTGCAATGCTTGTTTTTGGGATGGCATTGCATGTCATGTTTGTGGGATCGAAAGGAAAAGGGTCTCAGCTTCCAGGGTCAAACTTGTTTGGGCTTTTCTATCTCAAGGTGAAGCTGTTTTCTTATACCTAAACTTTTCATGCACAAATTACATTAAATTAGTATAAAGTTTGGGTTTTTAGCACATCAGTAAAATAGATCCATATTGTGATCATCAAGTCATGGATTTGACATTTGAGTTAAGCAAACAACCTCTCCACACACGGGGCAAGACAATGTAAAATCAAATCTCCCAAGATCTCTCAAGTGACAAAAATCTCATCAACTAGATTGCTTTTCCAAATAGATAAAATAAATATCAGTTTGGCATATATGAAGATCTCTAAATATATTCTAAATTTTCTTTCAGACACTGCCATCATGGGTAGGAAACCAGTCAGTTATGCAAGCCAAGTCAAACATTGGGCAAGCTATGATGATGATACTTCAAGTAGGGATGTTGGAGAAATTCAAGAGTATACCTTTGGTTACTGGGTTGGATCTTGCTTGTTTTGCTGGAGCTGTCTTTATTTCCTCAGCTTGTATCTTTCTTCTCTCCAGACTTTCTACTGGTGACACTACCAGCAGATAGGTAGCCAAGGGATATCAAAGTTCTCTGCTGCATATGTTACTAACACACAAGAGAAGCAAAACCTTGTCAGATCAATATTTTTTAATAGCCTGGATGTGGACTACACTGCCCAAAAGGCCAAAGCAAAGAGATCACACTTGTAACAACAGAGCAAGAACAAACAAGGGCATAGATAAAAGTACATAATACTAGCTAGACATTGTTTCCCTCTTAGGTAGTTTGTTCTTTTGTATTTTTTCCTCCCTTCGTTTATTATATATATATACATTGTTCCATTTTTTTTTCCTTCCATATTGTTTTGGAGTTATATGAGATATAATATGGGAGCCAAGCTTGACGTAACGAACAAGTTGTTTTAATGTGACTTAAACAACGGTTAGGGATGTCTGGATTAATTTACACGCATTTCAAATAAACTCTTATCCGGTCCGATTAGAAACAGGTCATCCACGTCAGGACTAGGGCATTCATGACGAATAAATTCCTCAATATCTAGCCCCAAGAAGTTGTCAAAATACAAACTCAAGAGTCCTAAATTTACAGCTCGTCCCTATTGCCACTTAAATTACCCTTTAAGGTTGACGTGAATAATTTGAGTCGTTGAAACAATTTTTTTACATGCAAAAATAAGATGACATACAATTACTCCCGTCTCTAAAATTCTGCAGTGGTGAAAATCTCATGTACTAGAAGACCTTTTTCATTTAATAAAATATCCAAAAAAGTATGAATTATGCAGCCAGTATAATTCTTTCTCCAGATAGTGAATTATTATCAATCTTTTTGGAAAATTTTCCAGAGGGCATCCGAGTTGCTCAAGTTGAATATTTTGCCAAACGCGTCAATAATAGATTAAGATTTAACATTGGAAAATATTTGTGAATTTAGGGTGAATTGTACTTTATATCTTGAAAATTTTTAAGATTATCATTTTACACCCTCAAAAATTAAATTTTTTACATTACACTCTCAATGTATCAAAAGTGTTGTAATGTGACCCTTCTATTAGCTTTCTGTTAATTTTTATGTCAGTGTCAATGGGTTGTTGACTTTTGACATAAAAAATAACGAAAGCAATCAGAAATGTCACATTGTAAAACTTTTGATACATTAATACTGCAATATAAAAAAACTTAATCTTTGAGGGTGCAACATAAAAAACTTAAAAAAATTAGGGTACAAAGTGCAAAAAGCACTAGAATTTTTCACACTCAGCTAATGGCCAATGGGCTGGCTCAGAAGCCTGGTGGCCTAATAGATTATGGACCAACTTGGCCCGTCATTGTGGCTACAGGTAGGAACTTGGGCCCCTTGAAATTCAAAAAACAATACAAAATTTGGAAATAAAAAATAAAAATGAAGGAGGTCCAAGGCACATACATACCTGTGACACTAGATTATGAAAGAACAAGTTGATCCTGAAGTTTTAACCAGTCCCTTGTTCCAAACTAAGACCACGATGAGGTGTGTAATGCATAGCTAAAAAAACACTAGTCACTATCTAAATGACTAAAACCAATACAAGCTAATGGGCCGAAAATTGCACCGCTTTCCTGGTACGTGTCCACCCATCTTCAAAAATGGGAAAAAAAAACATATACAACAAACCTCAAATAAGCTAAAAAGTAACAACTCCCATGATGCATAAATGGTACAATGTTACTTCTTCTAATACAATGAAAAAACAGGAAGCAAGAAAACTAACACCAAAGAAACAGAAGGGTAGCTAATCATGGAGGTATAGTAGAACCATTTTGATGCATCTAAAATGGGTCTATCAACAAAAGAATATAGGGGAAAATTGCTTACAACAGACTAAAACAAATCTGAACTCTGAAATGAACTCCTGAAGATTTACAAGCGCAACTGTCTCTCTCTACATGGATGCCAAAAGCTCTCTCATTTCTGCTATCAATGGAATGGTCTCGTTGGGGTAAATCCTGGTTCTGTGTTTTCTTTTTGATTTTCTCCAATCAGGTTCTTCATCAGAGGATGATACAGTCATTCAATTTCCAAATTGCCAGAACTTTAGAATTCCAATGAACTTCAAACGCGCTACTAGGAAGACCCAAAATACCTTGCATTTATCCCATAGGGAAGGCAAGAGTTCTTCCGAGGTTAAGTTCTTCTGCAATTTCTTATACATTGCACTGATGGATTTGTCAACCTGTATAATAAATATTGTGTTACTAAAGCATTTCTGGAAATAAACAATGCTTATTTGGAAGGTTCAACCGACTTACCCCAGATAAACTGGATTTCACCACCTTTCGAAGATCCATTTTCGATAGTCCTATCTGGAATGGGATCTGAAATATATAAAGTGACATAGTATCAGCCCTAAGAGTAGAATCTTTACTACTAGTGGTGGCAATTTTAACCCATTACCCATTAATTCGTTCAACTTGTTCATAAATAAATGGGTTGAGTACTTATATTAATTAATATGGGTTCTAAATGGATTGGGTAATATGATTCATTTTAATTAAGTGGATTAATAAGGATTACAAATGGGTGTCCATTGGGTTGAGTATTTATCTTTTTATTAAATAACACAAGTAATAAAAATATACTAAAAAATACACACACTATTACACCAAAAAATACACACATATACACTAAAACATACACACACTAGTACACAAAAAACACACACACTAATACTCCATCCATGACCCACGATCCATGGGTTGACCCATAATTTATGGTGTGATCCATGGGTCGAGTCATAACCCATGGGTTGACACATAATCTATGGGTCAACCCATGACCCACGGATCAACCCATAGCCCACAAATTGACCCGACCCATTATGTGTGTATTTTTTTTTATTAAATGTGTTTTAGTTTTGTGTTAGTATATGTGTGTGTGTTTTTGGTGTATTTTAGTGTGTTAGTGTGTATATTTTTAATGCATTAGTTTGTGTGTGTTTTGGTGTATTAGTGTGTGTGTGTGTGTGTTTGTATCTTGGTGTACTACTAATGTGTGTTTGTCTTTTTTGGTGTACTAATGTGTCTATTAAGAATTTTAATTATTTTATGGATTAATCAGTTTAACCTAATCCGTTATAAATCCAACCCATTATAACTCATTTATTAGGTGAGTGAAAAATTGACTAAATTTATTTTAGCCCAATCCAATTTAACCCAATCCAAAATCAACCTAACTCACCCATTTGCCACCCCAATTTACTACACATCATACGTCATATATTGGACGAAAGATTTTTCTGTGTTATACACACCAGGAGCCAGAGCTAGGAGTTGTACATCACACTTAAATTATTGTCCGTTCCCAATGAATTGTTGCCAGTTGTGAATTTTTCAGAATTTTTTTTTTTTTTTTAAAATGCCAACTTGTGTGTCTGACAAGCTAGTATTGTGCCAGTTTTTTATTGGGTGTGCACACCACTTGGCTCTGCCACTTGGTGTGTTATACACACTGAAAATTTTTCATTTTGGAGATGATGTGACAGTAACAGCGATTGTCATACCTAAAGCCAGTATGCCCCTATAGAAGAATTATACTAACTAATTCTCCCAGAAAGAAAGAGAGGGAAAAAACAAAAGAAAGAAAAACAAACAAAGAAATAAAGGGGGGGGGGGGGGGGGGGGGGGGAAATTTGACAGAAAAGATAAACAGAATGAGTAACTCTTATTTCTTCTGCAACTAAGATCTTCCAAATATTTCAAATTTTCAATCTTATTCAAAATATCATTGGTGTCAATTACTTCCATCACGCTCGGAAGTAGTTAGCTGCCAAAGCATTTGAATTTGAAAGGTACCAAGTCATACCTAAGAACATAATCTCGCTTAAGAAAATGTAGTCAAAAAAAAGCAGATATATAGGCATCCGATAACAATAATATTAAAATATATAAGATATTTGCGCTCATGACAATTATGAACTGGCATTTTTCAAATAAGAGGCACTCGAGGCACATTTCCCATGTAGTTTAACTTTATAATGATAATTTTAGACCAAGAGGTTACGAGATTAGACGATGCACATACATTTTTAATCTAAAAATGCATTTTAGTTTAATCTAGACCAAGCATGTTGAAGGTCATAAGGGTTAAACACATTCACTGGCCAAAAAGAAACTATGATGGTAATTAACTAGTAATCCAATATAAGATGGTAAATAGATGTAGCTTCATACATTATACATACCTATTCTGATATGCAGCATAATTCTCTAGAAGCAAAATATCGGCATATTTGGGGTCTGCCTTGGCAATATTGTCCAATGTCACAAACATTATGGTAACCTACAAAACAATTCGCTCCAGCATTTAAGCTTAAACCATGTTGTAAATAAGCCACAAGAAATCTACAATCTATAAAGCACACTAATGGTATAAATAACAAAATAAGCTAGACGAGTTACTTCACAGTGCAGTGTTATAAGTTAAACTGTGTATTGACCTAACCTTTAGACCTATTTTTGCATAGAATGACTGCTCTCAACCTTGACACCATGTGGTCGTGATTGACTATCCATGCAATTCACCATTGGTCCCCATGATAAGGCTCATATTCATAGATATTTTCATTGCCAAAGCAAAAGGTAACTTTCAAAAGCAAGAATTCTAATAAAAAAGAATTTTTACTATGATCTCCATTCAATCATTACCTGAATGCAGTATGTTGGAAAAACAAAAAAAAATTACAGTCCTCTAGATTTGTTAACACAATACCTAACCACCCCCAAGAGGTCTTCCTCGACTTGATTCTTCATCGATTGTTCTTGCTGATTTTCAGAGTTTTGGTTCTGTGCTTTCTCTTCCTCTGTTGTGTCGTCTTCCCAATAGAAGATGAAAAAGACGAGACGCTAATTCTGTAGATAAGAACCAATTCTTTGGTTCTTATATACTCTGGGCTCTTGCTGGTTTGGGCTGTTACTTTGTTGGGCTAGTGTTGGTTTGGCCTAATTCTTTGGGTCTTATTTGCTTTGGGCTCTTGCTGATTTGGGTTATTGTTGGTTTGGGCTACTGCTGGTTTGGGGCTAGTGCTGGTTTGGCAATTTTTCTTCTACTATGCTTGGATTTTGACTCTTCGGTTTTTGGGCTTCTTATTTGTTGGTATTGGAGACTATTGTTTTACCGAGGACTTGGGCTTTGGTTTATTAGGCATTGTTGTTGGTTGTCTTGTTGTTTTGCTAGACTCTTTTGCTCTTTTAGGTCACTAGTTGATGCACACGTGCGTTGCACGTGAACCAATTTGGTGCAATAACCAAACAGTTATAATAACAAATATATTGATAATTCCCAACATTAGATGAATCCAAGCAGAAAATTGGCTCCACTGGTAATTATACATTATGTAACATGCAATTCTTCTCAATATAAGCTCAAGTAGATGAAAATGTTAAAAAGAAAAAAAAATTTAATTGGAACAACTCATTTCTTCCTTATAATAATTATATAAATATAAATATCAAGAAAGAACATAATAAAAAATATTGCTGGTTGTTGACAACTGTTATATGAACTGCCAATTAGATTTGTATGGAGAAAATCAATTTTATTCTAGGGATTTTTGCACTTTGTATATGCCACCCACGTGTGTTGTTCAAGGGTAAAAATGTAAACTCGTCATTCATATCTTTGGGTGGCATGTGCAACAATTTTTAACGGAATCTGAAACGGATATTAGTTCAAGGGTCACATTGGAACCAATTTATAACATTCAGAGTATAATGCAGGAAAATAATCTTTCAAGGTGCAAAGTGAGAATTAAGACATCTTTCGGGGTACAAAGTGTAAAAAATCTTTTATTCTATTGCAATAAATACCTAATTAATTGAACCTAGTGGAGGTAACTTCGTTGATGGGGCCATTGCAAAGTGCCACCCATATATTGCTTTGACATTTTCCCACTGCATTATTTAGTGCATATTTGAAAGCAGCATGTAGTACCTGAATTGGAAAATAGATGGTAATGATAGTCATAGTTAGTCAGTAATAATCATATTGAACAAACCTAAAATAAGAGTTTTTATTAGTCTCAATTTCAAGAAAAATTGAGAAACACGACAATGTGAGACGAAAACCAACACTCATAAGTAGCAGGTGATTACTTAAGAGTGACACTTTCAAGGTAACTATCAACAGAAGAATTAAAGGCCACATTACTTATCTTGGCTAATTTGAACATGTTAGATAATAGTGTCTTAATGCCACTTCCATCAAAGGTGTTGTCGTTATGGGCGAAAATCATAGGCTGTTCTTTGTGATGTTGAGCCACATTCTCTGCAGCTTTTTTAAGCTCAACCCAAAACAGCTCGTGAGTAATAGTTGCCCATATACACCACCACATGATTGATTAGCGAGTTCCACAATGTAACTCAAAACCTGCAAAAGGAAAGCCAAAGCAAGTGGAGAGATATGAATATATTTCAAACTACCTGTGGTAATGTAAGGTATGGCATAGTAATCAACCCCACCCAAAAAAAACTATCATATATATGCAGGGGCGGAGCCAGAAATTTTGCTCAGGGTGGGCACTTTAATTATGCACTATAATTTTTTTTCCGTCTAACCAATCACACTATATAACATATTTATATTTATTATATTATATTTGATATATGAAGTCCATTTAACATAAAAAATTCCAAAAAAAAATGTATATTGCCGGGGGCGGAGCCATGAATATCTATAATGGAGGCAAAATATAATTTATATAAAAAAATATTTAGCCGAAATTAATACAAAAAAATTCAGTTCAAGAATGAAAAAAAAGTAAGAATCAACACTAAATTATTGTGAAATAGTAAATTCAATTTTTATTTGGCCGAAACAAAATCTTAACAAAAATACACAAAATAATTTTTTTAGTACATTTTAACCTAATTATATATTTCAATAAAATATAAAAATTTTTAAAATCTCTAAAATTTTGTATATGAATATAATGTATAAAATAATTTTATAGGTCGTTGCAAGGAAGGATAAAAAAACTCAAGAAACTGAAGGAATTGAGCTTCTCTCTGTTTCTTCTCTTTTTCTTGTGGCTGGGCAGTGGACAGCTAGGAGTGAGTGAGATAGAGAGAAAAAAAAAAAAAAGGAAAAATAAAATAGGTTTTAGTCAAGTGGGCCAAAAGTTTTGTTTTTTAATGATAGATGGGCCAAAAGTTTTGTTTTTAATGTTGGGCCAAAAATTTTGTTTTTAATGTTGGGCTAAAAGTTTTGTTTTTTTAATAGGTTTGGGTGGATTGTAATAGGTCAAATATTTGATTTTTTTAATAAGTTTGGGTAGATAATAGTGAGCTCAATTATTTTTTTTGTTTTAAATGGGCTTAATTTTTTAATCATTTTGGGTAAATAATGTGGGCCTAATATAAATGAGGGGGGCACACATAATATATATGTATAAATATATAATACATATACCTCACTAATAAAAAAAAAAAAAATTTGAGGGGGGGCACGTGGGCCCCTGCCTCCCTCCGCCTGTGTATATATGGCTAGACAGAGTATAAATTTAGCCATCCTCTTTTTTATTGAATAAATCATTACGGTCACTGGAAGAATGATATTTTTCCTATGTACCAATTTCCTAACATATCTGTGATAAATGTTGCCACTTTTTCCAATTACACGACCACTCTTGGAAGTAAAGCAAAGTACACATGGAAAAACAGTGCTTCCTAGTGACAATTTCACTTATAGATTCGAGCTGAATGCTCCTAATTTCTGCACTTGCCTTTACCATTTCGTGCAACAGAGGTTCGATCATAGGATCTCTTGAAAGGTGTCAATGGAACTGCCATATTAATAGAAATTATGCCAAACCTGTACAAACTGATATTAGCATAAAAATATCCACAAATAGGGAGCATTATGACAACATTCAAAAACGTATGCCTAATTCACAAAAGAAGTATATCTATTGAACTAACCATTCACAAGTAAATCACATATTAAAGATATTGGTAAACAAACATGATAGGCAGGCTTTCTTTTCTTATAACACAACTACAATGGTATCAAAAAATAGAGCAACACCTGCAATCATACCCACGTGAGATTTTAATCGATACTAATAAGATACCAATAGATAAATTTTTTATACTTTCTAGAAGTGTCCATAAGATGTAGTAAACTTTTCGAGAAGTTGTTATTTCGAGTGGTATTTCTTGCCCACATAAGAAGGTGCAGATCTCAAATCCATTCAAATAACTGTTTCTAAGTGTTTCATATCCCTGTTTGATTTGAAGCTCAGGTCCCATGACATCCCCACCAAGCAAGTTAAAGCCTTTAAATTTTCACAAATCCTCTAAATTCAATAGCATAATATTTTTGAAATCATAAAGCAAGTCATCATTTTTTACATAAAAAATAGGAAAATGAAAGTTATTGGTAAGTTTTAACTTAATCGTCAGGAAATAAAGAAATAAAGAGAAAATAGTTCAGATAAAATAAACTGGAAGATATGAAGTTTCACATTAGTATCATTATCCTTGGAGAATCTATTCTACTAATAGACACCAAATTATCCGGCTAATCCAAAGTCTGCTTGATTTAGTATGCTTTTACAGACATCTATAAGCAAAATCTAAGGTCTCAAATCTTAGTGGAGAATCTTATGAGAATCACATTAGGTGAGGCCAGGTGAAATATGATACAGAAACTCTACCAAATAAACAAAATGAGAATGTAAATAATGGAAGAAATCTTAGCCTTACACATAATCACCATTGCATTCCTTCATATATCCACTCAACGTAGCCTTAAAAACTACAGTAACAATAGAGGTCACTTTAATGTTCGCCAGAAATTAATGCTCGCATGTTTTAGACTTTGCAATGGAAATGCTTCCATTGTGTTTGGGTATGTGACTGTGTGAATTTGATCTAAAAATATTTGTAATTCACTGTATAACTCTCAAAAAGTTTTCATCTTTTGTTCAAGAGAAATTAGGTTTGGGACTTACGGTGCAAGAAGAGTTTCACCTATTTTTTAGTTCCATATCCTCAAATATCCACTACAAGTATCATATGTATAGAATTTCAGATTTTGTCTTTTATTTGGCACATGTCAAATGTCAAACCCAAATCGTGGAACAAACTTGCGACCAATTCTACCACTTTAAAGGCTGACAATCACATTAATCTAAATTCAAAAGGTTTAACATAATTAGAATTATTCAATATGTGAATGACAATTTGAAACTTCAAGTATAGAATCACCAAACTAAGAATTTTAGGATCAAAGTGATATAATGGTTTATTTGTCTCCTCCTTTCTGTGAAGTTTATAGTGAACAAATTTATATAACTACAAATTGTGCACATGATCAATGGGGTGAAAAACTAAATTTCTAATCAAGTAAAGGATGACATAAATAAACTTCAAAAACCTCAATAGAAAAAACCACTCCTGAGATGGCTCCAACTGCAACCCCTCTAACAAACCCATTTTCAGTCTATTGGCCTATTAAAGCTTCAGTCATGCACAAAAGACCAAATGCTCATTAATTTAGCTACAAGTATAAACAAAAAGTTCATTCACATGCAACTACTCAGTATACCTGAACTTGTAGTCAAACATGGTGTTCTACATATATATGTCCTCATGATTACTCAAAGGGTTCTGCAAACAAAATATTTGGGTTATGTTGTCGTTAGATTGTTCAAAAAGACACCATGATATTACTTAGAGCATAACCTGATATCATTTGTGTAACATTGAACAACAAGACGATAAAATAAAGTTGCAAAATTCTCACAAAAGTGAAGAAGTAAGTGGAATGCTATTTATTAGGAGCAGAGAAAACAAATATCCCATGCACTCTCAAGGAATTAAAAAATTAAAGGGAAAAAGTACTACCTGTAACCACAGGAGATTATCCTGCTGAGTTCCCAACCTCTCTTTCAACATTGAGTGAACCTGGCTTCCAATGACTACAAAACTATATTAAGTCGGCATACCAATAAAAAGACGATGACAACATTCAAATTCCTTATGCATACTTTTTCTAATATGGTCACAATCAAATTCAAAATTTTAATTGGTAATGTCACAAACATTAATGATCTAGAAAAGCGCATAAAATACCTTTGACATCTAAATCTGTACTCTACTACTCATAGACATAGTGAAAAAAGAAAAGGAAAGGGGAAAAAGAGTATTTCCACGGCATGGTGAAGACTAATATAAAGGACACTATTATTATTCCCTGGAAAATTGTTACACACTAACTTAGCACCACATACTAATGATGAAAGCATTCATGCCCCCACATTGTGGGGCCAACATGAACAAAGAAAGTGATCGGCACATCTTGTGCCTGGTTGGATAAACAGTAGACCTTGAAACTCAAGTTTCTTATGAAAACAGAAGAAGCAAAATCTTTCTTAGGAATTCGATCAAATAACATCTGTGGCATAAATAAACCATAAAAAATGGAAAACTACTACTTATAAGCCAGAAATTTAATCAGGATTCATTGAATAGGGTATTGCAGTGGGAAAAGTGCATAGCATTAGAAAATGCAGACGCTCAAACAAAGCACATGCAATTTGTGATTGTTAGTGCTACTAACCCGGAAAACAAACACAAAATGGGCTTGTTATATCAGGTTATGCTCAAATAATTAGTAAAGAGAAATGGAGTACCTGTTGAAGAAGAAAAGGAGCACTACTAGTTCGGCAATGGCAACAATGACGGTGTATCCGTGTGTGTGAGAGGAAGGGAGCAGAAGAAAAATATAGCACCAGGTGAAGAACAACACCGCTGTTTGGCAAATATTCGGATCCCAATCGTAACTGATGTAGCAATTGTGGCAACATGTAGAATAATGAACCAGCAAGCGGTACCCGAAGGTTAGAGAACTTCAGCAGACAAAGTGAGGGAGACGAAGGGGGGTAGTGTGCGTTAACTTCAGCCGGGAAAAAAAGATAGATGAAGGGGCGCCTATGTGGGAGATTGAGGCAGGGTAATTTAATGAATAAAATTTACACGTCAGGTATTTAGGAGGCATCATATGAATGAATAAAATTATTAAGTTTAATATGCAATTAATTTTTTGAAGGATAAAGTTGTCATTCTTGCATTGTTAAAGGATAAAGGTGGAAAAAAAATATTTTTCAAGTATGACGGATTGGGCAAATTATTGAGAGAGAGAATGTAACGGCTAGGAAAAGGAGAAAGGCGGAGGGGCGAAAAACGGGTGAGAGAGAATCATAAAGACGCAAGAAAGAGAGAGAGAGAGACGACTGAAAATGGAGAGAGGTAGGAGATGGCTGGATTAGGAAAAAAGTGAAGTGGCAATTTTGTTTCTCTGTCATTAAATGCAAAGGATATGGATGATATAGTTAGATTTTTGGAGGGCAAAGATGGAAAAAAATGTTTTTCCAATATAGGTACTTTTTAAAGTAGTATAAATTAGTTGCTATTTGGGTGTTGATCTGTTGGACTGGTTGATTTGTGTTGGATTTGGTTTGGGCTTGTTGATTTGTATTGAATTTGGGCTTATTGATTTGTGTTGAATTTGGTTTGGACTTGTTGATTTGTATTGAATTTAGGCTGCCAACAAGTATTTTTGATACATTTGTGTTGGGCTTGTTGTTTTATGCTGGATTTGATAGGACTGTGATTTGAATAATTTTAGTGATTTTAATGGCATCTAATATAATGTTTTTCAATTTTTTAGAAGTGGGTTTGAACTATTTCATGTGTAATTGAAGGATTGAGGCGAATGAAGTCTATTTGGTACATTCGTTTGCTCTTTGTTATGTAAGGGGTGGTGCAGAGGGTTTATAGTGTTGATTGTTATGTTTGTCTAATATTTTATGAAATTGTGTTTATAGCCTTGACTAAGGATGGTAGTGGACCGGAGAAAAACTGGTGTTCATTCAAACCGGTCCAAACGGGACCGAGATATGTACCCGTTATATATATATATATATATGTGTATATATATATAAATACACCCAGTTAAAACTTAAAGCCCTAACCCCTGCCCTAACTTACTCTCCTCCTCTAATCTCTTTCAGCCACCCGCATCCATCTCCGCTCAACGTCGACTGCTCAACGCCTGTTCAGTTTCTGCTCAGTTCCTGCTCAACGTCGACTGCTCAGTTCCTGCTCAACGCCGACTGCTGCTCTGTTCCTGCTCAACTCCGACTGTTCAGTTCCCGCTCAACGCCGACTGGTATCAGATCTTTCTCTCTCTCAGACCTGGTATCACTTTTCTCTCTTTAAACATTTTACTGACCTCTGAGCTCTCGGCCAAAGAGGTCAGTAAAATGTACTCAGATGAAAGAACAAACCCTTTTGATTGTGTGCCATTTTTTTATTTTTATTTGTATAGTTCAATTTTGATATTATTTTATCTGGGTGTTTTTTGAAACTGATAGTTGATTATGGAGGAATTTCATGTAGATTTGGTCTAAATTTTGTGAACTTTGCTGCTGTTGCTGCTGTTGTAATTATTGGTTCATTTTTTTGTCAATACATTTGTATTTGTTTCGATTCCTAGCTGATAATGTTCAGATTGTTTAATTTTAATTCTCTGTCATTTTCTTTTGTTTGAATTGACTGTTCCCAGTGATGTCGAGAAAGAAGTTTTTATATCACAACATTTTGAGGCTGTATTATGGGATTATTATATGAAACTTGACTTTGGTGCAGGTTTACATTACAGCACTTTGTATTATCTGTGTAATGTGCTGCAAAAGGGTTGTCGGTTTTCTTTATTTGCATCATAGGAAACTTATTTTGTCACTTATGAGATCATAGTCTCCAAAAATTCGATGCACCTGAGTTTCACTTGTCCATAATTGTGCACTGAAATCTGGAGTGTCGTTCTATCTTCTTGAATACTATGTTGGATTTTATCTCCTTCGTTTTTCGTGGTGTTGCATCAAAATCTATGGAACTTAAAATTGTGACTCTGGTTTAAACATTGACACTAATAAACAGTTTGGAATAGTTAATCCTCTTAATGAGCATTTTAAAGAGCAGGTTTATGCATGGTTGTGAAGAAGATTATAACATGCAATGTGTATCGTATAAATCCAAAGTGACCCTCCTTAGGGGCGTGGAAATTAGTCCAATTTATTCCATAATGAGTGTAGATTTGTTTTATTATAGTTTGGTTTCTACTTTGGGCTTGGGCTTGGGCTTAGGCTTAGGCTTGGGCTTGGGCGGGTACGGGGGAAGCGGGGACGGGGGCGGATTAGAAATTTACCCGTGGACGGGGACGGGGATGGGGATGAAAATTATACCCATTAACGGGGGTGGGCCGGAGATGGATGTAGTTTTTTTAAGCGGGTACGGGGATGAAGACTACACCCCCCGCCCCCGCTTCGGTCCACTGACATCCTTAGCCTTGTCTTTTATTTTGCCTAATATTTTATTTGATATGCATTTTAATTAATTTTTTGTTACTACTATGGGCAAATTAATAATATGTAATGTGTAATAGCTTTTTAAGGTAAGATGATAAAATATTTAAACTGTGTATATGTTTAAATTTTTTGAATTATGTTTTTGGAGGTAATTTTGTACATTTTTTATATATTCATCGGCTCTAGATATTTATTGTTATCATTATGTGCACCGTTTTTTTCTCTTGCTAATTCTCATTTTTTTTAATTGATTTTTTTTCCTCGTACAGTGCCTTCAACCACGGACAATAACTAATAAATAAACCCGATAATTAGCCAAAAACAAATCGGGTCAACTGCACCCAAACTTGGATCCGGCAGTTGCATCTCTGGGATGGGGCGCACTTCTCCTTGCCCCCATGAGCCGATGCCACGAACTCGAACGATTCAGGGTTTAAGCAGTCCAGAAAAGATGAGAGAGAATTGAAAAACCAACACTTCTGCTAAAACCCTAAAAAAGTGGGGGTTAAAGAAAATGGGGTTTCAGTTAGTTTCTTCTTGTCTTCACAATCACACTCCAACCATCAGATTATCCAAATCAAATTCCTTCTCTCATCACACTGTAAGTAATTCTCATTTCGATACGCCCTTCTCTTTCTTTAATCGAATACATGTATATACTGTTTGTCTCTGATTTTCTGTTCATTTCCATTTTTTTAGGTTTCTCCTTTGTATTCGATAAGGAATAAGATATTTGGAATCGAGGTTGGGTTGAGAAAACAAACACTTCGGTTTCAGAATGAATTCAAATGTATGCTTTTGTTTCTTAGCCTCTGCTATCTTTGGTTTCTGGGTAAATTTTGTCCGAAAATTTGATTAGAAATTGAATTTATGGATGGTAGACTACAAAAATCTCCACTTAGCTGAGTGTAATACAGATTCTCTTGCTTAGTTAAGAGCTTACCTTCGTTTTGAAGGAAATATTTGGACATGAAACAGAATGTTTATATCATTCGTTTTTGTATGTTTATGGTCAAAGTGGAGTTTTTTTATAACAGTATATTTTGAAATTTCTTGGTCTAACGAGAACGTTTGTTCAGCAAAATTGGTGGCTGATATGAGGAGGAAATGCAAGTGCTCTTTACTATCGAGCTTGAAGAGCGGAGTAATTGTATGCGCTTCTGATTCTAATCCTGCGGAATCCGATTCTTATAGACAGGAAAGCACTAGTTTGCAGATTAATGGGGGCAATGGGGTGGAACCATTTCGTGGGAAATCGGGTTCCATTTCATTTGCTGGGGTGACTCATCAGTTGGTTGAAGAAAGAAAATTAGTGTCAGCTCCTTCCGCAGAAGGCACTGGCTCGTTTCTCTGGGCATGGGCTCCTGTTGCCCTGATTTCATCACTGGTCCTTCCGCAGCTCTTCGTTGGTGCTGCAATTGATGGCTTCTTCGGTGATGAGATCCTCTCAGGTGTGTGGTCAATTAGTTTTCATTTAGGCCTGTCTGCAAATGGCAAAATGTAGAAATCAGTAATTTACTTTCTTCAACTAGATAGAAATGGTTGAAATAATGGTTAAATTTAATAGGTGCATCAGTGATGGTGAAAATGCTAGGGGTAGGGAAAATCAAAATTTACAAGAAATGAAATGGTGATAGTAATATGGTTGCTTGAAGTTTAATTGAACACATAGCCACTGATAGCTTGGAATAGCAGAGGATGATTCATGTGGTGGACACCTAGTAATTGGGACACAGCTTTGTTTGGTTTGATAAATTCTCATGTCTCATCCTTTTGTGCAAATTTTGTATTTGTTTGCCGAGTATGTCAATCACTTGCAGACATAATTTTTTATTTGCGTAACTTTGTGATAGTGTACTAAGATAGTCAATTCAACTTCTATCAAGTTCTAATAAATATTGAATTTTCCTTATCAACAAAAATATGACAGTTTGCTACATAAATAGGTTTCTAAGCTACAAATCCTGGTTCAGCGACTTGAGTGGAAAGTAGTTCCGATCAGATCTCATTTTGAGCTAGATTGCTGCTTATGGCATGCTAGCAAACTGATGAACAAGCAGTATGAATTCTTGAAGAACTTGGAGAAATAACTTATGATCTCGATCTGTAATTTTATATTTGTAGAAGTATAGGTGCACACATTTTGTGTGCATACGTGCGTGAATGCTTACTTTTGTTTTGGAGGCTAAGCATTACTTAGAAAGACTTTGGAGAAACCTTGCTTGCTTGTTTTGATTTTGTTCTGTGAGCATGAGTCGGGAACAAAATTTCTTAAATCCCACCAAATTAATGTGATTGAACAGTTGAAGTACATCATAGAGATGCTGATAAGTTAGTTCATGCCTTAGCTAGATTAAAGAGCCAAGTGTAGCTTTGAAGCCTTTGACAGTATGCAAAACTATAATCTTTTTACTTCACTAAAGAGCCACTTAGGTGATTGACATTACTGAATTTCAGAGCCAGATAAAAATAATTTTTGGTCTGCTAGATTAATTGTGTAGAAAGAAATTAACATAAGGGATTGTGCTGCTAATTACAGTCGTAGGCCATGTGTTATACACATATGTAGAGAGAAGTGCATATCAATTGGTTAAATTCTGCAATGCTATCACATTATCGTTTTTGTCATATCTATGTGTTGCATGGTCCAGAGCAAACATTCTGGATTGACATTTGCTGGTCTGTTAAACTCCTGCATATCGATTACAAGTCTCAGGCGCTTGCCTACTATGATCTACCTGGTAAAATAGATGGAATAACTTGCCTGGTCTCGTATCTGTAAGACCTACTTTGTGAGTTATTATGGGTTTGTACGCATCTTCATCTGTTATCCTTATATCTTTTACTAAAATAAATGCATTATTCACTCTACCAAGTATAATTGTGCAGAAATTGTTGCCTCATTTGCTTCTGATATCTTCTTCTATATCGGACTTGCAACA
Source organism: Ilex aquifolium (assembly GCA_951799425.1). Lineage (NCBI taxonomy): Eukaryota > Viridiplantae > Streptophyta > Magnoliopsida > Aquifoliales > Aquifoliaceae > Ilex > Ilex aquifolium. The sequence goes on along the minus strand of OX637407.1, from coordinate 19,511,820 downwards.
TTTCTGTTTGTTACCGACCGCGTTCAGAAGCCGTATCTTCAGTTTAGCCCAAAAAGATGGGGCCTCATCACAGGTCTCAAAGGATACTTGACATCTGCATTCTTCACAATGGGCTTTAAGGTTTTTGCGCCTCTCGTTGCTATTTTTGTCACTTGGCCAGTGCTTGGATTGCCCGCCTTAGTTTCAGTGGCTCCTCTCTTAGTTGGCTACCTGGCTCAATATGTATTTGAGAAACTTCTTGACAAGCAAGGGTCATCTTGTTGGCCTCTCGTGCCCATTATTTTTGAGGTATATGACTGCTGTATTTGTTTGCTGCCTATTATTTTTGAGGTATATGACTTCCTTCCCTTTGAAACAAAGAGAAGAATTTCCACAACTTGAATTATTTTGGCAGGTCTACAGACTATATCAGTTGAGCAAAGCTACTCATTTCATTGAGAAGTTAATGTTTGCAATGAGGGGCGCTACTCTGTCACCAGAAGTGCTAGAAAGAAATGGTGCCTTGGTTGCAATGATAGTGACTTTTCAAGTCCTTGGTGTGCTTTGTCTTTGGTCATTGCTGACATTTCTTCAGAGGCTCTTTCCTTCCAGACCTGTAGCAGAGAAGTACTGATGCTTGTAGAGGATTCTGTGGAATACTTGTAAACTTTTTTATTTTGTGTTAGATCTATGCTTGTAGAGGATGCTTTTGAGTTCTTTTGTAGGCAAAAATTTGCACAATCACTAGAATGTTGAAGGTGTGCTCCTGGTCTTCGAATATTATCTGGTCCGTGAGCTGCAAAATCAGAGAGGTTGGAGAGACCCCTGACGTTGTGTCAGGGAAGACTCCTCCGATGCCGAAGTCAGTATTGCGATTAATATTTGAATGGGCTAGTATCATGGTAAAAAGTAATAACAATTAGGGATTTAATTTTGTCAAAGTGAGCATTAACCTTATAACCAAGATTCAAGAGAACTCATACATTAGTACTAAATTAAAGTGTGATAGATTTCGATTTTGTTGATTTTTTTGTTGCGCAAGACAATCGAGTATTCCTTAGTTGTGTTACTGTAGAAAAAATCCATGTTACTGTACGTGAACCGAAAAATAAAGTTCAGAATTTTAATGTCTTGATGTTCACAATTGATGTTGTGTGTCGTAATTCAACTGTTAATTGTGTGTTACTAATCGTCATTTTGTAAATTTTCAATTTATAGATTGTATTTTCACTAAAATTATTCGAAAGTTGATGTTACTGTAGAAAAACTATTGTCTTGTATTTTGTAAAATTAGATATGTTGCTAGCACAAAGTTTTGATGTTACTGTGAATATTAAAGTGTATGTTACATAATATACGTTTCAAAATTTGTAATTGTATGTTAAAATTCACTATAGTAACATTAGTGTCAGTATAGTAACACGGTTGTACTGGTAACACGACCCTAATTGTAACTTCAATCATATAGTAACATGAATGTTACTATACATTAACATTCGTGTTGCTAAACTCTGTTGGCATTGTTCAGCTTCTATATATTATGCATTAATGTTGTTAAGGAATTTTTGTGATTTGATTTTGACTTAACAAACCAACAATTTATTCGTACATTAAGTTTATCATATATAACTATTAGAATATATAACTTTCATATAAAACTTTCGTTAATTATCATAATATTTAATAAACAGTTTCCATATATAACTCAATCAAGAGTTTCCATATATATCTCAATGATCTAACTTATGTAACTTTTCATAACTGGATAAAACTAACACCGTTAGAAGTAAGTTTGAGATTTAAAAAATAAGTGGACTTAAGTACCTACATATAAGTTTAAACATAGACTTATCCCCAAATAAGTTTCATTTTATGACTCAAGTCATTATAAGTTCATCTAGGGAGATTCACCATCAATTTTCACTTAAAAAAAATACTCAAAAGTCAACTCATATTTACTTCTACACACTTTCTCTCTCTCTCTCTCTCTCTCTCTCTCTCTCTCTCTCTCTCGGGTAAAAAAAATAAAAAACAAAAACAAAAATTAAAATTAAACACTCTCTCTTCCTCTCTGTAGTAAAAAACAAAAACAAAAGTTGAAATATCTTTTTCGACAATATTAACACATCATTCTTTTGTCTCCCTCTCACATAAAAAATTAAAAATAAGTTAATTTTTTTAAAAAAATAATATTAAAAATAAAAAGACCTCCATTTAATATTTCCGCTTTAGGCCTCAAATTGACTTGAGCCGCCCCTGGAAAGGGTGAACCTAACTCGAATTATATGTTGCCCAAAACACAAAAATATTTGTAGTAATATAATTGTGCATGTGCAAAACAAGTGAGAGGAGGTTTTGGTGGCCAGAAAATATAATGGCAAAAAGTTTTAACAAAAAAAGTTAGAAAGACAAAAGTTAACAAGAAATGGACTACACATTGAATGCAAAGAACCGTACAGACTGCCCTCTAATAGCATGCTTATATAATCATTGTGATTTGAAACAATCAACTCATTAAAATCATATTTTTAATATATGAAATCGGTAGCCAAAAAAATCTTCAACTCAACCGGCCTCGTAATCGAAAACTTAAATTGAAAGTTTTAAAAATTTCTTTATAATTATAACAATCCCCCATAAGTAGCATTGGAGCGTGATAGTGAGCTCGATAATTTTTTTTTTAAATTCATATGTTTCTTAACAATAAGCAAGTATGTACTAATTTTTAGCCATTCAATAAATTATATATACAGGTTGATTTTTGTTCTATTCTATTTTTAAAGAAAACTTTGTCGATTTATTTTTTTTAAATAGATGTTGCACATGTTTTCTCCATTTAAAAAAAAAATAGTTAACGTGATTTACTATTTCATATAATGGGCTCGGGTATTTGGGGTGTTCAATTTTTTATGTTGAACTGTATATTCAGATACGAGTCATTGCTAATCATAATATATGTTGGGTGAAAATTTCTTTCCACTTGATGGTGTTTTCTATTGAAGCTGAGTTTTGGGTATGGATACACGTGGAATTAAGTGTGGTGTCTGAGTTACAAGGCTCGTGTCGAACAATGCTGGTTGATGTTTTAGGGAATTGAGGAAAGGGAGATAACACGAAGGAGTTATAGTGGTTCACCAGCCTGAGAATTCGGCTAGTCCACTCTGCAATGAAGTCTCTTGCTCCTATTTTCTTATTGACTGCGATGGGTGTGTTACAGCGTAATAGGGAGGAAATTAGGGTTTTTTGTGGCTCTATTGCCTATATCCCCCTGTTGATGGTGGCTTGCCCTACTTTTATAGCCTCTTACTTACCTCTAATCCGGTTCTACTTCCTATAATGAAGGGATCTTCTCCCCTCTTTCTCTCTCCCATCCCCCCAGTTACCCAAACTCCATATGGCTGGCTTTAATGGTTTATATCCCGAAATCTTTGCCTTCTACCATGGGATCCTCCTTAATATCTGGAGAGGATCTTGGTTGGTTAAAGGTTTTACGCCTTGGTTCCAGCTTGGCTTCTACTTCGGAGGCGTCTTCAATCATCTTGCTGTCTCCTCATCTTTTCCCCGATTATCTTGCTTGGGGGAGCTCCAACGCTGGCTGGACGAGCTCTGACTATGGCTTGGATGAGCTCTGTTTTTCTTCTCTGATCTCCCGAGCTGAGCTCGTTTCCTGAGCTCAAGTTTGAGGTTTATTTTAGGTATCATCAGTTGCCCCCCAGCCCTTGTCTCGAGCTTGCTTGGGCAGGGGCTGAGCTATTTTTCACACCGAGCTGGATATGCGCGTGGCTGACCTTGACTTGCACGTGACTGAAGCCCTTTGACGGTTTGTATCAATCATGGCTCTCCTCGATTCCCGCGCACGCTCCAGCCCATGTCTTTCAGGCTTTAAATACCCAAACGGCTATCTAAACCGCCTTTTTCCACTGTTCACCTTCTTCTATGCTCTTCGAACTTCTTGCCTCTGCGAATTCTCGACTTTCTGTCTCCAAGCTTTCTTGATTCTTGCTCAAAATCGATTTTCCTGTGTTCAATTCGAGGACTCTCAGTGCCCCCCCTTTTGATTTGGCCCAGATCATTGTTCGTTGCTCTCTCCCAACTAGGTACGCTCCTTCTGCCCCCTTTTCGCATCTTTCCTCGTTCTGGATCCCTCGAGTTCGAGGTGGTTGTTACGTTTTTGGTCTTTTAGGTTCTTTTATTGCTGGAATCGTGACTGTTGTTTATCCCTTCTTCTTCGCATTGTGGATTGGAGCTCTATTGTGCACATACTTGCTTTTGGTAGCTATTGTACTGACCCTAGGGTTATTAGAGAGAGTTTGATTAGTGTTCCCTCCCTTTATCGTTCCTTTAATCTTCCATTTTCTTGCCCAAACATGTCTGCCTCTTCTGGTGCTACCCGTTCCTCTGTTTCCCTATTAGGCGATAGGTCTGAGGACACCGATTTAGGGGATGTAGGTGATGAGATTGACAATTTTCCTGGTATGGAGGCTGTGGAAGCCGAGGCCGGCACTGAGGAGCCTCCTTCTACGTCTTCTCCCGTGCCCCCCAAGCCTGACAAAGGTAAGGGCAAGATGAGTTGAGTTGGGGTCGCTGATAAAGCTTCATACCCGGGGGCTGCCTTTAGGTGTGCCGAGCAAGTGGGCTATAGTAAAGAGACCCCTGCATTGATGAGAGCTTATAAGGCTCGATACGGTTTTCCTCCTGGAGTCGAACCCTGGTGCCCAGATAAGTCCATCTATTACGTAGAACAAGTGCGTAAGAGGGTCTGCTTCTTCCTTGCTGCTTTTGAGAATGGTCTTCGCTTTCCCCTGCACCCCTTTATCAAGGCTGTTCTGCAGCACTTCAATGTATGTCCTTCCCAGCTCTCCCCCAATTTCTATGGCGTTATGGTAGGCCTTTTAGTCATCTTTAACAAGCATAAACTCGGAGTTACTAGTATTTCTCTGCTTATGGAACTTTTCAATGTCAAGCTGACCTCTTCTGAGGGCTTTCTGTACATCTCTAAGCGAAACGCTGCTAGGAAGATTATTACCGACCTCCCATCTTCTCACAAAGGGTGGAAAAAAAACTTCTCTTTTGTTGGGGGTACCAACTGGGAGTATAATCCTGCTGATAAAACAGATACTCTTGGTATCCCTATGGCCTGGTCTAGACCAGAAAACTTGGGTGAGTCTTTTCTCGAGCTGGCTGAGCTTTAATCTGGAACTCATGAGCCTCTTGCTTTGCTCTTACTTGCATTTTTCTTGTTTAGGTGGTCGACCTGAGCTCAGCCCTGAAGATAACAGGGCGTTATTGAAATTGGGAAAGATCAAGCCAGAGAGGTACGCTGACCTCATCGAGCCTCGATATCTGGTGGAGTTAGGTCTTAGCCCCCCACCGGCAACCTTAGCTATTCCAATATCTGCTGTAGGCGCTGAGGAAGGTAATACCATTAACATTTTCTTTTTCCTCTCTCTTTTTTCTTTTCTTTCTTTTTTTTTTATTTTTATTTTTTATATCTCCTGATTCAACTCAGACCTTCCAGGTCCCTCCACCATGAAGTCTACTCCCGAAGAGCTCAAGGCTAAGGTTGAGGAGCTGATGAAAGGCGGTAAATCTAGCAAGCGCAAGGCCCAGATCGGCTCTGGGAGCGGCCCTATTACCCGGGCTAAAATTCCAAGGTTGGAGATGCCTTCACCCTCCTCATCTGCTAAAGAACCGGCTCCCACTAAGGCACTGCCTCCCTCATCCGGCACTCCTCAAATTACAGTCACCTCTTCCCCTCCAGAGGCTCAGCCTGCGTTAGTACCAGCTCAAGTGGGAGGTTAGTCTTCCCCTTCCTCCTCTGAGGTCGAGAAGGCTTTGGGACTGATCCCCAATCTCCAACCCAGCACTTTCACATATAGTGCCTCCGGGAAGATTGTTGAGGGAGGGGGAAAATCCGAAGAAGATGAAGATTCTTACTTTGATAACATGGATCTCGTTGCGGGAGCTGTTTCTTCTATCTTTTCTGAGTCTGATGTCATGAAGGCTGCTTCTGTACCCCTCGAGGAATCCATTGATTTAGCTCTTCAGGGAGCAGCTGCTGTAAGTATTAGCACTTTTTCATCTTTACTTACCCTTATGTCTCAATCTCGCGCAGCTTGCTGAACCTCCTTTGTGTCCTCAGACGGCCCTCCATGTGAAGGGTTTATTGCACCGGATTCGGTCTTATGAGCACTCTGTTAAGGCTCTAAAGGCGTATGAGGTCAAAGCTACTGAGTTGTCCCTTGAAAACGAGGACCTCAGGACTCAGGTGCAAGGACTTAAGGAGCAAGTGGTAAAGCAAGCCTCCGACCTCAAACATACTTTAACCGTTAAGGTCAGAGCTGAGGAAAGGGAAAAGAAAGCTCGAGATGAGCTACGGATAACCAAGGAGGATCTGGAGCTTAAGACTGAGGCGTGGACCAAGGCCAGCCAAGAGGCCTTTGACGCCAAGAAAGAGCTCAGCCAGGCAAAGCAGGATTACCTCACCCTCAACGAGGCAAACAGAAAGCTCTACGAGGAGCTCGAGGCGCAGAAAGACCTGGTCAAACAGAGGGATAACAAGGTGGCAGAGCTGAAGGATAAGGCCACCACTTTGTGGGCTACTGGGTGGCTTGCCTTTAGGCGTAAGGCTATCAATGCTTTTCTAGACCTGGATTTCAACTTCTCTATCCCCACCGAGGAAGAAATGGAAGGATCTGACTCTGATAATGAGGAAGACACCTCGGTTCCTCCGGTTGAAGCCTTGAACCAGGGTGTGCCTGCTTCTCCTGCTATTCCATGTACCAATTCCTTCTCTGCTGACCTCGTGTCCAGGGCCCTTAATCAGGAATTGCTAGATGATGGAGTGGAGGTTCCTGGGGCCAGCATCCCTATGACTACTACTCCTCTGACCTCTGAGACCTTGCCTGCTGATCTTCCGAGCTCTACTCCTACAACTGAGGCTTCCTTTATTGAACTTCAAGATCCACCTTCAGAGACTTAGTGTGTTTTTTCTTCTGTTCGTAACTGCGAACTTGTATTTAATGTACCTTTGACTCTTGTTTCTGAAATACAACTTTTGTTTTTGTTTTGAATTCTGTCTTTGAAACATGGTTGTGTTGTTTGGAACATAGTTGTGTTGTGTTATGTTCCCCTTGCCCCCATTGCTTTGAGAAGTACTTCCGTCCTTCTTGAAGCAACATTATGGACTTTATGAGTTGCCATGTTCTAAGGAACTTATCAGGAACTCATCAGCCTGATGTGAGCATGGTTCTTGCAACTGGGGGTCTTCGTAAACTGGCTATGGAGACGTCAGGCTGCCAACCGAGCTGAGCTCAATTCAAAGAAGTATGAGGAATATTCTGTCTAAGTAGGAACAGACTTGTTTCCAATTGTAGTGAATGTATTTGGGGGGGGGGGGTAATCTTGTGCTGACTCCTTTTCCCGCCTTTTCCCAACTGTTTTCCATAACCGTAACCACCTTTATTAATTAGGAAACCAAAAAGACCGCCGACTCTGCCTTTTGCGTGGCTCTTGGTTTCCTAAAAGCTTACAACCTTCTTTAAATCTCCTAACATCTGCTGAGTTTCTTTCTCTTTTGCCAAAAATATTTCTGAGTTTCTTCTTAATCTTTCGTGGTTACCCTCTGTCTTCACCGTAATCCTTAATGGCTGCCTCCGCTTCTACTCTGTTCAAGGAACGCACTTTCTTCGGAATTGAATGGAAGTGGCATTGTCGCTACTTGTCTCCTTCGACCCTAGAGACTTCTGATTTGGTAGCCATCAAGAAGCAATTCTTCCCTGACCTTGATTTGCCTCTGTGAGTTCCTACCCCTGACGAGCCCTGCAACTACCCCTCTCGAGGGGAAGTCTGCCTTTTTGAGGGTGCACTGGACATGGGACTTCGCCTTCCTATTCATCCGGCTATCGGGCGAGTTCTTGCCCATTATGGTCTATGCCCTTCTCGCCTTTTTCCACGAGGATGGGCCACTATGGTGAGCTTTTTCCTCTTCTGGCGCCTGTATGGCAGCGGTAGATTCTCTTCTGTTGCCGAGTTCCTTTACTTCTTCGAGATTGAGGAAGATGATGCCCCCTGCTTCAGCTTCTTTCGTTGGAGGAACTTTAATTCACCTCCTTTGGTTCTACGCCTTCCTTCCAATCCTGAAGGGTGGTCTAAACGTTTCTTTTTTGCTTCTGGGGAGTCTTGGCGGTCCCCTGAGGTGCGTTGTCGTGATGCTAGGATTCCACGGTCCTGGAAGAGCTTCTCTTGCATTGGTAAGCTCGAGTCGAGTTCTCTCGAATATCACTTTGAAGACATATTCTTATTATATTCTTGTTGCACAGGTCCACATGATCTGGATGTGCCAGAGATGATGATTATTGACGAGTTACGGCTAGTGGAGCCTAGGACTTATTCTGAGTTGATGACGAATGAAAACCTTTATTTGCTTGGGGCTGTGGCAACTGAATATGAATTTTCCTCCGTTCCTTACTCTTCCTGGACCTCTTTCTCTGAATCTGACGAGGAAGGGGACTCTGATGAGGAGGGAGATACTGGTACGAGCTCGAAGAAGCGCAAGAGGGATGGCTCTTTCTCACCCGACTCCCTTTCCACTATTTTTCTTACCCCAGCAGGTCAGAAGCTTCTTGACTCATTCTTCAAGGCTGAACAAGAAAGGGACGAGCTAAAGGAGGAGAGCGTTCGTCTGAATGAGGAAGTTGCTGAGCTGAAGTCACAACTTAAGAAGGACTAGGAATTCTGCCTCCTTGTACTCCCTTTCTTTACTGATTAATGTCAAACTCTGTTTCTCTTTGCATTTTCTTGAACGCTTGTATTCTTGGATTTTTTGAATATCAGATCTTTCTTTTTGAATGTGCATGTTCATGTATGAGCTGAGAGGTTCATCTCTTATGAGCTAAGGAGCTCATTCTGAATTCTATAAGCTTAGGCGCTGAGCTGTTTCAGCACATTCTTTGTGTTCAGAACACGAACGTGGATGGAAAACAGAAGATCATGTTCGCACTGACCTCAATCAAAGGTATCGGTCGTCGTTTCGCCAACATCGTCTGCAAGAAAACCGACGTCGACATGGACAAGAGGGCTGGTGAAATTTCAGCTGCTAAGTTTGATAACCTTACGGTGAATATTGCAAATCCTCGTCAGTTCAAAAATCCTTGACTTGTTCCTCAACAGGAAGAAGGACTGCAAGGATGAGAAGTTCTCAGGTGACATCCAATGCACTAGTCATGAAGCTGAGAGATGATCCTGAACGTTTGAAGAAGATCAGGAACCACCGTGGTCTTCGTCAGTATTGGGCTCATCTTGAATTTTATAAGCTTAGAAGTTTATCGTTCGTATATGAGCTGAAGAGCTCATCTTGAATTTTATAAGCTAAGGAGTTTATCGTTTGTATATGAGCTGAAGAACTCATCTTGAATTTTATAAGTTTAGAATCTTATCGTTCGTATATGAGCTGAAGAGCTCATCTTGAATTTTATAAGCTAAGGAGCTTATCGTTTGTATATGAGCTGAAGAGCTCATCTTGAATTTTATAAGCTTAGAAGCTTATCGTTAGCTTAAGAGTTTGTTTCATGTGCACTTATTATATATTTATTTATTTTGGAAACCATATGAGGATGAATAAAAGACTCGTTTATTCTCATCGAAAACAACTCTATTACAAGGAAAACTTACTGAAAGAACTTCTTAAGGTGCTCGACATTCCAGGAGTGAGGTAGGATTTTTCCTTCCTCTGTTTGCAGCTCGTAGTTTCCAGGTCTGATTATCCTTGATATGATATAGGGTCCTTCCCAATTGGGTCCCAGCTTCCCATGAGTGGGGTCCTTTCTCGCAAGCAGGAGCTTCTTGAGCACTAACTCCCCGACTTTAAAGCTTTTGTGCCTAACCTTTCTGTTGTAATACCTTGTTGTTTTCCTTTGGTAACTTTGGACACGCTGCAGAGCTCTGTCCCTCTTTTTATCCAAGAGATCGAGGTCCAATAGGAGAGATTCATCGTTGTGCTCGGCGTTTGCAAACTCCACCCTAGGTGATTGGAGCCCCACCTTAACAGGGGTCACTGCCTCGGTTCCAAAAGCCAAAGCAAACGGGGTTTCCTGGGTTGCAGACCTGGCGGTGGTCCTGTAGGCCCACAATACTTCAGGGATGTACTCCACCCACTTGCCTTTTAGGTTTTCTAATTTGGTTTTTAGAGCTGTCTTTATGATTCTGATTGTGACCTCTGCTTGTTCATTGGATTGAGGATGTGCAGGAGCTGAGAAATAGTTCTTTATCCCGAGCTCAGCACAAAACCTTTTAAATTTTGAGTTGTCAAACTGCTTTCCGTTGTCAGATACGACTGCTCTGGGAACCCCAAACCTGCAAACTATCGATTTTCAAACGAAGTTTTGGACTTTTTGTTCGGTGATTGTTGCCAAAGGTTCGACCTCTGCCCACTTGGTGAAGTAATCCACCCCTATGATAGCAAACTTGCATTATCCCATACCGGTGGGAAGGGGTCCAAGTATATCCAAACCCCACTGCTGAAAGGGTCATGGGCTTACCACCGAGGTTAATAGCTCGGGTGGACAATGGAAAATATTGGCATGCTCTTGGCAAATATTGCATTTTTTGACCAATTCGGTGGCATCCTTGAGCATGGTGGGCCAATAATACCCTTGCCTTAGTGTTTTTTCGGCCAAGGCCCGAGCTCCGATGTGATTGCCACATATTCCCTCATGTACTTCTCTGAGTATATAATTAGCGTCTTCATTTCCCACGCATTTAAGGAGAGGTGCTGAAAATCCTCGTTTGTACAGATTTCCTTGCATCACAAAAAATCTGGCTGACCTGGTTCTCAGCTTGGAGGCCTCCTTAGCATCGTCTAGCAAGGTTCCTTTCTACAGGTATTCTATGATGGGGTCCATCCAGCTCGGTTGAGCTACGATTGGTGGCATTTCTTCTTTTTCAATTCTTACTGAAGGCTCTGGAAGGTGCTCCACTGGTATTAGCCTATCTAAGTCCTCTTGTGGGGTAGTTGCTAACCTTGCCAACGCATCTGCTCGTGAATTTTCTGTCCTGGGAATGTGTCTGATCTTAACCTGCACAAACTTCTTGATTAGTTCTCGTACCTTTCTGAGGTAAAGGACCATTTTCTCGCCCCTCGGTTCGTAGGACTCCTCCATCTGTTTCACCACTAGTTGAGAGTCACTGCAGATTTCCAGCTGTTCTGCTTCCATAGAATGAGTAAGATTGAGCCTAGTGATGACAGCTTCATACTCAACTTCGTTATTTGAAGCCTTAAACCCAAATCTAAGGGCATATTCGACATCTATTCCATCTGGAGAGGTCAAGATTATACCTGCACCGCTCCCTTGAGCATTGACAGCTCCATCCACAGAAAGCCTCCATAAGGGGAGGTCGGGTACTAACTCTGTGATCTCCATAGGTGGTGCCGCTGTGAATTCTGTGATGAAATCCGCCAAAATTTGCCCTTTGATGGCAGTCCTCGGCTTATATCTGATATCAAACTCACTGAGCTCTATGGCCTATTTAACCAACCTTCAAGAAGATTCCGGCTTATGTAGTACTTGCTTCATTGGCTGGTCTATTGGAACCTCGATAGTATGAGCCTGGAAATAGGGCCTAAGTCTCCTAGTTGTTGTAACCAGAGCTAAAACGAGTTTCTCCATCTTTGGATATCTCTCCTCCGCCCCCCTCAGAGCTCTGCTGTAGTAGTAGACTGGTTACTGAGCTCTGACTCGCTCCCTAACCAGCGCTGCGCTTGTTGAATAATCTGACACTGCCAGGTAGAGGGTGAGGACTTCCCCTTCTAAAGGGCTTACCAAAACGAGGGGGGAGCTCATATAACTTTTCAGGGCTTTAAATGCTTCTTCGCACTCGGTATCCCACTGGAATGCCTTCTTCAAGACTTGAAAGAATGGTTGGCACTTATCACTTGACCTAGACACAAAACGGCTCAAGGCAGCTATTCTACCTGTCAGGTGTTGTACCTCCCTCGTGTTGGATGGCGGTTGCATATCTACCACCGCCCTAACCTTCTCTGGGTTATCTTCAATTCCTCGGCTGCTAACTATAAAACCCAGAAATTTTCCTGCCGAGACCTCGAATGCACACTTCGCAGGGTTGAGCTTCATCTTGTATTGCTTTATGATCTGGAATGATTCAGTTAGGTGCTCGATGTGGAGTTCTGCCTTCAGTGACTTTACTAACATGTCGTCGAAGTAAACTTCCATGGATGCACCTATCTGCTTTTGGAACATCCTATTCACCAACCGCTAGTAAGTGGCTCCAGCGTTTTTCAATCCAAAAGGCATGACCTGATAACAGTATGTTCCCTATTCAGTCACAAATGAGGTCTTCTCTTGGTCATTGGGATCCATCCTGATCTGGTTATAACCTGAGAAGGCGTCCATGAAGCTAAGGAGCTCGTGTCCAGCTGTGGCGTCCACTATTAAGTCGATCCGAGGTAAGGGAAAGCTATCCTTGGGGCACGCTCGGTTGAGATCAGTGAGTCGATGCACAGTCGCCACTTACCATTGATTTTTTTGACAAGAACCACATTTGCTAACCAGGTAGGGTACTCAACTTCCCTGATGGCCCTTGCGTGGAGGAGTTTGCCGACCTCTTCGTTGATTGCTTTTTGGCATTCCGAAGCGAAACTTCTTCGCTTCTGTTTGATAAGTTTGCAAATAGGATTCACGCTGAGCTTGTGCATGATGATCGAGGGGTGAATACCTTCCATATCTTCTTGTTTCCAGGCAAACACTCCTATATTTTTCTTCAAGAACTGGATGAGAAGGCTTTTGACCTCTCTGCTTAGCTTGGACCCTATATAAACGAGGTGTTCCGGCTCCTTGTCAAGCTGAATTGGTTCCAGCTCTTCCGAGGGCATTGGTCTTGTCTCCAACTCATCCCTCATGTCGAGTTCATCCAATTGAATATTTTCAACCTCTTTCATCTTTACAGACGCCATGTAGCATTCTCTTGCCACACGCTGGTCTCCCCGGACCACTCCGATTCCGTTTTCTGTAGGAAATTTAACGACCAAGTGATAGGCAGACGGGATTGCCCTTATAGAATTAAGGGAGGGCCTTCCAAGCAGGATATTGTATGCAGAAGGTGCATCAACCACTAGGAATTTTACGGTCGTAGTGGCTTGACAAGGTGGGTCCCCTAAGGTGAGCACGAGTTGGATTGAGCCCAGAGGGAGAACCATTTCTCCTGAGAATCCTAGCAAGTGAGTACTTACAGGTTCGAGTCTCTCCCTTCCTATGTCCATCTTGTCGAAGGCAGGTGCAAAAATGATGTCTACTGAGCTCCCGTTATCGATCAGAACTCGATGAACGGTCCTGCTAGCTACCACGGCTCTTACCACCAATGGATCATCATGGGGGTATTGGCATCCCTCCAAATCAGAATCTGAAAAAGTGATAGTTGTGTCTAAGTGTGGTGCTTTGGATACAGCATGCACTTCGAGAGCTTCTTTGGCTCTGATTCATCGGAGGTGTGCTTTCCTGGCTGAGCTGGACTTTCTGCCTCTCACAAATCCTCCAGATATTACTCTGATCTCACCTAGAGGTTGCTGGTGTGGCGCAGGTGCCTACTGTTGAGGTGGCAGCGGTGGAAGAGCTCGATTCTAGTTGTCATGGGCCACACAAGCGGCGTAATTGTTCTCGTTGGATTAAGAATTCGATCTCCTTTTTTAATTGAATGCAGTCATCGGTATGGTGACCATGGTCCCTGTGGTAATCACAATACTTCGTGGGGTCTCTCTTGGCGGGATCTGCCTTCATCCGAGGTGGCCACCTTAAGAACTTCTCGTTTTGGACCTCATACAGAACTTGGGACACAGCTGCGGTGAGAGGAGTGAATCGCTGAGGTCCGTATCTAGGCTGTAGTTCAAGCTGCATGGGGCCCAAGCGATCTTTAACATTTCATCTTCTCTTCGGTGAGCGATCTCTATCCCTCATTGGAGACCTTTCTCGTCCTTTTTCTTTCCTGGGACTTCGGTCCCTTCTCTTCTCTTCTTTTTCCTTCTCCTTTCGCGAGGATGTACTCCCTACCATGGAAATGAGTGCTTCTTCACCGTTTATATACTTTTCTGCCTTGGCTAACACCTCGGCCATGCTTGCTTGAGGGTTCTTAGATACAGAGAACATCAAATCCTTTGACTGCACTCCTAATCCAGCAATGAAAGCAGTAATGACAAACTTTTCGTCAGGAATATCTACCTTCAGAGATTCTAAATTGAACCTTTGTACATAGGATCGCAGGTTCTCGTCGGGCCTCTGTTTTATATTTAATAAATGATAGCTCGACTTCCTATAGATCCGAGCTCCGATGAAGTGAGACACAAAGGAAATGGAGAGCTCTTTGAAAGAAGAGATAGTGGCTGGGGGGAGCCTATGGAACCACGCTAAGACGGATCCCTTCAGGGTGATGGCGAAGGCCCTACATCGCACAGGATCCTGGTACCCGTGCAGCTGCATTTGGTTTTTGTAGGTGTTGAGGTGATCTACGGGGTCCTTTGTCCCATCGAAAACCTCCATCTGAGGTACTCTGAACTTCGGAGGAAGGGGGAAATGCAGTACCCCGGGAGTGAATGGGGATTCAGTTTGCTGCACCAAAGTATCCATCGTTATAGGGGTTTTGACTTTCACAGCTTCTCTCATGTGGCTGAGCTCTTGCTGGATGTCTTTGAAGCGGTGCTCCCAGTATTGCTCTATTCTCTCCTGTTGGAAAGGTAGGAAATCATTCCTCTCCTACCCTTCGTTCTGGCTTTGCGCTTCTTCATTTATTCCCCTTCTAGGCGGCTGATGGGGTGCCTGACTATTTTCTCCTCCTTCATTTGCTTCCCTGAGGGGATCAAGGCATTGTCGTTCCCTAAGAGGAAGATCATTTGGGCCTCGCCGAGCTGGTTGCGTCTGCTGGGGACCTTGTAAGAGCTTCAAGAGCTCCTCATTTTGTTGGAGTAAGCGCTGATTGACCAAGCGAAGGGCGTCTAGTTCATTGTTAGGGGGAGGATCCACCGTAGGGGGTCGTTTTCAGCAGTGGGGATGAAATCATGAAGGTTTTCCGGTTGCCTCCCACTGGTGACCTCCTGAGGATTCTGCGTTCTTGGGGGATTCATTTGACTTTTACTCATGTTTCGCGTAGAGACCATCAATTACTGAAGAATCAGTGTATTTGTAACAAGAACTGTCGTTCCCACAGACGGCGCCAAACTGATGGTGTTTTCTACTGAAGCTGAGTTTTGGGTATGGATACACGTGGAATTAAGTGTGGTGTATGAGCTACAAGGCTCGTGTCGAACAATGCTGGTTGATGTTTTAGGGAATTGAGGAAAGGAAGATAACACGAAGGAGTTATAGTGGTTCACTGGCCTGAGAACTCGGCTAGTCCACTCTGCAATGGAGTCTCTTGCTCCTATTTTCTTATTGATTGCGATGGGTGTGTTACAACGTAATAGGGAGGAAATTAGGGTTTTTTGTGGCTCTATTGCCTATATCCCCCTGTTGATGGAAGCTTGCCATGCTTTTATATCCTCTTGCTTATCTCTAATCTGGTTCTACTACCTATAATGAAGGGATCTTCTCCCCTTTTTCTCTCTCCCATCCCCCCAGTTACCCAAACTCCATATGACTGGCTTTAATGGTTTATATCCCGAAATCTTTGCCTTCTACCATGTGATCCTCCTTAATATCTGGAGAGGATCTTGGTTGGTTAAGGGTTTTACGCCTTAGTTCCAGCTTGGCTTCTACTTCAGAGGCGTCCTCAATCATCTTGTTGTCTCCTCATCTTTTCCCCAATTATCTTGCTTGGGGGAGCTCCAACGCTGGCTGGACGAGCTCTGACTATGGCTTGGATGAGCTCTGCTTTTCTTCTCTGATCTCCCGAGCTGAGCTCGTTTCCTGAGCTCAGGTTTGAGGTTTATTTTAGGTATCATCACCACTCTACCCAATATTGTACCTTCATGAAGCCGTGTGCCAGAGGTAAACAAATCCCTCCCTAAATGATTTTCTCCAGTTGAAAGATAAGCTTTAGCGCAGAGTAAATCAAGAAAAAAAATCCAATATTTCTCAAGTTGAAATTGGTTATAAACACCATACTTCAATTGACTAGACGTAGGGGTGTAACTCGGGCAGATTGATGGGTCAACTTTAATCCAATTATAGATATATAATTCTCACTCTAACCTTAACTCTAACCTTACCTTAACCCGAGGTACTCAACTCGAGTATTGTCCAAATTTAATTCGAGCGGCTTGGGTTGAATTCGGATTACGTAATTCGGACAAATTTCGGGCTGGGTTCAAATTGCGTAATTAAGGTTGAATTCGAGTTGAGTTCATTCAAGCCTAATCAAATATTTACCTAAAGTAACAATCAAAGACTTCAATCAAATATTTAACATAAAAACCATAGTATTTAAAACATAAAAATTAATGTTTAACATAAAGACAAAATAGTCAAATGTTTAACATAAGATTGAACCAGATGACTGATCCCTAGTATTTTAACTTATAAGTTATATTACTATACTGATTTATATATTTATTTTTAAATATGTTCGGGTTGAGCCCGATTTATATATTCGGGTTGAACCCGATTTAAAATTCATATTGAGCCTGATTTATATATTTGAGTTGAAACCAGTAACCCGAAGTTTTAACCCGAGTATTACCCGAATTGAATTTAGATTCACCCGCCCAAGAAACACCACTAACTACTCGAGATAATTTGATTTAATCAAAAAATGTAATTTATATTGACTAACAGAGATGTTCACATGACCACATTTCAAAAAAGGGCGGTTAGCATTTAGGGTTAATTGCACTAGAGATCCCTAAATTATGATATTTGTCTCATTTTGATTCCTAATGTTTCAATTACATCATTTTGGTCCCTGAAGTATTAAATATGTTTTATATATATGGTCATTCAAGCAAATAACGTCTAGATTACTAACGATTTTTTATCATAAATTTGTCACGTAATAACTAAATATGGACAAAAATAATTTTGATAACTCTTAAACAAAATTTGGGTAGCTCTTGACAAAAAAATATGTAATGTGAGTAGCTTTGAACCAAAATTTGGATAGCTCATGATCAAAACTGTGTAATTTAGATATGTATTTAACCAAAATTTGAGTAGAAATTTGGTCAAAAGTTATCCAAATTATTTTTTTGTCCATATTTAAGTATCATGTGACAAGTTTATGATAAAAAATCGTTAGTAATCTGGATAGTGTCTGCTTGAGAGACCATATAAAAATAAATTCAATACTTCAGGTACCAAAATGATGCAATTGAAACATTAGAGATCAAAATGAGACAAATTCTATATTTTGAGGACCTCCACTGCAATTAACCCTAGCATTTCCTAGCAAAGTACTTTAAAATTGAGAGGCCAAGATGATAAAAATTACAAATTTAAGGACCAACCTTTAAGTGTGGTCATGTGAATATCTTCGTTAATCAAGAGAGAGTTGCATATATTTCCTTGACTCATTATCTCTGCTAGACTGCTTCCATAGATTGATGGCTGAAAGTGCTTTCGATCGCCTATTGGGGGCGTTGGACCTGCTAATTTATCGCGGGGATCAGCTCAAATCTCTACTGAACGTGCTAAAACTCATGAGGACCTTCGTCAACCAATTGATTCTGACATTCGATGAGCGTAGTGAAGTTCAAATTCTGGAGGAAAAATGTTCTGTTGCGGCACGCATTGCACACCAGGAACGATTCACAAAATCTATTGACAAGGAAAAGCTTGCCAGTCTCAAAGAAGACCTTAAGGTTGTCATCACAAAGGCATCGGAGATTTGGGGCAAGATGTGTGATAAAGAAGTCCAGCAAGTGCAACAATCTGGTGGACGTTCGTCGAGAGCAGATACTGTGATCAGCTTGCAATTTGGAAACTCTTCCAGTATTGGCAGTTCAGCGACAACAGATCCCTTCATGGTAGAAGCAGAAACGTTGGTGGGCTCTGATAAGGAGGAGGCGAGTATAGTGCGTCGGCTTATTGATGGACAAAATCAATTACAAGTGTTGTCAATTGTCGGTGTGGTCGGAAGTGGTAAGACAACTCTGGCTGGAAAAGTGTACAATCATCCTTCCATTACCCATCACTTCAATGTTCGTGCATGTATTAATCTTTCTGAATCATACTCATTGTTGGATTTGCTACCTGACACTTTCGATTCCGTTGCCCTGATCACTGATCGAATCTGTAGAATGAGTCACAAAGAATTATGTAAAAGACTTTACAGATCCTTGAAGGGCCAGAGATATCTTGTTGTTATCGAGGATATATGGAATGTATGTGTCTGGGACTATTTGAAGCGATGTTTTCCAGATGACAACAATGGAAGTAAAATTATACTCACTACTCGGCACAAGGATGTGGCCTTGTATATTGAACCTCTTAGGCGGCCTCATTTTCGTCGTCGTTTAACTCCAAATGAAGGTTGGGTTTTATTGCAGAAAATGGTATTTGGGGAAGAAAGTTGCCCTAAAGAGTTGCAGGAAATCGGGCAGAAAATAGCAGCAAAATGTGAAGGACTACCTCTCAGAATTGTAGTCATAGCAGCACTTCTTGCAAAGGAAGAGAAGACCCAGTATTTATGGGTACATGTTGCCGAAAATCTAAGTTCAAACGTGGCTAAGATAATTGGCTTTGGGGTTGATTATCCGCTAAACCCTGCTTGCATCGAATATATTGATAACATCCTGGAGTTTGGATGTATCAATGAGTATGTTAAAATGACTTTAAATAAAGAGGTCAAGAAGCACTATGACATGAAAATGTGCAACAGAATGGCAGGAGTTGAAGACATAGGTTCGTTGACTGCGAGTACTCCCAATTTAGTGAATATCATGTCCAGTGGAATTTCGTCAGCACCAATGCTTCCGAATGCAGGGCAAGAATTTCCTAGTGTAGATGAGGAAATTGTGGTTGGCTTTGATGTTGAAGCAAACAGCATTAGAGAGCAACTTACTGGTCGGGAAAAGCTAGAGGTTGTCTCAATTGTGGGAATGCCTGGAATAGGTAAGACAACTTTAGCCAGAAAAATGTACAATGATCCTTTGATTAAGTATAACTTCCATATTCGGGGTTGGGCCTCTGTGTCTCAAGTATATACAAAGAGAGATTTGTTCCTTGGCATTTTACGTTCTGCTTTTCAGCTTAGAGATGAAGATCGTGAAATGAATGATGAAAAATTAGCAGATGAGCTGCGCAAACGCCTGAAGGGTCAGAGATATTTGGTCGTGTTGGACGACATTTGGGATATTGGGGTCTGGTATGATTTGGAAAGATCTTTTCCAGACGACCATAATGGAAGTAGAATCATGGTCACAGGTCGGATCACCAATATTGTTTCGCTTGCTAAATTTAATAGCCCTCATCATCTGCGTTTTTTAACTGAAGACGAAAGCTGGGAACTGCTGCAACAGAAAATATTTAAGGGAGTAAACTGCCCTCCAGAGCTGGTGGAAATTGGAAAGCAAATCGCAACCAATTGTCGGGGACTACCGCTTACAATAGTTGTAATAGCTGGACTTCTTGCAAATACAAAGAAAACGCCAGAGTGGTGGAACGAAGTTGCTGATAGGTTAAGTTTATACATTGCTAGAGACCCAATTCAGTGCATGGACATACTAGCATTAAGTTACAACCACTTGCCTTATCACTTGAAAGCATGCTTTCTTTATTGTGGAGCATTTCCCAAAAACTATGATATTCCAGTGTGGAAGTTGGTCTGGCTATGGATAGCAGAGGGTTTTATACCAGAAAGTGGACAGAAGGGCAAGGAAGACATAGCGCACGGTTACTTGATGGACCTAATTGATAGAAGTCTGGTTTTAGTTGCCAAAAAGGGGTCTGATGGTGGAGTGAGAGCATGTCGTCTCCATGATCTGTTGCACGATTTTTGCCTGAGGAAAGCTGAAGAAGAGAATTTTATGTTGCAGATTAATAAGTAAGAACAAGTTCTATCTTTTTTAGATATGGCAAGGAGACATCATCGCCTGTGCATCCATTCTCAAGTTTTTCATTTTATTGAGCCTGCTACCGCACATATCTGCTCTCTCTTATGCATAGGTCCTGAATCTGATACATTAACTGGGAGCCATGCATCACACATTTACCAGGCCTTACGCAATGTTCAGGTTTTGGATTTCTCATCCATCCCGATCCTCTGCTTTTCTGAGGAGATATTGCAGCTAGGTCATTTGAAGTATTTAGCTCTTCAGATTAGAGACGGTAGGTTACCGATATCAATATCCAACCTCTGCAACCTGGAGACCCTTATCATATCATCGAGGATGAATATTACCATACCGCAAAGCATTTGGAAGATGGTAAAGTTGAGGCATATGATTATTACATCAGGAGAAAATAACATTGAAAAACCTTGTTTAGAAATAGCATCGACTAGTGAAGGCTATTCCCCGTTGAAGAACTTTCATGATTTGTTTCGGCATATTTCTGAAAGGACTCGCAGTCATTTCCCGTTGAAGAACCTCCAAACCATCTCGCAAGTGTGTCTTGCTAGTTGTTCTCGGGATATTTTGGAAAGGACTCCCAGTCTTAGAAAGTTGGGATTTTGCGGACCCATGATGTCAGAGGCTGGTTACGTAACATTCCCTGATCTAGACTTTCTAAACTATCTTGTTGCATTAAAGTTTAGGGACACGAACACCCATTTCCGCCTGTCACGCTATCTACGATGGGAAAAGCTTCCCCCAAAGCTTAAAAGGTTAACTCTATCAAATACTGATCTGAAGTGGGAGGAGATGAAAATCCTAGGGTTGCTGCCCAGCCTGGAGGTTCTCAAGTTAAAACTCCACGCTTGCACGGGAGAGGAGTGGAAAACAGTTGAGGGGGGATTTTGCCGACTTAGAGTGTTGATAATTTTTCACTCGAATATTGCAAAATGGGAAACCTCTGGTACTCACTTTCCAAGGCTTCAACAACTGATGCTACAAGGATGTTCTCAACTCAAGGAAATCCCTTTGGAATTAGGGGATATAAACACACTAGGGATTATTGAGTTGATTGATTGTAGTTCCACTGCCATAAAATCTGCAAGAAAAATTGAGAAAGAGCAAGAGAGCAAGGCAAACGATTTGCTGCATATCCATATCAGCCCTCCAGATTGGGACCTGACTACACATTCTTGACTTTGCTGAGCATTGGTGAATGTTGGCATGACTAAAGTTCAGGAGCCTATGGTATTTTTTTTCTTATTGTCTTCTTTTGAGCATTGAGACATGCTTTTTTTCATTATTTTCACCTTTTGAGAATTGAGACATGCTTTATTCCATTATTTGCTTCATGTCATCTAAACATTGCTTAGGAATTTGTTTGCATAATTTGCTTAGTAATTTTAAGTTTATGTCCCCCTCGGGCTGACATCATCTAGTGGATCATTGTGATTTTTTTAACCCAATTGTATCGTATTGGCAATGTCTCCTGCTTATCAAGATATTTCAACTTCTGATGCTATAAGCTTGCCAAAGAAGTTTGTCCTACTGGTATTGTGAAGTTAATGCATTAATTTGGCCATTGCACAAGCCTCAGTTTCTTTGTCATTCCAATCTGATTTCTTTCTGCTGGATTTCTTGTTTACTAGGCCGAAGTTTTTTACTAATTATATTTCTTTTCAGGTGAAGAATGTTGTGAGTGCTAACGAAACATGATCTGATGGACAGAGTATATAAGGTTAGGTAATTACAACCACCTAAACAATAAACCCTTCTTGCGATTCTAATATTGGAATACCAACATCTTCTCTAAATCACAACATAGTTGCTCTCGTCTTTTTTGTTTTTATACATTATCACACTTATTCTCTAGCGATTTCTTACGTATCCTCAATTTTATCACGTTTAAGGTGCTTGAGGGAAGAACATACAAGTTCCAATATATCTTGGTTGGAAAGTTGGTATTGTGAACGGCTTCGAGTTGATTTTTAATTGGAAACATGAAAACTTTATTAATTTAATTAATAAATGATACATTGAAGAAAATATGGATGGATAAGATATCCATCGGTGAAAAGAAAAAAACAAATCTCAGCTCATAAAAACTATGTCACATGAGGCTCTCCAATCTGCCAAGATACAAAAAGGTGGAATGCCATCAAACTCCTTGGAAATAGAAGCTCACAACGACGCCAAAAAATAAATATGATCCCATAAACCTTCCTTCCACTCTCGTTTATCCTCAAATATTCTTGAATTTCTTTCCCTCCATCTTACCCATATAGTGGCTAAAATTGCATAATGCCATAAAATCACCCATTTTTTATGCTTTTCTAGTTCCTCAAATTCCTCCACTAACATAGAGGAAAATGACCTAGGAATAACCTAACTCTTACGTGCTAATTGGAACAATTTGGTCCACAAAAACAAAGCTGTAGGGCAATGCAAAAACTCCAGAATCCATTTTCTCTTATCGTTTAATTCATGACAAAATCTGAACTCATCTATCAATGATAGAATTGACAGCAACTCTATAAAATCTCTATCATCAAGATTTCTACGGAATTCAAAGTCCCAAGAAACAGATTGATTAGAAAACCGATACAATGAGGCAATAGAAGAGCCATGAAACTGAGAAAAATGATAAAGACGTTGGAATATACATGAAAAGGAAGATGGCACAGCCCAAATATCCTCCGAAAAATGAATCCTCTCCCCATTTCCCACCATGAATGTAACATATTGAGAGAACAGTGAAAGCCCCTAAGAAATAAACTTCCATGTGCATCGATAAGTTCCCCGATCAATCTTCATAGCATCCCATCCATTGGCTTGTAATCCATATTTGCTCTTAATAACGAATACCATAGATAATTTTTTTCCAGTAGAAATCTCTGTAGCCAGTTACCAACTAAGGCTACATTCCTTGCCCTCAAGTTTGCCACTCAAGTTTACCAACTCAACCGTTTTGAGTTGATAACTACAAGAACCTTGAAATGATGGTTGTTCGTCAAAAGGACTCTATCCCTGAATTTAGATATTTGGTGCGTAAAATGGGTTCATAGTATCTTACAACACTTATACCTTATGTCATTTTTTCATCCATTGATATTTGCTTGTGGTTATTCTCTGTACATTATTGATTACAATATTTTTCCGGAAAACGATTGATTACAACGTGCTAGAACTACCCTTATAGTTAGGGGCGGAGCCAAAAGATTGTGTCAGAGTGGACACAAATATTTTAACAAACTAAATTTGTTTTCTTACAATTGATAGAAATAGGATAATAATTTATATTTAATTATATCCTATTTAATACTTGAAAGTTCATTAAACTCAATAGACCAAAAATTGGTAAGCCTAGTATATCATGTCTAATTCTTTAAAAAAAGACTAATTATATCATTTTACAAAATATATGCTAATTAAAATCATTTAGAATTGACTCCGGTGAATTTTTGTACTTTGAAACCGTTGTATAACAATTTTATTATTCTTTATATACGCAATCATGTTATCACTCATTCAATTATGCAGTTCAATACGCACTTTATAATGTCTACCGTAATTAGCAAAATAAATGTTAAAATCACAAGTAAACTAGCTAATATATATATATATCATGCCTTTTTAAGTCTTAAAAAGTATTAAATGATTCTAGTATAATCAAAATTTATCTAGATAGGTACATAACATGTCCAAAATGTGTCAAAAAAATCATATTCATTTGATATAAGTGTACACTAATTGATTGACGTGACAAAAAAATAGGGTGTGCATAATTAAACATATTGAAGAAATACTTAAAATATATATAGGTAATGTCAAGAATTTTTTTTTGAGGATGGCATGTGCCCCCCCGGGCATATGCTGGCTCCACCCATGCTTATAGTGATTTTTCCCCTCCTGATATAAGAGAGACTGTTACCAGGAAGAAAATACCAAGCATTATTGTGTGAACAAATAAGACAAGAAATATAGCATTATTGAGTAAATGGCTTTGGAGGTTTCTATTGAAAATAAATTCTTTGTGGCATTTAGTTATCTAAAGCAAATATGAGTTACATAATAATAGATGAGACGCTAATGTGGTTGAGAGGGAGAGTTTCCGAGCTCCATGGAAATTTATTTCTCAAGGATTGACGAGGTTTTCCCAAGGTGGTAGGCTAACGGTGGGTAATGGGGAGAGAATACGTTTTTGGGAGGATATTTGGGTAGGAGAGTCTTCTCTGTCCTGTTTGTTTCCATGACTCTATCATCTATCTAATTCTCATAGTTCATCTATTGCGTCTATGATTGCTCATACAATTTCCCGTATTTATGGGACTTTGGTTTTCGTAGGAATTTAGATGATAGAGACACCATCAATTTGATTTTCGTTCTTGATATTCTTAATAATGTTTTTGTAAGTTTCGAGTCTTGTGATAAAAGAAGATGGATGTTTGATTCTTCTAGAGTCTTCTCGTGTAAATCATTCTTGATTCTTTGTTGGAATAATTATCCTTTGTTCACTCCTGCTTTGATGATATGGAAAGCTAAAGTCCCAAGTAAACTACAAATATTTGGATGGACAGTTGTGCATGGTAAGATTAATACTAATGACATGCTTCAGAAAAGGAGACCTCGTTCTTGTTTGTCCCCTCAATGGTGTGTATTGTGTAAAGGTGATTTGGAAAGTATTGATCTTCTATTTTTACACTGTCCAGTTGCATTGACATTGTTGTATCATTTGTTTCGTGTTGTGGGTATGAGCTAGGTGATTTCTGCAACATCCAATTCTTTTTTTGTTGAAGATATGAAAGGATTGGAAAAACTTGATAAATGTTTTACTCTTTGGAATTGTGCTATAATGACTATGTTTTGGTTTATTTGGAGAGAACGAATGCAAGAATTTATTTTGACCGGAGTGAATGGTAGAAGGAATGTGGAACCGTATCCATTTCTTAGCATCTTTTTGGGTATCGGTTTCAAAGGAGTTCAATGGAATTCCATTTTTTGCTATTTTATCGGGATGGAGAGTTTCATTTCATGTGATTTATAAGCTTCTTTATTCATTTCTTTAACATGTTTGCGAAGTTGCATATCTTATCCAATTTCTTCTTATGTAATTTACATATTATTTATTAATAAAGTAATTTGTTTCCTAGCAAAAAAAAAAAGACAATTGATGGGCTTAAAGAAATCTTCCTTATAAATGAGATTGGTTGTAGCCCTATTTTAATTGATAATAGTATTTGGTCTGAATATCCTGGCACCGTTCAGCTATACACAAGTTTGGAAGTGTTTCGGGCATTTGATGGTATATTTAAGGAACACCTGGATGGAGGGTAATACTAAATTCTCTGTTTATAGCACTTAGTACAAGGTTTGAACATGCAAGAATACTATGCATGCTACCAGCAAAAAAAAAAAAGAATTCTATGCATGCCATGTGTTGTTTGATGGATAAAATTAATGATTATTTCTTATCAATTGTGTATGAACCATCTGTGGTACTTGGATTTGCGAAATGAGAAAAATGATGTAGTTTGGAATCAATATTACTCAATATCGATCAAACTTTAAATATGTTACGCTACTTGGAAAAAGACCTGGTGATTGTATTTTGGCAAGGAATACTTGTTGAATTTGATGATCCTTGAGCAATATAGCTTGGATGATCCTTTTTAGAGTTGTGCTAATTTATCTATAGAAGTTATCTATTTCATTTGTTTTCCCTTTGTTCATTAGTAGTGAAAAGAAAAAAAAATTGTATATTTTTTATTTTAGTGGCTTTCATAAATTTAATTCAAGTATTGTTTGATCCAAAGGTTTGGCTCCTTATCTCTGCCCTAAAATTTTGATGATAGTTGTTCAAGTGCAAAGTTATGTTGACATTTTGTAAATTTGTTGGGGACCTCCGATAGAATAGCAACTGTACTTGAAGATTAGCATGATTCCTGAGTAAGGATGACATGCACAAATCGAGAATTGGACAAATACTTACCACATTCAAAACATCATATGATCTGGATTCCATTGAAAAAGATTTTTATTGATTCAGTCGAGATTTTCATTTTGTGCTTTGATTTCTTGTTGGAGATTGTCATAGTGTCATAAAAAAACTTCTGCAGGTGACCAGTGGGAATTGGATATATATTGTCTTTGACAATTAACTACCAGCTGTTATAGAAAAGCTCTCAATGGGTCAATCATCTTTGTTCAATACTGCAAGAAAAGAGGATACGGAGGCAGATGGTTATCGACCTCAATGATTTACAGAATACAAATTGATGGATCTCTAGGCTTTTTTCAATGGCTCAACCGAAGCTTCTGTTGATGCTGCATGTCATACTCTCAGTTCCTATTTTTTTTTTTGGTATAGCCCAGTTCCTACTTTTTTTCAATGTTCTCGACTCAGGGAAATCCCTTCTGAAATAGGGGGGGATATACACACACTAGAGGTTATTAAGGTGATTTATTGTAGCATCACTGCCATAAAATCTGCAAGACAAATTGAGAAAGAGCAAGGCAAATGATTTGTTGCAGATACATTTCAGCATAAAAGCTTGCATGCTCGATATTCTTTGCACTGCTGAGCATCGTTGAATGCTGGCATGGATGTTGAGGAGCCTTTGGTATTCTTTTCTTGTTCTCTAACTTATAGCAATGAAACAGGTGTCATCCTTTTATCTGCTTTGATTATTTCCTACTTTGATTTCTTTATGGGGAATGTTACAGGATTATAAATTTCTTCTTCATTCGGCCAAGTGGAGATGGTGTATAAAATGGTCTATTGGTACATGTTTTTTAGTTGATTGAATGCTCTTTAACGATATTTTCATGTTCTGAATTTTTGTGTTGATTAATTTTTTTTCTAAATCGTTGTCTATTGCTCTGGGTTGCATGATCGCTTTTGATTGCTTTGTGTATGTTTTTTTGGTGGAATAATCTTTACACTACCATGAAGAGCTTTGTAAAGCTAGCAAATGATAAATTCTAGATTGCATAAATTTTCATTCCTTTTCACAATTTGTTTTATTTTCTCTTTTTTTTATTTTTTATTTTGGGATCATTTGATAGATGAAGTAATCTACTTCATTTTAAATTTGGATTCTTTCATGTTTTTGTGGAGGATATGATCGATGGTATATTTTAGGTCATTTTAAAATAAGAATTGGTATGAATGTTTTCGGGCCATTGTTTTTTAATTTGGACAATGTTTACTATTTTTTTGTTTGATACATAGTACCTTCAAGCACGGGCAACGATTAGTATAGAGATATATGAGATAAATAATAACATTCAAAAACAAAAAATAGTAACATTCAAAAAAAAAAAATTATAACATTGAATATTAACATTTGGGTAAAATAAAACAAAAAAATAGTATTCAATATTAATATTTTGGAAAATAGTAACATGTAATATTAACAATAACATGATCAACAAAAAAAATAGTAGCATGATTGACAAAAAAAAGTAGTAACATGAAATATTGAATAAAATTGAGGATCAAAGCAGTAACATACTGAACATTTTTAAGACACATAAGCAGTTGAAATGCGTAGGAGAGAAAACAGTAACATGCTCACAAAAAAAATTAGTAACATAGAATATTAAACAAAATTGGAGGTCAAACCAATAACACACTAAGTATTTTTTTAAGCTACATGGGCAGTTGATGATGCATTCAAACTAAAAAACAGTAACATTAAAAAAAAAGTAAAAAATAAAAAACTCTGTGAATTAAGCCTTAATCTTATTTCACCCCTTATATTTTTAAGGGTTTCACTTAATCCCCTCCAACTTGTGAACAAACTGTAAATATTAATAGAGGTAACAGTTTATACAAAAAGACTAAACTGACTCTGATTGTAATCCAATTTTCTTTGTGATGCCATCATTTTAGAACCCTAATCTGTAAAAAATATAGGGCAAAAAACAAAAACGACTTAGTCAGGCTTATTTTTCCATAAGGATTTCGTTGACATAGCAAACGACATTTTCTTCCTCAATTGAGGCTCGAGTTGTGTTATGGGGTCGTAGTACAGTATATTGAAGTGTTTGGAAGCCATGATCGAGGTGTATGTATGTGTGGTGAAGAAACCCACTAGGGTTTGAAAACTTGAAAATTAAAATTTTGGAAGTCTAGCTAATTTGGGGTTAAGGAGTTAAAAAATGACTTTAGAATTGAGAAAGCAAGTCGTTTGATGGAATTTGTAGGTCGAGAGAGAGAGAGAGAGAGAGAGAGAGAGAGAGAGAGAGAGAGAGAGATGAAAAGTAAAATTAGTAATTTAATTTTTTAATTTAGAAAAAAAATTATTTATTTTATAATACGCTCTTAGTTAGCATGTGTAATTACTACGCCATTACCATAAATGGATTCTGTTAGATTTATAGTTTTTTCACAAGTTTTTTTGTTTTTTTTGAAACAGTTTTTTCACAAGTTAAAAGGAGATTAAATGAAACTCATAAAAATAAAAGAGGTGATTTAATACATAAAACTTATTGTTTTTTACTCAAAAAAAATCACATCACAATTGCTGAATACAATACAGGAGGCGACTACTTTTGAACAGGGATGACAGTGGACCGGGGGAAAACGGGTATTCGTCCAAACCCGTTTCGTTTGGACCGGGGATGGACTATACGTATTGGACGGTGAACGTATACGGAAATACCCATATAAACCTGTGCGAGGATGGAGGCAGGGATGGACTTAGCCTTACCCCCGTCCCGCCCCGCCCCGCCCCGTTACTCGTTAAATAAATAAATATATATTATATAAATACTCTTAAAGCCCCAATTTACTCTACTCTTCCTCACTCAGCCTTCAGCCGCCCACCTCTTCCTCTATCTCTCTCTCTCTCTCTCTCTCTTTTCCTTTGACACACAGGTCTTCGACAGCTTCCTCGCTGAGCGATCAGCCTTCATCAGGTCTTCGACTGCTCGCAGATCTTCGACACAGGTGTAATAATATCTTCAACACAGCTGATCGACTGCTCGCTGAGTGATCTTCGCCCACTTATCTACACACCATCGTGAGCCCATGAAACACATTCTCTTACTTTTTAGTTGTGTACTGAATAGTGTGTGGTTTTATCATGGTTTAGTGACAACTACCAAGTTTACTCACCTTTTAAGTTTTTCGGTGAGTTTTCAAATCTGATAGTTGGATGGTCTGTTTACGTGGTTGCGCTGTTTTAATTTACACAAGTAAACAGGTTTGACAAATAAAGTCTTAATTTACACCTTATTGAAGTTATCGATGTTCCTGTCTCAGAAATTGTGAGTGGGTTTGAAGCAAGTGGATGGTTGAATATATGATCAAATCTTGATGATTTCAGTTGGCTACCATGTCTGGGTTTGCATATATTGAGAGCATTATGTCATTATCATGTGGAATCTGTTTCTTTTATGGGTAGTTATGCAAGACTTTCCTTTCATGTTATATTGCATAAAGTCATTCAAACAAAGAATCACCTTGATTTTTTTGCTTTTAGGATGTTTTATTTGTATTTTAGTATTTTTTGATTTAATCCTATTTTTTTTTATCTATAAGTTTTGCATATTTTTATTCGTTTTATTGTTTCACCAGGCAATCAAAGGATGTTATAAAAGTCATAAAAAAGCGTCTTGGGAGTAAGAACTCAAAAGTCCAACTTCTTGTCTTAACAGTAAGCTCCAGTAAAAATATAAGTTTCTTTTGATTATCACGGTTATTTTTTATATAGATTTTTGATGTATAGCTTTTCTTTTGTTGACTTGGTCAAATATTAAGATAGTTTGGCAGTGGATGCATCTTGTTATGGCTTCTTGTCCACCATCCCAACAATGCATGCACTTGTGTATCTGGCTATTGACACTGGCTCTTCATTTGGTTCTTCAGATGGACAGAGTACAATGAATTAAAATTCTATGTCACTTACTGATTGAACTTTTTTGTGCTTTTTTCAATAAGTAAATGCAAATCGATAGAAATTACAGCCATAATTTATTGTTAGAGGTCTATAAGTCAATTTCTAGTGGAAGCTAAGCTAAAGTTTATGGCTAAGTTAAAGTTAAAGATTATGTTAGCTTGGGCTTAGGCTTGGGTTTGGGCGGGGACGGGGGAAGCAGAGACGGGGGCGGGGATTAGAAATTTACCCGTGGACGGGGATGAGAATGAAAATTATACCCGCTGACGGGGATGGATGAAATTTTTTTAAGTGGGTACAGGGATGGAGACTACACTCCCCGCCCCCGCTTCAATCTACCGACATCCCTACTTTTGAGGTGCCAAATGGACTTTAAGTAGCTTGTCGGCCCAAAGTGAGAGGGTTCAAATGTAATTTCCCTTTTAAAATCAGACTGTTTCTCTTCAACACTCTACTCCAGGCAGATACCTCAACTCCGATTCATCTTCTTCTTGTGGCTCTCCATCACGCTGTAGACTGATACGACACCGTCTCACTCTGCAAATCGCGCCAACCAAATCTAGGTTTCAACCATCGAGTCTCGATTTCAATAGTAGTACAGATCCGTACATCTAATGCAATACATGTGCACTTGTATGCAGGGGCGGAGCTAGAAATTTGTGGTAGTGGGGGCGAAAATTTTAGCAACAACAATACTATATGTACTAAATTGAAAAATTAAATGCATTACTACCATTGGATTAACAAATAAAATGCATTTAATGTTGATACCCTATGCTAATTCAATAATAACAATGCATTATATTATCAAATTAGGCATTTCAATTATATGTTAGCAACATTTTTTTAACCAAAGTAAAATTTTGAAGTAATAATAAATTAAATGAGGTGGCCCAACGTGCGGCTTCTGCTATTGCAATGTCTGGAGTAAGATGTACGTATTTTTTGCGGCTTGAATCCTTGACATTCAAGTTATAAATGAGCAACGTATACCTTATCTTTGCCATCTTATTGACTAATTTTTATATTATAAAAATATTGTATAATAATATTATTATTCAATGTATCAAAATTTACAAAGGTGAGAGTAAGGGGGCTTGATATAGGGGAGAGAACGAAAAACTCCAAAATTTCTTGAACACATGTTGAGAGATTCAACTAAATAATCAATAATCGAGTAAATAAATTTAATCTTAATGTTAGAAATTATTAAGTAAATTAAAATGTATAAGAATTTTTGTGGGGGCAAATTTAGAATATATTAAAATTTATATAAAAAAATGTTTGGACAAAAAAATTGAGTGGGGGCAGTTGGTAAGTGTAGCTCCGCCCTTGCAAGCGTCGCTCAGTGGATACCATTTAAACACATGACCTGACATATCTGACTGCGTAGAAGAGCCACCGAGAATGTACATGCCCTGTCTCGAAACAATTCACTAAAGAAAAAAAACATAAAACAAAGCGTATCAATATCACAAGACATAATGGAACATTCCAATGGAAATTCCACCGAGTTTCTGAACAATAATGAACCAAATATTTAGATAAACCAATATTCGAATTTACTAGCATGCATTGTATCAACACAGGTGTGCCATGTATTAGATGCATATCATGATTTTGGAGATGGATTTGGAGCTTTTGACCAAACTCATGGGTTTTAAAAAAAAAATTCCCAACTAAGAGTTGGTTTGAAAATAATTCTTAAACCCAAATTGTTTTTAAAAACGTCAGTCCATTTGACGTTTTTAAGTTAAAGACGTCAAATGGACTGACGTTTTTATCCAAAGACGTCAATCCATTTGACGTCTTTAAGCCCAACACAATGCGCAGTATAGCCCTTTAAAAACGTTAATTGGACTCACGTTTCTATAAGAGACGTCAGACCAACTGACGTCTTCTCTTCTTCTATGAAAATGTTAGTAGCTTCATAGCCGCAATCTTTGACCTTGTACAGCAAACAAGCTTGAATAATATACTGCCCATTGAAAATAAAATCTTTTCATTTGAGACAAGCTTGAATAATGTACTGCCCATCATTCGTACAAAATGAGTGTAGCCGCAACTATTTTTATCTTGTTTTAATTTAGATAATTATCATAACTGTCCATTAGTTTAAATAATTATTATAACTGTCCCCTAATTTTTTTGTTGAACGTGTTACTGTTTGATGTTACAATTTTTTTGTTGAACGTGTTACTGTTTGATGTTATTATTTTTTTGTTGAACGTGTTACTGTTTGATGTTACTTTTACATATATATATATATATATTGTTTGATGTATATATATATATATGAAATTTCAAAATTCAAATCATACACAAATATCAAAAGGAATCTTAAAAATCTCACATTCTAATATTTAGATATTGGAAATATAAAAATTGTCAATTAGGTATGCACTATTTATGGTAGGGGTAAAAGAGCTTTTATGACTTTTTTTTAGGAGATGTACTTCTATCTCAATTATTTTAAAAAGTACACTTTTATCCTATTAAGTTTTTAGAGAGGTACCGGCCTCCCTAAGCCCCTTTATATTATAAATTAAGGATAATCCGTGTCTAAAGGTACAGTGCAATATGAATAGTTTTGAGAGAGAAGTTAGTGGTCATTGGATTAGTCTATTTGACACCGTCAAATGAATTTATTAAAACCTGTCATATTTTATATTATAGATGTAGGGGTGAATGACCACACACCCCCACATCCATTACATCATTAAATTCATTGTCCAATCTCCACCGACAGTCTAACGAGGCTTTTAAGTTTTAAGACATTGTGTGTATTTGCCTATAAAAGGCATACGAAATGAATCACAAAGTGCGATAGAAAAGAGAAAAAGAAAAGTGTCATCGTGAAGATCAACACATTGATATATTAAGCTTCTAATGCTTTATTTTTTTTATATAATTTTGTGTTTTGCTCTCTTAATATTTTGTTGATTTCACATCATGTTATCTCTAATCATCGCAATGTGCACATTTTTAATATTTTTTTATATAGTATTAGAAGTTATTATTAGGAAGTTATTTTAGTAAGTGAGTTATTGATAGAATATTTTGTGGATAGTTTTTTAAGTAGTTACTAAGATAGTAGAGTCATAAGTTATGTTAGTCATATTGTATTTAAAGGTTTTACTATCAATGAAATGGATAAATTGAATATTATGGTAAACTTTCTTGTGGAAGTATTGGAGATAGGTTCTTCTTGAATTGAACCAGTGGAGGTTTTCAACTCTCTTCGAAGCGGGTTTTCTTGCCCTATTCTTCTTTTATTTTCTAAATTCTTTATAGTGTGCATGTAACAATTTATATGAGAGCTGATGAACCTATTAATGACTATCTCATTGGAAATTTTGAAATTGATGCATGAAGATTTTCAAACAATGTTCAAGGGATTGATTGAGTTAAATCAACACATGCAAGAAGCCTTCAATAGACTTCAGAAAATCTTTCACGAGGAAAATTTGAATGCGGGTCAACATCGTCAATCTGAAGAAGTTTATGATTAAAAGAGAATGGAGATAAATAAAACTAAAGGAAAATGAAATACAAAGGATTACTTGGTTCAACAAATTGCTTACATCCACGGACCTAACGTCCTATGAGCTACATCGATGTATATTATTGAAGGTAACTGTTTACATAAGATTCAACCCTATTTATAGGATGAGAAATAACTAAGATAAAATTAAAATATATCACTCTATCTATCATCATTTTATCCCAACTGTGGATATTAATAGATCTATATGAATCCTATTATATCTCTAATACAATCGATTGGCCAAGAAGAAAAATGCGTTGTTTATGAAGCATCAAGCAAAGGGATTGGTGGAATTGTAATAAGTGAGGCTAAAAGTTTAGATGCTATAAAGTTCAATGTTGCAGTTCAAATGTTTTTGGATGAAAAAATTGATTATTTTGGTTGTTATGAGGACATAGAAGTTTCTTGTAACATTGAGAAACTTAGTCCTAAACCCCTCAATTACTTCAGTTGTTACTTGTTAGCATTTTGCCTCATTTTCTTGCAAGTTGCAACGGCTACCTTTTCCTTCCTCTTTGTCTGTATCTTTGGTCTTTCTCCCCCAATCTTTTTCATCTTGACGATTCCCTTTCTTAGTTTCATCCTCTTAGAGGCCGCCCAAGGTTAATCGGGGCCTATGCGAAAACTTCATATGCGCCCTATTAATACATATTGTTTTGAGAGAATTACATTCAAATTCTTTAAAATTTGTCACTTAATTACTCAGGGGCGGAGCTACACTTACCGTTGTGGGGGCAGTTGCCCCCACTCAATTTTTTTGTCCAAACATTTTTTTATATAAATTTTAATATATTCTAAATTTGCCCCCACAAAAATTCTTATACATTTTAATTTACTTAATAATTTCTAACATTAAGATTAAATTTCTTTACTCGATTACTGATTATTTAGCTGAATCTTTCAACATGTGTTCAAGAAATTTTGGAGCTTTTCGTTCTCTCCCCTATATCAAGCCCCATTACTCTCACCTTTGTAAATTTTGATACATTGAATAATAATATTATTTTGCAATATTTTTATAATATAAAAATTAGTCAATAAGATAGCAAAGATAAGGTATACGTTGCTCATTTATAACTTGAATGTCAAGGATTCAAGCCTAAAAAAATACGTACATCTTACTCCAGACCTTGCAATAGCAGAAGCCACACGTTGGGCCACCTCGTTTAATTTATTATTACTTCAAAATTTTAAATTTTACTTTGGTTAAAAAAAATGTTGCTAACATATAATTGAAAGGCCTAATTTGATAATATAATGCATTGTTATTATTGAATTAGCATAGGGTATCAACATTAAATGCATTTTATTTGTTAATCCAATGGTAGTAATGCGTTTAATTTTTCAATTTAGTACATATAGTATTATTGTTGCTAAAATTTTCGCCCCCACTACCCTAAATTTCTGGCTCCGCCCCTGGACGCTTGGTATATTTGCTGAGACGAACCAAGTATGAAGTCTGGTATGGTGCATCACTTCATTGTCATGCCATGGCAAATAGAGTGACTTAAATGTAGAGAAGCAAACCCATGTAAAACTCTTTAAAATTATGGGCTTTGAGCAGTGGAACAATGACTTCTTTGGGCAGAGAATCTTATATTCTGTAAGCATAATGCTTCTCTGCTCTGGGGTCTCTTGGTATGCTGGACAGAATCGAGAAGCAATAATTTTCCACCAATGCCCACATAGAATGGACTGATTATTAGTGTTGTTAAAAGATGATTGTCATTTCGCAGGAAGACTGATGTGGCATTCAAGACCAGACTTTATAATCTGGGCAAAGAGAAGAGATATCTGATTGTATAATAAATGAATTACAGCATTACTACACTAGTCCTTATAACCATTCCCTAACCTTTAAGTGTTACAAGAATAAGTATGCGAAGATAGATGTGTCGAAAAATAAAAAAGGATATAATTAAAAATTGTAAATTTGTGATAGCGTAGAAGTACCATCATAAGAAGATAAATAAATAAAGAATCGACTTAAGTGGTTTCGGCATTTCTATAGAAAGACTCAGTATCCACCATTGAGAAAGTGATCTGGTGAAACATACCATTAGTAGGTGGTAATGAAATTGTTTTATTGTTAAGTATTATTCTGGATTGATACAAAAAAGGACAAGATCGATATTAGTTGTAGGAATGTTGATGGACCTTGTTTCTCCTTTATTCACTTCAGCATTGTATTCATAGTTTGCTTAGGGCGGATCATTCATATAGGTGGCAAATCAACTAAGTTTACCTAAGAGCTGTTATTATTATTATTATTTTTTTTTTTGTGTGTGTTAATATCCTATGGTCATGACTACCATTCATTTAGTTTCGGTGCAAACTTTAAAAAATATTAGTTGTCAAAGAATTCGTAAATGAATATTACAAGCTAAATTGGTATTCATCAACAAAGCAAATAGAACCATAGAATTCAATTGCTAAAACTCCAAGAAAAAATTAGAAAAAAAATAGTACCTAGAAAAACGTTGTTGACTATATTAGTATAGAAAATTGTATCCCACAAAAAATAAATTAAAATTATAATACAAAATTATTCATGTGTTGTGAGATCCCAAATTTTTAGAAGTAGTTTAAGTATAAAATATTAAGAGTTTTGATGTGAAAGTATAAGGAATATTTAAGTTTTATGGTTGATGTATATAATAAGTGAAATAAAGGGGAGCAAAGTATAAATATTTTATCTTTTATAATCCTTTGGTCTTTCACCCACGTGAAGACTTTGAAAAAAAAAAAAAGAGACAAGACAAGGTAAAGAAAAAGAAAGAGAGAGAAATAATACAGAAATGTATGAAGTAAATGAATTGCAGATAGCATTCAATACATTGTAGAAAAAAAAGTCTTGAGAAAGATTTTTTCAACATTTGCCAATTAATTTGGCAGAAGACGTCCCACCTTCATAGAATATAAAGGTAGCCAAAAATAAAAGAAAGTGGAGGAGGTCTTGACAGATAAACCGAGAGACAAAAAGAGGGAGTTGTCTGGCCGAAACAAAGAAGAGGAAAATGGGAAGCAGAGGGCTACCCGAAAATAAGAAGAATGAAACAGAAAACTGAGTTATCAAATTCAAATAATGATTTTGAGGTACGGTGTGGTATGCAATATGCTCTCCTTAAATCTCTTTGCAAAGAGTATTTCTTTGATTGTCTTCGGATTTGTATTTCAACTTGTGCTATCGTTATTTTAGAATTTCGATTGAATATCGTTGAATATTTTGATCTCATTGATCGTGTTGTTGATTTCATTAATCGTGTTCTCCGGATCTTGAGACGGGATCGTGGCAGCCAATAGCCGATGCATCGTCAGCCAAGAGACCCGTGAGATCGGATTGAGGTGGGATGATTGATGAGGTGTCAGATCTGTGTTAAGATTATGTATGACGTGCGATATGCAAATATGATATTTGTATCTGTTGATTGAGATACTTTGTGATACTCGATTATTTGTTATTCAATGTCCTTGAGCATATTTTTCCTCGTTATATTATATACTTCCTCGCTTTATTTAATATTTTCAGGTTGATTTTAGAGAAAAGATCGGAACGAGATAATCAGAGGATTACAGATGAGAAGATGTCGATGTAATTGATGTTTTAATCGTATTGGGAGATTTATTTATATTGACACATTTATTTGTATTGGCAGATGCTTTTGATAAATGAAATTTTATTGGGACAATTAGCGCTCTGTTATTTTTATTTGGGTGTTTTTATATCAATTAACGTCTCCGAAAAGAAGAGAAAAATTCGGGGCGTTAAAAATGGTATCAGAGCATAGGCTTCAAATCTTATATGGGATTTGTGACAAGTGAGTTCACTGTATTTTCGTTGTGAGATCAAACAACTAGGAAAAAAAAAAAAAGGAGGTTGGTGGTGCAAGTTCTGAATACTTGGAATGTGGAATTGATGTGGTAGTATTGCAGAGGCTTTCGGTTTAGTGAATTAAGAGAAAGTTAGTATAATTACACCTTTATTGAAAAAAAATTCAATAACACATTTTTCTTTTGAACAATAAACACTTTATATTCTTTTTCTGTCTCATGTTACACTTTGCACCCCAACAAATTTTGGGATTCTTGGTGAACTAAGGAATTTCGGGGACAAAATTCTTTTAAGGAGGGTAGATTGTGAGATCCCAAATTTTTAGAAGTAGTTTAAGTATAAAATATTAGGAGTTTTGATGTGAAAGTATAAAGAATATTTAAGTTTTGTGGTTGATATATATAATAAGCGAAATAAAGGGGAGAAAAGTATACGTATTTTATCTTTTATAATCCTTTGGTCTTTCACCCACGTGAAGACTTTGAAAAAAAAAAGTGACAAGACAAGGTAAAGAAAAAGAAAGAGAGAGAAAGAATACATAAATGTATGAAGTAAATGAATTGCAGATAGCATTTAACACATTGTAGAAAAAAAAGTCTTGGGAAAGATTTTTTCAACATTTGCCAATTAATTTGGCAGAAGACGTCCCACCTTCATAGAATATAAAGATAGCCAAAAATAAAAGAAAGTAGAGAAGGTCTTGAAAAATAAACCGAGAGACAAAAAGAGGGAGTTGTCTGGCCGAAACAAAGAAGAGGAAAATGGGAAGCAGAGGGCTACCCGAAAATAAGAAGAATGAAACAGAAATCTGAGTTATCAAATTCAAATAATGATTTTGAGGTACGGGGTGGTATGCAATATGCTCTCCTTAAATCTCTTTGCAAAGAGTATTTCTTTGATTGTCTTTAGATTTGTATTCCAACTTGTGCTATCGTTATTTTAGAATTTCGATTGAATATCGTTGAATATTTTGATCTCATTGATCGTGTTGTTGATTTCATTAATCGTGTTCTTCGGATCTTGAGACGGGATCGTGGCAGCTAATAGCCGATGCATCGCCAGCCAAGAGACCCGTGAGATCGGGTTGAGGTGGGATGATTGGTGAGGTGTCAGATCTGTGTTAAGATTCTGTATGACGTGCGATATGCAAATATGATATTTGTATCTGTTGATTGAGATACTTTGTGATACTCGATTATTTGTTATTCAATGTCCTTGAGCATATTTTTCCTCGTCATATTGTATACTTCCCCGCTTTATTTAATATTTTCAGGTTGATTTTTGAGAAAATATCGGAACTAGATAATCAGAGTATTACAAATGAGAAGATGTCGATGTAATTGATATTTTAATCATATTGGGAGATTTATTTATATTGACACATTTATTTGTATTGACAGATGCTTTTGATAAATGAAATTTTATTGGGACAATTAGCGCTCTGTTATTTTTATTTGGGTGTTTTTATATCAATTAACGTCTCCGAAAAGAAGAGAAAAATTCGGGGCGTTACATGTGTAACGCATATATGCATCAACTAGTACTACTTGATGATGCACAAATCGATATTGCGCAAGATCAACAGTCAAGTATATGAACAGGTGTAATTAATGATCAATAAATAGGCAATCAAATGGCAAAACAGTAAATATAGAGTCAACACAAAGATTTATAGTGGTTCGGTCTGGGTGACCTACTCCACTCTCGGGAAATGCTGCGGTGGCCGGAGATTTTTATTGATGAACAATGTTACCAGGAGAGTAACTCCAGGAGTATTACAATTCTTTGGGAGAGAGGTGTAGTGTGTGTAGGGAGGTGTAGTGTGTGTATGAATCTCAAATTGTAGAGGTCTCAAGGTCCTTGGACATGCTTTTTATGTGGAGAGGGCTTACATTATATAGGTTGGGCGAGGCGGTGAGTTGAGGCGGTGACGTGAGGGAGAAAACTTCTACTATTTTGGTAAATACAGTTATGGTATGATTAGATCTCCGTGCATATCCCGATATTCTCTCCTCGTGCTCCTATTCAGTTGGAGGAGGATCCTGGGCTTGGACTTGAGTTGGAATGACAGAGTCAAGAGGGCGAAGGACTCCACGAAGTTACGCAAGAGAGGGAGCATATGACAAAGGAGAGAAGGGATCCCCTTCGGTGGCCTCCCTTGGGCGGCGCCCCTTTGGGGTAGGCTTGGGCGGCACCCTTGGTGTCCCCTTGAGGGTGTCCCACTTGACTCCTCCTTGACTTTGGCTTCTCCTTAACTTTGGCTCCTCCTTGACTTGTTGACTTGGGCTCCAAGATGATGTGGGCCTCTCTCGATTAATTGGGCCTGGCCTAATTGATTTTGGGCTCGTCACTACTAATAAAAATACTTTAGTATGAAAAAATTTTGATTAACTATTTTATCCATATACAAAATTTTAAATATCACATTATCATTTTATAGTTAAATATCTAAATTATCATCATATCCTTATATGTTTAAATCTCCAAATTACTCATAACATCTCTTTTAATTCTCTATTCTCTATGTTCACTATTAGTATAAATGATTTTTTTTAATTGATTATGTTACTCTTAAAAAATATATGTATCATTATAATTTTCAATAAAACGTTTAAATTTTTTTCAAAACTTCATCAATCTAACATTTCTCATTTCAAATATAAAGATAACATTATTCTTATATATGTGTATTTTTTCTCATTCAAAATTTCAACCATTTCATTTTTAAGATAAAAAATAATTTTTCATATAGTTTTTTATAAAAGGTAATTTATGTTAAATCAACATAATGGTTCAATTACAGTAAACTTTTTTATGTTTTATTAAGAGTTTATATAAAAATAAATTATAGTGTATTTTTAAGTAGAACTTGAATTTGAGAATTTTAATATTCTTTTAAAATATATATTATAGAATAGTATATTATATTTTAAGGTTAATTGCAATTTTAGTCTCTAAAGTAAGCATATTGTCAATTTGGTCCCAAAAGTATTTGTTAGTGTTTAAATGATCCATACACAAATAATCTGCTAAGTTTTTGATCAGGTGATACTGTCTGAAGGAATGTCATGTGGTTACTCATGTCAAAGAGCTTAATAAACCATCTGATTAGTGATTATTTAAACAAGAATTTAATATTTTTTGGACAAAATTTATATATTGAGAACTAAACTGACAAAATGCGCATATTTTAGAGACCAAAAGTGTTATTTAGAAATCAAAAGTACAGTTAACCCTATATTTTATTCCTATTGACCTAACAATTTTTTAATTATAGTAAGCATTGATTAGAATATTGATAAATATTTTTATTTTATTCAATGAATTATAAGTTAAAACCAAATCAAATGATTTTCAAATTAATTATTTTTATCTTTTTTTTTTTATAGTTAGAACAACGAATCGTTGTGAACAGACAAAATTTTTTGAATTCTATAATATAATATGAGTGATAAAAATAAAATTTTGATAAATTTGATATGATATTTAATTTAGGTACACATTTACCTAATATTTTTTATTAATATTTTATATACGAAAATTATTCACGTGCAACGAGCTTGGCGTAAGGAGCTCAGCAGCTTGATGGAGCTCTTGATCGTCAGCTCATCCATTTCCAGCCCGACAGAGTCCTATCTCCTCACGGATTGACTAATTCAATTCAATTGAGACTTTCACTTCAACAAAGAGTCCACTTTCACTTCGCCACTAGTACCGCTTCAATTCAAATAAGGGATATTTGCCAGTAAAAAGGGAAGATTGGTGATCAACTAGGCAAGCCATTCTAATCCAGTCTATATTCTTCTTCTACAATTCCTTTATAAATTAGGCATTAGAAAGTCGACCTCCGGAGCCTCTCTAGACTTCAACTTTCTATTTTCAGGTGGCCTCTTGGTCGATCAAAAGACAATTTCAGTCAACAACGCCCCAGAGCTTGAAGGTCAATTTTTGACATCATCAGGACTCATTATATGCAAGTGAACCAACCATTCAATTAATGACAGATAATTCACCAAGCAAAATGAATTAAAAAATATATATATTGGTGGAGATCTGAATCCCATTTTTTGGTACTATACCTTCAGATTATATCTAATAAAATATGTAATGTGTAATTTGTTTATATTTAATTATTCTTTTTTACTTTATTATTTATTGATTAATGATTGCAAATTATTCAATTCAAAATTAATGACTAAGATATATGGAGGCACATTACAAAGTCGATACCACAACCTTATCTTACTATTGGAACCTTAAATAATCGACTTAATCACACATTTTTCTAATGCAAAAAAGAATGAATGACACGTTATACTTATCTTACTATATTATAAAACAATCAAATTATATGGAAGGTGACTTGAGGAGTCTTTTCTCTCATTTTTCTTTTTTCTTAGGATTTTTAATTATTTAATTATCATTTCACCAACTATGTTCTAACACATATATCAGGTAACTACTTATTTACCCCAATAATTAACTATCACTCATTCAAATTTTTTTAAAAAAAAATGAGCCACTAATTTAAATTTTTTAGAAACATAGTTTCACCACTATAACTATACATAATTATTTTATCAACCTATTTTTTTATGTACAATTTGTTATCTAATTTTTTTAATGGTATGATAACAATAAAAAAAATAAAAAAGTAGGTGGGGATATGTGTAATTTTCGTGCACAACACGGGCCATCACTAGTTTAATTATTAAAACATACGGTATTGCTATTTTCTTATATAATTGAGGATCTCAATATGAAAATTTTATTCAGTATAAATTAAGAAGAGAAAGTTCTATTTTTCCCTTGAACGATCCAAAAGGTCACAGTTTACTTCTCAAATGATTACTTTTTTATATTGCTCTCTCAAAAAAATAAAAAACGTTTCAATGTAGTCTAAAAAACGTTTTTATTGCAATGTTTTTGGATGTAGATTGTAACGTTTTTAGACCATATTGTAATGTTTTTATTCATTTGAAGGGCCAATATGAAAAAATTAATCATTTAGAGGACAAATTGAAAATATTTGTATTTTTTAGGAAAAATTTTAGCCACACCCCCTCTAGTTTATCATATCTTCAAGAACACCCCCTCTATTATCCAAAACATCATTGACACCTCTTCTAGTTTATATTTAAACATCACTAACACCCCCTGCCATTAAACCACCATTTCTAATAATTTTTTTTATCTAAAATACCAAAATTGCCCCTACATAAACTCCAAACAGTTTTTTACATAAAATTCGAGCCGATTAAATTTTTTTTTACATATTAAAATTCGAGATGATTAATGTTTTTTACATGTTAAAATTTGATCCAATTAAAATTTGATTC
The DNA here is from genome assembly GCA_951799425.1 of Ilex aquifolium. Taxonomy (NCBI): domain Eukaryota; kingdom Viridiplantae; phylum Streptophyta; class Magnoliopsida; order Aquifoliales; family Aquifoliaceae; genus Ilex; species Ilex aquifolium. The sequence continues at coordinate 19,469,234 of OX637407.1, read as the reverse complement.
GAGCTGATTAAATTTTATTTTTTTTATGTATTAAAATTCGAGCCTATTAAAAAAAATTACGTATTAAAATTCAAGTCGATTTGTGCTCAACCTGAGTTGTTAGCGCAGATTAAAATTCAATTCGAGTCGATTAAAATTTATATTTTTTTACTTATTAAAATCAGTGCCAATTAAAATTCAATTCAAATTGATTAAAATTTATTTTTTAAGTACTAAAATTTGAGTTGATTAAAATTTATATTTTTTATGTATCAAATTCGAGCCGATTAAAATTCAATACAAGTTGATTAAAATTTGATTCGAGCTGATTAAAAACGAATTTTATTCAGGTCGAATCGAATTTTAGTCTACTCGAATTTTAATACGCAAAAAAAATTATAAAATAAAGATGTTTCATTGAAGATATGTCTATCTAGAGGGGGTGTAGGTGAATTTTTTCCTAAAATATATCATGGACAATTTAGTAAAATTGTATTTTAATTAAGGTCTTTAAGCTGACATGGGGTGTTAGTGAAGATTCAAAAACCAGAGAGGGTGTCCTTAAAGATATAACAAACTAAAAGGTTTGTGACTGAAATTTTTCCTATCTTGTGACTGAAATTTTTCCTATCTTTTTGAGTACAAAATGGAATTTTTCCAATTAAGAATTCAAAGATATTTTAAAATGTAAAGTATCACTCATCTATAAAAATATTCAACAATTATAATTATAATAATGCTATTAGACAATTTTAATAAATCTAAAATCTAAAATATTTAAAAAAAACAAAAAAAAGGAAGAAGAAGCCACCTATCACCTAGTATAGTGTCACGGGGTCAAATTTCTCACCAAATTTCTACCCCGTGATGGCATTGGGATCTCACACTCAGTCTCAGCCAAGCACTGAAAACGATCACAGAATACACACAATGAACAAAATAGGGACAGTAAGCAAACACATAGCACACAAGCTTTACATGTCAATGGCCCAACCTTTTCTTTCTCAATAAAGCCTAAGGGAAACACTCGGGCAGGGTCTGCTTACAAAAAACGTGCCCAATACTCTGCTGATGCACTGCAGACCCTAACATGTATATTGATAGCATACAAGGTTGGCGGTTACAAGCCCAACCGCCTAGGCAACTGCATGACAATTCAAATTTGCCCACAAAGCCACCCCTTAGTTTGCTGATGATGGATCAGGTCCTCTCCCACATCTGCTGGTCATGGTAAGGGGCAGTTGCAACTGTTGGCTGACCCAGTCAGCAACTGCCCTCAACTGTTGTGCATGCTGAGTGTACATGCCAGCAACCCTCATGTTGTGCACATGCCTACATTCTGCACAAAACTACCCTTGCATGCCATGAACATGCCAGCAATTGTCTGGAACCGCCACCATCTGCAGGGCACATGCCACAACCGTTTGGAATCGCCTCACATGTTGTGCACTTGCCTTCCTTGTGAGCCCACAACACCTAATTAGCCTTGCCTTCATGCATAGCCATGCTTAGTCTTCCAAGCTAGTATTACCCCACAAATTAAGTCATCCGACTGACCTTTGCTTGCAAGCTTGCTTATGCCCATGCATTAGCTGTTACGCCCAGCCATGCATGGGCTTCAATCCCGTTGATTGCACCAAATCGTGCCCATGCATGAGCTGCCTCACTCAGCCATGCATGAACCTTCAATTACCCACTGATCATTCCCAACATGTCCATACATGAGCTGTCATTCTCAGCCATGCAAAAGTCTTCAATCATTGCACCAAGTGCTTGCTTCCTCAAACGAAACTCAGTTTGGCTAAGAATGGACGTCTTTAGACTGTCCCATGCCAACACGGAGCCAGAAGCTAAGGGGGTAACATTTAGATACGTCATCTCTTTACCCCTTCTCGACATAGGCGAATCATAAACTCAAACGCTCGAGTTTGATTCTTGCTAGTAATCAAACGTCAAACCAGCTTCAGCTCTGCTTCATCCATATTAGGTTGACAGCTTAGGCAAGAAAAAATCAGACGGAAATGGCTGAAACTGAAACTGCTTTTGATATTCTATTGCGGAGTTTTTCTCGCCTAATTTATCTGTATGGAACTTCTTATGGAGGTCGGCGACATTTGAACTTATCTCTACACAGGGATCTAAAACTCCTGAGGACCTTCGTCAAAATTAGTTGAGAAAAACCACAAACAGAATGAAGTGAAAATTCTGGCGAACACCATTAATGATGCGAACCAGAAAATGGCCAATGCCTTCATATCATTTCAGCACCGTCAAAGTGGCACTTACGAAACTCTCCCCAGCATCATAGAAGATCTTGAGGTTATCTCAACAGTGGTGCAGAAAATTTGTATCAAATTGCCTGATATAATATGTTCTCCAAGAGCTGATACGATAGTAGTTGAGGATGAAATTGTGGTGACCTTGCAATTTGGAAGTTCATCGACAACAGGTCCCGAGGAAGAAACGGTGGTGGGCTTTGATGAGGATGCGGTGAGGATAGTGCAGCGGCTTACTGGAGGAGGAGAGGAGTTGGAAGAGTTATCAATTGTCGGCATGCCCGGAAATGGTAAGACAACTCTGGCCAGAAAGGTGTACAATGATCCTTCTATTACATCTCACTTCAATGTTCGAGCATGGATCGATGTTTCTAAAGCAGTCCCACGGAGATATTCTCAATGTTCTGTTCTCCTGATTACTGACCAGATTTATAAAATGAGTGTTGAAGAGCTGTGTGAAAGGCTTGGTAGATTCTTCAATGGCCAGAGATATCTTCTTGTCATCGATGGTAAATGGGGTATTGGGTTAGGTGGCTATTTGATGAACATTCTTCCAAAAGGCAGTGGAAGTAAAATTATGTTCGTTACTGAGTGGGCGGGGCAGAACTACATTCGTCCGAAATTTTTAAATGTAGATGAAAGTTGGGTTTTGTTGCAAAAGAAGGTATTTGGGGAAGGAAGCTGCCCTCAAGAGTTATGGGGTAGTGGAAAGCAAATAGCAGCAAAATGTCATGGCCTACCACTCACAATAGTAGTCATAGCAGGACTTCTTGCCAAGGAAGAGAAGACCCAACATTTTTGGGAGCAAGTTGCCGAGAGTATAAGTTCATACGTGGCTGTGATACTTGTTTTCTCCCTCAAGTTTGATTATTCTCTAAAACGTGCTTACTCCAAAGATATTGAGAAGTCTCTAGACCTTCATTACATCAATGAAGACATTGAAGCGACTATAAAGAAAGAGATCAGTAAGCAGAGAGACAAGAAAATGTACATCAGAATACCACAAGTTGAGATGACTACCTATGGAAGTTCGTCAACAGCGAGTACTCGCACTGTGGCGGAAATCTTGACCAGTGGGAGTTTGTCAACACACAGAATTCTGAATGCAGGGCAAATGATCAGGAAGAGACCTTCAGCAACTTGTATTTCACAATTAGATAACGAAATTGTGGTTGGCTTTGAGGAGGAAGCAGAGAACGTTAAAGAGCAACTTGTAGGACGGAACAAGCTACACGTTGTCTCGATTGTGGGAATGCCTGGACTCGGTAAGACAACGCTAACCAGAAAAGTGTACAATGATCCTTACATTGAATATTACTTCTATATTCGAGGTTGGGCCTATGTGTCCCAAGAATATTCAAGGAGGAATTTGTTACTTGACATTTTAGATTCTGCTTTTCAGCTTGGAGATGAAATTTGTGAGATGCGTGATGAAAAATTAGGTGAAGAGCTATACAAACGCCTAAAGGGTAAGAGGTACCTGATCGTGTTGGACGGCATATGGAATATTGGGGTCTGGCATGATTTGGAAATTTTTTTTCCAGACGACAATAATGGAAGTCGAATTATGACCACTAGTCGGATCACAAATATTACTTTGCATGCTAAATCCAATAGCACTTATTGTTTGAGTTTGTTAACTGAAGACAAAAGTTGGGAACTCTTGCAACAGAAAATATATCAGAGAGTGTATTGTCCTCCAGAACTGGTGGAAATTGGTAAGCGAATTGCAGCCAATTGTGGGGGACTACCACTTACGGTAGTTGTAATTGCTGGAATTCTCGCAAAGACAGAGCAAACGCTTGACTGGTGGAACCGAGTTGCTGACAAAGTAAATTCGTACACAGTTGGAGGTCCAAATAAGTGCATGGACGCACTAGCACTAAGTTACAACCACTTGCCTCATCACTTGAAAGCGTGCTTTCTCTATTGTGGAGCATTCCCAGTTAACTATGATATCCCAGTGTGGAAGTTGGCATGGTTATGGATAGCTGAGGGATTTATTCCGCAAGTTGGGCAAAAGAGCTTGGAAGACGTAGCGCAAGATTACTTGATGGAGCTAATTGATAGAAGTCTAGTATTAGTTGCCAAAAAGAGGTCTGATGGTGGCGTTAGAGCATGTCGTCTCCATGATCTGTTGCGCGATTTTTGCTTGATAAAAGCTGATGAAGAAAATTTTCTGCTGCAGATTAATGAGTACGAACAAGTTATATCTTTTTTAGGTCTGCCAAAGAGACATCGTCGCCTGTGTATCCATTCTCATGTCTTTCATTATGTTCCTTTAGAGCCTCCTACCGCATGCATCCGTTCTATCTTATGCTTTGGTCCTGAATCTGACACACTATCTAGGAAGCATGTGTCACACATTTATCAGACCTTAAGTCATCTGAGGGTCCTGCATTTTTTATCCATCCCTATCATCTGCTTTTTCGAGGAAATGTTACAACTTGGTTGTTTGAAGTATTTAGCGATTCAGATTAGAGACGGGAATCTTCCGGCATCAATATCCAACCTCAGGAACCTACAAACACTTATTATATCATCGAGGATCAATATTACCATACCGGCAAGTATTTGGAGCATGGTAACGTTGAGGCATCTGCTAATTACATCAGGAGAAAATGACATTGCAAAGCCTTATTTTCATGATTATCGCTTCTCGTTGCATAACCTCCAAACCATGTCGCAAGTATGTCTTTCTAGTTCTTGTCAAGATGTATTGGAAAGGGCTCCTAATCTTAAAAAGTTGGGATTTTGCGGACCTATGTTGTCAGAGTTAGGTTATGTGGCATTCCCTAATCTAGGCTTCTTAAACCATCTTGAGACATTGAAGTTTCTAGACACAAACACCCAAGTTCGTGGATCGCGATATCTGCAATGGGACAAGTTTCCTTCAAAACTTAAAAGGCTAACTTTATCAAATACTGATATTAAGTGGGAACAGATGAAAACTCTTGGGATGTTGCCCAACCTGGAGGTTCTCAAATTAAAATTTCATGCCTGCTTGGGAGAGCATTGGAAAACAAATGATGGGGGGTTTCCTCGACTAAGATTGCTGAAAATTTTCCAGTCAAATATTGTAACATGGGAAACTTCTAGTACTCACTTTCCAAGCCTTCAGAAATTGATGCTGCAAAGATGTTTTCGACTCAAGGAAATCCCTTTGGAATTAGGGGATATAATCACACTGGAGATTATTGAGCTCATTGATTGTAGCCTCTCTGCTACAAAATCTGCCAGACAACTTGAGGAAGAGCAACGGAATAACGGAAATGATTGGTTGTGGATCCTCACCAGCGTTCCATATTGGGAGCTCACCACAAATTCTTGATACTATGATGAGTATTTATTTCCCACTCATACTGAGGTCATCTAAGTTGGTCGTACAGGTATTGTCAAGTTCATGCCTTACCTTTACCATTGCACAGGCTTCGTTCTCTTTTGTTCTTCTAATGTGTTGCCTCAGTTAGATTTCCTGTTTACTAGGCAAAAGTTGTTTTACTTCCTTTTTGGAATTCGGACAGCAAACGAAGTTGGATCACGCATTTGATATATCTACAATTGCCAAATAATGCACCATTGCAGTTATAATAGTGGAATACCAAAATCTTCATCACAACATAGTTGTTCTTGTCTTCAGTTTTTTTTAGTAATTTTATCGTCTTTTGGTTTTATACATTGTGACACTTATTCTCTAGTGTCTTTCTTGTCCTCAACTTTATCATGGTGAAGGTACTGGAAAGAACTCACGAGCGACAATATCACAGATTTGGGAACAGCCTTCATCCATGGAAGCATCCAATATAATCCAACTCTGCATTTAGCTCATCAATTGTCTTATTTATTTGTTGCAAGGGCGGTCCTAAAACATCATAATAACAAAGGAGATCAACTGCAAGCAAATACCTAAGGAGGAGGAAAAACGAACACTATAAAGAAGTTTAGTAATTTGCATTGAGCCCATTTTATGCACCAAATTTCTATATTCAGGGTTAGATTCGAAATATTCCTATTCTTTTTGACGAACAGCAACCATGTCCACACTCTCGTTGATATCAACTTGGAGCAGTTCATGTTCCTGGTTTGATTATTGGGACCGATCTAAAAATCATTCGTAGCTATAAATGAAATTGTTTGTAGCCCTGTTTTTAGTTGTCTTTTGTCCATACGCACAGTTGTTGATACTCAGATTTGCGAAATGGGAAAAATGTTGTTTTGAAACAATATTACTCTGTATAGGCAAAGCTTTGAACATGTTATGCCACTGGGAAAAAACATGCACTGTTTGTAGTTTGACCTGGAATACTTGTTGGACTTGATGATTCTCAAGAAATGTAACTAGGGTGATTCATTTTAAAGTCATGCTAATTTATCTGTCACAAGTTATCTGGTATATTTGTTTCCACCTTTACTCATCAGCAGTCAACAGAAAACTAGAACACTATATTTTTTTGGTGTAGTGACTCATAAAATGTAGTTATTTCCTAAAAGAAGAATGACGTTCGCCTCTTGTACAATGATTGACTGTGCTACAAAATATTGTATCAATGTAGGAGTTGGAAAATTCAACTATCCATAAGACAAAACTTGTTATTCCATCACCCTCCACACCCATGGCCCCCAAAGAACAGAGGAAAAATTTCCGAAGAAAAGATATTTTTTTTGTGTCTATGCACTTTCAAAGTAAATAATTTCATCGCTGCAAGAGTCAGTCACAAGATTTCAAAAAATAATGCACAAGCCATCTATATGTTGGAATGAATGATGTAAATGTGAGAAACTATGTATTCTTATTAACCTAAGCATTTTAACATATGTCGCTGACAATTAATAAGTTATCACACTGGGGAAGTTCATGTACTTGTATCTCATTAGCTTACTAATAGTATATTATCTGTTCACATCAGTTGTATATTCTTGAGAGGTAACATGCGAGGAGGGCTGTTGAAATATTTCTTACATTTTCCTCTAATAGCTCGCACTTTTAAAGCAGCATGTTTTTAATAAAGGATGCTTGTGAATCGGATGAGTAGTGAAAATCATGTTTGTTGAACTTGCCAGTCCCTCCAGTTCAAAAAAATTAAAAAAGAGCTCATCGAGTCCCCAAGATTTAAGTCTATCAGGATACTTAAAACTTGTCTCATCACCAGCCATTATATCTATCAGGTTCCTCCATAGTAGTTATGTAAGGATTATTTTTCACCTAGGTTGAAATAATCAATCACGTTAGTTTATTTATACAAAGATCTTAAAGAAAACCCATCCCTTATTTCCATGGTATAGAAATATAGTGCTCTTTCAATGTATACCTAGTTACTCCTTTAGGTGAATATGGTACTCTTCAGAGAGGAGGGTGATAAAAGTAAGCCATTCAAAAAAGCATAAGCGACCATAGGTACAGGACATTGCAAGTTTATTGCTAAGCCATAAGGTTTGCGTCACAAAGACACTAGTTAATCTACAATTTGTTTTCTTTAGAAGGGTATCATCCTTCTCTTTCATTGATAGAGATGGTTTATTAGCACAACCACTTCCTACTTCAGAATTTTGTGTCTTCAGTGGCAGCATAACACGCTAGGAATAGATTGAAAAATGCCTACATTAGATTAATTTTCAAAAAGTAGTTGCTCTTAGACTTCAAATCCTTGTTCTCAACTTTGAAACTTAAGCATTTCACAATTTCACCAAGCCATAGAATAGAAAACACTGGGAAGAATCAATAGGTGAACCTAAAACCCATCCCCTGTTTTCTTTCTTATTAAGATGTTGTTGAACTGTAATTTTTCCACACAAACTTATGACAGGGCTTAGTGAAGTAGAACCGGGGTTCGTTGCTTGTCGATGCATCCTTTCTTCCAACCTTATTAATGCTACTAGGTAGGATGGGGCGTTAATTGGCCCTGGGTCGTTGATGTAGTTCTTTAAAGGGAGATACAAGGTGATGGGTTCCCCTCTTTAAGTGTGAGATGGTAATTTCAAAAAGAACATTTTGTTCCTCATTTTCCTTCGTACAAGACCAAAATGCAACTTCGATTTCTCTGAATACCTTTGTCATCCCTCCTACCTTCTCTTTTTTTGATTTTAAATATCCTTTAACCAAATGGGAGCTCAAATGCCCAGCCTAGTTTTGGCCATGTGTGTCTTGTCAACTACTTGATACAAATCTTGGTTGGTCAAAATATTTAAGTTCATCATTCACCCATTCTTCTTTGGGCGATCAGTTGGAGATCAGATATATGGTGTCTTTGACCATTTCCAGCTTCTTTAGAAAAGTTCCCATTTGGTCATCATCTTTGGTCAACTAATATCAGAACAGATGTTGCAGAGGCAGACGATTGATCCGGAACAAGGATATGGGAGACTAATCAATGGATCTGTAGGATTCTTTGAGAGCCCAACTGAAGTTTCTGTCGATACAGCAACATTCTGAGTTCCTACTTGAGTTATTTGAATTTTACAGCCTTTATTATGACAATTTGTGGAGTTCTTGAAGATTTGAGTTTTTTTACCAAGAGTTCAAGACTGCTGGATCTTATTAGTTGGTGTGTCTATTTTTCAACTTTATGGTTAAGCATACTTAAGATGAGCACTAACAGCATCTCAATGATTTTGTTAATTTGTACTCTCAAAATGGTTCTTTTTTACGAGAAATTTTTTATGTTTTTATCTAATCTATCTTTAACAGATTTTGTGTGGCTTTTCCAATTTTATTATAAACCTCCATGGTTATTACATAATGAAAATCTATTTCTAGTTTGTTATCATAGTGTTTTTTTAACTTTGGAGTGTCACTACTTTTATTATATTCAGTCATTTGGAAGTGGATTGAAGATTATTGTTATAATTGCAGCCTCAAATTGAACAATGTTATGGTTATGGTGTCCCCGGAGACGGTGGCAGGAGAAATCAATTCTGCAGACCAGAAAGGTTATGTTTGACACTAGATTTGGAGACGCAAGGAGGAAGATCTAGCTTGGGGTAGACATATCCGGAGGTAAATAAATTTGGAGCTGAGTGAGCATCTAATCATGATCATGTTTTATGTGCATATTCACAAATAATTTGGTAACAGCGAATTCAATAATTTGATTTTATGAGCCTTATCATATACTGTGTGGATGGCTGCCGTGTTTACCATAGAAGAAAATGCTATAGGAGGATGAGATTGAGCACACCACATAAAAAAAAGAAATGTGGCAGTGCTTTGTAACTAACCATGAGTAATCCATCCTTGTATTTCAAAAGCAGGTAAGAAACTGATTGAATTACTCAAAGTTTCTAACTAACCATTCCGATGTTTTTCTTCTTTTTTTTTTTTCGATAAGGCTATATTCCAAAGTTTTTCGGCTTCCAAGAAATGTGGCAGACCAGCAATACAATGTTATGGTTAAAGCATGTCGTCTCCATGATCTGTTGCGCATTTTATGCTTGAAAAAAGCTGACGAAGAGAATTTTTTTCTGCATGTTGAAGTTAACGAACAAGTTTTTGCTTTTCCAGGTTTGGCGCAGAGTTTAAGAAATCTAAGGGTTCTAGATTTCTCATCCATCCCTATAATCTTGTTTCCAGAGGGAATATTACAACTTGTTCATTTGAAGTATTTAGCGCTTCAGATTAGAGATGGTGGTCTTCCAGCTTTAATATCCAACCTTTGGAACCTAGAAACATTAATAATATCATCAAGGACCATTGATTTTTTTTTCAACTTATATATCAAATAACTTTGGAGTGCGATAACTGTTATTATATAGAATCTTTTGGCTGTGGGTTGGAGATTATTGAGTTAGAATGTCCAACCAAAAAAAACAAAAAGAACAATGGAATGGTGGTGGTGTTCTCTGGAGGTAGTGGCAGGGGAAGTCAATTAAACTGGCCAGAAATAATTGGGGAATGGTGGTGTTCTCTGGAGGTACTGGCAGGGGAATGCTCTTCCATTATGCCTTGTGATATTGATACGTTTTGTTTTATATTTTTTTTCTTTAGTGAATTGTTTCGAGACAGGGCATGTATATTAAGTGCTCTCGGTGGCTCTTGTATGCAGTCAGATATGTCAGGTCATGTGTTTAAATGGTATACACTGAGCGACGCTTGGTATATTTGCTGAGACGAACCAAGTATGAAGTCTGGTATATATGGTTCATCACTTCATTGTCATGCCATGGCAAATAGAGTGACTTAAATGTAGAGAAGCAAACCCATGTAAAACTCTTTAAAATTATGGGCTTTGAGCAGTGGAACAATGACTTCTTTGGGCAGAGAATCTTATATTCTGTAAGCATAATGCTTCTCTGCTCTGGGGTCTCTTGGTATGCTGGACAGAATCGAGAAGCAATAATTTTCCACCAATGCCCACATAGAATGGACTGATTATTAGTGTTGTTAAAAGATGATTGTCATTTCGCAGGAAGACTGATGTGGCATTCAAGACCAGACTTTATAATCTGGGCAAAGAGAAGAGATATCTGATTGTATAATAAATGAATTACAGCATTACTACACTAGTCCTTATAACCATTCCCTAACCTTTAAGTGTTACAAGAATAAGTTTGCGAAGATGGATGTGTCGAAAAATCAAAAAGGATATAATTAAAAATTGTAAATTTGTGATAGCATAGAAGTACCGTCATAAGAAGATAAATAAATAAAGAATCGACTTAAGTGGTTTCGGCATTTTTATAGAAAGACTTAGTATCCACTATTGAGAAAGAGTGATCTGGTGAAACATACCATTAGTAGGTGGTAATGAAATTGTTTTATTGTTAAGTATTATTCTGGATTGATACAAAAAAGGACAAGATCGATATTAGTTGTAGGAATGTTGATGGACCTTGTTTCTCCTTTATTCACTTCAGCATTGTATTCATAGTTTGCTTAGGGCGGATCATTCATATAGGTGGCAAATCAACTAAGTTTACCTAAGAGCTGTTATTATTATTATTATTTTTTTTTTTGTGTGCTAATATCCTATGGTCATGACTACCATTCATTTAGTTTCGGTGCAAACTTTAAACAATATTAGTTGTCAAAGAATTCGTAAATGAATATTACAAGCTAAATTGGTATTCATCAACAAAGCAAATAGAACCATAGAATTCAATTGCTAAAACTCCAAGAAAAAATTAGAAAAAAAATAGTACCTAGAAAAACGTTGTTGACTATATTAGTATAGAAAATTGTATCCCACAAAAAATAAATTAAAATTATAATACAAAATTATTCATGTGTTGTGAGATCCCAAATTTTTAGAAGTAGTTTAAGTATAAAATATTAAGAGTTTTGATGTGAAAGTATAAGGAATATTTAAGTTTTATGGTTGATGTATATAATAAGTGAAATAAAGGGGAGCCCATGACATAGAAGGAGGAGGTCATCTACAAAGATAAGCTGAGTAAGGTTGAGTTGTTTACACCTCCAGTGGTATTTGAAACTCCTATTTCTGTGCACTTGTCTCTGAATACTCAAGTGGAAAACCTCAATGGTTGTAACAAACAGGTAAGGGGATAGTGGGTCCCCTTGCCTTAGACCCCTATCACTTGAGAAGAACCCAACTAATTCACCATTGATATTAACTGAGAATTTAGGAGTAGTGATACAGATTCTGATCCATTTTATGAAATCAGCTGGAAACTTAAAACTCCCATTGTGTCCAATATGAAATCTCAATCAATGGTATCAAAGGCTTTCATCAGGTCAACCTTGATTGCACATCTGGATGGCCCCTTGTTCTTGTGATAGTTTCTTAGCAATTCTTGTGTTATGAGGATGTTATCACTAATATACCTGCCAGGGAAAAAAAAATAGTCTGATTTGGGCTAGTGATGTCTTGCAGAACATATTTGAGAGTGAGAAGCACTTGGTTGATCATTTTCTCTAGAATCACATACGCTGAACTTGTACTGGCCTCTTCAGCCTTTTGCTTCCAATCCAATGCCTTCTTCTTCATCTCTTTGTCTCTCTCTCAACCCATCAACTCTCTCACAAGGCTCTCAATTTTATTTCTCTTAGCATCATTGTCTATCTCCATGCCAATACCCCATTGAGTGCAGCAAAACCAACAATTGGTTTGTTGATTGGCAAAAAATGGCCAACAGATCATTGGCACTCCGACACTTATGCTTTCAAGAGTTGAATTCCACCCATTGTGAGTTAAGAATCTTCCAATTGCCAGGTGGTCGAGAACTTCATTTGTGCTAACGGTGTGAAGCTAAAAACGTCATTTGGAATGACGTCTTTAAAAGTGTCATTCCAAATGACGATTTAGGAGAATAAATTCAATTTTTATTTTCCTAAATCACATATCCTTAATCACTTTCAGATTTTCAAATCCATATACTCAGATCCCTCTCTGCACTCCTCCAACTAGTCAGATCCCTTTATTCGACGACAACGACCTCTTCGACGAAGAAGACCACTCCGGCGTTGATGATGGGGGTTTTATGGTAGCTTCGGTGGAGCTTTGACGGCGGTAATATGTGCTCCGTGGTGGGGGTCGCCTGATATAAGCTTCTTCATCGTTGCTTTGATATATTTGGTATAAATTTGAGTTTTGATTTTTATTCTGTTTTCACCCTAATGGTATAAAATCAGTATGACTCAGTGTTTCTTCAGTGGTGCTTAGATTAATTTTACATGGCGACTGTCCCCGAAAAAGATGAAAATAGGGCCGGAGTAGGGATGTCAGTGGACCGAAGCGGGGGCGGGGGGTATAGTCTCCATCCCCGTACCCGCTTAAAAAAACTTCGTCCATCCCCGGTCCACCCCCGTTAGCGGGTATAGTTTTCATCCCCATCCCCGTCCGCGGGTAAATTTCTAATCCCCGTCCCCGTCCCCGTCCCCGCTTTCCCCGTACCCGCCCAAGCCCAAGCCCAAGCCCAAGCCTAAGCCCAAGCCCAAGTCCAAGCCCAAACCAACATAATCCAAAATAAATCCAACATTTTAAACTGCATGCCAGCTACCTAGTGAAATTCTCCACCTTCATCCAAACTTGATACCAAGACAAATATTAAACACAACATATGCTGAGTTTCAATGAAAACATAAAACAACAAACATTTATTACCCTTGGCAATAATCTAAACTTTAGATGAATATTTTGTTTCCATGCACAGTGCTTGTGGTTTAAATTGATTTGATGTTAATCATCCCCATACATGCCCTCCTCATTTTAGTCTTCCACTTGGCGTATCAGTCTTAGTTCATATTCACCTGCCATTGTTATGTACCTCACCCATGGAAGTGCCTGGTATCCACTCTTTTCAATAATTTTAAGATATCGAACCTGTCAAATTTATCCCCAAAAAAACGTTTGCATCAGCAATGGCTAATCATGTCTCCAAAAAACCACCCAAAGTGCAAGATATATCGGTGAAATAGCATAATTTCTTTACTTAAAGGGTTTGAACAAGAATCAAATGCATAATGAGAGGTATAAGTCTCTTTATGATCTAATTCTCGGCCTTCCTATCTTGAGGACCTCCCTCACAGTTTTTTTTTCAAGTACCTCAAGAGTGTTAACTAAGCTGCCATTGTAAACTTTGGGTTGGATATACTGTACTAATAACAGATAACACTACCTAGTCAAGAGCCATCATTCTATTTGCTATAATAAGAATATTTGCTTTCATTCCGAATAAATGCGAGATAAAGAGGAGTATATTGGTGGCAGGGTTAGTTTTCAACACATTAACAACAACTTAAAAATAAAAAATTTACGCATTTCTCATATTTAACAAAGTCCAAGTAAATTTGTAAGATTTCCAAGCTCGTATCTAAGTAGAAAATTTCTGCTATCACCTATGAAACCATTCCTCTAAATGGAATGAAATTTGATTCTTACATATTAAAAAACCTGGAGCAACATCCAAAAAGCTTCATATGATCTAAAATAAATGTCATCTGCATGTAAGCCACAAGATTTTGACAAGGCGGGATACAAGTTTTCAAAGATTTTACAGAGATCAGGAGAGAATGATGCCTTTATAAGCATAAATAATATGGTCTGAGCTACAAAAGGAAAGATGTACTAATATAGCCAACTGAAAATGTCTATAAACTTACTGTAATGCTTAAGTTGCGAACCAGAAGATGCAGGCCCATCGGATTTCCACCATGAAAAAGTGTTGGGAGATTAGCAAATCGAAGAGACCCTTTGATTCTCAGCAGCCCATAGAAAAATTAACCAAATTCAATCAAGAACTCAACATTGAACTTACAGAGAGAGGAGAATCGATGTTCTCGAGCTTCGATACCAGCTTCGAGCTTCAATACCAGATTGTCAAGGAGGCGGGCGGCTGAGCTGTTGAGGGCTGAGTGCAGGCTGTGCAGCAATCAACGATTGAGAGAGAGAGAGAGATGAGTCGATGGTGGAGGCGGCTGATAGAATAAGTTAGGCTTAGGGCTTTTAACTGAGAGTGTTTATATATATATATATATATATTTTTTTTTTTTAACGGGTAACGGGGACGGGGCGGGGGCGGGGCGGGGGTAAGGGTAAGTCCATCCCCGCCTTCATCCCCGCACGGGTTTATACGGGTATCCCCGTATACGTCCACTGTCCAATACGTATAGTCCATCCCCGGTCCAAACGGGGCGGGTTTGGACGAATACCCGTCTTTCCCCGGTCCACTGCCATCCCTAGGCCGGAGGGTTTGATGATACAGGAAACATGGAGTTCAATTAGTCATGTCATGTGGGCCATCACTAAATTATCGTTCCAGTAGCCAGAAAAATCACTGGCCACAAATCTGGCTTGACTCAACTGCAGCGATTGGGAACTGGCCGCTTCACATTCATTGGACAATTGAAGTTCTTCTATGAACAAGCACCTGATCCCATGAGAAGCTTATGATCTGCTCTCTCGCTCACCACTGTTGCCCTCGGAAGCTATTTGAGCTCTTTGCTGGTGACCATTGTTACGGTTATCAGTACTCTCCGGTGATTGATACAAGGAGTGACACCATCATACAATATAAGCAAGTCTGTCCTACACGCGTTTCTGAGTTTTATTTGCTTTTCACCAATGGTGGTTTAATCACTTAAAAATTCACTCTATCATTCATCAGTTTCTTTATCTTATGTGAAACATACAGTTAAATTCTAGTACAAAGACTATAGATTGTTAATGTTTATGCAATTAGAGAGTGCTGAAAGAAAAGGAAATGCATACTGCCACGTTCTCTGTCTACTACAAAAGATATAATTGACGCTTATAACACAGAGTTGGGATTCTTTGAGTTCTTGGGCTGCTAAGGAGCGGAGAGGAAACGTCATTTGGAGTGATGTTTTTAAAAATGTCATTTCAAGTAACGTTTTCTACCCAAAATTTTTTTTGTTTACCGTCATTCTGAATGACGTCTTTAAAAACGTCATTAGAAATGACGATTTTAATAAAAAAAAATTCAATTTGAAATCATCATTTTAAATTACGTTTTGACTCATGAATGCGTCATTCTAAATAACGTTTTTAAAAATAGACTGATTTTGAGAAATAAGTTTAAAACAGACTGAGTTTGGAAATAAAGTTGGTGGAGAGGCTAGGTTTGGTCAAAAACTCATTTAAATGGTCATGACATGTTTAGAGAAAAAACAAATCACAACTCCCTAGATTAAACTAGACAGAGCACATGATGAATATAACACCAAAAGACACAATTTCAACTACTTTTAAGTCTTTGTTGAAAACGTGTTCTTCTGGAATGAGTAATCAACAGAGGCTTGATGTATACAATGATTCTCTATCTCGTCATATACTTAATAGTCATATACTTAATAACTGAACAAAATGAACATAACTAAGCTCTGATACCAATCGATAGACTTTGTTGAAGAATTTAATCTTCTTATTTTGCGTAACAAAATTGAATACTTCGAGAACAAGAAATCCAAAATTCGAATTCTCTATAGAGGGTGATGATGCAAAAATCAATTTTTGCACAAGATCAACAGTCAAGTATATAAATGGGTGCAATTAATGAGCAATAAACAGACAATCAATGATAAAGCAGCAAGTATAGGGTGAACACAAAGATATAGTGGTTCGATCCGGGTGATCTACTCCACTCTTAGGAACGACAGCAGTGGCCTGAGGTGTTTTATTGATGTATAATATAACCGGGAGAGTTCACTCCCAGGAATTACAATGCCCTTAGGGAGATATAGAGAGATGTGTAGAGGTTTCAAAGTGTCCCCATCACATGGTGAGGACTTACATTATATAGGTTTACCAAAGTGGTGAGGCGGTCACTATAATTTAGTAAGTACAGTTATGGTAGGATTCTACCACTTTGGTAAGCATAATTATGGTAGGATTCGATCTCCGTATCCCGATATTCTTTCCCTCGTGGTTCTTATTCAGTCAGAGGAGAATTCTGTGCTAGATTGACTTGAGCCTGGGTTTGGACTTAAGTTAGAGTGGGCTGAACTTGAATTGGTGTAACAGGGGTCAAGAAGGCGAAGGAGGACCAGGGAGGCAAGCATTGGGCGACGCCCATTTGAAGACCATGTGGGCGACGCCCCCTTGGGGTACCCTGGGCGACGCCCACTTGGGCCCCTTGGGCGGCGCCCCCCATTTGGGGGTCCTTGGTGTT
The DNA here is from genome assembly GCA_951799425.1 of Ilex aquifolium. Taxonomy (NCBI): domain Eukaryota; kingdom Viridiplantae; phylum Streptophyta; class Magnoliopsida; order Aquifoliales; family Aquifoliaceae; genus Ilex; species Ilex aquifolium. Next base: position 19,452,396 of record OX637407.1, on the reverse strand, counting down.
GCCTCTTCGTTCCTTTGGTGCTTTGGCCTTCCTTTTGATGGGCTGACCCAGCCTCGATTTGGGCCTTCCTTCGGACTTTCTCGATTTATTTTATTGGGCTTGGCCCAGTCATATTTGGGCTCATATGTCCCACATACCCCAAGCTTCTGATTTTTACGAAAAGAGAGGGTTGAGGGCATGTGCTTCGTCTTCATCTGAGTGAACGAGAATTTTCTTGTTCTCCACGGCACCTCTTCATTCTCGGGGATCCTTCATTCTTGCTGATCTTACCGGTGTATTTTTCCAGTTTCCCAAAGCTTCTTCAAGAAACTATCTTGTTGAGCTTCTTTAGGAAGCTATTCACCAAGCTTCTCCAAGAAGTTACTTGCCAAGCTTATCCAAGAAGCCACTTGCCAAGCTTCCTTAAGAAGCTTTACTTCCTCTATTTAAAGGCTCCTTCAATGAGTTACTGTTCATTTTTATTCCTCCCCCTTACTCTCATTCCTCTCCTTTGATTTGTCCTTCTTGAATCATAAAAAGACTCATGGAGACTAGGAGCTCACGAAAATATTGAGAGGGTCTTCGTGGTGATGGAGGCGGTGCCCAGGGTGGAGGTGCAGTGGGTGGCGCCTGATGAGTGAGTTTTATACCTACGAATTGAGTACTTTCGGCTTGAGGAATTTGTAAGTTTTCAATTATTTTATGTTCGTTTTTATTTGTTTTGTGTGTTTTGATGTTATTTTGTAGGGATGATCATTTAAAAGGAATCATGATCATTTGGGAGAAAACAAGGTCAATTTGGAGCCAAAATGTTAGATTTTTGAAGAGGAAGCAACAAGGGCATTTTAGGCTTAATTGGGGGGGCGCGCCCCTGCGCTGATTTTGGCGCAGCTACGCTTGTGATGGAAGTTGGACGCGAATTAGGACTCGTTTTTGACCTGAAATTGGACTCTAATGCCTCTTATGTCCTAGGGTTTGAGGGGAATATAAAAATACTGATTTTGGGGGCTGAAAAGAGGGAAGAAGACCAAGAATTGATAGAAAATTGAAGGCAAGATTCGAAGAAACGGATACGAAGAAAATCGGACTTAAAGACTAGAGAGGGATTGAAGATTGCAACTAAGTTTTCATTCTTTTCCCTTACTTTTACTTCTTGATTTTCTAAGATGTTTAATTTGAGATGTTTTTCAATTACATTATGAACTAAATTTTTATTAAGATTGCAACGGAACCTAATGTCTAGTTAAATTGACCTACTCTCGTTTCTAGTTTTTGTTGATCTTATATGAGTTGTTTGTCATATTTTGTGTTTAATATATAATTGTTTGGCCAGCAATTAATTTGATAACTTAGATGAAATTGGAAGATGAATTCTAGGTTTAGATCTGAATATGATGATAGGATAGAAATATATCTATATGCGATGTGTAACTTTTATGAGAGTTTGAACTTAATGAATCTATTCCAGCTTATTTTGCATAGGAATATAGCAATGTAATTGGGAGAGATATGCTTATCTAACTATCGGAAGAGGTTTGATAAATAACTTTGAAGTCTCAGTTAACAACTTATTTGGATCAATTAACTGGAAAAAGAGTGAAAAGATTTATACGAAGCATTAGAGGAAGTTGTAATCTTAACTTCTTCTATCCGTTAAATTCAATCTTTGATTATTAAGTTTAGATTTAGTTTTAATTTAGTCATTCCATAGTTAATTACAGTTGTTTAAATAAAATTGAATTGATATAAAGTTAGTATTTAGAATTTATTAGTAATAATTCTTCGTGGGAACGATACTCTACTTATCACTTTATTACTTGTTGATCGTGTATACTTGCACGTAAATTGTCAATACCAAATTCGGACAAGTTTTTGACGCCGTTGCTGGGGAATTATTCTAGTAATTATTTCAATATTAATTTCAATCAGTTTGATCTTAGTTTCAACTTATTTAATTTTATGTTTTAATTGTTTTAATTTTCTGTTTCAATTGTTTTTGCAAGCACTCTTGAATTTTGTATGCAAACAAGATCTACAGGTCAGGAGCTACTACCGTACGAAGACGAAATCGAAAGAAGGCTCCGAAACTTGAGAAAACAGTGTCAAGTAAACAACCAAGAAACTATGGCAGAAGATGAACAGAAATCGTTAAGGGATTATGCTATGCCGCTTGTGACGGAAATACAATCGAGCATTCAAATACCCGCAATTCAAGCAAACAATTTTGAGATCAAGCCGGGTACCATTCAAATGATTTAGAATTCAGTGCAATTTGGGGGTTTGCCTAATGATGACCCAAACGATCATTTTGTGAGTTTTCTGGAGATATGCGACACATTCAGATACAATGGGGTTTCTGAAGATGCGATTAGACTCCGACTTTTCCCTTTCTCACTTCGTGATAAGGCGAATAGTTGGCTGCATTCATTGTCGTCGGGTTCTATTACTATGTGGTCAGATTTAGCTCAAAAATTCTTAGCTAAATTCTTTCCACCAGCTAAAACTGCAAGAATGAGGAATGACATCACTTCATTCTCACAGCTTGATTCTGATACTCTCTATGAAGCTTGGGAGCGATTCAAACACTTACTCCGAAAATGCCCTCACCATGATATTCCTAATTGGTTGCAAGTTCAAACTTTCTACAACGGGTTGTTTAGTGCTACTCGAACTAGTATCGATGCAGCTGTAGGTGGGCCATTAATGGAGAAAATTTTCGATGAAGCATACGAGTTATTAGAGACGATGGCTGCAAACAATTATCAGTGGCCTTCTACAAGGATCAATCAGCAAAAGGTAGCATGAATTTATGAAGTTGATGTGGTTACTGCATTGGCTGCACATGTTGCTACATTGACAAAGAAGATTGATGTTTTAGGAGTGCAACCTATTCAGAGTGTGGCATTTGTTTGTGAATTGTGTGCCGGGAACCATCCGAGCAATCAATGTACAATTAGTCCAGAGTCGGTGCAATACATTGGTAACCACAACAGGCAGCAATATAACAATAATTCCAACAATTATAACCCTGGTTGGGGGACTCATCCGAACTTTTCTTGGAATAATAATCAAGCCCAACCTTCTGCTCCAAGACAATCATACCCACCAGGTTTTCAGAATCAAGCTCCACCACAGCAGGAAAAGAAGTCAAATTTGGAGGAGCTGCTTTCCAGGTACATATCACAAAGTGAGACAATGATGAATAGTATGGAAGTATCAGTCCGAAACTTGGAAAACCAAATGGGTTAGCTTGCTAATGCCATTAACAACCGACCTCAAGGCACTCTACCTAGTGATACGGAGATCAATCCTAAGAGGTAAGATAAGGAGCACTGCAATGCTATTACATTACGAAGCGGAAAAGAGTTACCTGAGGTTGTTGGTGGAACTCCAAGACAATCACATGGAGATGATAGTGAGGGTAAAGAAATAAAAGATAGCAGAAATGTGAACCATGAAAATAAGGAATGTGATCCAGTTGTAAATTCTAATAGAGGCAATCCGAGACCTATTGTGCCTCCCGTGCCGTTTCCACAACGTTTGCAGAAACAGAAGTGGGATAAGCAGTTCTCTAAATTCTTGGAAGTGTTTAAGAAACTTCAAATAAATATCCCTTTCGCGAATGCATTGGAGCAAATGCCTAGCTATGTGAAATTTTTGAAGGAAATCTTGTCAAAGAAGAGAAAATTAGGCGATTTTGAGACAGTGGCACTTACGGATAAGTGCAGTACTATTCTTCAAAAGAAGCTACCACCAAAGCTCAAAGATCCGGGTAGCTTTACAATTCCATGCATAATAGGCAGACAGTTTTTCAGGAAAGCGTTGTGCGACTTGGGAGCTAGTATTAACTTGATGCCACTCTCAATTTATCAGCAATTGGGTTTGAAGAAAGCGAAGCCTACTAACATCACATTACAGCTTGCAGATAGATCACTCACTTATCCAAGGGGCATAGTTGAGGACGTTCTAGGTAAAGTGGATAAGTTCATTTTTCTAGCGGATTTCATAGTCTTAGATTGTGAAGAAGATAAAGAAATTATTATTCTTGGGCGACCATTCTTAGCAACGGGGAGAACACTTATCGATGTACAGAATGGTGAGCTAACGATGCGAGTCCAAGATCAAGAGGTTACATTCAATGTATTTTCAGATATAAAATTTCCAGAGGAAGTGAAAGAATGCTTTCGGGTTGATGTGGTTAATAAGACAATGAATGAGGTATTTGTAGGAAGCTGTATTTCAGATCCCCTTGAGAACGCCAAGTTATATAAAGAGAAGTTAAAAAGGTGGTATGATAAGCAGATCATTGAGTAGAAGTTTGAGCCAGTGTTTCCGCATTGAGCGAGTGAAGTTGAGGAAGACAATTCAAAGAGAACTTTCAAAGTAAACGGGCAGAGACTGAAGCACTATTGGGGTGGCGACATTGATCCTCAAAAGACCTCAATTACCCTTGCCGACCCGGGATGAAACAGGGAGTAGTCAAGCTGATGACTATAAAACAAGCGCTATTTGGGAGGCAACCCAAAGTTTAGCTTTTAAATTTTATTTCATGTTTATGTCAATTTAGTTTTTTTTTAGATTATTAGTGCATTTTATTTAGTGAGTAAATTGCTTGTAGGTACCAAGGATCGAAAAGAAATAACAAAAAGGGTGAAAGGAAGGAAATAAGGGAGTTTGAACATACAAAAAAAAGGAGTCAAGATCAAAATTTCAGTGCAGCTGCGCCCATTTCAGAGCCCCAGCGCTAATTTTCTGACCAGGCAGCGCCCCTGCGCGCCCAACCAGCCTCCAAACCAGCCAGGCAGCGACCCTGCGCGCCCAGCCAGCGCCCAGTCTCTGCCTAGACAGCGCTGATCCAGCGCCCAGGTGCGCCCAAGCTGTCTGAACAGCTTCCAAAACTGCTCCAAAACCCAGATTTTCAGCATCCAAACATCAAAAACAGCTTCCCAACTCAGATTTTTAGCTTTAAAAACGCTCCAAAAACAGCTCCTAATTCAGAATTTCAGCATTAAAAAAAAAATAATCAGCCTTCAGCTCTACATACATGAACAACAAGCCAACCAAATCAACTCCTATCACTCCCAAAAATTACATACACCCCAACTCTTATTCACCCAAAATTCCATTCAATCATCTTGAATCTCTCAACCTCTTTACTCAACAATCTTGCAACTCAAGTGGCATCAATGAGTATCAACTAGCACCAAGGAATTGTCCATTCTCCATGGGCAAAGATTAAGCTTTGCAACGTGAGTTTCCTAGTCCACCTATATTTCCCGAATACACTCCCGACCCAGTGGACGATGAGGACACTGAAGATGATGCCACCTAGCGAAGTCTCAGGGAGGTTCTCTGTCTCATTTTTTTTTACATTGAGGACAATGTTTAGTTTAAGTTTGGGGGTGTTTTCTTATTTGCATTTGCATTATTAGGTTTGCATTTAGATAGCATATTTTTTTGCTTGTTTTAGTACAATTTGGGCAATGGGTTGAGTGAATTTGATTATGGCCAATGATGAAATGGATTAATTGTTAATTCAAGGAAAATTGATGAACATGTTGAGTTTGTAGTTTAACATACTAGTTGGTTTTACACTGGTTATGATTTTTTTTTCATGCATGAGCACATATCTATCTGTTTGGTTAATTATCATTTAGAAAATTTATTTGGCTAAGTGCTTGTAGGAGATATCAGTGAAACTCTAGAAAATTTATTTAAGCATCATTCAAAGCAAGTTTAGGCATTCATATAAGTTTGGGGGAAATATTGGTTATGATGGGATAGTATAAAAAAAATTAATAATAGGAAGACAAGAACAAGAAAGGGACATGTGGTGAGTAGAGATGGAGCGTAAAACACACTCGTTCAAGAAAAGGCGAGATGGAGCATAAAACGCACTTGCTCAATAGAAGGTGAGATGGAGTATAAAATGCACTCACCAAATGAACGAAAAAGAAGAAAAGAGAGAGAGAAAAAAAAAATTTGTACCTTCTGATTATATGTTTTGCCTTGATTAGCAGAGGTTGATGTGAAACGTAAGTTCATAGAGTTGATATTGAGTATCTTTTATGGAGCGCTTGACTACGTAAATTTATCTGGGTGATGGCTAGTTTAACCAGTTAGAATATGCACATGTATTTAAAGGGGCATGAGCGGAGGTAAAATTAAGGAGTATGTTGAGCTGTTGGACTTTGCATTGTTTTGAAGTTTCCCGTGAATTATTATTTGTAGTAACTTTTGGGGCCATTATTCAAATTCATATTGATCCATTGTTTGAGTAGTTGTTAGAATTAATTTTTATAGTTTTTGTTCTTAGTATTTTGCTTGAGGATAAGCAAACATTTAAGTTTTGGGGTATTTGATGAGTGAGTTTTATACCTACGAATTGAGTACTTTCGACTTGAGGAATTTGCAAGTTTTCAATTATTTTATGTTCATTTTTATTTGTTTTGTGTGTTTTGATGTTATTTTGTAGGGATGATCATTTAGAAGGAATCATGATCATTTGGGAGAAAACAAGGTCAATTTGGAGTCAAAATGTTGGATTTTTGAAGAGGAAGCAACAAGGGCATTTTAGGCTTAATGGGGGGGGGGGGGGGGCACGCTCCTGTGCCAAAACCAGCGCCCCTGTGCCACAAGGGCAGTAAATCAGCGCCCCTGCGCTGATTTTGGCGCAGCTGCGCTTGTGATGGAAGTTGGACGCGAATTAGGACTCGTTTTTGACCCGAAATTGGACTCTAATGCCTCTTATGTGCTAGAGTTTGAGGGGAATATAAAAATACTGATTTTGGGGGCTGAAAAGAGGGAAGAAGACCAAGGATTGATAGAAAATTGAAGGCAAAAATAGAAAAAACCGACACGAAGAAAATCGGACTTGAAGGCTAGAGAGGGATTGAAGATTGCAACTAAGTTTTCATTCTTTTCCCTTACTTTTACTTCTTGATTTTCTAAGATGTTGTTTAATTTGAGAATGATGTTTTTCAATTACATTATGAACTAAATTTTTATTAAGATTGCAACGGAACCTAATATCTAATTAAATTGATCTACTCTCGTTTCTAGTTTTTGTTGATCTTATATGAGTTGTTTGTCATATTTTGTGTTTAATATATAATTGTTTGGCCAGCAATTAATTTGATAACTTAGATGAAATTGGAAGATGAATTCTAGGTTTAGATCTGAATATGATGACATGCGTCTGGTTAATTCTTCTTAGGATTGAATTGCTGGGTTTGTGTATAGGATAGGAATATACATATATGCCGTGTGTAACTTTTATGAGAGTTTGAACTTAATGAATCTATTTCAACTTATTTTGCATAGGAATATAGCAATGTAATTGGGAGAGATATGCTTATCTAACTATCGGAAGAGGTTTGATAAATAACTTTGAAGTCTCAGTTAACAACTTATTTGGATCAATTAACTGGAAAAAGAGTTGAAAGATTTATACGAAGCATTAGGGGAAGTTGTAATCTTAACTTCTTCTATCCGTTAAATTCAATCTTTGATTATTCAGTTTAGATTTAGTTTTAATTTAGTCATTCCATAGTTAATTCCAATTGTTTAAATAAAATTGAATTGATATAAAATTAGTATTTGAAATTTATGAGTAATAATTCTTCGTGGGAACGATAATCTACTTATCACTTTATTACTTGTTGATCGTGTATACTTACATGTAAATTGTCAATACCAAATTCGGACAACAAGTTTTTGCCCGTGTTGGAGGTGCAGTGGGTGGCGCCTATGTTGGAAGTGTAGTGGGCGGCGCCCATGGTGGGAGTGGGAGAGGCGACCCTTTAGCTAAGTCCTAGTCTCTTGGCAGTGTTCTTGGGTGAAGTGAGGATGACTCCTGTACGAGGGAGAGAGAGCAAAAGGATCGGTGTAAAGGAGGTGGAGGCAGCGCCCCAGGGCCTGCCATGGGCGGCACCCAAGGGGCTGCTTCCGTGAATGTTGGTGGTGGCGAGAGTACTTTTGGAATTCTTGGCCCACGATTGGGTATGAGCAAGGAGGCTTCAGTCAATCCTTTCAGCATACTAGGAGGGACCCAAGGCGTTGGTGGGCAGCAAGGAGGGTCCTTCAGAGAGACAAGCGATGCCTCAAGCATCTCAGGCGGCACCCATGGTGCACTGGGCGGCGCCCCAGACTCCTCAGGAGGCAACTCAGGCGTGGTGCAGTCCCCGCTTCGCGAGTCTAAGAAGCGGTCGATCACCGATTTGGGTAGAACTAGCTCTCGAGGTATGTTCCCAGTATTCTTTTCATTCTTCTATTCACACAATTATTTTTCTCTAGCAATGTTCTGAACTTGCTTTCGCGGGTGCTCACTCAGTCGAGAAGGAGACTGTTGGGCACTCCGATAAAGGTCCGGGTACTAAGGCAGACAATGTTTCCAATGTAGCTTCTATACTTAGTTTATTTGATTGTGATGAAGATGTTGCTGCCATAATGTTTTCATACCATATTCCACCCTGCGTGACTTGCCGTCATGCTAAGGCCGATGAGACTGCATGCTGTGACTCTCTGGGCGAGATGACTGTCTACGAGGGCATGTTGGAGGCGGGTCTACGGTTTCCTATTCCTGGGCCAATATGTCGGGTTCTCGGGCACTTGTCATTGGTTCCAAGAAGACTGGCTCCCAATGGTTGGAGGGTGATTTCTATATTTTTTGCATTGTGGCGGTTGGTGCACCTCGATACTGTCCCCCCGCCATTCGAAGAATTTCTAGCCATATATGTGCTTCATGAGAACCCTGCTCCCCACCAGGGGTGGTATCGCTTCGCCCCGAGATCGGGAAAGTTCATTACCGGGCTTACGTCCAATCTACATAAGTAGAAGAAGAAATTCTTCTTTGTCGGAGGCGAGTGGGCTTCCGAGTCCAATCGCGGCATGGTATCCACTCGATGGGATACAGTCCCCAAGACCAAGTAAGGTGAGAGTTTTACCGTTGACTTGTGTCTCAATCATCATGTATTTTTTCTCATAGTGCAACTGTCTCTTTACAGCTTCGCCGACTCTGTATGAGGATCAAGAGAGATTGCTTGAGATGGTTCGTGTCAATCCAACGAAAGAGTTTTCAGAGATTATGTTGGCATCTGGTATTTCTGTGGCTCCCTCCAGGCCGGGGAAGAGAGGTACTTGACTCCTCCTATTGAAAACACAATGTTGTAGACTTTTATCTTACACTGGCTTTGCAGGTTCATCCATTAATAGGTCGATAGTGGGGGAAGTCCTTACTTCTAGGGTGGCGTCCTTTCCTCCTCCTCCTTCCAAGAGGGCGAGGACTAGTGTCCCTCGTTCTTCTCAGCCAGGGCCCGTTGGACAGGTTGGTCTTATAGGGGCCGAGCTCGGTGATGCTCCTCCTCCCTCTTTAATTGATGCCTCCTCACTCCTAAGAGATTGCTCTAGCACCGCTACGGTGGTTGAGGCTCTGGCGCCATCTTCCGCCAAGACTGAGAACCCGCCAAGCTTTCCCACTTCGGGTGATGCCCCAACGTCTATGCTGCGGGATGTGATGCTGGCTAGAGAGAGACTTTGTGACTTTGTGATTTCATGACCGTCACAGAAGCCCAAGAAGTTGCCTCTCGAGGTCCAGTGGGTGTAGTTAATGCTACTGTGGAGGGCTTTGCATTGGTATATCTTGTATTCCTACTTCGCATCTTGGCTTTCTTTGCATTCTTTGGCTTAGTTCCTGACTTTCTTTGTACTTTTACCTTGGAATGTTTGTAGGTGGCCACTGTCTTGCCCTGTTTGTTTGATAACACCCTGAGTATTGGGGAGACAATCAGTGGCCAAGCAAGGGAGAGGCAGGCACGTGAGACTGTTGAGGAGCAGCTTAGGCTTGAGCGGTAGGCACAAGAGGATGCCGCAGAGCTTGCACGGCAGGCACGAGAGGATGCCGCTGAGGAGTTGAGGCGGGCGCAAGAGAGGGCTGCTCAAACTTGAAGCTAAACTTCGTGTAGCACTTGAGAGAGCTACCAAGGCAGAGGCTCAGAGGGATGCTGCTGAGAAGGGCAGGGCCGGTGCCTTCATTGATGGCTACGAGGAGCTCAGGAGGAAAGTCACAGTAGCATACCATTTCAATGACTTCTCTATCTTTCAGCCTCATGAGGCTCCAGAGACTGATGATGAGGACTATGTGAGTGGAGGCAGTGAGAGTCACTAGGAGTGTGGTGCTTTTGCATTTTTTGTTCCGTTGACAGACTATGTGTTAATTTTTGTAAAGAGTTCATGGACTTGAATGAAATACAATTTTTTTTTGAGAAAATGTTGAAAATTTTATTTCATCGTTCAAAGTAAATATTTGAAGGAAATCGACTAACATAGAAAATTAAATAACAAGGTAAATAGCCTAAACAGTGGACACCAACTCATGACTTACTGCCCCCAGCTACTGGTAGTATTTCTTTAGATGCTCTGCATTCCATGGATGGGCCAGGACCTTTCCTTTAAAATTCTGGATTTTGTAGGTACCCAACCTTACTACGTCCGTGACCGTGTAGGGTCCTTCCCAGTTGGGTCCCAGTTTTCCTTCCCGGGAGTCTTTGGTAGACAGGATGACCTTTTTTAGGACCATTTCCCCAAGTAAGAAGGACCGAGGCTTCACCCTCGAGTTGTAGTACTTGGTCATGCGACGCTTGTATTCTGCATTCCTGAGCATGACTATCTCCCTCTCTTCCTCCACCAAGTCGAGGTTGATGCAGAGGCCTTCCTCATTACTGGTAGGGTCATGATGCTGGACCCTAAGGGAGTGTACCCCGATTTCAACGGGTATCACTACCTCTGTCCTGTAGGCTAGAGAGAAAGGGGTCTCACCCGTAGGACTTCTTGGTGTGGTCCGATATGCCCATAGTACTCCTGGAAGTTCGTCTACCCACTTCCCTTTTGCAGCCTCCAATTTGGCTTTCAAGTTACTGAGTACGGTCTTGACAGTGACCTTTGCTGGCCCGTTCGCCTGTGGATGGGCGGGGCTGGAGTGGGGCTACTTGATCTGGAGGTTTGCACATAAACCATTAAGGAGTTTGTTATCAAACTGCTTGGCGTTGTCACTTACAATGACGTATGGTATTCCAAAGCGACAGACTAGACTCCTCCATATAAAGTCTTTTATCTTCTGGTCCGTGATTCTGGCTAAGGCTTCAGCTTCTGCCCACTTAGTGAAATAGTCGATGGCTATGACTACAAACTTGCACTAGCCTCGACTCACAGGGAGGGGACCTAGGATGTCGATCCCCCACATGGAGAAGGGTCATGGGCTTTGGATGGTTGTGAGCTCGTCGGGTGGCTGTCTCTGATCATGGTGGGCCAATAGAACCCCTGTCTAACTGCTTTATGGGCCAATGCACGCCCTCCCAAATGATTTTCACATATTCCCTCATGGATCTCCCTCATGGCATAGTCAGCCTCCTCGGGGGTGAGACAGCGGAGCAGTGGGAGAGAATGACTTTTCTTGTAGAGGGTGTTATGTAGGATGACATACCTGGATGCACTCATTCTCATTTGGCCTCCACCTGGCAGTCTGGGAGAGCGCCCTCTTCTAGGTAAGCTCGGATAGGAGTCATCCAGTTGGACTCTGAGGATGCGTAGTGGACCTTGTCCTCTTCTGGCTTGGTGGTACTAGGCTCGAATTGGTGACCTGTCAGTGCTGGGTCCATGAGTATGTTGTCAGGGGAAAACTTGGCGAGGGCGTCTGCCATAGCGTTCTCCTCTCGAGGCACGTGGTGAATTTCGAAGTAGACAAATTTCGTGAGTAAGGCTTGGACCACCGAGAGGTACTCTTGCATTTTTTCCTCTTTTGCTTTGAAGTGTCCCATCACCTGGTTGACTATGAGCTGCGAGTCACTGTAGGCTGTCAGGTTGAGGGCCTCCATCTCCAATGCCAGTTTCAAGCCTGATATGAGGGCCTCATACTCAGCCTGATTATTTGATGTGGCAAAGTGGAGGGAGACAGCGTACTTCAATGGAGTGCCATGCAGACTGATCAACACTAGTTCGGCTCCGCCGCTCTCGTTGGTGGAGGACCCATCAACATAGAGCTTCCAGCATGGGGTAGCAAGTGATAGGGGTGACACTTGGGTATAGGAGTGGGTGGCATGTGGTGTGGGCAGTGAAGGCAATGCCCTAGGCAAGTTGGGGGATGCCCTAGGCAGGTTGGGCAGCGCCCTAGGCCAGGTGGGCAGCGCCCTTGACAAGGTAGGCGGCGCCCCGGGCTGCCCAGTCTGCGGGGCTGCGTCCGGCTCCTCCTCTGGTTCGTGGATTTTTCCTTGAGGTGCATCTGGACTGGTCTCCTGGAGGGTGGAGTCAGTGTGCACTGAACAGACGGGCGCAGGGGGCGCCTAGTGCTTCCTCCTTAAACTCCTGCGGTGGGGTAGACTCGGCGATAAAGTCTGCAAGTGCCTGTGCTTTGATGGCAGCCTCGGCTAGTACTGCACATCGAATTCGCTCAACTCCACAGTCCACTTGAGTAGTCTCCCAGAGACATGAGGCTTCCCTAAAATCCTTTTGAGTGGTTGATCTATGACAACCACAATGGCATGGCTCTGGAAGTAGCGACGTAGGCATCTGGCTGCAGTGACAAGAGCGAGAGCCAATTTTTCAAGCTCTGAATACCTCACCTCTGCTCCCCGATAGGCTCTGCTTACATAATATACGGGCTTCTGGATGCCTCCATCCTCTCTGATGAGGACCGAGCTTATGGCGGAGGGTGAGGAGGAGAGGTAAATGTAGATAGTCTCTCCTGGTACAGTATGGGAGAGAAGTGGCAGTTTGGCGAGGTAGGCCTTAAGCTTCTGGAAGGCCTCCTCTTCCTCTGGGATCCACTAGAAAGACCTGTGAAGGATTTTGAAAAAGGGTAAGCACTTATCTGCAAACTTAGAGACAAACCTGTTGAGGGCTGCTATTCTCCCGTTAAGGCGCTGAACATCCTTTGTTGAAGCGGGGGACCTCATCTCCAAGACGACTCTGATTTTGTCGGGGTTGGCTTCAATACCCCTTTTGTGGACCATGAAGCCTAAGAACTTTTCTGAGCTGACGCCGAAGGTGCATTTTTCAGGGTTCAACTTCATCTTGTAGGTTCTCAGCACGTCAAAGGTCTCCTGCAGGTGTGCTACATGATCATCTGTTGCTGTACTTTTCACCAACATGTCATCTACATAGACCTCCATCGTCTTTCCAATCTGGGTCTCGAACATCTTATTGATAAGGCGCTGATATGTGGCTCCGGCGTTCTTAAGCTCGAAAGGCATTACCCTATAACAGTAAGTACCTCTCGGGGTGATGAATGAGGTTTTCTCCTGGTTTGGAGGGAACATACTGATTTGATTGTACCCGGAGTAGGCGTCCAGAAAACTCAGGAGTTCGTGTCCAGCAGTGGCGTCAATGAGGAGGTCGATGCGTGCGAGAGGATAGCTATCCTTGGGGTAGGCTTTGTTGAGCTCCGTGAAGTCCACATAGAGGCGCCACTTTTCAATGGTCTTTGTTACCATCACCACGTTGGATAGCCAGTTGGGGTAGGCTACCTCCCTCACTGATCCATTTGTCAGCAGTTTGTCTACCTCATCCTCCATGGCTTGCCCTCTTTCAATACTTACACTTCTCAACTTCTGGCGGACAGGCTTGTATGCGAGATCAACATTGAGCCGGTGGGAGGCTACTTCAGGGTCAATGCCCTCCAAATCTTCGTGGGACTAGACGAAGACGTCTGTGTTTCGCCTGAGGAAGTCTACCAAGGAAGATGTCTGCTTCTGGGAGAGTGAGGAGCCCAGGTAGACTTTCCTCTCTAGAAGGCTGTCATCTAGCATTACTAGGCAGAGCTCCTCCGCTGGTTCACCCCTCTCTAGGGTACTGTCGTCTCTCGGGTCAGGGGCTTCGACTTGGAGAGTCTCGTGTGGTCTCCTGGCCCTCATGGAGGCCACATAGCATTCTCTGGCCGAGACTTGGTCTCTCCTAATTTCCCCAATCCCGTTGAAAGTTCGGAAGCGGAGGAGAAGTTGATAGGTTGATGGCATTGCCCGTAGGGCGTTGAGGGCAGGACGTCCAAGTATTATGTTGTAAGCAGAATGACAATCAAGTACAAGAAAGTTTACCATGATAGTAGAGCTCCTCGGTGCAGTCCCCGCTGTGACAGGTAGGGTGATAGATCCCAGGGGATGGACTCTCTTTCCTGAGAAGCCAACCAAATGAGTCTTGACTTGTTGTAGTCTCTCTCTACCGAGGTGAAGGCTGTCGTAAGCTGTTCCAAAGAGGATGTCGGCTGAGCTTCCGTTGTCGACCAGGATCTTCCTGACCTGGTAATTGGCCACCATCAAGGTCAAGACCAGAGGGTCATCATGTGGGACCTGGATCCCTTCAAGGTCTCTGTCTGAGAAGGTGATGACCTCTTCTTCCCCACGTCGAGGTGTCTTCATTGGGCGAGAGTCATGTGACTCTGTCTGTCTGGCTTTCCAGGCATGCGCCTTCCTGGCGGAGTTGGAGTCACCTCTTCCTCCTAACCCTCTGTGATGGTCTGAATCTCACCGAGGGGCTGTTGGCGCTCGCGTTCCTCATGTGGTGGAGCTGGTCCTCTACCAGCAACATATTGCCTCAGTTGACCTCGCTGAATAAGTTCCTCAATCTGTTTCTTCAACTAGAAGCAGTCGTCTGTGTCATGACTGTGGTCGCGGTGGAAGCGACAGTACTTGTTGGGATTCCGACGCTTGGGGTCGGACTTCATTTTTTTGGGCCAACGGACGGCGGGCTCATCCTGTATCTGGAACAGGATGTGCTCCACTGAGGCGTTGAGTGGTGTGAAGGGATGTCGGTCTCTCGGAGGTAGTGGACCGAGACGGTCCTTCACAGGCACTCTGTCGACTTTCTTCCTCTTGTTCTCGGTCTCCTTCCTGTCTTCACTAGTTTTTTTCCTCTTCTCCTCTCCTCGGGAGGACTCACCCCGACGGGCCTTGGTGACGTCCTTAGCGTTCATGTATTTCTGTGCCCTGGATAGCAGTTCGGGCATGCTGAAGGGTGATTTCTTGAGGACTGAGAACATGAAGCTAGAAGTGCGGAGGCCGACGATAAAGACGGTGAGAGCTACCTTATCATCTGGCTCCTCAACCTAGATAATCTCCTCATTGAAGCGGGCAAGGGAGTATCTAAGGCTTTCATCTCTATCCTGCTTGATGGTGAGCAGGTGGGTCACTAGTTTCTGATGCCGGCGTCCCCCAATGAAGTGGGAGACGAAGGAACTGCTTAATTCTGCGAAAGAGCGGATGGAGGAGGGCCTGAGCTTGGAGACCCATTGGCAAGCAGATCCCTTCAAGGTGGTAGGGAAGACTCTGCACATAATCTCCTCAGACATGTTGTGGAGTTGCATGAGGGATTTGTACGTGTCGAGGTGGTCGAGGGGGTCTTTGGTGCCGTTGAAGATTTCGATGTTGGGCATCTTAAACTTCGAGGGCAGAGGACAATTGACAATATCAGCAATAAAAGGCGTATCAGTGCGTCTTACCAAGTAGTCCACGGTTTCAGGCGCCTACGCCTTGATGGCGTTGAGGGCATCACCAAGTTGATTTTTCACCTCCTTGATCTTTTCGTCCCAATGATTGGGGACCTCCTCAGTCGGATGGTGGTACTGGCTATCATGGTCTCCATATTGGCTTTCTCCATCTTCATGCTCCTGCACAGGTACGTGTGGAGGGGGTACACGTGAGCTCCATGCGCGCTAAGGAGAGACTGCTAGGCGAGGCGCGCTCTGGTATGGCCTTGGGGCATTCTGGCGAGGACCCCCATGGTGGGGGGCTGTCTGATGCCCAGAAGGAAGGGGTTTCTGCTCCTCTACTGTTGGAGGGAGTGGTGCTCCTCCTACAGGATGAGGGGCGACGCCCCCTTGGGGGAGCATTAACTGGATGATCTGCTGATTCTGTTTTACCAGTAACTGCATAGTCTGTAAGAGCTGTTGCTGTTGTCCAACGACGGGAGTTGCCGTGGCATAGGGTTCCAAATGTGCGAGGGGAAGCGGAGCCTCCTCCCGGTGGGCCGGGTTGTTGTCTCCGGGTTGTTGAGACCTCGATCTAGTAGTGATTGCCATGAATTGAAAGAGTAGGAAAGTAGTAGAAACTTAGTCGTTCCCACAGACGACGCCAAACTGATGATGCATAAATCGATTTTTGCATAAGATCAACAGTCAAGTATATAAACGGGTGCAATTAATGAGCAATAAACAGACAATCAATGATAAAGCAGCAAGTATGGGGTGAACACAAAGATATATAGTGGTTCGGTCCGGGTGACCTACTCCACTCTTAGGAATGGCAGTGGTGGTCTGAGGTGTTTTATTGATGTATAATAGAACCGGGAGAGTTCACTCCCAGGAATTACAATGCCCTTAGGGAGATATAGAGAGATGTGTAGAGGTTTCAAGGTGTCCCCTTCACATGGTGAGGACCTACATTATATAGGTTTACCAAGGCGGTGAGGCGGTCACTATAATTTAGTAAGTACAGTTATGGTAGGATTCTACCACTTTGGTAAGCATAATTATGGTAGGATTCGATCTCCGTATCCCGATATTATTTCCCTCGTGGTTCTTATTCAGTCAGAAGAGAATTCTAGGCTAGATTGACTTGAGCCTGAGTCTGGACTTAAGTTGGAGTGGGCTGAACTTGAATTGGAGTAACAGGGATCAAGAAGGCGAAGGAGGACCAGGGAGGCAAGCCATGGGCGACGCCCATTTGAAGACCATGTGGGCAGCGCCCCCTTGGGGTACCCTGGGCGGCGCCCACTTGGGCCCCTTGGGCGGCGCCCCCATTTGGGGGTCCTTGGTGTTGCCTCTTCGTTCCTTTGGTGCTTTGGCCTTCTTTTTGATGGGCTGACCCAGCCTCGATTTGGGCATTCCTTCGGACTTTCTCGGTTTATTTTATTAGGCTTGGCCCAGTTATATTTGGGCTCATCAGAGGGAATAATCAATGAACCCAACGACCCCAACAAGAATGAATCCGTATCACAATATTGACCTCAACTCTCAAGAAGAACACTCGAAAACAACCTCACAAATATATATTGTTTGGAGGTATATCAGAGTTTCCTGCCTATGTATATGATATCTAAATACCCATATGATTTGATGAAAAATCACAGGCATGAAAATATATATATGTCATAGATTCTTATCCAATAGAGAAACTGTAAGTAACGTCTTTCCATCAAGAAGTTACAACTGTTTTGAATTGCTCTATGATAGTCATTTCATCCGATGATGGGAATAGTAGGTAGTTTCATTAACGTCAGTTACCCAGAAGGATTTGACTCAGTAAATAGAATATATATTAAATATACATAATATTTTTTTATTAAAAGATGACATGACATTTAGATCATCTTAAATCTCTAATTAGAGATAAAGTCCAACGATAATTAAACATAGACTCCAACAATTTTTTAATTATTTCTTAAGTAAGCTGTCTCTGTAACTTCGTGGAACGTACGCCATATAAGCTATTCAATAATATACAGCAGTCAAATGTGGGAAGGAACCGTAAGTGGACAAGTGTCTATTTATAATAATGAAAACTTTCTGAAAAACTTCCTCCCTGGCGGCGCAGCGAGTTGAACCTAGATGAGCATCGGATTCAGGTGTAAAGTGCGATTATAATTCGGACTTTAAGACAAGATTTAAGACTCATAACAAATTTCGATAATTTAGATTATTTGATAGTGACACCACTCATCACTAATGATGTGGTGTCTGAGGTTGTAAGAGTGAAAAAGTAATGATACACTGATCAAATTTTAGGATTAAATTTATAGCTTAAATGACATGGCAGCATATTATTTGAAGTATTTATTGGGGCCCAAATGACATGACACCATATAAAGAAGTCTAAGTAAGCTGTCATGTCATTTAGACTCCAAATTTAGTCCCAAAATTTAGTCGGCTTAGCATTATTCAAAGTGAAACTACCTCTTGCCATTAGCATCCCTTATTTTAGAGAGAGAAAGAAAAAAAGAATGGATTCTATTACTTTGCTAGAAAAACCTCATGCAGTTTGTATACCATACCCAGCTCAAGGCCACATAAACCCCATGCTGAAGCTAGCAAAACTACTCCATAACAAAGGCTTTCATATCACCTTTGTGAACACAGAGTTCAACCACAAACGCCTCCTGAAATCCCGAGGTCACGACTCACTCAATGGCCTCTCGTCGTTCCGATTCGAAACCATTCCAGATGGCCTTCCGCCATCGGATTCTAATGCCACCCAAGACATCCGCTCTCTTTGTGAGTCCACCACTAACAACTGCTTGGCGCCATTCAGAAACCTTCTTTCCAAACTTAATGAAACCTCTTCTTCAAGGGTACCTCCTGTTACTTGTATAGTTTCTGATGCTATCATGAGCTTCACAGTCGCAGCAGCTGAAGAACTGGGCATCCCTGAAGTTCTCTTTTGGACCGCCAGTGCTTGTAGCTTCCTGGCGTCCACCCAATATGGCAATCTTATCCAAAGGGGTTTTACACCACTCAAAGGTACGGTATCAAAAAAAAAAAATATATATATATATATATATAACATTGAAGGTCAAGTTATAAAGTTTGAAGGTTAAGTTACAACTTAAAAAAGTTGCGATTAATTATAAAATATTATGATGAGTTACGAAAAATACAATTATTAAAAGTGTAAATTATATTTTTTAAAGGTCAAATTATAATTAATTAAAATTATTCACATGTTACAATCGGTCGATAGAGAAACCATAATCAATGTATAGAGATCACAAATGACCTTTAATAGATTCTGTATCTAAAGCAAATTTACTACTCTTCAAGGCTTTTATTTACACAAGTTTTAACAAAGCATTTCGTAATTTTTATGAAGTGCAGATGCTAGTGACATAACAAGTGGATATTTGAATACAATCATAGATTGGATACCTAGCATGAAAGGTATTCGTTTGAAGGATATGCCAACTCCATTGAGAACGACAGACCCAAATGACTTTTTGTTGAAGTTTGTCGTGGATGAAGTTGAGCGAGCTAAAAAGGCTTCTGCGATTGTTTTGAATACATTCGAGGAATTGGAGCATGATGTTATTGAAACAATTGCGTCCATTCTTCCACCAATTTATGCAATTGGATCATTACACATTCTCCTAAATCAGATTAAGGATAACGATTTGAAATTTCTTGAATTAAATCTTTGGGTAGAAGAGTCCGAGTGTCTTGAATGGCTTAACTTGAAAGAACCTAAATCCGTGGTATATGTGAATTTTGGAAGCATCACTGTTATGACACAAAACCAACTTGTTGAGTTTGCTTGGGGACTAGCTAACAGCAATCAAACATTTCTGTGGGTAATAAGACCCAATCTCGTTGCCGGTGATGCAGTTGTTCTTCCACCTAAATTCCTGGAAGAAATAAAAGATAGGGGCTTATTAGCAAGTTGGTGTCCACAAGAAAAAGTTCTTGCTCACCCGGCAATCGGTGGATTCTTAACTCACAGTGGATGGAATTCAACTCTTGAAAGTATAAGTGCTGGAGTGCCAATGATCTGTTGGCCATTTTTGGGGGATCAGCCAACCAACTGTTGGTACTGCAGCACTCAATGGGGCATTGGCCTGGAGATAGATAGCGATGTTAAGAGAAATGAAGTTGAGAGCCTTGTGAGAGAGTTGATGGTTGGAGAGAGAGGCAAAAAGATGAAGAAAAAGGCCTTGCAATGGAGGCAAAAGGTTGAAGATGCCACTACAGGTTCAACTGGGTCATCTTACATTAATCTAGAGAAAATGATCAACCAAGTGCTTCTCTCACAGAAAATATTGGATTAATTTTTAGGTAGTCTTGTCTTTCAAGTACTTTGAACCTAGTTCGGATCTTTCTATCATATGATCCTCCATGTTAGGTGTTTTATCTGTGGCAGTATTGATCTTCAGAGCATATTAGTTATAAACATTGAAATAAAAAAGTGTTGTTTATGATGAAGAAAAACAAGATCTCTGGACCCAGTGCTTTGTTTTATTATATAGATTCTGATCAAGAAATTCTTGTTCCCTGGACACAGTGAACAGAAAGGACATGCATCTTACCTATCAAGATTTGTTTGAAAATATAATTACCACAAGAGTAATACTATTTACACTTAAAGATCTTACCAAATCTCGTGACTTAAAGATGTAATTTTATTGTAGGAAAATACTATGTAACCCAAATTTGCAACCCAAATTTGCATTCCAAATAAAAAGAAACTCTGTTGTTAGTTCGAATCCCCCACCGAGGTGCAAGTTTTGATTTGACTGGTGTTTGGATTAAGGAACTGGTTCATCCATCCAAAATTTGCCCTCAATTCTATTTGAACTCACGAGCCGAAGCGACATAAAGACCTTTTTAGTCGTCAAGGATAGACTAGAGATTTTCCTTCGTTTTCCAAAAATCTATTCTCCGTTAGGAAATGTTTAAATTTATATGAAATAAGAGATTGTCCACTTCTTTTAACAATTTTTCTAGTCCCAAAAACCATTTGTCTCAGTCGCTTTGCGGAAGCAAATAGTTTCATTTCACATATTTTTCCCCACATTCCATATGCTGAAATTCAAAAAATAAAAATAAAAATAAAAACTCGCACTTGGTATAGAGCTCTATACTTCAATTGACCTTTGGCAGCTAAATGTGCAGGCCCAACCCAAATGGCTACCCCTATGAGTTTAACCACAAATGCAAAATCACCCTTCCGTTGACGCTTGGTTCAAACTAAGCACAAAAGGGTCCCCTCTGATCAGTTGATCCAGCCCATCGCATGTGGTCCCAATTAATAACAAAAACAGTAACCAGACTGAAGAATTATTTTTATTTTAATTCTCTGAGTTCAATGAAAAATGTAAGATTGATTACGCGCAGGGATGGAGTCAAAAAAAAATAAAATTATGAGGGGCCCAAATTTAATTGTGCAGGAATAAATCCACACAAAGAGTAATTATCTCGTATAGACGGAAAGGATGGTGAGTAAGCCTTGAAAACAAGACAACACCTAAGTGAATCGATGATATGAGGCGTCCAAAGAGATTTCAAAAAATGAGTCCCTCACACTAATGTACAAAACTCATGCTGACAATGTAAACTATTGATATGTAGTTAATCAATTTAGATTCTCGATACACGAAAATATATCTAACAACTTGATACATATGATAAAAAGATAAAATAAAGACATGGAAAAAAATTTAAAGATATGGAAAAAAAATGGTTTTGAATATGTATCAACTTAGTCGTATACTAATTTGGTATTCTGACATTATTTTCAATGAAATTTATCTAAACTTAAATTCATATTATTTTTTTTAGCAATTTTTTTTTCTACCTACACTTTTAAAGAGTTTATAACAAAATCGTCTCATATGTTATTGCAAAGTTTTATTTTGACAACATTTAAAATGATACAATTAAAAAAAAATAGGGCAAAACAAGTACTTAGTTTTTGTATTCTAAAATTCAAATATTCTTTATTAAAAATCGAATTGATTGAAAAAGTTCATAGTATTTTATTTCAAATTAAACAAAATTTGGACTAAATTTAGTAGTTTAAATGAAATGAAAGACCCAGAAACTAATTAAATATTATGGGAAATATTATGTAACCCAAATTTGCATTCCAAATAAAGAGGGATCATTGGATGAGTGGGTCTCATCAATTTTTTTAAATGGGACCCACTGATCTAATAGTCCCCCCTTAATTTGGAATGCAAATTTAGGTTACAGATTTGAGTTACATAACATTGTTCAAATGTTATTGGATTCTACTTGTCACGTCATTTGTGCCATCAAAATTGATCCTAATAATTGATTTTTATTTAATATAGGAATCTAATAAATATTAACTTTTGTTCATTATGTACAAAAATATTCACCAACAGCTCAATCGATCCACCAAAGAAGGACCACGCCCACATGACCTGTGGGTATTCTCAAGCCATTACGGAACACTGAGAAGTATTCGGGTCAATCAAAACGGGTAAAAGATAGTTCCTCCCGTTTGCACCGTGCGCATTATAGCTGGATCCAGTGGCTGAATCTACTGACAACTCTCCAGCATAGCCAGGGTAAGCCCCCTTGCCGTACTTTCCGGTACAAGCCGAAGCCACCTCGAGTGGCGCGCTAGCCGAGCCCTGAAAATAGCCGGTTCCTAGAGGATTCGTTACAGCTCCGGCCAAAAGACTTGCAATATTTACCACCATGCCATCGCACCCAACGTCCCCGTTTGGCGCGCCCAGTGGTGGAGTCTGTGGTCCATAAATGGGTTAATGGAATGGCCACGTACATTGACCTGGGCACTGAGTCACCGAGTTACCAACCCAGATGAAAACCGATTTATCTATCGGGTTTGACCCATGAAACCCGCAATTACTCATGCAAAAGCCTTCTACTGAAATGTCTTCAGCTGTGAGAACAAGGGTTAACCCAGAGCGTTTTGAGTTGACCCGCTGAGCCAACTTGGAAATGTCTGTCCGTTTTAGGGTTTTACCCATTGAACAGTTTTCATCTGTGAGTTGATTAGATAAGACAATAATGGTCTCTCTTTCGCCTGCTTTTTTCATGTAGGTTTCAATGGTTTGCCACCACTGAGAGACTGAAGGGGTTTTAGGAGAGAGACCCTGTTGTGTTTGATGTGGGTCTAGAGAGAGAAGAAAGTCTACGATAATGGTCTTTTGGGCTGGTGAGAATTTCCCGTACCAAAGGATAGAGACATGGAGGTCTCCTTCAAGCAAATCACCATGATGGTAAGTTAAAGCCATTGTTGGTGGTTGGTAAAGCCAAGTGAGCTTTCTTGCTCCAAAACACATTTTTGCAAAGCTTAGCTGAAGAAGCAGAATAAGAAGAAGAAGTGATTTTGTTTGGTAAGAGTGGGAAGAGGCCATCTTGATTTAAAATAGACACCGATTCAAAAGTTTGATATATAGATGTGTAAAGACTAAAGAGAGAGAAAGATTTGTTTTTGGATTGAGTTGTGAGAGATTGTGGGTGCATTAAGAGAGTATATATAGGTGGTTTGGTGCATGAATTGGGTTAGTGGGTGTTTTCACGCAGGCTGCAGCCTTCGTAAGCAGCTTCTGACAACAATAAAATATATGTATTGGGGGGGGAGGGAATAGAGAGGAGATGAATGGGGGACATTTGGGAAGAATCTATCTTTATACAAAGTTTTATTGTTTAGAGATTAGGAGACTTTGCTGACGATCACACCTCGATTGTATAGCCAGAAAATGGCATACATGGAGGTACAAAGAATGGGCATGAGTTGGCAATGAATGGAGTCCCTCGTTGCATGTGTGTGAATCTGTTTCCTAGGCAGTTCCTGGCTTATTTCATTTCATTTTCTAATAGCTAGTGCTTTTGAATCAATTTATGCTTGTTAATTTAATACACACAAGAATTTGTTCCATGCAATGCTTGCATGTACAGCGCTATCTAAGGGATAGGGTTCGTTGTTCTACTATACAAGCAGCTCGAGCAGTTCGGCTTGGTGTTAATTAATTCAAACTTGTTCAAATTATATAATTAATTAAATTTGATCTAATTTTTAAGTTTGTTTTATAAACAAGCCAAATCTAAGAAATACTTGTTTCAACTCAAATAGATATTGTCTGTGAATAATTTACCGCTATTCAAAGGTGAACAGTCCCAATTTTTCCCCAAATTGCTCTAAATAATATATGATTCTCTTTTCCTCTCTCTTCACTAATGATTTTTTGTGAATTTGCAAACATATAAGGATTTGATGTTATGATATGTCACAGAGAAATTAGGAGTTTTGCAATGAGAAATCGAGTGTTTTTGAGAATTAGTTATATAGTTTAATTTTTAAGCATTTTACAATATTTAACATACTCAAAACCAATAAACTATCAATGAGTCTTTGGTCCAATGGTACTTCTTATCTTGTAAAAGTTTTGCCTTCTTGAGATTGAGGGTTCAAGTTCCACTCCCCCTTCTCCTTTCCCGTCCCCAAAAAAAAAAAAGATAAACTAACCTTGAATAACTCTCTATTTAAAGGGGGCTAAAGCATTGGATCCAATACGATGCCATAGTGTTATACTAATGATGGGGATGATAAATTGGGGTGGTCCTGGGGATGGTGATTTGCCATGTTAAATGAATCTGCATGGGGCCATAGCCCCAAATGAAGTGAGGATAGTAGGTACATGCTCTGCTCAGTTTATCTGCACCAGTAGTTCACTGCACTTGGGCATGGCATCATCGGCAATCCAGTGCATGGATTGCTATAGCAGGAAAAGTGAGGAATAATATGAAGCTTCCCCATGCTTCTCTCTGTGGGGTCACGTGCCATGCCCTTTTTTATTTATTGGTTCAATGCCTTGTCGGCAGTCATGAGTTGCATCCCCATGCAGTGACATGGAGTGGCAGTGACCTGGCCAAAAAAAAAAGTAAAATTTAGGGTTTGATTATAATTTGTTCTCTCCAACTATGTAACTTATTGCAATCAATTTCTTGTAATTTCAAATATTGTAATTTGTCCCCTCTAAGTTTCAAGTGGATTATATTGACTAACAATAGTCGCTGAACACCTGAAAGATTACACCCTCCGTCTTGTACATTATTTTTCATTTGAAATACTAATTTTATCCATAAAAAGTAAGGAACAAAAAATCAAGATTAAAAAATAAAAAAAAACCTTCACCTCCACCTCATCATAAGGAATGGAGGGTTTCTACCGAAAAAGGGAAGAAAATGAAATTTAACCATCCGAGGTAGGGGATGATAGAAAGGTGTAAGAGTAAAAGGGGAAAGTATGGATATTTTGGTATGAATATTTGGTGCGGGGGAAAAAATAGGTGTAAGGGTAATTATATTTTTTCTACAAAGTAGGAATCATGTGAATTGGACATTCTAACTTTCGTTAAATTTTTATTGTCTAAAAATAACTATTGAAGTTAATTAAAAAATATTCAAACTTAAAAGAGATTATTTATTGAAATTAAAACTTGAAGGAATGAGTTGCAAACTACTTAAAATTTTTGAGCCTAAAACTACTTAAAGTTGAAGGGGACATTTTGTAATTAACCATCAAATTTAAGTAAAAATAATTTAAAAACAAGCTCCAATTTTTTATTCAAATTTATATCAATTTAAGTGAGTTCTAAATTTTTATTCAAATCAAAAGAAAATCAAATCTTTATTGAAATTTCTAATTGTTAGATGTCAGCTTCTTTTAATTTTTTTTTAATTAGAGTCTATTAATTGAAGTGTTTTATATTAAATCAAGTTTTTTACTTAAATCTTTACCGTAGAGGCATGGCAACTGAGACGGATGTCCATGGATAAGGCCGACGACTTTTGAAGCGTTGATGAAAAGTCACATTACTTGCAGTTGCAGACACCACCATTCACATTACTTCAACCAAGAACTGGTCGGTTCACTTAATGCGTTAGTGTGATGACTTCCATACGTAAAGGAGACTCCATGCATTACGAGATGGAAACTTGGAAATAGATTTGCCTCTGAATTTCAAAATGCTTATGAAATTCAATAGGAGTAAAAAATTAATGAGATCCAAATTCAAGATATTAATGTACTGGCTTTCAAGTGCATTTAGTATAACTAAAAAAATAAATTCCTCAAAAAAAAAAAAGTACAAACATGCAATTTGTAAGCTTTCATTAGTAAATTACATTCAGACTCCCTGAAATTTGTAAGCTTATAATATTTAAACCTCTCAAGTTTAAAATGTTATATTTAGACGAAAAATGCTCCATTCAAAGATAAAATATCAAATATTTTAAATTTTACAACCAAAATTCATGTTCTATTATATCATTTATTGAAATAAAATCAAAAATAAAAATCCAATTTTTTCTTAAAAAATCATAATTATTATACAATTATACTATCTATGGGAATAAAACTAAAAAATCAAACAAGGGTTCCAAGTCATTCTAATAGAACATGAATTTTGCACCTAAAATTCATGTTCTATTATGTCATTTATTGAAATAAAAATTTAATTTTTCTTAAAAAATCATAATTAGTATACAATTATACTATCTATTGTAATTTAATTTGGTCGTTTAAACGACCAAATTAAACTACTAAATTATCCAAATTAAAGTTAAAAGATATTGTATTCATTACAGTTTGACCCTTTGTTTTATTTTTTAGTTTTATTCCAATAGATAGTATAATTATATATAAATTATGATATTTTTTTAAAAAAAATTAGATTTTTATTTTTGATTTTATTTCAATAAATCTCATAATATAACATTATTTGGTTGTAAAATTTAAAATATTTGATATACTATATTTGATTGGAGTATTTTTTTGTCTAAGTATAATATTTTAAACTTGAGAGATTTAAGTATTATACGCCTACAAATTTTAGGGGGTTTGAGTATAATTTACTAACGGATATACTAACGGACATTGACAACAGAGATCTAAGTGTTACTGCTTGGTAAAAACCGTTGTTGTTCCTATCATCCGGACATCATCCCTCAATGCGTAAAGTCTATGTGTGGAGGGGAGTGTCACTCTCTCTTGGAATGATGTCAAAAGAAAGGGCAACGGAATAGTGGAATCAATGAAATATGTGTGTGTGTGTGAACAAAAATACTTCTCAAGCACAAGAAGACTTTTGTGTGTCGTGTTTTACTTGGAACTGTATTCCAAGGTCGTCTCCTCAGGGAAGGAGGTGAATCGTGTAGAAGGTAATTTTTAATGAAAGAAAAGTGTAAAATCTTTTTTTTTTTTTTTTGTTTGAAGTTGGTTTGTGATTGCTGTTGTGATGAAATTGAAATGAGAAACAAGTGTTGGCTAATTAAAAGGTTTCACTCCAATGGAACTGTCAAGTCGACTCAAACCCTTCCTCTAATGGTGCATAGATGAACGATTGATTCGTGGGAAACGAGAGACGAGATGGAAGTGACGATCTAAGTATAACCCGTGACAAGTCTACGAGATATCAAAGACTCACACCATGTCCTTTCTTAACCCAGTTAAACCAAACCATCGTACACCGAGGGGAGGAAAGCAGATGAGTTGAAATGGCATGCCCAAGAGGAGGTCTCCCTTGGCTTAGCCAACTTAAAGATTTAGCTACTCATGTTTAAGGTAAAGACAACAATGTAATGAAAAAACATTATGAAGAAATGAAGATTGGAGCTAAGCATAAACAAAATGCATCAATATAACTTCCGGATAATTTATTCATGTACATCACCTCTTGCTAAAGAGTGAATGAGAAACTACTCACTCTTCATTGCTTTGGTAAAGCTAGAAAAGTAAGTGATGCTCATCCCTCCAAGTAGAGGAATTACAAGGTAAAAATATATTACACAAGGAGCCGATCTTCAACAAAGAATGAGTGAATCACGTTCCACCCTTCACGACTTTGGTAAAGCTCTAAAAAAGTGGAAGAGTTTCACTCCTCTAAGGGAAGAAGGAAGCTCAACAATGGAAGTAAAAGAAAGCAATAATACAAGAAAGTAAAGAAAGCAATAATACAAGAAAGTAAAGAAAGCAATAATACAAGAAAGTAAAGAAAGCAATAATGTAAGAAAGTAAAAGAAAGCAATAATACAAGAAGTAAAGAAAGCAATAACTACTTGAAAGTAAATAAAACAATAATACAAGAAAGATGATACAAGAAAGCAATCAAGACTTTTAGAGAGTTTTTCACTACCAAAAGATGCTCTTTACAAGAAAAATGATACAAGAAAGAAAAGATGATCTTTACAAGCCCCAATGGGTGATATTTATAGGCATCCAAAAGATGCCCTTAGTATATCTTAAAAGATGCCCTTTACAAATCCCAAGAAAATCTTGAATTACACTTTGATCTCCCTTTGTTTTGAGCTCTAATAATTGACACCCTATGCTTTGACAATTGGCTCCCCAGTAATTTGTAGCTTTGACACAAAGAAATCCTGAAAAGAACAACAATTAATGCATTATCATTAATTTACATACTAACCATAATTTGACTTATTTTGACTAGTTTAACTAACACAATTGTCTTATTAACCCTAATTAAATTATGCATTAATTATGGTTAATCACACCCCCCAACCTAAACATTAATAATCCCTAGTAATAAATAACAACAGAACAACATAAAATCACTTTCGTAGATAACACGATTGCATTTAGCATATGCAACAAGCCGTTAAACCCCTAGGTGATCCCTAGTGGACGAGTTTTGTCTCGTGAAGGTTTCCAGTGAAGCTACCTACAAACTCCAGTTAAAAATATGTGTATATGCGTTAGCACCATGATCATTGAGACACCTCATCCTTTAGTTAAAATTTTTTTTTTTAAAGAAAAATATAACACTTCTCTATCATTGGTACGTAATATATGCAAAAATAAACACTTGTTATATTGGTATTTGAAATTCCCTAAGAATAATCATTCTAGCAACAAGAATTGTTATATAACAAACACTCCATTTTACTACCTTCCATGGATAGCTTCGATTTCACAAACCTCTCGTAGAATGCTCTCAGCAAAAGTTCGCTCCGATTATAGTGACTTGTCTCTCACGGGGCATGTGATCAGAGGGTGGCCAATCGAAAAATCACATGCACAATTAGGAAGGGAGTGGAGTTTAAGGAAACAAACTAATCATGTTTGACATAATCTCATGAAAGAATATTGATGCAATTTAAAGAAATACTATTTACCATACCCCACTTTTGTTTGACGACACATGCATGCAACAGACTTGAGATCAATTAGGGCTTTTTATAGGTTGTAATGTGGCCAGAGATTAGTGGCTAACGAAATGACGTCAATGATTTTCAAAATCTATCCTTTCATTTTGTAATGTAGCACACTTCTTTCTAACTTTTCGACATTTTGCCTAGTAATGATATTTCTTTCTTTCATTTTTTTTTTTCATTTTTCACTTTCTTGGCAATTTCCTGCCTTTCTGTTTCTTTTCTGTTTTAATTGTTCCCATCGCTTTTTCTTGTCATTGAATAGTAGCCTCTATAACTTTTTTCCTTTTTCTTGCATTTCTGTATCATATTGATTTATAAGAGGGTACAAGAAAATTAGATAGCAAAAGTATGTCAAGTATATTCTCTTGTTGCTTGGTAATCATACGGGTTATTTGGAAAAAGATCGTTCATTGAAGGCTCAATCACGATTAACTAGGGATATAATTTTGTACAAGAAATGGCTTAAGGCTCAAAATTAAGTCAAAGATGGCCTAAGATCCTTTCTCAAGTATGTGCACATGTATGTGTCGTATGAACAGATTTCTTGGGGGATATGTCAACAGATTGCCTTAGTTGTGTCAATCAAAGCAAATTTAATGAGATTATTCAAAAATAGAGAGTGAAAGACCTTACTTGAATAAATGTTAATATTCTCTCAAAAGTATAGTAAGGCTTAAAACTTACCATGGTATTCTTTGTCATCTCCACTGGTAATGTCAGGTTTTTTCATGGAATGTCGGTTATATACCGATTCTATTTTCGAGTCTGGTCATTCTGTACCTTAAGAATAACAAATAGCAATGTACATTTGACATTTAAGTATAGAGAAAATACCATTTTTCAAGGAAATGAGGTTTTTTTTTTTATTCGAAATCAAACAAAATCAAAGTTATTTACATACATATTTATCTATGAAAATTGAAATAAGACTAAATGCACAAATTGAACTTGAAAATTTATGGCGTCTCAGGATCAGTCCCTATCCACGCTATAGGTTGACATTTTAGGACATTCCTTACTCGGCCCACATCTTTATTTCAACAAAAAGACTTTGTACAAAAAATATTTACAAAAAAGTTCGGACCCTTAACCTTCATCCCAAAACACGTTTTTCCGCAGCTTTGTCTTTATTAGTCAAAATCTAATCCGAGTCATCGCTTGTGTCTATGTCATTATTAGTGACCCTTCCAACTTCTTGTAACACATAACGTGTAAGTCCCGGGCTGGAATAAGATGGCGTGTCAGGAAAATCCTTACTCTGCCCATACACTATCCAGTTTAATCGATCGGTTGCACGACCCGAAATTGGTTCATAACACTGATTGTATTTTTCCATGTGAAAACACCTGCCACATTGTTTACAAGCACCCAGTCGTTTGGCACGACGACGTTTAGCAAAAGTGCTTCTGCCACACAATGGTTTTGCTAGTGCTTCCCGGATTTTAATTTTTCTCACAACTCTTACCTTTTTCATTATCACAGCATACACATCAGATGGAAAGGTGCGTAAAAACCCAAAACTGAACCAAAAAAGTTTACTATCCATACTTGCTAAAATTAGAGACACCCTATCTGGTTCTTTAACGTCTGCCAGTCACAAAAAGACAATTGAAGCTGCATCCGATGTGATCATGAAATATAGGCACAAATACTGTAAAAATACGCAATCCAGAATAAAAATAAACAGAACCATTTTTTTTTTTTTTGCAGGACTGTGAACTGTTCAGATCTAAAACTAGAATTACAAATACGAAACTAGAGAAAGTAGATCCACACCCCCCAATCTAAACTAAACATTGTCCCCAATGTTTCGAATTTACCAGTGTATGAAGTTTGAAAATGAGGTTGTAAGGTACAGATCTGTTCATCTGCCGAAACTTACAAACAACACACATCAATTAATCATCTTCTAGGGAGATCTGGGTTCGGCTGTAAACCCTTAATCTTAAATGCGAACAGAAGAAGAACACCCATGAACAAATACAAACATATAAAGCAAATTATTAAACAAAGGACTGGGTCTTCGGGTTCTACAGCCATGAATTTGTAGGGGGTAGGTTGTTTTTACAGAGAACAACGAAGAAGAAGAAGAAGAAAAAAAGAAAAGAAAAAGAGGGGGGACCAACACCGGTGATGGGGGAAGAAAAAAAAAAGTGGGAGGCCTAATAAAGGCATCCCAGTGGGTAGGTCCCTTTTTTTTTTTTTTTTGAAAGCGAGTGTAAGCAGGCGCGAATATTTGCCCAGAATATTCCCACAAACATTGGTTTAAGATGCAAATAGTGCTCCTCACCCTCCAACTGGAATCATGTATTGTCCTCAATGAAACAACAAGACATGATATTCAATGAAGGCCAGTAAAAAAATGAGTAGAGTTAGAAAACACCTTGCAATTTAGCTTCGATAAAAGCACCAATATCTGAAACTCAGAAAAACAATACTATATAACCAAAGAAAGTAAGTGACATAAAAATAACATAAATAAATAAAAACAACTGTACACTAAAAAGCATAAACACTAGCTACTCCTCCACCAAATTCGGATACACCGGATCAATTAAATCCTCCTCCACCATCTGTCCTTCAAAACCCTCAAAGAATGACTTAAGCCTTTGGCCATTGACCTTGAATGTCTGGCCATTATCAGAGTTTGTGACATCCACAGCTCCGTTGGGGTAGGCCACCTTGACAAGATAGGGGCCATCCCAACGGGATCGAAGTTTTCCTTGGAAAATGGATAGACGAGAATTGTATAAAAGCACTTTTTGCCCGGAATCAAATGATTTCCTCACAATGGATTTGTCATGAAAGATTTTGGTCCGTTCTTTTGAGATTTTGGAGCTTTCATACGCCTCTCTTCTAATCTGCTCTAATTTATTCAACTCTAACTTTCTTTGCTCTCCAGCCATCCTTAGGTTGAAGTTCAAAGTCTTAATGACCCAATAGGCCTTATGTTCCATTTCGACCGACAAGTGGCAAGCCTTTCCAAAGATAAGCCGATAGGGAGACATGCCTAATACAGTCTTGTAGGCGGTGCGGTAGACCTATAAATCATCAATCAGTCTCTCGGACCAATCCTTCATGTTTGGGTTAATCGTCTTTTCTAAAATATTTTTGATCTCCCTATTGGCCAATTCGGCTTGGCCATTGGTTTGTGGGTGGTATGTAGTGGATACTTTGTGTGTAACGCCATATTTAAACATTAAAGATACAATTGGTCTATTACAAAAATGTGACCCACCATCACTTATTATCGCACGAGGCATCCCAAACCTCGAAAAAATATTCTCTTTGAGGAACTTGACTACAACCCGGTGGTCATTAGTCTTGGTCGGGATAGCCTCCACCCACTTGGATACATAGTCCACTGCTAGTAGAATGTAGAGATAATCAAATGACATAGGGAAAGGACCCATGAAGTCGATGCCTCAACAGTCGAATATTTCTATAATAAGCATAGGGGAAAGGGGCATCATGTTTCTTTGGGTCACACTACCCAAGCGCTGACATCTATCACATTCTTTACAAAATGAAACACAGTCTTTTATAAGAGAGGGTCAATAAAAACCTGATTGAAGAATTTTAGTTGAAGTCTTTTTTGCAGAGAAATGACCACCGCATGCTTGTGAATGGCAAAATGCCAGGACGTCCCGCTGTTCATTCTCAGGTACATATCTCCTCATGACTTGGTCAGGACAGTACTTGAACAGGTACGGATTGTCGAAGTAAAAGTACTTCACATCTGCCATAAATCGTCTTCGATCCTCTGGGCTCCACTGCGGTGGTATCTGTCCTGTTACAAGATAGTTACATATATCAGCAAACCAAGGACACACAGAATGAATTGAAAGCAATTGTTCGTCAGGGAAAAAGTCAGGGATAGGAATGTGCTCATCGGCCTCTTGCACCACAAGCCGGGATAAATGATCTGCTACCACGTTCTCAACTCCTTTCTTGTCCTTGATCGTCAAGTTGAATTCTTGTAGGAGGAGTATCCACCTAATGAGTCTCGGTTTAGCATCCTGCTTAGACAACAAATACTTCAAAGCAGAATGATCAGTAAAGACAACAATAGGTGAACCTATGATGTAAGAGCGGAATTTATCTAAAGCAAATACTACTGCTAGCAACTCTTTTTCTGTGGTAGTGTAATTCATTTGAGCTTCATTGAGCGTTTTGCTAGCATAGTATATTACATACGGTCTATTTTCCTCCCTTTGACCGAGCACTGCACCGACCGCATAATCACTCGCGTCGCACATGAGCTCAAAAGGTAGATCCCACCTAGGTGGTCGCATGATTGGAGTTGTGACTAACATGCTTTTAAGTTTTTTAAAAGATGCCTCACAATCATCCGACCACTCGAATGGGACCTCCTTAGACAATAAGTTGGTTAAGGGTCGGGCCAATACACTAAATTTTTTTATGAAGCGACGATAAAACCCGGCATGGCCCAAAAACGACCGGATGTCCTTGATGACTCTTGGCGTAGGGAGGTTGGAGATGGCCTCCATCTTGGATTTGTCGACTTCAATACCCCTTGCCGAAACTATATGGCTAAGCACAATTCCCTCCATCACCATAAAGTGACACTTCTCCCAGTTCAAGACTAAATTTTTTTCTTCACACCTCTCCAACACTCTCTCCAAATTTCCCAAGCATCCATCGAATGAGTCCCCAAACACTGAAAAGTCATTCATGAAGATCTCCACTATCTTTTCCACCATGTCACTAAAAATCCCCATCATGCATCGTTGGAAAGTCCCTGGAGCATTACATAGTCCAAACAGCATGCGGCGGTAGACGAAGGTACCATAGGGGCATGTGAAGGTGGTCTTCTCTTGATCTTCCAATGCGATCTCTATTTGATTATAGCCAGAGTACCCATCTAGAAAGCAATAGAATAAGTGCCCTGGTACTCTTTCCAAAACTTGATCAAGAAATGGCATTGGAAAGTGATCTTTCCTTGTGCATGCGTTAAGCTTCCAGTAGTCAATGCAAACCCTCCACCCGGTTATGACTCTCGTAGGTATAAGCTCATTCTCAGCATTTTCCACCACCGTAACTCCAGATTTCTTTGGTGCTACTTGCGTGGGACTACCCCACTTACTATCGGCAATCGAAAAGATGATGCCCACGTCAAGTAGTTTTAATACCTCATCCTTCACCACCTCCTTCATAATGGGATTCAACCTTCTCTGAGGTTGTCGGGAAGGTTTGATATCCTCCTCAAGATAAATGCGGTGGGTACAAATGATAGGGCTTATTCCCTTGATGTCGGCAATTGTCCAACCAATTGCCCATTTATGCTTTCTCAATACCTCCAAGAGTCTTTCTTCTTGTTCCGCATTCAAGGTCGAGCTTATAACTACTGAAAAAGTTTCACCTTCACCAAGATAGGCGTACTTCAAATGGGAGGGTAAAGGCTTCAACTCCAAGTTTGGATTTTGTTTATTCGATGGAAAGATTTTCTTTTCTTGGTGGGGTAGCTCTTCGAATGTAGGGATCCACCTTTCCACCCCCTTCAAATCTTCTACCTCCTCTTGCTCCTCAAACTTTTCAAGATCAACAACTCCTTCTTCCTTGAATTTTAACATCTCCTCCAGCTCCAAGTATTCCTCAACCAAAATGTCAATTCTATTGACCTCACTTACTTCCTCGTCATCACCTGGTTGCTTTGCCAAGTTGAATACATTGAGCTCCATTGTCATATTCCCAAATGCCAACTTCATTAGACTGTTCCTGCAATTTATCACAGCAGTAGATGTAGCAAGGAAGGGTCTTCCAAGTATTACAGGAATTTGGGAGCTAAGGTTTGCAAGAGGGTGTGTATTAAGCACAATAAAATCGACGGGAAAGTAGAATTTATCAATTTGAACTAAGACATCCTCA
This sequence comes from Ilex aquifolium, assembly GCA_951799425.1. Lineage (NCBI taxonomy): Eukaryota > Viridiplantae > Streptophyta > Magnoliopsida > Aquifoliales > Aquifoliaceae > Ilex > Ilex aquifolium. The sequence goes on along the minus strand of OX637407.1, from coordinate 19,417,829 downwards.
ACTACTCCCCTTAGTGTACGGACACTACGGTCCGCCAATTGAAGCGTGATTGAGGTAGGCTTTAACTCTTCAAGCTGAAGTTGTTGATACACCGAGTAAGGAAGGAGATTGACACTAGCCCCCAAATCGAGCAATGCTTACTCCACCCGGCAATTTCCTATGGTGATGGCAATTGTTGGACAACCGGAGTCTTTGAATTTCGGAGGAGTATTGATCATCAATATTGAGCTCACTTGCTCGGTGAGGAATGTTCTCTTGTGAATATTCAGTCTCCTCTTCACCGTGCATAGATCCTTCAAAATTTTTGAACAAAATGGGATTTGCTTGATGGCGTCGAGGAGTGGAATGTTAATCTTCACCTGCTTAAATATTGCCAAAATATCAGCATAATTAGCCACCTTGACAGGTGGCTTCAAACGACTAGGAAACGGGGCAGGAATAGGGGAAACAATCACACTATCATCAACCAATTTCTTTTCCTCAACTTCCTCTCTTTCTTTCTTTTCACTTGACTCACCCTTGTTGGTGTCACCCATGGTCTCTTCTTCTTTTTGCAATGTGGTTTTGGGTGAAACCTTTGGCACAACAGATTTATTGATTTGTTTTCCACTACGAAGGGTGGTGACAGCCTTGAGTTGCTCACAATTCTCTTTAGTGGACTCGAATGACTCAATCACGTGTTGGCCCTTAGGGTTCTCTTGGGGTTGAGCGGGGAATTTCCCCTTTTCTTGTTGTGACAACCCTATGTGATTGGTAATTTTGGTGAGTTGAGCTGAAATGTTATTGTTAAAGGTGGTTTGACTTTGGATGAAATTGTAGAGCACATCCTTCAAGTTCCTCTTATAGGGAGGTTGGTAGGTGGAAGGATTAGATGGTGCTTGTTGGGGAGAACTTTGGGGAGATGGACCTTGGGAGAAATTTTGTGGGGATGAATTTGACGAATACCCTTGCGGATTGGACTGGGGGTTTAGGAGCTAGACGTTTTCCCTTGACCTTGGAATTGAAATTGATTTTTCCTAGGAGGTACAGGAGGTGAATATGCATTTGAACCATGAGGAATGAAATTTTCATTTCTCCAACTGAAGTTCGGGTGATTGCTCCAACCCGGATTGTAGGTGTTTGAATGTGGAGAAAATGATTGCCTCGTTTGGTTAAAGGCATGTACTTGCTAATGGTATACTTCCTTAAGTGTCGGAATGTTGGGGCAATCTGATATGGAATGCCCCACACTTTCACAAATTGAGCAAAACTCTTCTATCTTTGAAACATTAGACACCTCGTGCCTCCTATTGACTTCAAGACTTTCAACTTTCCTTGACAATTTAGACATTTTTGAAAGCAAGTCTTCCCGGTCTCTCAAGTCATACATCCCTCCCCCTTGAGTTTGGCCACTCCCTTGAGGAGAAGATCTTGGTACATCGGTGGGATCCCTAATGTCCCAAGATTGTGCATTCAGGGCCAAAGTACTAAAATAGTCAAGGGCCTCATCGGGGTCTTTGTTCAAAAACTCGCCATTACACATCATGTAAATAAATTGTCTATGACTCGGTGTAATTCCTTCATAGAAGAAACTCACAAATTGCCATGCTGTGAAATCATTATGTGGAATGGATTGCAATAACTCCTTGTACCGATCCCAACATTGCTAAAATTGCTTATTGGGCTTCTCCGAAAAGTTTTGAATTTCTTTTTTCAAAGTGGTGGTTCTATGAACCGGGAAAAATTGTTTAAAAACTCAGAGAACATTTGGTTCCAAGATGTTATGGATTGAGGTCTCAAGGAGTTAAACCATGTTTTTGCCTTATCTCTCAGGGAAAAGGGAAATAATTTCAGCCTAGCTATGTCTTCCATACCATGATTGGTGAGGAAGGTCACAACTATTTCCTCGAAATCCCTTATGTGCAAATAGGGGTTCTCCTTTTCAATTCCGTGGAACGTGGGAAGTAGTTGCAACATCCCCGGTTTAACTAGGAAGAGATGAGCTTGGGTTGGGAGTCGGATGCATAATGGTGTGGTGCTTCGTGTGGGTTGGAGGAAATCTCTCATTGACCTCGCCCGAGGCTCAATGTGGATGTTATTTCCTTCATTTACGGGAGGAAGAATTTGCATTCTCGGATTAGGCATTCTAGGTTCTCGTCCTCACCCACCCCGTTGCATGTTCGGATTGGCACCTACATTATTAAAATTATCACCCGCATCCTCGGGTAGGTCTAGGTCAAGGTTCATGTTGGGGTCCATGGGTTGCCTAACTAGTCGATGTTGTTCTTCCCGACTCCACATATACCAAACTATCTACAAATGAAAATACAAACAACAAAAGTATATACAAGGATCAACGTACCTCAGCCCATGATGAACATCATGGGACTTACCTCCGTTGTCCGGAAATCACCTTCTAGGTTCAACGCTTGTCTTCCCCGGCAACGGCGCCAAAAATACTTGGTAAAAACCGTTGTTGTTCCTATCCTCCGGACATCATCCCTCAATGCATAAAGTCTATGTGTGGAGGGGAGTGTCACTCTCTCTTAGAATGATGTCAAAAGAAAGGGCAACAGAATGGTGGAATCAATGAAATGTGTGTGTGTGAACAAAAATACTTCCCAAACACAAGAAGACTTTTCTGTGTCGTGTTTTACTTGGAACTGTATTCCAAGGTCGTTTCCTCAGGGAAGGAGGTGAATCGTGTAGATGGTAATTTTTAGTGAAAGAAAAGTGTAAAATCTTTTTTTTTTTTTTTTGTTTGAAGTTGGTTTGTGATTGGTATTGTGATGAAATAGAAATGGGAAACAAGTGTTGGCTAATCAAAATGTTTCACTCCAATGGAAATGTCAAGTCGACTCAAACCCTTCCTCCAATGATGCATAGATGAACGATTGATTCGTGGGAAACGAGAGACGAGATGGAAGTGACGATCTAAGTATAACATGTGACAAGTCTACGGGATATCAAAGACTCACACCATGTCCTTTCTCAACCCAGTTAAACCGAACCATCGTACACCGAGGGGAGGAACGCAGATGAGTTGAAATGGCATGCCCAAGATGAGGTCTCCCTTGGATTAGTCAACTTAAAGATTTAGCTACTCATGCTTAAGGTAAAGACAACAATGTAATGAAAAAAACATTATGAAGAAATGAAGATTGGAGCTAAGCATAAACGAAATGCATCAATATAACTTCCGGATAATTTATTCATGTACATCACCTCTTGCTAAAAAGTGAATGAGAAACTACTCACTCTTCATTGCTTTGGTAAAGCTAGAAAAGTAAGTGATGCTCATCCCTCCAAGTAGAGGACTTACAAGGTAAAAATATATTACACAATGAGCTAATCTTCGACAAAGAATGAGTGAATCACGTTCCACCTTTCACGGTTTTGGTAAAACTCTAGAAAAGTGGAAGAGTTTCACTCCTCTAAGGGAAAAAGGAAGCTCAACAATGGAAGTAAAAGAAAGCAATAATACAAGAAAGTAAAGAAAACAATAATACAAGAAAGTAAAGAAAACAATAATGCAAGAAAGTAAAAGAAAGCAATAACTACTTGAAAGTAAATAAAGCAATAATACAAGAAAGTAAAGAAAGCAATAACTACTTGAAAGTAAATAAAACAATAATACAAGAAAGATGATACAAGAAAGCAATCAAGACTTTTGGAGGGTTTTCCACTACCAAAAGATACTCTTTACAAGAAAGATGATACAAGAAAGAAAAGATGATCTTTACAAGCCCCAAGGGGTGGTATTTATAGGCATCCAAAAGATGCCCTTAGTATATCCTAAAATATGCCCTTTACAAATCCCAAGAAGATGCCCTTAGTATATCTTAAAAGATGTCCTTTACAAATCCCAAGAAGATCTTGAATTACACTTTGATCTCCCTTTGTTTTGAGCTTTAATAATTACACACTATGCTTTGATAATTGGCTCCCCAGTAATTTGTAGCTTTGACACAAAGAAATCCTGAAAAGAACAACAATTAATGCATTATCATTAATTTCCATACTAACCCTAATTTGACTTATTTTGACTAGTTTAACTAACACAATTGTCCTATTAACCCTAATTAAATTATGCATTAATTAGGGTTAATCAGTTACGCGCATACAAACCTCGGGAGGTCTATATGTAATATTTCAAATGTCAAGAAATCTGAGTGATTAAGTGACAAACTTTAAGAGATCTGAGTGTAATTCACTCTTTAAAATATTGTCAGATGCGGCATCTAGAATCTTGGTTTTAGATGGTGGCGAAGATGCTAAGACTTTTGGAGTACCACTCGTGCAATGAGTATAATATTTCATCTAATTTCATGAATTTGTTGGTGTAACCATATGTATGTGTCTTCAAGTGTTGAAACATAGTTCAATTCATTAGCCACCAGACAGGCCGGTTGTTCTACGAGACCTAATTCAAAGGTGGGTGGCATCTAAGGGGACTAAGAACATGTTGATGCTTATTATTACATTAACACATTTGCACAATTAATGTTAACCACAATTTAACAAGAACCGAAAACAATATAGTCCTACTAATCCAGCTTAATTTGAGATATCCAATATCTCTATAGATTCTTCCCGACAAATAAAGATTGAGCAACATGCCTTTGATTGAGCAATTATAACTTCAAACTGAAACCTTGAGGACTGAAAATTAGAAGATTGAAGATCATGGTGAGATCGCAATTAGAATTTTGGTTTTAAGTGGCGAAGACTTCCAGAGTACCACTCGTGCAATGAGTATAATATTGTATCTAATTGAAACAAAGTTCTATTCATTAGCCACCATATAGGCAAGTTGCTCTATGAGACCTACTCCGAAGGTGGTGATATCTAAGGAGACTAAGAACATGTTGATTGTTATTTTCACATAAACAAGTTCGTTTGGTTTGTACATGACGAACATGTACATGTCTGACATTGTTATCAGAAGTTGTCGATGACATTGTTTTTATGGCCATTTACAGGCAACAAAGTGAAATAATGTCAAGTTGCAATTCATTTAAACAGACAGATCAAGAAACAATATGATTAATTAATTCAGCTTACCTAGAGAAATCCCACAGATTCCTCCCCAAGTTAACCAAAAATTTGAGGGAAGATTCGATTGGGCAATTTAAATGCAAAGTAAAAACTTTTATGTCCGTTTGGTACGATAGAAAAATGAAAGGATGAAAAGTTGGAAGGATGAAAAGTGAGAGGGATTTAAAAATAAATTTAAAAATAAAAAAATTAAAATTAAAATAAATAGGTTAACTCACAACTCGACACCATACAATTAGTTAAATGAGTTGAGTTAAGTTTGATTAATGTTCAACACAAACTCGCAATGACTCAACATGAATCTAACACGACACAACTCGATTGTCACGCCTAATCTTAGTCAGTACGAAAAAAAAATTAAAAATTAGTCATTTTTATTTTCCATCCATCCAACCAACCAAACACAAAAGAAAGAAAATGTATCATTCTTACTTTCCTTCTTTTAATGATAGAAAGTGTATCCCTCCTACTTTCCGTCATTCCTATTTTACGTCATTTCTACCAAGCGGAGTATTAGAGATTGAAAAATTAGAAGAATGAAGGCTGAAGTAAGATGGAGAGCACATTTAACAGACTATTACTGTATTTTGTCCAATGTAAACTTAGGGTTGTTTGGTATTCCTGCAAAAGTTAAGACAATTATATTTAAACCAAGCGTCCAAGAAAGACTAACAACAAAGGAAAAAATAGAAGAAACTAATTTTTTTTTTATAATGTTTGTCTAATAAATTTACCCGCTTTGAAATTTTGATCTCTGTATTGCCAATTTCTTCTGTAATCATTCAATATCTTGCCCAAAATCTGAAGGAAAAAAATCGGATTAAAATTAAAGTAGACAACAAACATTTTCCATCTTCGAACACTACAAGAAATATGGGAAAATCCGACATTTAATTTCCGACGTTTAACTTAAACGTCACTAAAACCGGCGTTTGTTTATAAGAGCCACAAATTATTAATTAAAAAAAAAAATTGCTCTTAATTTCCGGCGTTTGTTTATAAACGCCACAAATTATTAATAAAAATAAAAAAACATTTGCACTTAATTTCCGGCGTTTGTTTATAAACGCCACAAATTATTAATAAAAATAATTTTTCTTTTTGTGCTTAATTTCCGACGTTCGGGTTAAAGAGTCACAAATTCTTAATTAAAAATAATATAAAACTTTTTTTTCCTCCTCCAACATAAACCTAAATTTTTCCCCAACAATTCACTCTCTGTACTAGCTCTCTCTCTCTCTCTCTCTCAGGCGACGACTCCTCGTCGTCGTCACTCTCTCCGGCGATTTCTCGTCGTCCCTCTCTCCGGCGATTCCTCGTCGGCTCTCTCTCAGGTGCCTCTCTGATCGTCTTCTCTCTCTCAGGTGAGCTCTTGCATCTTCAATCTCTCATATTGTACACAACTCTTGGAAAATTTTGAGAATGATTTTAGTTTCATTGTTCCTTTTTCAGTGCATATGATAGACCGGCCATCAAGTTCCGAGGAGTGGAGGCAGACAAATTTTAGTCTAGATTACTATGATGAGGACCTGAAATAGGTAGGTAGGTAGGTCGATCGATCGATCGATCGATCAAGAGAGAGAAAGAGAGTTTCATCTTATCTTCTTCTTGAGTTTCGTTTGTTATTTGCGTAAGTAGAGCGCATAATATTCTCATAAATTTTGCAACAGATGAGAAATCTGACGAAGGAAGAGTTTGTTCATGTACTGTAGGCACCTGATTGTTCTAATCTAATTCGACTTCTAAGATTCCTTGGTTCATGTTTAATTTGGGCATTTGATTTTTATTCGAGGGTTTGGCTTATTATTCCTTCGTTCATTTTTACTTTGGCATCTGAGGTTCTAATTCCTAAAGTTCCTTTTGGATCTATAGCTCATTGCGCGATAACTCGCAGTCCTGAGAAATCATTTGGTTTCAAATAGAATGGTTTAGTCTAACAAATTCATCATGCTTTTGTTTTTTTACCCAATTTGGTCAATGTATGAATGGTTTTTGATTGCATTATATGGTGTCGATTGATCATCACCGGGCCAGGAATATTAAACCAAAAGTGACCGACCTTTCCATGCTTCCCTGTTATTGTCCCTTCACTTCCTACAGGGTACTCTCTCTCTCTCTCTCACACACACACACAGAGAATTGTACTTTTTCTTATATATATATGTACATGATGGCAGTGATGAAAATGGGTTATACTATGGGGTGAATCTTCGTGGAACAAATTTCTTTATTTTGCGAGCACAGCTTGGAGGGAAGGACGAACCGGCATCAGAATTGCATAGGGAGGAGGTTTCTATTCCTACCAACTTGATGACTGGCAATTTTAAGGTAATTAGTTGTGTAGGATAGCAAATACTTAATACCTTGTGTCAATTTGATATAAAATCGACACTGCATTTGTCAGTATTGATTTAGCCATCATAGGTTTAAGTTATAATGTGAGGCAGGCATGAGAAATAACTCAACACAAACTCGATTTTACACAACCTCGACTATACACGATTTTTCAACTCTGGGGTAAACATGCGAGTTTCAACTCTGGTAAGCTAGTTATTTAGTGTGTGAGATTTTTTTGTTGTGTTGCTTGACTTTGGTATTCAACAATAATGTTTTTTTGCACAATTACATTTCTCCTAGATTTTGATGGAAAATTTGTTTATGAGATAATTTATACGTGATTGCTCAATTAGCTTGATGATACCATTGGAGATTTGGCTGGAGGAAGGTACTACAACAGAGACAGTGTGGCTGCAGTGACTCTGGGGATGGGCACAAATGCTGCTTATGTAGAACCAGCACAATCAGTATTCAAGTGGCATGGCACTTCACCCAGATCAGGAGAAATGGTGACAAATTGTTTTAGTGAGAGTATTTTTTGTTTGGGTTAGTAAGCTTATATTGAGTAATCCGTCGATATACAACATAATGAGTTTCCTCATCACAATAACAAGGAGCTGTGAAGATATTTTTTGTTCTGGAAGGCTTGAGGCTTTTGCTCCGAAGAGGTTTTGTCCTGCCATGCTCGAAGCTTTGCTCCTGGACTTGACTTTTGGACTGATGGGAGTTTTTGCATTATTTTGGTTTATGTTTGTGTTCTTTTCTGTTATGGAAAGGTGTTCTGGCCTTTTATTTGCTTCTTGTAATGTTTTGTTTTGTGAATAAATAAAATTTTTCTTTAAAAAAAAAAAAAAGATGGAAATGTGCCAATCCATTTTACCTTGTTTGGTCATATAAGGTATTGTTAGTAGCTTGACTATCCATTTTTCATCTGGCGGAGAATCCCTGAATATTTAAAATTCACATTCTAGTGAAAGTGCAATGAGCTAGGTTTTATTATGAAAAAAAAAAAAATATTAATTATCATTACCGATGTTTAAATAAACGCCGGTAATCAGAAATGATAATTACTGGCGTTTAAATAAACGCCGTAAAATAGTTCCGGTCACCGAAATTTTACGAGAAAGTCATCGATTAAATAAGTGCCGCTATAAACGTCACTTTAATTTTTGTGGCGTTTAATTATACGCCGGTAATTTTCCCGACGGAGGTTTCGACGTCGTTAATAACAAACGTCAATAATAATATTTTACGGCGTTTATTTACATTTAACAAACGTCAATATTTACCGGCGTTTACTAAACGCCGGTAAATATTTTTTTTCTTGCAGTGGAACTTCTTTCAAAACAATCGCAAAATAAAGAAATGGAGACACTGACTATGTAAAATGCTATCACATGTACATTATCATTCATCCATGACAGCGAGGTTATTATTATCTTGACATCCCACAAGCCACATTGTGTGCTTCGAATTTTGAAATAAAAAAATAATGAGTTAATTGCTTTAAAATGAACACAGCTACGATGAAAGGGAGCATGACAAACAGCAAATCATATTCCTTTTGTCTCCTCTTCACCTGCATGTAAGCCTGTTACTTCATTTACTCATAATCTATCTTATGTTTAGATGCTGCATAATCGATGCACGTCATTGTTACAATCACGTTTTCAAATAAAGAAAAATTTGTCGGGTATATTTTATTATATTGTGTGTACAAATTTTGAAAAAATATATTGAAATAGAACCTTTTTTTTTTTGTTATTAAAAAAAAAGTTCAATGGGACAATCGGTATGGAGGCAGTAGGCGTGACCATAGCTGTCTGGACCCATGAGAGAAGCCCACCAGTGGAGACTAAACAGTGAAAAACTGCAGACGCTCCCAAAAAGTCGATTCGAGTCGTAGTCTAACTCCAAACCACAGAACTATAACGTGAGAAAAATAAGAATCCCCACGAATCGAACTTTACTTGTTAACATCACAAAAATTAAAGAGGATGCTAAACTAAATACAGTAAATCAACTAAAACACATATTGAAGAGAATCTCTCTTCGATATTATACTTGCTTCTTGTATTTTATGAAAACGACTGCTAAACATATGGCAACTGCAGCTGTGGGTGTCCCACATTACAGACAGACAAAAAAAAAAAAAAAAAAGCCATCATAACTTCGATATGAAGTCAAAGCTCCTGTACAATTCCACATCTATGTTTGCTTAGATTAAGCTAGGTTAGGTTTAGATTCACGTGGCCCCATTCAAGCAGCTACACAATCCTATAAATATTGATTATTCCCTGGCCATGTTTGCAGACAATGAAACACAGTGCAGGATATAATAACCAATCAATTAAGAGTAGTCTGATTGATCACTCTTGACTTTTCTAAATGGTAAGTTAATGGGTTAATCCTTAACTATTATATGATTCCATATGTTCGGGTTCTTCTCCTGTGATTGTTATGTTGATACACTATTACATATTTCAAAAAAGAAAAAAAAAATATCATTGTGTGCTACTCAATTTTGAATTAGTTTGGCTAGGCTTATACTTACCCTTGCAGCCACAAAATGAATTACTCTTGCAATACCCGTGGAGTCAAGGTATGAGGAATATTATAATAAATTTTTTAGTCCTAGTGTGAATGATATGTATTTAATTGGACTAGAAAGTAAGGGAATCAATGAAATTATTCATAAACCGGTCGAAACACACCTAATCATAATACCAAAAGAAAAAATGGAAATGCTGAAACAAGCCAGCCATATCAAGTTATGAATCACCCAACAAACACGTAGTAGTTCTCTATAATTGGGGTTTTAGGGCATTGAAAGTAAACGCATTGCCAAACAGCGGCATAATATTATAAGTCAATGCCTCGTGAATGTTTTCTTTTCCCTCTACAATATGAGATAAAAGATATTAGAGGCCCAACTTGAAGTCATTATAAGCTTAAACAATACGTGTCAAATGCAAATTCAACAAATAATCTTTTTAAAATAAAAATAAATTGTCTTTCGTAGATCTTATTATGATGAAAGTCTTGTGCATTAAATACGACATTTTTTATACGTGTTAGATTAGTATTTAGGTTAACCATAGCATAACGATATATATATCCAAGGGCGGATGTAGGAAGGGGGTTATGGGCGCAATTGCTCTCACTGAAACTCAATATATTTTAAGGTCTGTTGAAAAATTTTGGTAAAAATTAAAATTTTGTTATAAATTGCCCCCATTAATTTTTAAACATAAGTGAAATTTTTTCATAATTAAAAACTAGAATGAAACTTCTCTCGGACGACTCAATATCATGATTCAATCTTTAGTCTCTGATTCTCTCTCTTTCCTCTTATATTTAAAATTTTGTCTATCAATAATATTTTAGCGATGTATCGAACTTGGACAATTTACTTGTGATAAATTAAATTGTTCCTATATCTATGATTTGTTTTTTTTTTTTTTTTTGATCAATATATCTATGAGTTGTTCCATAGACTTGTGATAGATTGAACTTTTTATTTTATCTATTTTTGAATGTATAAGGTTATTGTCACTGAGATTGACTATAACTAAATAAATTAATTATCCAAATAACTATGGATAAATTTCTTTTAAAAAAATTAGCATTGGAATAAAGAATGTTTGCATCAATGCTTTAAGTTACTACTAAGTTTTAAGTTGTTCCCATTGCAAACATATTCTGACTACACTCCTGTATATATGTACTAGTTATTGTATGTGCCTGAAGGCACAGAATAATAAAAAATGGTAAACAATAAACATATTTATATTCATATTCAAAATCAAATCACAAACATAGAGGAGAGATAAATGAATTTAAGCATCGGTTGTAGTGAGAGTAAGAGGTGGTGGTGGTAGGAGACGGTGATAGTTGTGGTGGATGGTAATGACCATGGTGGTGGTGGCGACAGTGGTGGTGGCATCAGTGGCGATGGTGGCGGTGGCGGCGACGGCGGTGGCGATGGTGGCGACGGCGGTGGCGGCGACAGTGGTGGTGGTGGTAGCGACAGCGACGGCGACGGCGACGGCGACGGTGACGATGGTGGTGATGGTGGCGGCGAAGGCGGTGACGATGGCAGTAGTGGTGGCGGCGACGGCAGCAGTGGTGGTGGTGGTGGTGATGGTGACGGAGGCGGTGGTAGTGATGGTGGTGGTGGCGGTGGTGGTGGTGATGGTGACAGTGGCGATGATGGTAGTAGAGGTAGTGGTGTGACGGTTTCAAACACTATTTTTTTTTTAAAATACTTATAAGAAATAATTTATAGAAGTATTTTTAAAAAGTCACTTCAAACACACCCTTAGGGGGGCCTATTTTTCTTATTAAATTTAGAGTGTTAATATTAGCCGTTAAATTAACTTAAAAATAAAATTTAAAGCGATCTAAATTGCGAAAAGCAAAAATTATTTTGTTTATCGTTTAAAATTTTAATTGTAAGTTACTTTATTATATAAATATACTAGTTATTGCTTGTGCCTGAAGGCACAAAGTAATAAAAAAATGGTCAACAATAAATATATTTGTATTCACATTTTAAATTAAATCACAAATATAGAGGAGAGAGAAAAGAATTTAAGTATCGGTTATAGTGGGAGTGAGCGATGGTAGTGATGGTGGGAGGTAGTGGCGATGGTGGGGTGGCGACGGAGGTGCTGGTTGTGGGGGTGGTAGGGATAATGGTGGCAGAGGTGATGGTAGGACAGTGACAGTGGTTGTATGGTGGTGGTGGGGGTGGAGGTGAAGGTGGTGGTGATAGTGGGGATGGTGGTGGTTGGGCGGTAAAAGGGTGGTGGTGGTGGGGGTGGCGAGAGTGGTAGTAGCGAAAGTGGTGATGATAGGGGCAGTGGTGGTGGTTGTTGTTGTGACAAAGGTGGTGGTGGGCCGGTAGTGATGGGGCGGTGGGCGAGTGGTATGGTGGCGGCAACGATGGTGGTGGCAGGGAACGATGAGGGTGGTGATGAGGCGGTGGGTAAGGGGTGGTGGTGGGGTGGCGACATTGGTGGTGACGACAGCGGTGGTGGTTGTTGTGGTAGAGGTGATGGTGGAGTGACGACGGTGGAGGTGGTAATGGTAGTGGTAATGGCGATGGTGGTGGTGGTGGGTAGTGGTGGTGGGGTGGGGTGGCGGTGGCGGTGGCGGTGGTGGTAGTAGTAGTAATGGTGGTGGGGTAGTGGTGGTAGTGGTGATGATGGTTGGGCGATGGGGTGGTTCTAAACACTATTTTTTTTAAGTACTTATGAAAAATTATAAGTATTAAAAACACTTTTAAAAAGTCACCTCAAACACACCCTTAGAGCCCTATTTTTCTTATTAAATTTGGAGTGTTAATATTAGCCGTCAGATTAACTTTAAAATAAAATTTAAAGAGATCTGAATCGCGAATAGCAAAAGTCATTTTGTTTATCTTTTGATATTTGAATTGTATTATACTTTATATATAGATATGTACATATGAACTTGATTCATAAACCTAAATATGACAAAGTCTTCATAAGATAAAGAATATCATTGAGTCAAAAGTTCATCAGAGCGAGCATCTCCAAGAGATGAGATAAACGACACAAAATCTTCAAATTTTAGCTATTTAACCCAAAAAATCTATTCTAATAGATTATCTTTAAAACATATAAAATAATATTTTGCTACAGTGATACTCTATATTTAGAGTATCACTGTAACGATATGTAAAATTTTTTTATATTAGTTTCTCTCTGTTTCTCTCATTTCCTCCATTATCTTTTTCTCCCTTTCATTATTTCCAAAAATAAAAAATAAAAAAAAATGATAAATAATATTTAAAAGAGTAGTTAAAAATATAAAAAATCTGTTAAAGTGTATATTTAAAAGATAAATAGCTAAAATAGAAAATATTATTTTTTAAATAGTTAAAATAATTTTTATTGTTAGAGATGCTCTTAGTTTGCAGGTGTAATTTTCATCGCACAAACTTATAATTTCATACGAATTTTTAAATTTGGGTATGGTGTTGCCTACGATACTGTAATCTTTCCCTAGATGATAGGGCACCACAGCTGTGGCATGGTAGCTTGACCAGCTGGGCGGTCCCAAGTCACGAGCATTCAATGTGGTCACCAAAGAGCGATTGCTCAATGACCAATGCCCACTGGCCAATTGTTGACTCTCAGCTGGACTGTCTTTCACTGTTATCAATTGTAGTCTCCAGCTTGTAAATCCTTTCTTCTACTTCCAACTTAACGTTTCCAAATTATGGTATTGAATTTTTTTAATTATTATATTTTTTTTATTGAATAAATATATAATGCATGTATTTTTTTATGTTTTTTATAATTAATGACTACAAATATACCCCAACAATATCAATGACTATAATTCACTTTCGTTATTTTACTGAATTTTTTTCTTCTATGGTTGCCATAGACTTTCCAATGAGAGAAAGGTTGAGTTTAACCTTGGGAATAATAATTGAATATGATAGATTGAATATGCCATAGACTTTCCAAGTAGTTATCTTCTAGGGTATGTTACTATTGAGTTTGAGTATTCATACCTTGGTCAATTAAACTCCTGGATCTAAGCTGTAGTGCCTTTTGTTCTGTAGCTAACAAGCATATTAAAGGCAACACCTAACCTAATGGACCTGCCATTTTAGAAAAAAACGTGGTTGACTTGAGAGTACCGTAATTGGATCTGTCTTCCTCTCACCTATATGCCTGCCAACTAATGGCACAGATAGAAAACGCGGTTGACTTGAGAGTACCGTAATTGGATCTGTCTTCCTCTCACCTATATGCAAGCCAACTAATGGCACAGATTCCTCTCTCTCTCTCTCTCTCTCTCTCTCTCTCTCTCTCTCTCTCTCTCATTTGCTAAGCAATGGTATGGCAAAGAATATTGTCTCTTTCCTAGCAGGTTCGCCACTACACGTATTGATATACAAAATGCAAAGTCAGACTCTCAAGAGATATATATATATACCCACCCTCTACACAACCATTTCATTCACCCAAATCCCCCCGTCTCATCAGCTTCCTTCTTCTCTTTCCCTTTCAAGGAAAACATTGTCTGGTTCTAGTTAGAAAATGGCTTTTTTAGCTTGCACCCAAATCATTCTACAGCTCTTCTTCCTGGTCTCACTCTTCCATTGCTCTTTTGCATCAAGAAAACTCATAGAGTTGGTCCAAGAACCGCAAACCCAGCTCTTGAAATACCACAAAGGCACTCTTCTTTTCGGAAAAACTTCCATCAACCTCATTTGGTATGGCAAATTCAAGCCATTCCAAAGAGCAATCATCTCCGATTTCATCACCTCACTGTCATCTTCATCATCTCAAAGCCAACCCTCTGTCGCCACATGGTGGAAGACCACTGAGAAATACTACCACCTCACCAATGCCAAGAGACCTTTATCGCTGTATCTGGGTGAACAAATACTCGACGAAAGCTACTCGCTTGGAAAGTCACTCACACAGAAACAATTGGTACAGTTGGCTTCAAGGGGTGGACAAAGATACTCCATCAATGTTGTATTGACAGCCTCTGATGTAACTGTTGATGGGTTTTGTATGAGCAGGTGTGGGACCCATGGATCCTCCATGAATGCTATTGTGAAGGGTAAGAATTACAGGTTTGCCTATATCTGGGTAGGTAACTCGGAGATTCAATGCCCTGGTTACTGTGCCTGGCCGTTTCATCAACCCATTTACAGACCACAAACTCCACCCCTAGGTGCACCCAATAATGATTTGGGTTCGGACGCAATGGTTATAAACTTGGCTAGTCTTTTGGCTGGAACTGCCACGAACCCTTTTGGAAATGGCTACTACCAAGGACCTTCGGGTGCACCACTTGAGGCAGCCTCAGCTTGTCCCGGAGTCTATGCTAATGGGGCTTACCCAGGCTACGCAGGGGACTTGTTAGTTGACCCCACAACTGGTGCTAGCTATAATGCACATGGTGTCAATGGAAGGAAGTACTTACTTCCGGCTTTATATGATCCTTCAACCTCTTCATGTTCCACTTTAGTCTAAAATAATATTGGTCCACTGTGTATAGAACAAAGCATTAGTAGTATGTACACCGTGATAAAAATATAGAAGAATTTATTTATTTGTTCATTTGTCTTCCACTACTTAATAGAACAGTGAAATACTGTGGTTTGCTTCAATTTCAAGTACTTAAGAGGGCTCTTATCATAAACATTTAGTGAATTAAATGAAAATACAATGAAAAAAATTAGCACCATCAATTCATTAGTGTGCAGGGGTGATGACTTTCTTAATATCATTGATAAAGTCAGACTACATGCAGTAGGAGATGGGAAGTTGAAAATTGGTTATCCAAATTAAGATGAGTGAAAAAGATTTCTATATTATATTGGCTACAATACTTCTCGAACGGCCACCAAAAATTCCCTTAATAGTGAAAATTATAAGTCATTTCATTTTAAAAATCTTATTTGCTATTAAGTACAAGTTCAAATATTTTAATGTTTGACAATTTTTATACGAAAAGAATATATATATATTTTTTTGCTCAATAAGATATGGGTAGAAAGGATAACGGTAAATACAACTATAAAAAGACCAAAAGAAAATTCCCTAATACTACTAATTTTCTTCTTCCCTAGCCAATGCCTCCAAGGCCACACACTCTCTGACTGTAGTAGGGAGGTCTGGTCTTGGCAATGCTCCAATGAATTTTTTTCAAGCCCCCATTTTGCAAGAGCATGTGCTGTATAGACATGATTCATTCCCCAATCTGAGGGTTCCTTTAGCAGCTGCTTCAAATTTTCAATGGTATGTAGAATTAACCAATTTGGTTTAACATGGCTGAGTAAATAACAGTTTGACAATACCCTTCAATGGTTACGTAATTCCAACCCTTTGAGTGGGCCGAGTGCATGGCTAGTTTTGTTTCAAGTGATTCAGCAACAAGAGGGTATGTGTTATCTTCAAGAACCACTTCTGCTCCCAGTACTTCCCCTGCCTCATCTCTAGCAATGACTGCAACACAAGATCCCAAATTACCAACTGTCGCATCAAAGTTTATTTTATTCCTCCTTCTTGTGGAGGGTACCAGCGATGGTTGTGCAGTTTAGGCCCTAATGCAGATGGAGTGTTAGTTGCTGGGGATTGTAGCCTAACTTTACTGAATTCATCATAGAGGGTCAGAATCACATTCTTACTTCTTGTGGAACTATCTTAGCCTTTTGAAAGTATGTCTTGTTTCTCCATTTCCAGATGGTGGTGGCTAGAATTGAGGCAAATAGTGCAAGTTGGTTTATAGGTGGGCTTGATTGACCAAAGAGAATGGTAGGATTAATAATATTATGAATCCACTCTTGCATAGTGAAATGTGAAAATGTATCAGTTCTGAAACCCCATTTAGAGAACCAGATCACTCTCGAAAATGGGCAGATGAAGAAAATATGGTTGTTTGTTTCAGTTCATTGGCTGCACAAGAGGCAGAAGATATCAGGGATTGGAAATCTACTTGCTAGAAGGATTTTTGTTGGAATACTTGTTAGTAATCATGCTCCATACCATCAATTTATGTCTTTTATGCAAAGGGGTGTGCCAGAGCTTCTTCCAATCAGAATTATCCAAGTATTGGCTTGTATGATCCGTGTAGTGTCTTTGGAGTGCATATGTCGACTTAGTTTCAAAGCTTCCAAATGTAGTAGGAATCCATGCCATTTGATCTTCTCTTGATAATAAAGGCAGCTTAGTTTGTTGAATGAAGAGGGAGTGGAGAAGTTCTATATTCCACTCATGCGTGTCTTGGTGTATCAGCTCAGCAACTATTACTGGTGGGTCTTCTATGTCATATTCCAATTAGACTCTGAATGACGGTAGGTTAGGAACCCATGGTTCTGTCCAGATGTTTATTGAATGTCCATTTCCCACCAGATAATAGACTCCCTTTTCTATGGTACTTCTGCAGTCAAGAATTTGTTTCTGAATGGGAGAGTCTTGAGGTTGCTTTTGAACACTTAGGAAAGACATTCTAGAGTAATATTTCCTATTGAGATGAGTTATCCACTGTCTTGGGATGTTAGAGAGTAGCTTTCATCCAAGCTTTGAAAGTAATTCTTGATTCATGTCATGTGTTTTCTGAAAACCCAACCCCCCTGACAATTTGGGTCTACAAATAAAGTCCTAGGATCTAATCTTTATAACCTGCTTGTACTCAATGTGACCCCACCAAAAATTCCTTATCTTTGCATCCATCTGTAGGCTTAATGTTTTTGTAGCATGTGGGATTGCATTACATAGATGGGCATTGCTAGGGTTGTGGACTTTATTAGTGTATCTCTACCTGCATAAGATAGGAGCTTTGTCTTCCAACCCTGTAATTTCATTTCCAGATTTTGTAAGATGGGCGGAAATGCTCTGCTTCTGGTTCTGCCCATAAAGAGGGGAAGTCCCAGGTATTATGCCTGTGTATCACCTTTTTTAAGTCCTAGAACTCCCTTGACTTCCCTAATGAATGCAAATTGTGCATTCTTGATATAAAATATCCTTGACTTATCCTTGTTGACTTGTTGTCCTCTCTATTCTTCAAAAATTGTGAGACAATCAGATATAGCTCTTGCTTCAAATTTGTTTACCCTTCCACATATCAAGAAGTCATCAGCAAATAACAGATGGTTGATAGCTTCACAATTTCTGGCGAACTTGATTCCTTTTATTTTGCCCTGTGATGATTTCCTATGTAACAATCTAGACAAGATTTTAGTACAAATGATAAAGAGAGAAGGTGATAAGGGGCTTCCTTACCTGAGTCCCCTTTGAGGGTTAAATCTGTTTGTTGGGGTTCCATTCACAAGAACATAAAAGAATACAGTCGTGATACATTGCTGGATTAAGCTTATGAATTGCAGTGGAAACCCTAGGAGATTAAGTATGTGCAATAGGAAGGGCCGTTCCACCCTATCAAAGGCTTTTGTCATGTCTATCTTGATTATCATCAGTGCACCTTTGCCTCTCTTTTTCTTCAACTGATGGACCATTTCTTGAGCTAAGATTGAGTTTTCTGCAATGTGCTTACCAGGTACAAAGGCAGTTTGGTTAGGGGCAATTATCTGTTCAAGGTGGAGTCTGAGTCTATTGGCAAGAATTTTTGAAATCACTTTGTATGCAACATTACATAAACTTACAGGTCTGTATTGATGAACTAAGTTTGCTCTGGCAGTATTTGGAATCAAGCAAATATTTGTCCTATTAAATTTAGAGAGCTTGTGGCTACCAGCAAAAGGTCAACTAAGTATCCTCCTATTGTTTGCTAGTATGTTTTGTAGAAGATAGAAGACATTCCATCAAGTCCAGGAGATTTGAGTGAGGGCATGGAAAATACAATGGCTTTTATTTCCTCTGGGGTTGGGATGGCACACAAGTTTGGGTGGTGTTCTGGGGTGACTACAGGTACAACAAGGTTATCAAGATCAACTGGGAAATATGTTTTTTTTTTTGGTCAAGGGGAAATATGGGTTGGAAGAGCTAAAAATTGACTGAAAGTGAAGTTTGAACTGATTACCTATTGTCTGCCTATCATTGATCCAAGATCCATCATTGAGCTTCAAGCAATCAATCCTTGCTTTCAACTCCTTTACCTTCTTTATGCAATTGCCAAAGTGATTCCTATTCCATTCTCTGAGGGTGTCCTTTGTGGATTGTAGTTTCCTGCAAAATTTGTATGCGATTAAGCCTCTGTGGTTTGTGCTCCATGCATTTTTTATTACAAGGTGGTTAGCCGGGTCTCTGGTCCACATAGCTTCAAACTTGAAAGGCCTTGAGAAGTCTGTCTTTTTTGGCTTTTTCATAATTAACTTTTGTCTCCTAAAGAAAGAGAAAATCAGGATGGAGAGCTTTTATTTCCTCCCTTAGGTGATGAACTGTCGAGAGATATGGGCTAACCCTCAACAGGTCCAAACATAACCTATCATTGGGGGGTAGGGGCATGGTCAGTCCCGCCTCCTCAACCATAGTTAGAGTCTCATCTGTCCATTGGACTTCAAATTCCTGTAGGTTTGTTGAGCTTGACACAAGTCCTATCATAGTGGTCCAATGAGAGGAAAATTTCCTAATTACTTTCCTGGGTTGTTCCTCTCGGTCCTCATATTTGGATTAGGTGGGTAGATTCTGGTATTCAGTGGATTCTGTAACATGGTAATTAACTAGGGGGGTTCCATTGATGGTTTCTGGGATTTCATTGCAATCATGCCATCTTCACGTCTATACCATTTTGAAGGGCTTCTGTTTTCCGAATCTTCAAAAGATGACCGCTTGAGTGAGAGGCAATTAAACACCTTTGTCATACTTTTGTCAATGATCACAAGGAGGTGAAAGGGGTATTTGAGGCTGGGGGGGATTCAGGTGCTATCTGTTGGAGGGAGAATTTGTTTGGGATTATGCATGTAGTTGGTGCTAACTGGGTGTTAATGTCCATGGTGTTTGTTGTTTGGTTTTGGGTTTTGTTTACTGGGCTTTGATTGAGGTCATTTGCGTCTTCTTCAGGTGTTTGGTTTTGTAGTTGAGCTGGTGGAGATTGGGTTAAGGTATTTTTGGGTTGGTTTTTTTTATGTTAATTTGGGTGTGGTCATTTGGGCCAGATCTGTTTTGGGTATGTCATTTTGGTGATCTTGGGTATTGTTGTGGGCCATTTTGGTGTGGGTAATCCCCCAGCCTCTCGTATTTGAGCATGACATATGAATACTGATCATTCCCTCTGGGAAGCCAAAAATGGGTTGTGAGTGGTGCACTGAGGTTAAGAATTACCCTTGTTCTAATGCATCCCTTCCATATTGTTTTCTGATGAAGGTGGTGTTGTGGAGAAGTTGGGCTACCAAGGATTTGTGCGAATTTGAATGCATTTGATGGTGAGATCATATCCGGTGGAAGACCATGTGCCTGAACCCAGAATTCTGTGGTGTTGAAGTCGATTTTGTGAGGGAGGGAGGTAGGGAACATCCACTGTTGAAGAACAAGTAATTGCCCCTTGACTGTCCGTGGGCTGGATTGGAGAACTCTCTATTTCATCTCCTCCTTGCTGAAAATGAAGATATAGGCTTCATCCTCAATAGTTATATTTAATAAGTCTATTTTAATCTCAATTATCCAAAATATCCTCAATAATTATATTTAATCAAAACTTGTTTGAAAAAATTAACAACTCCAAAATTGAGAATTGTATTTTTCTATCATATATATATACATATACATACATATATACATATGCATTATACCATGCATCCATATAATTAAAATAATTATACTCCATTTTAAGGATATTATCTCAAACAGACTGGGGTTTAAATTTAACAATCCCCTGACATCAAACAGTAAAAATTAATAACATCAAACAGTTGTTATATTTGAAAACATTGAAACTAATAATAATAGATAATATTTATAGTAGGGGTAATTAGGTAATACAAAAAAAAAATTTAAATGTGTACTTAATGATAATAATTTGATGAAAAAGAAGACTTAATGGAGTATAAGACTGAATGCATACTTCAAGTCAAATAAATTCTAAAAAAGTACCCACGATCAAATATCTGTAAAAATAACCTATGAACATAGTGAAAAATTGGCTTATTGAACAATTGCAAATATATAAATAAAATAGGATAAAAGTAGGAATTGTGAACAATTTACTCAAACCCTTTTGATATGGATAGTTTTAACTCTTGGGTAATGTAGATAAACGGGTGGATTTTTCTAGATTAAAAAAAAATGATTATCCATCCAAAAAAAATACCTTTCTTAGGATACATCGTCACACTATCGGAATGGTTTAGATGAAAAATTACTATTTTATCTAGTCTAATATTATTTGTCAAATACGTCCTAAAAGTTTTCCAGTTCGCAATCTTTTAGTAAATTGGACAACATTGTTGGTTAAAATAAATTGAAGTTTTGATGCAAATCAATTTGTCACGTGGCACTCTTATCTTCAAAAACAAGTGAGAATTTTGTTTTATTATTATGGATAGGAAAAAATTGTCTTTCCCATTTTTTTTATTTTATTACTATGATAAGCATAAAAGTGTCTTTTTTTCATTTTATTCCATCAGTCAAAAATATTTCTTTGATTTAGCAACACATGTAGACTACGAGAAAATATTCAATGGAACGGTGATGTCATATCAGTATTGTCAAATAGTATCTGTTATAACTTTAATAATGTATCATCTAAGTGTAAGTTGTCACTAAATAATATAATTTTTGAAAATCTGAGATCGAACCATGGAGAATTGGTGAATAACTTGAATCACAAAAAAAATTTAAAAAGTAAAATTGCTTTTGAAGATTGTTTAAAAAAATTGGTTGTTCGAAAGAACAATAATTATTTTGTTGATAACAATAATTAAGAATACTAAATAATGGGGATCCCCTTCCAACTTCACACAGTAATTATTTATGATTCGATTTTTTAACTCAATTAATAAAAATCAGCTCAGTATTGATCTTAATAGGAAGATTTAACGGTTATAGAACTGAAAACAAATCCAAAAATATAATAGATAAATTATTTAGATATAGATTAGTATTTAATTGTAAATCACAAGCATTCACCGTGTCTATAGTTAACGTTGAATCAAGATCTCCAATAAAAAAAACCTCTTTCTACAATAAATTAAATATTTTATGAAAATTCTAATTAATTAATTCAAATATGCAAAACTAGTTATTTGATTCATAAGGAATCATAAGTATTCCATGCAAGTGGCACAACGAATCAAGAGATTTGCTCATCTCGTTCTTGGCCAATTTTCTCATCTCGTCCAGACACACTATTTTACGTTGGTCTTTCTACTTGTTGTGTCCAGACGCATGTTTCCAACTATCAGAATGCGGGTAAGTTTTATGTAAAACTTCCAATGCAATTTTGATATAATTAGAGGTTGATTCACGAAATATTCAATAAATTTTTGAAGCCCCTGAAATGTACTTTTCAATGCCGCAAAGATTAGGTTAATCGGATATCAGAGAAAAAAATTATGATCAAAATACCGAATTAATATTAAAATAATAATTATATTTTTGAAATTATCTATAATATGGTGGACTCTGGTGTCCCCATAGATTATATATAGTAGTCACTCAGTTTTTATTTTTCCATTATATTTGACTATTTTTTATAGTATTTTATAAAAATTATATGCATCTAAGTCTGTTAATTAAATAGTATTTTTGATTGATAATCCAACTTCGAATGTGAAGTTTTCTTATTATATTTTAATGCAATTAAATTTTGATAAATTAATATCGGATTAAAATCTATTTTGCCCTAAACCAACGCGTGAAATTTTGGTTTTAAAGTGTGCAGTCTTTTGATAGATAGTCTCTTTATAGGTGACCAGCCTATGTGTACTATAACATTCTTTTTGTTTATTATCATAATTTAATAGCTTCGACCAGTGTTGTTAGAACTTGACCGAGTTGACTGATTGGACCGGTTCAATCATGAATCGGGATCTCAACTAGTTCGGTTCTCTAGTTAGATCATATAAGGAATCGAATCGGATAAGAACCTCTAAATCTGGCGGTTTTGAACCAAACCTGTGAACCGAATAGTTGGATTTCAATTCTTATATATTTTTAAAAAAAAATTCTCTTTTTGGGACATTTTCATTTTGCCCTAGAGACTAAATCAATTGCAAACCTAAATCGACAAACAGGCGACCACTCCAGCAATGAAAAACAGTTTAAGCCGGAGAGACTTATTGAATACCAATAATATCTCATGTTCGAAGGCACTATGTAATTATAAAAAAAAAATTACTACCTATAAAAGTGTATTATGGTGAAAAACTTTTATTTTTCTATTTTGTCTTAATTTATACTTTAAGGTCAAATTTATCCTCGGTTCAGTAATTACAATAAATTATTTAAGTTCATACAATAAATTATTTAAGTTCATTAATGCCTTCAATCGATACTCACTTTAAGTTTTGGACTTTTGTATTCCATCTGCATTGGCTGCATTAGTTACGTATATAACTTCACCTTCCAGAGGCTCTCTTTAAAACCCTTGTGATTCCTCTTTCTCTTCCTCTCTTTGTCATGTCTTTCTATGTACTCTCCTTTCAAGTGTTGTTACCGTAAACTTTCCTTTCAAGTGTTGTTACCATAATCTCATCAACTTTTTCTTTTATTTAATAATCTTTACTAACTTATGGACTAAGTTTGAGTACTAAACTTGATTCACACACCTCAACTCACTGCAAAAAAACAAAAAAAAAAAAACAAAAAAGACATTTATTGGCATTTTATGCCATTATGAAATGTCGGGAAAATGGCCATAAATGCCGCAAATTAATTTTACTAATGTATGTTATTAACGTCGTCAAAAACTCCGTCGAAAAAACTGCTGAAGTATAATTAAACACCACAAAACTTAAATCACAAAACACTGACCCGGCATTTATTAAATCAACGACATCCTTGTCAAATTTCGATAATTTGAGAGATATTACAACATTTATCTAAATGTCAAGAATTACTTTTTTCTGAGCAACTGTTTTTCGACGTAATAATAATAATTATTATTATTTTATCTTTGCTTTCATAACAAATCCTAACTGTCAATATTTATACTACCCTTTTATTAAGTCTATATTTAACACTTTGTCCTCCCATAAACTTTGTATCCGACGCAACAGAACACAACCATTCACCCACCAACCACTGGTCATCACAATCACAACCACAACAAACTCTATTTTCACCTAGGTGGAAAGATTAGCCAATGCCGCCTCAGGCAGCATTGTTGAATTCAATTTTGCAAACCAACAAAATATAACACTCAAAAAATTACCAAGAAGATAAGAATTTAATCAAGACATGGAAATTGTGCGTCCATGTTGCCATTAAGTTGTACAAAAAAAAAAATCCCAGTCAATTTAGTGATAAAAATGCAACAAGATAAGCATTTAATCATCCGAGAAGACTTCTCTGACTTCTCTAACTAAATTACTTATTTAGAATAACCTAAAATTAATGACAAACAGCAAAATTAATTAATTAGGAGCATGAACATTAGATACAAAAATTTCTTTTGCTTTGGCACTTGCCTTTTTTCCCTTTCTCTTTATGGCCTGGACTGGAATATGATACAAGGAGAGCTAAATTAATAGTGGTTCAAAAGGTAACTAAAAGGAAAGACATTGTCCAAATGGACTAGTTGTCCATGTTGGACGAAACCGTTTCAAACAAATAGGTTTTCTTGTTGCAATTAATTCATTGTCATCTTCAGAAATAGGCTACCATTGGTCTGAGTAGTAAGCTTACTTAGAGAGAGGAGAGCAGCCAGCAGGTGTATAAGGAACACGTGCCAAACGGCAACACTTGTAAGACTCCTAGGAAAATGTCCAACACTATACGTCCAATAGTAGAAAGAAATTCAGACGCTTTGTGCCAATACATCTCAAACAATTAATGGGCACATTTAATAGGCAGTGCCTCTAAGTCTACGAAGACATTACACTTATAGAACAATCTTGAAATATTTTGACATTACATTTATATATTTGCCCCAATATATAGACTCATCAAGTAAGAGACAAACCAAAATACTTGAATCACATAAATCATTAAATGTATCACTACATTCCATTGTTTAACATTCTACCAAATACGTGAATACTACCATTTCATTGTTCAACATATATATTACAAATAATATCTTCAAAAAAAGTTCCCTACTGCAAAAATTGAATAGATCTTTGAGGCACAATCCAAGCAAATTCATCACTAGAACATCCTCAAATCTTTCTCCTTTCCAACCTAAAAAACCAAGCTGAAAAAAATGAAAAATAAGGAAGCATGAATACAAATAATCACAATCTCTAGAGTAAACTGGCTAAAGTCTGAGTTTAATTTGTCAATCCACAATTTTTCCACTATATAACTTCAGCATTCCATTATAACTTTAACATGACACACATAATTACCTTTTGAGTAAGGACGATTTTTTGGATTCAAGTTTAAATATACATACAAATGCCACAACTCTCATAATTCTGAGCAAACTAAAGTGATAGTAATACAAAATCAGAAAGCCAATGAAAGAATGTTAGAAGCCCCAGCCAATTTAGTCGTGTGAAGTCATAATATTAGTTCATTATGCATTTCGATCAACATGAATCAAAATTGTAAGTTTTAGTGGGCATTAGAAATCATGTCTAATAGAACTGGAGGGCAGCAAGATTGGCACTTGTTTAAAACCTGAATGTCCACAAATTCATATCAGAGATACTTAAAGGTTGACTGACTATAATCAATGGAAACCAGCATAAACACCTAATTCAAGCCATATCCTCTGTTTTTGTGCTGGTTGTCTAAGAGCATCAGTGCCCAAATTTTTACCAAAAACTATCCATTGTACTTCGTCTTTTACCTCATAAAAAGGCTTATGCGATTGTTTTGAATACGTTCGAGCAATTGGAGCATGATATCATTGACACACTTTCGTCCATTCTTCCTCCAATTTATGCAGTTGGATCATTACACATTCTCCTAAATTAGATTAAGGATAACGATTTGAAATTTCTTGAATCAAATCTTTGGATAGAAGAGTCTGAGTGTCTTGGCTTAACTTGAAAGAACCTAAATCCGTGGTATATGTGAATTTGGGAAGCATCATTATTATGACACAAAACCAACTTTTTGAGTTTGCTTGGGGACTAGCTAATAGCAATCAAACATTTATGTGGGTAGTAAGACCCAATCTCGTTGTCGGTGATTCAGTTGTTCTTCCACCTGGACTCTTGGAAGAGATAAAAGATAGGGGCTTATTAGCAAGTTGGTGTCCACAAGAAAAAGTTCATGCCCACCCGGCAATCGGTGGATTCTTAACTCACAGCGGATGGAATTCAACTCTTGAAAGTATAAGTGCTGGAGTGCCGATGATCTGTTGGCCATTTTTGGGGGATCAACCAACCAATTGTTGGTACTGCAGCACTCAATGGGCATTGGCCTGGAGATATGTTAAAAATTTAATGTAAACTTTTGATAATTATTTAAATATTTTATTTTTGAGGGATGTAGTGAGGATTAATGTATTTGAGAATTTCAATATCTAGAACCTTGTAGAACATGTTTGCACTTGGTATCCTTCTTGAGCCTTCTACCAACATCTAAAACCTTTACTTTTCTACCAATGCTCACCATTAAGTTAGAATTCTTGAACCTTCCAAACCTCCACCTACCTTGAGCTTCTAGAGCTTTCTCTAGTCACTTATAAATAGATCCCCCACCAACCCAAATCACCAAGCCAACAAAAATACAAATCACCAACAACAATTACCAGCTTATTTCTATTTTCTCTCTTGTAAGTTTTTTTTTTGGTAAGCTTTCTCTTTTGTAAGGTTTTGATTATAAGCTGGTAACTTAAATTTCTCCATAATAATAAAGGTCTTTTTCTTCCCTCATTTTTTGGAGTTATATTCTAATTTCTTTGTTCTTCTTCAACTTCGGTTATGAGTCTTGGGCTAGTGAAAATTTATTTTTCACTATTCTAAGAAAGCAATTTCCGGAATTTGGAATTTGTCTTTCTTTACATGGTATTAGAGCTATAAGAGTGTTAAGTTGAAATCTTGTCAAGGCACTCTTGGTGAAGAAGTTCGATGGTGTTCCATAAGTGTCTTGAGTGTTGAGTGTCTTGAGTGGCTTAAGTTGAAAGAACCTAAATCTGTGGTATATGTGAATTTTGGAAGCATCACTGTTATCAAACAGACCCACTCAAATAGGCGCACAATTTGGTATTAACCTAAAGAACCACCATCTTCTACATATCCTCCACACACACGCACACAGACACACAGAGATGCTCACTGCTCAAACACAAACACACCCACACAAACCCAGAACACGCATTGACTCATTCACACAGACACACATACTACACACTCTCCAAACACAACCTAATGCTCAATAAAATAGATTAAAAATGCCAGTAAATGTATTGTAAACTTAAGATTATAAACACTTACATCCTTAGTCTGACTCTGAATTGGAGTCGATACTCTCTTTCTTTGACTCAGACGCGAAGTTTTCTTTCTCCGAATCGGACTCCAAGGTGGAGTTCTTCCCCTTCTTCTCCTCCTTATGCTCAACATCAGTAAGTTTCTTCAGTAGCATTTCTTTCATTTTTTTATCATTCTCTACATACTCACGGACAAACATCTCTAAATTTATTATTTTCTCGAGCAATCGGTCGGAACTATCAATTGGGTCTGACCATTGATTGCGTTTAAGAAACGACATTCCAGCCTTCATAAGACCATGCTTCAAAACTGCATGGAGCCCACCGCCAAGTATTCCTACGGCTTCAAGGGTGGTAGTAATGATAACCACTTCTGACAGCCTTTCGAACACGACTTCTTTATTTGAAAACCTTCTTTAAGCTTTTCTAAATTCTTCGGATGGATTACTACTACTATCGCCTCTCATCTCTTTCTAAAGCCTGTTGAACAAAACTTCAACGTCAAATCAAATTGGCCCCAATTTTTGGATAGTAGCTTGTATGCTGTCGTGCTTGCCTTAAAGAAACTCAAGATGACTGGTTTTGGGGAGAAAGTGCACTCAAAGTTTTTTCGAAAGAGTAATGCTAGATGGACTTAAAAACTAAACTTAATAATCTCAACCATTGAATAGGTAGTGAGTCCCAATAAATGCCGAGACCTACAGTAAAATCAATTGTTATAATTATCAAATCTAATTTTTAAGTCCAGATAGCATTGCTCTTTTCGAAAACTGTGTGATTTTTTTTTTGACTATGTGATAAAGTGATGACAGAGAATATTTTTTGGGATAATTATAATTTTACCCCCTGTGGTTTTAGTCAGGAACACTTTAACTCTATGAATATTAAAATTTTGCACATTTCATCCTTATAGCTGTGTACGTGAAACTCTTAGGTCTCCAAATTAGGTCTTCTAACATATTATAGTTCAATTAAACCGGCCTGAATTTTTTGAATTCAATATAATATGGTCCGATATATATATATGCGTATTTAATTGAGAAAAATTATGTTATATAAATACAAACTTAGTTAGATTATTAATGAGATTGACATTAAATTAAATAGAAAATTATTGAATGGATTGAATGGTTAATTAAATTAGGTTGAAATTTAACTTGAATTTGATAAATTTATTAATTTTTTTATATTGGGTGATCGAATTCGAGATTTAAATTTTCAGATCAGATTGGGTAATCAAATTGAGTAATATATACGGATATGGATTAAAATTTTGAAATTCGTCGTGGAAACGAATTGAATTTAGAGCTCAAATTTTATTTTGGATTTAAATTTGGACAGATTAAAATCTATTTTAGATTCAATCCGTTGAGAATCCTAATTCATGGTAAGAAAACAAAAAATTTGAGAAAGGCACTTTTGTAATAAAATAAATTTATCCTTAGTAATAAAACAAAAGTGTAGCACCTTTTTTAGGAGAGGAATGCCACGTGGCAATTGTTTTGAATCAAAACTTCAATTTACAATGTTGCCCAATTTGTTGAGACCACTGTAGCCAAAATTTTACGTGGTGTTTGACATTCTTTTTGGGTGTATCGCATCTCTCCTGATAACATGTCAAAGTTTCCCTTATCGTTTTCGAATAATCAAAATAAATCAAAATCATCAAATTTTCCAATTATTCGTTCGAACATAACGACTAAATATTGGATTGTATCCTAGTATATTTTTCCTTATATTCTTTGGACTCGTTTGATAGACGTATTATGAGGGAATTAAATATTAGATTGTACTATTTTTTTATTTAATCGGGCCTAATATTTTACTTGGTAAGCAAATTTGATATCGTATTAGTTTCAAAAACATATACTAATCGTATACTTATCGTATATTTTTTATAACTGTATTATGGAAGTATTTTAATACCGCCAAAAGATGTGGTATTATAATCCAACTCAAACGTATTATTTTACACATTTACCATTATAACCCCATAGCTGAAAAAATCAAACTGTTATCAATGTAACAAACATTGATTGAGGATATTTTTGTTAATTCAACATTAATACGATAAAATAATTCTTTAACCAAACAACAGATTTGATTAAATAATTACTATCTAACGTTTATACTGTGTATTACCAAACACTAGATAAAATTACGTATTATTGTAATACCCTATTTAGTCTTGTCTTTTGTCCTTCTGTATTGTATTAGATCGGATTATTCTATCTAATCCATCCATTTCTAATACAGCAACCAAACGAGCCATTTGTATATTATAAAATGTTCCTTGAACAAGATTTAAATAAGAAACTTTTTTTAGGATCCTCTAAAACATTCTTTCAAGGGTCTTAAACTTAAAAAACCCATCCTAAGCTTATTTAGAATTCTTCAAGAAGACATGGCGTGACCAAAGTTTCACTTAACGTATGGTATTATGTGTTAAGATAACTCATTTTTTTCAGTATTTATATAAAAAATATGTAAGACTACAAAAATGTAATAAAAAAGCATTCATTTAATTGTGTTATATCATAATAGACTGAATTTATATTTGCTCCATTTATAATATTATATAGTCGAATTTGTACTATATATATAAGTCGTGTTTAACAGATTTGTTTTGTATTTAGTCAAATTTATGTTGACCCTTTTATTTTGTAGACTGACTGAGTTCATTTGCTTATCACCCGTTTATTCTAAGGCTAAACCCAACTCATTATTTTTGTATTTATTTCTTATTGGGTTCGTATTTCGTACCTAAAATTGCTTTATAATTAGAGGCCCTAAATTTTTTTTTGGGACATTGGCGGTGTCCTAAGTTCGAATCGTGACAATCCCTTGAAATTAGGCCATAAGATATTTATCCCTTATGAATATTCTAGTTTCGACGTAGATGATCAATCTTAATCAAATCGGGAAGGGGCTTAATCCAGATGCACATAAATTATCCTGAACATTCCTAACCGTTGAAAAAGAAAAAGTTTAGATTCACGTGTCCCCATTGAAGCAGCTACACAATTCTATAAATATTTGCAGACAATGAAACTATGCAGCTATATATATCCCGTGCCTAAAACAATAAAAAATAATAAAATAAAATTGGTGAACTTTATAAGATTAGCGTTTTTTTTTCGGTAAGTAACAACGAAAAATTAACATTTTTATTTCTTTTTTTCATCCAAAATTAATTAAATATCGATTAGCTCACTAATCATGTTTGGATATACTGAAGCAGGCAGAGGCCCATCAGACACACATTGGCCCAACGTGAAGTCATAACAAGTCTAAACAATTCGTCTCCAATGCAAATTCAAGAATTAATCTTTCAAAGGCTTCTTTGAAAGTCGGTATACCTAATTAGATTTATTTGGTAAAAAATACATAGAACAAAATATTTTGGAAAAAAATACACAGCTGAGATACAAAGACGTAAATGCCCATTTTAGGGTCATTTAATTCAAAATCTCTTATCTTTAATGTACCTTGATTCATGTGTATTTGTTAATACATATAAATACGTATATATATAAATACGTGTATATATATAAATTCAAACAAATACATATTTATATATATATATATATATATATAAATTCAAACAAGTAACAAGTATATATATATATGGGAGAACTTTAATATTCTATATTTGTATGTCCTCTTTTGATTTCTGCAAAAATTTTTTGGAAAGTGATTTTGTTTTCAAATTATATTTAATACACCTTGATTCATGCATTTGTTTTTTGGAAAGTGGTTTTATTTTCAAATTAATTTAATATCCGAATAGTGTAATAGTGTAACAATAACAATATAACAATAAAAGTGTAACAGTGTAACAAGCTATATACACAAAATATTGTACTATTATATTTTGTTAAACATATATTTTCATATAATTTCATTCAAAACAGTCTATCTCTATTTTTAATTTGTTACCACATGCACAAAATTACTGAACACTGTTTTTGTTACAGTGTATTGTTACACTCTCTTTGTTACAGTGTATTTGTTACACTGTTTTTGTTACACTATTATAGAGTTCGGATATTAACAAATTTTGAAATTCAAACAAGTGATATATTCTAAAATAAACGAAATATTAAAATTCTCCTATAAAACTACTAGTAGTAAATATTTAATGCATAAATATAATTTGAAATAAAATCACTTTCCAAAACAAAATACGCATGATCAAGGTGTATTAAAGATAATTCAAAATTTAAATAAGATATATATATATACACACACACACACACACACACATATATATACACACACATACATCTCTTATCTAAATTTTGAATTATCTTTAATGCACCTTAATTCATGCGTATTTTTTTAAAGTTCTCCCATAAAACTAGTAGATGTTTAATGCACCACTTTCTAAAGAAAATATATATGAATCAATGGAGGACAAAAATGTCACAAAAAAATCAGTAAAATTCAAATAATATACTTAGTTACAAATAAGTATCAAAATTAAGAACTTAATTACCCAACATTTTTTTCTGTGTACTTTTTTACAACTAAGTCTAATTTGGTGTATCCCCGTCTAATTTTCCCCTATTCAAAATAGAGATAAATTGTCTACATCTTAGTTTTAGTGGATCTTGTTATTATGATGAAAACCTTGTACACTAGATATAACAATTTTTATTCATATTAGATGAGAATTTAGGTTAACCATAGCATGACAATTTATTTGTTTGTTTTAATACAAAAAAGTTATGTATCTCTCTGATGGGACATTTTGTGAGAGCAGCACGATGATGACACGTGCCTTCGGCACCAGGGTACTCCGATTGTTAGGGCGACGACACATGTCCTCGGCACTGAGGGTACTTCACTTACCCGACGGTTAACACGTGTCCTCGGCACCAACGGAACCTCAATGTTATCCAGTACCCCACGTGTCCTCGGCGCAAGACTTCTCGGGATAAAAAGACCCGACACGCGTTCTCGGCGCCAGGTCACCCGTCGGGCTCCATAACGCCGATCCATCTCGATTTAAGTGGCTCCTTAATAGGAGCACGTCATTTCGATCCCAGGGAATGCGTCAACGTCTCTCAACCTATCAAACTGAGTTGAGCAGTAGATCATTAGCCCGCCCTTCCCATCAAGTCGAAAGGACAAGATGAACAGGGCTGACAACCAAGGAGGTTTGGATGCGTGGCGTTATGAACAGAGCCGTATATGACTTTGCAAAGATCCCAGCAACTATGCGGCTATGCAAAAGAGCATTTAATAAACCCTTAGGGTGATGGGGCGTCTATGATGACTGATGGAGCCCGGAAAGAGGCGCATTAAGTGCCCCAGAAATCAAGCATTTAATGTCTCTACATCGAAGCAAGAGCATTTAATGCTCGGGCTCCAGGGGAAGAGATCATTAAACGTTCGGGATGCCGAGCATTTAAGAGCTAGCAATCATCCCTGTAAAAGAGAAGGGGCGCTTCCCAATGACTGAGCGCAGCCTACTATTCACTAGCCTATAATGATGACTACCATCAAAGGTATAAATAATCCTCTAAAAGACAAAACAAAGGGACGAAAATTACCAAAACTAGAACAGTATTGTGCTCTCAAGGCCCGTTTTTCCCTCTCTCTCAACGAACTAACTTGACCGCCGGAGAGGATACGCCGGAGGCACTCCGGCCCCTTCTAACCCTTCTTTTGAATGCCAGGTTACACCGGAGAACACCCCTATCTGTCGGAGTCGATCCGATCGCCCTGGAGCCAAACCGTTCTCACTCACTAGGCCCTCTTTGGTCGCACCGTGCCTCCCTTTGCTACCAAATCTTTGACATTCAAGGTATACACGAGTTTATCTGAGATCTGTTCATATTCATCTATCTATTGTGCAAAAATTGGTATGCACACTCTCAATGTTTATCTTGGGTGGACAAAATATTGCTGATTTATATCCCATCTATTGGAAAATCAAAATAAATCGAGGCGAGCATAAGTTGTCCAAAACAATCCTGACCGTTGGAAAAAAAAAAACCCTAATAAAACTTGACATGTTCGTTCATGTATTCTACTAGATCATGCTAAAAAAAAGCCCAGTAATATAAAAATTTGTAACTCTGGCAAAACACATTGGATCCAAACACTGTCTAGAGCTTTTTCAATGGAAAAATTATACTTTGACCCCTCTAACTATGATCTTCTTCTTTTTTTACTTTGTGCTTTCAATTATCATATTTTTTACATTGAACCCTTAATTATGTGATTAGTTTCACACTACCCCAATTATTAACATCCATAATTTAATGAAAATTTATTTTATTTTGTCCCTCAAACTCTATAATTTATTTCACTTTGATTAGGGGATAAATTACATCCAATAGAATGAATACATCCCAATTATGGTTGACACTTACTTACATATCTATCATTTGCATTATTTTACCCTTTAAAACTTGTATGTTTAATACACGAAACAGAAAATAATGCATTCTTTATATTACTAAATTTTTAAAACTTCAAATTTTGACATTGGAAGACTTATGTCAAAACTTCAAATTTAATAGTCTAAAAGTATAACTTTTTTTCAAAGGAAGGGTGGACGGGCTGTGTGGCTGGGGTGGGGTGGGCTTGGCAGGCGGGCTCTTGGGTTGGGCTTTAACGGGTTTTTTCAGACGGGCCATTAGGCCTGGTAATGGGTTTGAGGGCAAACTCAAGCCCACTTTTTAAGGATATTAGGCTCGAGCTTGGGCGGGTTAATTATTGGGCCTATCGAGTTTCGATCCTATTTTTTTAGTCCAAATAACGAGACCCGTGGATAACCCAATCCATAAACACCCCTAAGTGCAGTTGACAAAGCTAGCATGTTACAGTTGTGCTGCCATTTCATGATGCAGCAGTGTCAATTTTAATGATGCTTTCATACGAAAAAAACAATTTCAAATGACATATTTAAACAATACAAAATGTATAAAAACGTTATTTTAAATACTATTTTAAAAAATGTCACTTGAAGTGACGATATAAATTATTTGGTACAAAACTCTCTTCCAACAGTGCGTGAAAGTCTACCAACAAGAGTAATGCTAGACTGACAAAAAATAAGGACCAAAATTATAGCCCAAATGACATGGCAGCTTAATCATCATCCCAAATCAGTTGCCATGTCATTTAATAAAAAGATTAATATTTGATTAATTATTGGCCAAAATCTTTTCGTCTTCTCCTTCCACTGTCAGATACCCATCAGACCTACCTTCCTCTCTCTCCTCTCTCTCTCTCATCAGACCCACCTAAAAAGTCTCTCATCAGACCCACCTTCGCCAAAAATTGCTTATCATACTACTCTCGTTTCAAGAATTCTACGATTTTTGCATTTTTGCTTTCTTTTTGATTGGAATTGTTGAAATGTTGAAGATCGAAACCATAGACTTCTACTCTCTCTCCTCTGAACGAAGAATTCACTGTTCTTTTTTATTTCCTTTTCAATTTTTATTGACAGGAACGGTTCTTTCTTTAAGCGGTCATGGTTCGTCTTCTTTTTTTTTTTTGCAGATAATACGAAAACATCTGCCTGCGGAGAGGAAGAAGAAGCAAGAAGAGTTTTAGTGTGATTTCAAAAGATTTGAAGTGTAAAATCGAAGGTAATTTAATGAAGAATGTGATGATTGCTGATTTTTCCATATATTTTCTTGATAGATGAGAAAAGGTTTTTGTGCGATTGATTTCGTGGACGACACAGATCGAGTTTGTAAAAAAGGTTCAGAAGCGTTTCGGAGACGATATTCGAAGAAATAAATCATTTCTTGATGCTTTGGGTATGTGGCGATTTGGGGACAGGGTCATTGATCGGTTCGATCAAGAGGTTGCTGGTGTGTTCAAAGAGCTCCCAGATCTGTACATGGAGTTCTAAGGGGTTTTATGGTGATTTTTCAGAGGAGAAATCGACTGATAAGGAAGTGAATCGACAGGAATTAAAGACTCAGAGAAACGAAAAATTATATGTTCAACAAGAGGCTGAAACATACCTTCGACTCGTGAAGCAAACTCTCCGATTCGTCTCGATTGTTACAATAAAGCATCTGCTACCACAAGCAAAACAATTGGACTTTCTCCATATCATGGGGCTACTACAACAAAATTATATGTTCAGCTCTGTTTCTTAAAGGACTTGCCCAATTTCTTATGGGGTTTTAGG
Organism: Ilex aquifolium; assembly: GCA_951799425.1. NCBI lineage: Eukaryota > Viridiplantae > Streptophyta > Magnoliopsida > Aquifoliales > Aquifoliaceae > Ilex > Ilex aquifolium. Next base: position 19,382,296 of record OX637407.1, on the reverse strand, counting down.
ATCATAAAATTCTAAGTGAATTTGAACGATCCAAAATGACTATCAATTGATGATTCAATGAGGGGTTTTGGGGTTCAGTTGGTCGATAATGAGGCTGTCTATCCTCTGATTTCTAGCATATCTTGGACAGAGTTCTGTATTTGAAACTTTTGTGCAAGTGCTAAAGCCACTGTTCATATTGATCTCCACTTTGTAGTGATTAACTCAAATATTCTTTATTTTGATTCTTTGTTCTTGGTGGTAATCATCAGTTGTTCTTGATTAATGAATGTTAGGGAGTCTTGAATTAGCCAACAGTTTTGCTTGATTATAATTGAAATTTCATGAATGAAAATCCAAGTTTTTTTAAATATGCATGTCACTGAATCAGAGTGTTGGCCTTTACAAGAAGAACTAAGTACTCAAAAAATGTGAATTCAAGCACTTGATTTTCCCTAACAGCACTTACAAAGGAGAGTAGAGGTAGTAGTGGAACTAAACATATTAAGCCCAATCTTTCACTTTCTTAGTGAGTACTTGTGCAATGTATTACACAAAATTTTTTTCATTATCACCAATTGAATCATATAATTTGGAGGAATTGCATGATTAACCCTTTGTACATGACAGTGGCAATGTCAATCGTGTTTGTCAATTATACACAATTTCTAATCTTAAATCCTGTTTCAACGTATAATAACACATAAAAGTCAAATTAGGGTTTCCAATGAAACCATTCCAGCATGACAAACAATTTTGACAGAACACACCCAATTCAATAGACTAGCCAGGTATATACCAAATGCTAAGAACAATTAAATCCAATTCCACCAAATCAGTCAATAATGAAAAAAGAAGTATCCAAATAAAACATAGTTAGCCAATCTATCAGCAACACAATTGGCCAATCCATCAGCACATCATAGTTAGCCAAAAAATTAATCTCAGACATCTTAACTCCATTTCCAAAATAAAACAAAACAAAACAAATAAAAATATGTTTTCTTTGTCTTCCATTTGACTTTGAAGTTGCACCAAAAATTGTTGTATTTTCCTCCGCATTGACTTTTGCCTACACAAACCAAACTAATAGGTCTTAAAACTGTATATAAATGGATCCAAAAGTTGTTGAAAAATCAAGAAAACTAATAGAACTAAAAATGGTATATAAGGAGTTCATAAGTCACTTATTGGTCTGGACACTCTGAACCACCCTTGCTAGCATCCCCATCCCTTCTTGAATTTAGGCTTCCCTATATATAGAAAAAATTGAAAGAAAATTAAAGTGCATGGAGATGTGAATTAGATGGAAATTAACAAATCAATATCGTACCGGCTGTTGTATGATATTGGACAATTGTGCAGTATCATTGATTCCAAATATTGTTGTAGAGTAGGGAACATGATCTATACCATATATACCTCTCACTCAAATATGAAAAGTGTTGAGCCTAAATTTAAAGAACACATGTTAAATACAACACATATTTTTTATTAACTAAAACAAATATGATATACCTGTAACATATTTTGGTGTGAAAACCTAGAGTGTCTCATGTTGTCCATTGTATATTCACCTCTATATTCATGTGCTGAAGGGGTAAAGTTGACCCCATACAAGGAGAGTGGGCTGGCCTTCATAACACATAATACATCACAATTAAATAAATAGCTCATAGTAAAATGTTCAATATAATTGCTCAAATTAGCAAATACAATCTTGTACCTTTAATGCAATGCTTTGTTGAGTTTCAACTATGTCAACAACTTTCGTACTTAATGCATCATCAACGTTACCAAATTTGTTGCCTTGGACCATGTTAGAATCCTACAAAAAAATTTATAAAATTAGCAATGTGAACAAAATAAAAAGAATTAATTTAAAAATCACATAATTCAAATATTTCACACCTTCACATAATTCCCTACATTTTTGGTATTTGTCTTTGCTTCCATTTTTTTTTTCTTTTCCTCTTTTTTCCTAATTACTTGCTCGACCTTAGATTGCTTCCTTTTATATGCAAGCCGCCCTTTACTACGAACTACCTCTGGAGCAAGTATATTTGCATTCTCTGTTGATGTTGGATTAACATCACTACAAGCATTTGTTTTCCCAACATTCATATTGGTAGTAGGTTGACTACTTTTACCAACACAATCATATTTGTTTAGGTCCATTTCCAATTCATTTAGCCTCTGCATCACTAAATTGGTCTTTTCTTCAGAATCAGTTGTCAAGTCTGAAACCTGATAAAATCTATTACACAGCTTGTCAAAACGGCATGCTTCAGGTTTGGCACTCCAATCATCATAACTAATCTTCACCTTCATGTGACACCTCTTCAAATTTTTCCTCCACCGCCGAATAATGTATTTTTCTGGAATCACTAAAATCCTCTTATGAATTAGCACTGTGATTGCATGTCTACATAGAATGCCCCTAAATTCAAATAAACGACAATTGCACTTAATGTCACAGTCATCATGAATTAAAGAAACTTTGAAAGATGCACGCCGAGATGACTCCCCAACCTTTATATCTTCAGATATTTCATACTCTGAAAAGGAATCATTATCTTTAACCAAAGACAATTCACAATATATCTTCCCTGTTAATTCATGTTGAAACTCTTTAAATTTTGCAGTAGTATAAGCATCTTGAAACTGCTTCTCCATTGCATAATGAGTCACACAAGGAATCTATGAATTATAGGTGTTGAACTCTTCTTGATTCTCTTTTTCTACCTTGCTTCGCAATGCATTTTCATACTGTTCAACAAATTGTTTTAACGTAGTTTTGGAATTGACATATCCATCAAAAAATGTATGCATGCTCTCACTGCGTTGTGTGGTAGACATTCCTGCCCAAAAAGTATCTTTCACAAATGCTGGCACCCATCGATACCTCTCATCATACAATCCAATCAACCACTCATTGCTTTCAAGATTATATTTCTCAATCATTTTATTCCACCGTTCTTCAAATTCTTCATTGGTCAAACAGTCATATACAACACTCTACAATGCAAACTTGATTGACTCATACTGTTTATAACCTCTCAACTTTTCTGGCAACTTCTTCATTATATGCCACAAACACCACCTGTGGCGTGTATTGGGAAAAACAATCTCAATCGCCTTTTGCATTGCCTTGTCTTGGTCCGTAATTATTGCATTTGGAGTACGACCAGACATACAAGCAACCCAAGATTGAAATAACCAAGTAAACATCTCAACATTCTCGCTTGACAACAATCCACATCCTAATAAAGTCGATTGACCATGGTGATTGACCCCGACAAAAAAAGCAAATGGCATGTCATACTTATTCGTTAAATAAGTGGTGTCAAATGTAATGACATCACCAAACTCCTCATATGCTGTTCTACTCCTAGCATCTGCCCAAAATACATTTCTTAAACGACCCTTATCATCCAAATCCATCATGTAGAAAAAGTTTGAATTATCAGCTTGCATTTTCAGGAAATAGTTGTGAATCGCAGTAGCATCTCCTTCCCCAAGCCGCAACCGCCTTGCTTTGTCAATAAAATTTCTACAATCTTTCTCCAAAAAGGGAACATTCTCATGTCCACCTGCTTCAACCACAATAGAATTAAAGTTCTTGTTAATATGAATTCCAGCTCTGTCATTCATTTCAAGTCTTCTTTTGATGTATGGTCGTATTATCCTGTTGCATCGATAGAAACGAGATTTGACCGGACTCAATCCATGGTTATGTGCAAGCATGATGGAAGACACTCTCCACTTGCCATCAGGACATAAGTTGCTCTCAACTTAGCTTTACAATCAGATTTGGTGATTGGATGCATTTGTAATGCATTTCTTGATATAGACTTTGACTTTCCCGAGCGAGCACATGCAAATGTCACATATCTTAGCTCTCCATCATCTCCCTTGACGATGTTCTTCTTTTTATGGGAAACCCTAGGCCATTACCATAACTTATGTAGTACTCCATTATTTCGTCAACTGTATTAAACACCATTCCCCATTTTGGCTCTTCTAATTTTTCTTCTACATTAATTGTATTATCAACTTCCTTCTCACAAGTATTACCATTCATCTCCATACCTGTATAGCTAGTTGGAATTTCTTCTTCCATTCCTATCCAGTAAAGAACAAAACATAAATAATCAAAGATCAAGAATGCAAAAAACTAGAACTTATTCCCCATTTTAAAACAAACTCAAGCATAAAATATGCCCCGCAAGAGTGCAAATTTTGAAGAGCCATTTCTCATTAAGATTGAGTGGCAGTGAAATGCAAGTATGAAATGAAAAGAGATAAAGCAATAAAGCCTTGGGTCAACTGCTGCCCAAAAGGGGCAAGAAAAGGTAAATGGCTCCGACCTTCCTAGTATTCAACTTCTAAACAATATGCAAAGAAATGCTCATATTTAAACTCTCTTTAAATTTTCACTGGCAAATCTAAGAGGAAAAATTCATTGCTTTGAAAGAGAATTCATGAAACACTAATTCCTAAAAGCATTCCATAAAAGATATTAAAACTGAGAAATGTGAAGATTAATAATGAGGGAGTCTTAGATAGAGTTCTAATAATTATTTGAAATTTTACAAAGATTCCACAAATATGTTGATGAAAATTGTAAATTAAAATGAATTCAAAATGGAAATAAGTGAAAGACTTCACTATTGATGGAGATATGATTTTAAAAGTTATAATTTTGTATGGTCGGATTCGAATTACAGCTAAAAATGTTAGGGGCAATCTCAAATATTTGGTCAAAAAGATAGCTTGTAATAAAAATTATAATTTTATTAAAATGATAGCTCATAAAAAAATAATTTTTTGATATCGTAAATTTATGAAGAGAACAAATAGAAGAAGAAAGCATGTGAAAGCTAACTCATGAACAAGAAAATCCAACTGCATGCATATGAAAGTGAAGCTCTCAGCGTCAACTTATGAGCAGACACGTACGCATTTATATATATATATAGCGAGAGAGAGAGAGAGAGAGAGAGAGAGAGAGAGAGAGAAAATATGAGAGAGAGGTGTCCGAACTGAAGGCCACAATGTCGACTGCATTAAGGAGTTGGTTCTCGAAATAGCCCAGACTTTATCTGAGCAAATCTGTGCAGTGATGGTGTGAGTCCCACAAGGGCTTTTTTAGTGTCAAATGGGACCAAATTTAACACGGAATTGAAGTCCGGTCCCATGCTAAGAAGGAAGAGTAATGGTAGAAAGCGACGGTGGGACAAGAGACAGAGAGAGAGATTGAAAGAGAATCTCACCAGAGGTTGACAAACGTGTGGTCGTCGCCGGTGGTGGGCACAGATAGCAGAAGAAATGAAACTGGCGGGCTTCGGCGTGAAATTGGCGGGCTTGCGGGTTTTTGGCGAAGGTGGGTCCGACGGATCCACAGTGGGGCAGTGGGGGCAGCTGCCCCCACTGGAATTTTAAAAAAATTTGGGGACTAAGTATAATTTTAAAAAATTTAGAATTTATTAAAGATTTACCCCACTGAATTTTTTTTAAAAGATTTAAGGATAGTTATGTTATTTTGACAAATATATGAGTCTCACTTGTGAATATCAATGAAAGATGATATCAAAAATTTGGGCATTTAAAGATTAACTAATATGCTACGAAATAGGTTAGCCCTCTCATTTGTTTTATGTTTATACATTGAACTAAATTTGGGGCTTGTAGTCCTCTTCTTTGTTTTATGTTTATATGTTAGAATTGAAAATTAGGGTTTGTAGTCCTCTTTTGTGGTTTATTTTTTAAATATTGAATTGAAATTAGCGCATGTAGCTCTCTTTCGTATTTTATTTGTTACATGTTGAATTGAAAATATGAAATTGGGGCTTGTAATCATCTCTTATATTTTATTTTTTATGTATTGAATTAAAACTAGGATTTGTAGTCCTGTATTTATTTTTCTATGTTGAAATAAAATTGGGGCTTGTCCTCTTATATGATTTATTTTTTTATATATTTAATTGATATTTGAGTTTGTAGTCCTCTCTAGTGTTTTATTTTTATATGTTGAATTGGAATTAGGACTTGTAGTCGTCTCATTTGTTTTATTTTTATTTGTAGAATTGGAATTGAGACTTGTATTCCTCCATTATAATTAGACTAAATTATTTTGATTTGGTAGTTTGAATAGTTTTATTGTGATAAGTTAAGTACTTCATATACCTAAGTTTAGTTTACTAGAATAATTATAGTTTAAGTTAGTTTCGATTGTTTGTTAAAATTTAATGATGAATATTAAGTTTGTGATTGAACAAATTAATTTTTGAATTAGTTATGAAAATTTTTCTTAAAATTTAATATATGATTGAGCCCAATTTTGCGGTTCAAAATTTTTTGGTTAGGTCTTATAGATAAATCTATAATGAGTTTTTTTTTGTTGGCTCCTTTTGTATATCGCTCATGTATATGAATTGTGTCTTTAATTGGTGTTTTATTAATAAAATTATACTTTTGTGTATATTTTAAATTTTAATATTAATATAGTTTAGGTTGTCCCCACTGAAAAAGATATCTGGCTCCGCCCCTGGGTCTGATGAGAGAGAGAGAGAGAAGGGAGAAAGAGGAAGGTGGGTCTGATGGGTATCTGACAGTGGAAGGAGAAGACGAAAAGATTTTGACCAATAATTAATCAAATATTAATCTTTTTATTAAATGACATGGCAGTTAATTTGGGATGCTGATTAGGTTGTCATGTCATTTGGGCTATAATTTTGGTACCTACTTTTAGTCGGTCTAGCATTGCTCCTACCAACAATGTGTCTTCGCAGCTTTTGAATTGTGGGTCCCATCTGCCAGTTCATAGGAAAGAAATCTTTGTTAAATACACAAATCTTCCAATTGAAAAGATAAATTACACTTAATTCACTTCTAGTTTTTGAACAGTGAGACATCAACGTAGAAAAATGAATTAATTGTATTTCATCTTCTAAATAACTCAATTAAATTGCATTTAGAAAATTCCACCTTATTTAAAAGCATATTATATATACGTGTGAATTTTGTGTGTGAATATTATAAAATGGTAGGATGGTGGGATACTCTAATTTTTTTTTGTTAACATTTCTTTCTTGTACAGATTATTTTTTAAAAAGCTAATGAATATAAAGGGTACAGTGGGTATCTAAAGTGAAATGGATGGAATGAATAATTGACTAACAGATGGAAAATGTGTTACTAATTTTTACATTTCAAGGGATATGAGTATAATTTCAGAAACAATAAAGATGTCAATGAAATAATCAAAAACTAAAACGGATTTCATTGTAATTTACCATTTGACAACCTACACTACACATGGAACCAGCATTATTGGATTTAGCAAAAGGGTGGGGGTCCACTTTTTGTAATTTATTTTTTGCTCTCCTTATGGCGTCACACTTTGATTGAGGTTTTTAAAAACGTCATTTAAAGTGATATTTTTTTACTCATTTTTGCGTTGTGAAATGACTTTTTTGTATTGAAAAGGTTATTTGTGATGGTATTTTTATAAAAGTGACTGAATTTGAGAAATAAATTTAAAAATAATTAATTTTAAAAATTAAGATTTTGAAAAGAAAGGTTTTGGTGAAAAGCTCCAATTTTGATCATCGATACACAATCAAATGACGTAAATAAGAAATAAGTTAAATTAAAATTAGACATGAATAACATGATTAATGTGTATTATGGTCAAAAAATATGTATTTTATGAATTTTTACATAGCATTATACGAGTTATCGTAAAATTAAATAATTTTTTATTGATACAAGCACAACATGCACCAAAAATTACACGATCAAAAGTGAAAAGATACGAAAATTATCCCACAAGACATGAACCACATCATCTCTGTTTCCTTTCTTTGCAAAATAGAAAAAATTGTATTTTTTTTCTCTTCTCTTTTATTATTATTATTATTAGACGAGAAATTATTTTAAGTTAAAGTCACATTACAGCTACTCTACTATCTAGTAAATTCAGAATATTTGCAATCACTCACTAATACATATTATAGATTAAAGTCGATTTAATTATGTCATTCCTAGTTTTAGGTATTCCTTTTTAAAAAAATAAATTATCGTCGTTTTTAAAAAAATTGGTAATGCCCAAAAACAAAAATGGAATCCAATTATTCAGATTATAAGAAATTTATTAATGTCGATGAGTTTCCTAATGTTCTTTAGAAGTTTTATAACTTCATTTTACACCTAAAGTTTGTGCAACTGTCATAGTCCAGTGATCTACTTTCATACCAAAAAAAATACAATGATATTTATAAAAATGCCATTGCCACATTATTTTTGTAAAAATTATTGCCAAATATTCTCTTTGAAAATTGTTTTATTTTATTTCTTTCTCAATAGAAACTTTGACTTTATGTAAAAAAATTTAAACCCTATCCATACCTTAACAATATATAACTAGCATTTACCACATAAAAAAATAATATATAGCTAACTAGCAATAATTAGGGGTGACAAAGAGTTATGTCAAGCAAATATTTGTTCAATTAATACTGTAGATTTTTTATTTTGTGTAGTAGAGTTTATGTTGTGTAGAAACTGTGTATAGTAAATTTTTATAATATTTTACGAGTTTTGATTAACTTATTTATTTAACAGATCCACCCATTTATCAATTGAACTTGATAAAATTAGAAGTAAACTTACTAATTTTCATATTAATTTCATCCTCAATTGAACCTAGAATTGTCAAGCTTAGCTGCAAAGTGGATTACTATTCCACATAAAAAATAAAAATTAGCAATGGACCTTGCACAAATGGGAAAGACTACACTATCGAAAGTCAAGTTACAATTTTTGAGGTGTACTTTATAACTTGTAAATGATATGATCAATCTAAAATATTATGAACGCTAAAGAAAAGTATAATTTTTAAAAATTAATTTATAATTTTTAAAGTTTAAGGTAAAATTCGGAAAAGAACTTTCGGTATGGTTTAAATTTTTGGATAAATTTCATTGACACCTCCTTGAGATTGGCTTAATTGTAAGGACATCCCCTATAGTTTCTAAAATATCATTGTCACTCCCTCTTAGATTATGTTTACTGAATTACCTTTTAAGACTTTAACCCTATTATTTACCCTTAACATCCTATGGTTTCTGAATTACCCTACATACACCCCAATTTAATTTAGAATTTAGTTTTATCTAATTAACATTAAATTGAACTTCAATTTCATCAAATTTACATTTAATATCATTAATTCAAATATTAATTTTATCACACTAACATTAATTTCATCAAATTAATATTTTAAAATTTAATTTTATCAGATTAATATTTAATTTAGAATTTAATTTCATTAAATTAGCATAAAATTAAACTTCAATTTCATCAAATTGATGGATGTCGAGCGACAGTGTGCTACGGTCGAGAAGTTATTGGTGTCCAGAAAGGGGTTGGATGAGGGTTCGGGGCAGTAGCCGAAGGAGGATTGCTGGCCCTAGAGCGAGAGAGACCAAGAGGAAAGAGTGGGTGGAGGCGCTAAGGTGGAGATGGGTATGGGCGCTATGGGGGTGGATCTACAGATCAACAAGCAAAAAAACAATAGTAGAGAGATTTCGGCAAACATACTCAATCCAGCTCGCCCGAGTCCGACTCCTAGTCGAAGTCTTCATTCTCCTTCTCTTAGTGCTGGCCTATGCATAGGCCATTAAGGCTACCATATAGAGCCCTAATTTAATACAAATATTTGGGGCCCCAAAAAAAATTTAAGACCTATAATTTTAAGGCAATTTTAGGGACAAAGTGCGAACCCAATAAAAAATAGATACGAAAATAAAGAATTTGTGTTTAGCCTTAGTATAGACAGATGATAAAATAAATGAACTTGATAGGTCTCTCAAATAAAAAGGTCAACATAAATTCGACTAAACAAAGATTATAAATTGAACAAATTTGGTGTAGTTAGTCATTCGCCTCCGAAAGGAAAAGTACAAATTCAACTATACAAGATTATAAATAAAACATGAATAAATTAAGTTAATTCTAATACGACAGAATCGAATGAATGTTTTTTCATTACCTTTGTTTTTTCAGTTTTTCGATTTTTTATGAATATACTGAAAAGATGAGTTATTTCAATACACAATATCTTACGTTTCGTGAGATTTTTATCACGTCCCGTCTTCTTGAAAATTTCAAACAAGCACAAGATGAATTCTTCAATTTTAAGACCCCTTGATCTAAAGGATCCTAGAAAGAGTTCTTATTTAAACATTCTTTAAGGAACATTTTAGAATATATAAAAAATATAAAGAGAAGTATAAGAGAGAGCTAAAATATTCTTACACATACTAGCAATGTACCACGTGCGTTGCACGTGAATAATTTTCGTATATAAAATTTAATAAATTTTTTTAGATATATGTGTACCTCAATTAAATATCATCTCAAGTTTATAAAAATTATGTTTTTATCATTCGTATTATACTATAGAATTTAAAAAATATTGTCTGTTCCCAACGATTCATTATTCTAACTATAAGAAAAAAAATATAAAAATAATTCATTTGATTAGGTTTCAACTTATAATTCATTGAATAAAATAACAATACTTGTCAATATTCTAATCAACGCTTATTTTTAAGGATAACATAGTCAATTAAAAAGTTTCATAGATATTGATATTTGTACATAAAGAATAGAGAATTAAAAGAGATGTTAAGGGTAATTTGAAGATTTAAACACTAAGGATATGATGGTAATTTAGCTATTTAACTATGGAAGGATATATAATATGGTATTTAAAATTATTTATAAGTGTAAAAAATAATATATTTGATATTGAAAATGATTCATGTGTAATGCACTTGTATACAATATATATATATATATATATATATATATATATATATATATATATATCAAATATATTATTGCTATTAAAATTATGAAATAACATCAATTGTACAAATAAACTATGTTTAAACATTTTATGTAGTATCTAGTGAAACTTAAATCATAGACAAATTTAGCCATATATTAACTTGTAAAATAAAAGTTTCAATAGTCTACTCCAAATTTAATCTCCGTCATTTCAAAAAAGATAATAAATAAAGAGATGCTTATATTATGATAAGCTTGGGACTAGGGGCGAAGCCACCCTTGGGCTAGGGTGGGCACATGCCCCCCTTCAATTTTTTTTTTGCTTGATATTAAGTATACATTTTTTGAAATAAAATTTAGGCATATTTAATTGTGTCCACCCTAATATTGTGTTCTGGTTATATCGATTTGAATAGACGCCTACTTGAATGATTGTTAACTTTTTAAACAATGTTATTGAAACCTAATTTAAGGAATTAGTACGTTGCGATATTAAGTATAATAGTGAGTTTTAATATTTAATAAACTCTGTTATCTATCCAATTGTCACAAACCATTGGGTCTCCATCAATTAAATCTCAAATTAGGTACAACTAATATTATTGTTAACTTTTAGATATGTTTCAAACATGTCTGAATATGTTTTAAAATATTTATGTTACTTTGTAATTTTTTAAAATTGTAGGATTATTTTATTATAAAAATGTATGTCGTTATGTAGTAAACTATATGATTATAAATCGAAGATTCAAATAATAAAACTATATTATGGTCAATTGTAAGTAATAATAATTAGTCGCATTCTCTATAAAAAGTTTTAATTATTATTTTTTTGTTCATGTTATGTATATCGATTTTTAATTTTCTATGTTTAAAAAGTATTAAATATAATTTCAATACATATAAATTTATGAACTTTTACGGTCTATTAAAAAAATTTTAAAACATGCTAATGTGCTTACCCTAAAATTTTTTCCTGGCTCCGTCCTTGCTTGGGACTGTCTACCTCAAAATTCACTATCATATTTTCAATGACAAGAACAAATAATTGGCGAACATTAATTGCTTCAATATTTACTGAAAAACAAATATTAAATTACACTTCAAAAGAAATGTCATATATACTTTATGAACATCCTAGAAAAATAATTACCCATAAAAATCTATAATGAACATAGTAAAATTTTGTTTTACCACATTCAAATGGTAAAAATGTATATTGTAAAAAACCTAATCGAACCATGATCCACATGATGGAAGATCTCGTTTCAATTATTCAATATATGAGTAGAATCACATAATTTTTTCTACACATAAGATATAATGCTAAATACACAAAATGAGTTTCAGTGCTAAACAAAAAAATCAAATTTTACCATGAAAATTAAACACATAAAAGGTATAAAATTTAAAGTAAATAAATCTCAAGGTGCCATTTTCACAGTGACCTTCCACCATTGATCACGTTTGTTTATAAATAAAAAACATTTAATAAATCAAGAAGAAAATTTTCAAGATGTTAGTGCAAGCCTAACTCCAAGCAAAACGTAAATCATATGAAAAGAGCAATAACCTGCAACCAAATAAAAAACGTGATTATGAGAGAATGGGAGAGAAATAGAATAGTATTACTATTAATTTATGATTGAAATTCGTGGGATTGAATATTTGACTATTAGTTATCCACGTAGCCATAAAATAGAAGTTGAAATTATTCGAATTCCATTTGATTAATTAATATATTTATTGCCAGGAATTTGTATCGTCTACAAAGCTACACATCAATTCATATTAGATAAATGATAAAATAAATTTTATGATAGTCATATCATCTCTTGGATGAGTAAGTCCCATCAATTTTTTCAGTGGAGCCAATTCATCCCACACTCATCCAAGGGATAATATGCATTTTAGTTATAATTTTTGGGTTTTATTTGGTTTATGTAGCATTTTTCAAAGTAAAGATGATTAATAGATTTATTGTAAACAAAAAAGTTTATGAGAAGTAAATGAAAGAGAGATAGCGTCATTAACTCGGGAAATAAGTAAAAAAAAAAGTGTTCCAATAATTACTGTAAAAATTGAAGTATACGAAGAGTCATTTGAATATATAATTCATATTATGTAATTAGAAAATAAAAAAAAAATGCAATACATGGAATAATAATTTTTGTGGAAATGAAAGTATATGAAAGATCATTTGAATATATAATTAATATTAGGTAATTAAATAAATAAGGATATAGGTGTCTTTAATATTTTTTATAGGCACATAATAGGTAATCAAAAGTTTTTCACTTAACTTCTTTTTATTAGTAGTATAGATTAGAAGACTAGATATTTGCACAAAAGATTCTAAAGACACCATGGTCATTCATAGTAAGACGAAAGACCTATAAATAGTTGGGGTTTTCATTTGCAAGAACCAAGTAACCTAGTATTAGCTTAAATTTGAGGCAATTTTTATTTGTGTCGGAGTTCTTACATAATTTTTTTTACAACACACACAAAATAGTTAAAAAATAAAGTGGATTGGAGTACTCACTATTCAAAATTCTACTAACATTCATTATTTAAAAAATTATTTTGCTACATTAATAAATTTTAATTATTTTTCTCTAACCATTAGTAGACATTATTATATTTTGGTTTACAAATTCCACTTCAATTAATGGAATTATATACAAAAAATTTGAATGCAAAGCTGAAATTTTCCCATCTCAAAAAAAAAAGAAAAACATTTTTAAATAAATAATATTAATATTTGAATAATTATTTTATCCTTTATATCTTACTATATTATATTGTAATGATGTCTCATCTAATATTCTCGCTTATTGTCTGAATTTGGGTTGGTCACCTTGCCTTTTTCTGCTCATCAGCCTCCGTGTAACTTTTATGCATGTACCTTTTTGATGAGCAATTCTAAACTCATAAATATCCCAACCAGTGGACGAAACTTCTGGTTCTTGTTAGACTATTGATAGTGATTTAGAAACAACATGTCGGCTTTCTTTGGCCCATACTTCAACACGGCATGAAGAGCTCCGAAAATGTCTGCGACTTCTACAGTCTAAGATAGGATTGCAATCTCTGACAATCGTTCAAATACTGTCTTCTTGCTGCCATAAAGACAAGCTTCCATATGTTTCAAATCTGTCGAAGGGACAACAACGAGAGTCTTTCACCTCTAACAAATATTAGTTATATGAATCCTTAGTTTTACATCTTTCCCACTTGCCATTTTTTGCTTAAGAATAAAAAAACAGCAGCACCGCCTTTGAGAATAGTCATGTTGTGTTATGGGAGAATGTGTAATTTTTGAAAAGACTATAGAAATTGAAAAGCATAAAATGCCAGTTAAGGTAAGGGAAGATTAAAGCTATAGAAAGAAAATGACAAATAAAAGGAATATTATAATACATCGCAAATTTGGAGGAGTCATGGTCGTTAATCATGCAGATTTGGAGGCGCTGCAAGCTCGTCTTCATGGCTAGAAGAAGAACATTTTTGAGCGACTATTTGAGGTCGTCGTTATATCTTCTACGGGTGAAGCCGCCGACATCATCAGTGGTGCTATTCAGGCGGCCTTGAAGCACGGGCCAAAGAAAGTAGCCTTGATGTTTTGGGAGCTCTATCGTTGGAAGGATCAGAACCAGGACCTTCGTCCAGTGATTGACAGGATTTCAAACGTGGAAAGACTAATCCAAAAATTAATATCTGATAAGGAGACCAAGGAAGGCGCTGAGATGGAGAAGATGAAAAAAAAGAGAGGAGGAGTTGGAGAAGGAGAAGAAGAAGGTGGGCATGGACTCGGACTCGAGCGATGGGTATGAAAATCCTTGGTTAATTTTGAGGAGTTATAATTGGTTAATTTTGACTTCTTAGTTGGCCTGCGAAAATCCGTTCTAAACCTGATTGAATTGATTTTATTGGACATTGCCAAACAACTCCTTACCCCTGTCTTTATGGCTTATGCACATCTTTGAAAGCATATTTACTCATAATTTAGTTGAATATGTTGTTAATCTTCAACATTATAAGTCTTCAAATTTTATTTGCCCATTTTTTATATTACATTCTGACGAGTCCGAATTCCGCTGGGCCAAAGCCCAATTTAAACGAACCAAGAAAACCCGAAGGAAGTTTCAAATCAAGGCTGGGTCAACCCATCTAGAGGGATGCCAAAGTATCTAGAAGAATGCCAAAGCTTCTAGAAGGATGCCAAAGCTTCTAGAAGAATGCCAAAACTTCTAGAAGGATGCTAAAGCTTCTAGAAGGATGCCAAAACACTAGGAGGCAAGTTCCAGGACACCAAGGACCAAAGTGGGCGCCGCCCACCTAAGCCCCTCTTGGGCGCCGCCCACCTTGCCTCAAGTGGGTGCCGCCCACCTAGCCCCTCTTGGGCGCCGCCCAGTGCAAAACCTCTTGGTCCGTCCTGCTTCGTCTCTTTTCACTTCGATGCGAGCCAAATGAACTCCGGGTCCAATCTCAAGACCAAGAATGAGCCCAGCTCAGGACCCCCTCCGACTGAATAGGAGCACGAGGGAGAGAATACCGGGATGAAGATGGAGAAGATCGAGTCCTACCTAAATAGAACCTTCCAAAATGGTAGAGTCCTACCATAACTGTACTTGCCAAATTATAGTGATCGCCTCACCGCCTCTCTCAACCTATATAAATGTAAGTCCTCTCCATATGAAGGAGAGACATCTAAGAGCCTCGGCATACCTTGAAACCTATACACTTACCCTCATACACACTGCTCTCTTTCTAGAAGCATTGTAACTCTCCGGAGTGCCATTATTCATCAACAAAGAACACCAGGCCACCGCTGCCGTTCCCGAGAGTGGACGTAGGTCGACCGGACCGAACCACTATAAATCTCTGTGTTGATCTCTTATTTACTGTTTGATCCATTGATTGCCATTAATTATCTGTTAATTGCCTATTTACTACTCATTAATTACACCCGTTCGTATTCTTGACTGTTGATCTTGCACGGAGACACTTTTGTGCATCATCAGTTTGGCGCCGTCTGTGGGAAACGACTAGTCTTCCTACTCTCATTCAATCCATGGCAATCACTACCCGATCAATGAGCCAGCAACCGGGAGAAAACAACTAGACTCATCGGGAGGAGGCTCCCCCTCCCATCGTGCCTGGGGAACCTTCTACTGTTACTCTCGCCACTGGACAACAACAACTCCTCCAAACTATGCAGTTGTTAGTGAGCCAGAACTAACAGACCATGCAACTGCTCCAAGGGGGTGTCACCTCACCTTGTGAGAAGAGCCCCACTCACTCCAACAGGAGAGGAGCAACAACCTAATCACCCAGGGCACCAAGCAGCACCCCGCCATGGAGGCCTCGCCAGAGCGCCCCAAGGCCACACCAGGGTGCCCCTCGCCCAGTAGTCCCTCCTCAGCGTACAGGGAACTCACGTGTTCCCCCTCCTTGCGTAGGAGGACGAGAGAGAATGTCAATGACTCTCATCTATCCTTTATCGTTTTATATTATTTATTCTGTTATTTATTATTTTATGAAATAACTTTTTGCGAAGATTATTGTGTCCAGAATTGTTGTGCTTTCCTAAAATTTACAGACATCTTACAAAAGTCTGAACATGATCTAGCAACAAGGTAGGCGCCCAACAGCAGGCGCCCTCAGCAATAGATGCCGACGAGGGGTCTCAGAGGCGCCCCCATGGTGCCTAGACGAAGGGTCTCCCCCTCTCCACCTTGAGTGCTCCCATGATGCCGACGAAGGGTCTCGCCCTCTCCACCTTGAGTGCTCCCATGGTGTCGCCTAGACGAGGGGTCTCGCCCCCTCTCACCAGGCACCCAGCAGCAGGCAGCCAGCCTCAGACGCCTAACACCAGGCGCCCAATCTCAGGCACCCAACAGCAGACGCCCAATCTCAAGCACCCAGCCTCAAGCGCCTAGCCTCAAGCGCCCAATCTCAGGCGCCCAGAAACAGGTGCCAGCACCAGGTGCCCAGTCTCAGGCGTCTAGCCTCATGCGCCTAGCAGCTGATGCCCAACACAAGGCGCCCAGCAGTAGGGGCCCACCAGGCGCCCAGCTCCTTAGCATCATCTCTCATCTCCTCCATCTCTATGGAGTGAGCCTCTGGCCTAGTAGCTCTCTCAAGTGCTACTCAAAGGTCAACCTCAAGTTGAGCAGCCCCTTTCATGCGCTAGCCTCAACTTCTCAGCGGCATCCTCTCGTGCCTGCCGTGCAAGCTACGCGGCATCCTCTGGCGCCTGCCGCACAAACCATTAACTGCTCTTCAGCAGCCTCATGTGTCCGCCTCTCCGCTGCCTGGCCATCAATTACCTCCCTGATCTTCAGCGTATCTGTAAACAAGCAGGGAGAAACAACAGCCACCTATAGGCATTCAAAGCCAAAAATATAAAGGAAGAAAACCAAAGAGGAGTGCGGGACACACCATGTAAGCCTCTGCTACGACAGTCATCTCCCGAGACTACACGTAGCTCGGCCTATACGACTTTGCTCTCGCGCACGTAGTCACCAAGTAAGCCTCTGCTACGGCATCCATCACCCGAGACTACACGTAGCTCAA
The DNA here is from genome assembly GCA_951799425.1 of Ilex aquifolium. NCBI lineage: Eukaryota > Viridiplantae > Streptophyta > Magnoliopsida > Aquifoliales > Aquifoliaceae > Ilex > Ilex aquifolium. The sequence continues at coordinate 19,364,875 of OX637407.1, read as the reverse complement.
CCTCTATGACTCTGCTCTCGTGCACGTAGTCACCAAGTAAGCCTCTGCTACGGCAGCCATCACCCGAGACTATACGTAGCTCGGTCTATGACTCTGCTCTCGTGCACGTGGTCACCAAGTAAGCCTCTGCTAAGGCAGCCATCTCCCGAGACTATACATAGCTCGGCCTATGATCATGCGGCTCTCTCATGGGACGTCCACAACTCTGACTTTGCTCTCATGCAAACAGTCTGCCTCTCTCTCCAGGTAATCATGTTAAGATATTTTAATGTTTTGAATAACATTGTTTTTGCCAGGCACACTTTTGAAACTTAGGCCGTCCGCATTGGAGTTTCAACTCCTACAGCAGTACAACAGCTAGCCTACTATACACAGAAGTCCCAGTTTGGGAAAGAGTGGGGGCACCACCGGATCACATCTCCCGGGAAGCAACCCAGCAATCGAACCCTAACCGAGAAGCACTAGGGGCATAAAATATCGATCTCTTGAGAAGAGGAAAAAACTCCACTCTAAAAAAGAGAACCTCCACCGTGGCCCATGCATGCCAGACAGCACCAACCAGTGCCCAATCTCCTCCTGGTGCCACCCAGCTCTCCTTCTCGCTCAAAGGAGGTGCCCAAAGCCACTTGCAATGCTCCTGCCTCGCCTGTCAATTTGGCGCCGCCCAACTAGTCTCCCCCTACATTTTATGCCATACAGGGGTCCACGGCAAAGAAAGCGCCACCCAGCAAGGCACTGGCGTCGCCCATGGGGATGAGTCCTCCCATCTCGTCCAGTCTCCCATCTCACCTTCAAAACTGCCTAGTGCAAGACTCAAGCCACCAGCACATGAGAAGGCGTCGCCCTCACTGCCCACGGACTCCTCGCCAAAGTCCCTCCTCACTTTGCAAAAAAAAAAAGTGGTGTGCAGAGGGAGGCGCCGAGGGAGTCCAAGGCAAAAAAGAAAAAAAAAAAAAAAAGAAGAGGAAGGGAGTCCACGCCCAAGCCAAAGGAAAAGAGAAAGAGAGCAAAGAGGGCGGCGCTCAAATGAAGAGAAGAAAAGAAAAAAAAAAAAAAGAGGGAGCAAAGAGGGCGGCGCCCAAATGAAAATGAACAATAGACTTGAGAGCTCCTTAAATAGAGAAGGAAGGCCTTGAAGCTTCTAGAAGAAGCCTTACAAAGCGTCTAGAGGAAGCCCCACAAAGCTTCTAGAAGAAGCCTTACAAAGCTTCTAGAGGAAGCCCCACAAATCTTTCACAAAGCTTCTAGAGGCCCCACAAAGCTTCTAGAGGAAGCCCCACAAAGCTTCTAAAGGAAGCCTCACAAAGCTTCTAGAGGAAGCCTAGTTGGTTTAGCTTCTTGAAGAAGCTTGAAGCTTAGAGCTTGGAGAGACACTCTTTCGGGAAAGCCCCCAGAAATGGGAAAAGATGAAGAAGGAGGAACAGTATCTCTATTTATAAAAAAAAAAAATTGTTTTCCGGTAACGAAAAATTCAGCAAAGTCCCAAAACAACGAGTCCCCGGGGTCAAAGGATACCGTGAATGGCAAGGAAAATCCCGTCTCACCCAAACGAAGATGAACACATGCCCTCGACCCTTGCTTTTCGAAAAAATCAAAGGCTCGGGGCATGGGGGGCAAATGACGAGTCCGAATTCCACTGGGCCAAAGCCCAATTTAAACGAACCAAGAAAGCCCGAAGGAAGTTTCAAATCAAGGCTGAGTCAACCCATCTAGAGGGATGCCAAAGTATCTAGAAGAATGAAGAATGCCAAAACTTCTAGAAGGATGCCAAAGCTTCTAGAAGGATGCCAAAACACTAGGAGGCAAGTTCCAGGACACCAAGGAACAAAGTGGGCGCCGCCCACCTAAGCCCCTCTTGGGCGCCGCCCACCTTGCCTCAAGTGGGCGCCGCCCACCTAGCCCCTCTTGGACGCCGCCCAGTGCAAAACCTCCTGGTCCGTCCTGCTTCGTCTCTTTTCACTTCGGTGCGAGCCAAATGAACTCCGGGTCCAATCTCAAGACCAAGGATGAGCCCAGTCCAGCTCAGGACCCCCTCCGACTGAATAGGAGCACGAGGGAGAGAATACCGGGATGAAGATGGAGAAGATCGAGTCCTACCTAAATAAAACCTTCCAAAATGGTAGAGTCCTTCCATAACTGTACTTGCCAAATTATAGTGACCGCCTCACCGCCTCTCTCAACCTATATAAATGTAAGTCCTCTCCATATGAAGGAGAGACATCTAAGAGCCTCGGCATACCTTGAAACCTATACACTTACCCTCATACACACTGCTCTCTTTCTAGAAGCATTGTAACTCTCTGGAGTGCCATTATTCATCAATAAAGAACACCAGGCCACCGCTGTCGTTCCCGAGAGTGGACGTAGGTCGACCGGACCGAACCACTATAAATCTCTGTGTTGATCTCTTATTTACTGTTTGATCCATTGATTGCCATTAATTATCTGTTAATTGCCTATTTACTACTCATTAATTACACCCGTTCGTATTCTTGACTGTTGATCTTGCACGGAGACACTTTTGTGCATCATCACATTCTTCAGTAGAACAATTAATAGAGACTTTTTTTTGGACAAAAATTGCAATGTTGTTGTTATAAGATTGCCTAAATTTCAAAAGATTTTTTTAGTAGTAAATTTTGGGTATGTGTTTCAAATCTGCCGAAGGGATAACGATGAGAGTTTTTCTCCTCTAACAAATATCGGTGATATGAATCCTTAGTTTTACTTCTTTCTCACTTGCCATTTTTTACTTAAGAATAAAAAAACTGCAGCACCGCCTTTGAGAACAGTCATGTTGTGTTATGGGAGAATGTGTAATTTTTGGAAAGACTAAAGAAATTGAAAAGCTTAAAATGCTGGTTAAGGTAAGGGAAGATTAAAGCTATAGAAGGAAGATGACAAATGAAAGTAATATTATACTACATCGCAGATTTGGAGGAGTTGTGGTCGTTAATCACGCAGATTTGGAGGCGCTTCAAGCTCGTCTTCATAGCGAGAAGAAGAACATTTTTGAGCGACTATCTGAGGTCGTCGTCATCTCTTCTACGGTGAAGCCGTTGATATCATTGGTGGTGCTGTTCAGACGGCCTTGAAGCACGGGCTTAAGAAAGCAGCCCTAATGTTTTTGGAGCGCTATCGCTAGAAGGATCAGAACCAGGACCTTCGTCCAGTGATTGATAGGATTTCAAACGTGGAAAGGCTAATCAAAAAATTAAAATCTAATAAGGAGACCAAGGAAGGCGCTGAGATGGAGAAGATGAAAAAAAAAAAAAAAAGGAGGAGTTGGAGAAGGAGAAGAAGAAGGTGGGCACATACTCAAACTCCGGCTCAGACTCGAGCGATGGGTATGAAAATCCTTGGTTAATTTTAAGGAGTTATAATTGGTTAATTTTGACTTCTTAATTGGCCTGCGAACATGCGTTCTAAACCTGATTGAATTGATTTTATTGGACATTGCCAAACAGCTCCTTATCGTTGTCTTTATGGCTTCTGCACATCTTTGAAAGCATATTTACTAATAATTTCATTGAATATGTTGTTAATCTTCAACATTATGAGTCTTCAAGTGTTATTTGCCCATTTTTTTTATTACATTCTTCAGTAGAACAATTAAGGGAGACTTTTTTTTGATAAAAATTGCAATGTTGCTGTTATAAGATTGTCTAAATTCCAAAAGATTTTTTTGACAGTAAATTTTGGGTATATGTTTCAAATCTGCCGAAGGGGCAACGACGAGAGTCTTTCACCTCTAACAAATATCGGTGATATGAATCCTTAGTTTTACATCTTTCCCACTTGCCATTTTTTGCTTAAGAATCAAAAAACAGCAGCACCGCCTTTGCGAAGAGTCATGTTGTGTTATAGGAGAATGTGTAATTTTTGGAAAGACTAAAGAAATTGAAAAGCTTCAAATGCTGGTTAAGCTAAGGGAAGATTAAAGCTATAGAAGAAGGTAAGGGAATATTAAAGCTATAGAAGGAAGATGACAAATGAAAGTAATATTATACCACACTGTAGATTTGGAGGAGCCATGGTCATTAATCACGCAGATTTGGAGGTGCTGCAAACTCGTCTTCATGGCGAGAAGAAGAGCATTTTTGAACGACTATCTGAGGTTGTCGTCATCTCTTCTACGGCTGAAACCGCCAGCATCATCGGTGGTGCTGTTCAAGCGGCCTTGAAGCACGGGCCAAAGAAAGCAGCTTTGATATTTTTGGAGCGCTATCGCTGGAAGGATCAGAACTAGGACCTTCATCCAGTGATTGACAGGATTTTCAAACGTGTAAAGGCTAATAAAAAAATTAATATCTGATAAGGAGACCAAGGAAGGCGCTGAGAATGACAAGATAAAAAAAAAAGAGGAGGAGTTGGCGAAGGAGAAGGAGAAGGTGGGCACAGACTCGGACTCGAGCGATGGGTATGAAAATCCTTGGTTAATTTTGAGGAGTTATAATTGGTTAATTTTGACTTCTTAGTTGGCCTGCGAAAATCCGTTCTAAACCTGATTGAATTGATTTTAATGGACATTGTCAAACAACTCCTTACCTTTGTCTCTATGGTTTATGCACATCTTTGAAAGCCTATTTATGCATAATTTCGTTGAATATGTTGTTAATCTTCAACATTATAAGTCTTCAAGTTTTATTTGCCCATTTTTTATATTACATTCTTCAGTAGAACAATTAATAGAGACTTTTTTTTTGACAAAAATTGCAATGTTGTTGTTATAAGATTGCCTAAATTTCAAAAGATTTTTTTAACAGTAAATTTTGGGTATGTGTTTCAAATCTGTCGAAGGGATAATGATGAGAGTTTTTCACCTCTAAGAAATATCGGTGATATGAATCCTTAGTTTTACTTCTTTCTCACTTGCCATTTTTTACTTAAGAATAAAAAAACTGCAGTACCGCCTTTGAGAACAGTCATGTTGTGTTATGGGAGAATGTGTAATTTTTGGAAAGACTAAAGAAATTGAAAAGCTTAAAATGCTTGTTAAGGTAAGGGAAGATTAAAGCTATAGAAGGAAGATGACAAATGAAAGTAATATTATACTACACCGCAGATTTGGAGGCGCTACAAGCTCGTCTTCATGGCTAGAAGAAGAACATTTTTGAGCGACTATTTGAGGTTGTCGTCATCTCTTCTACGGTGAAGCCGCCGACATCATCAGTGGTGCTGTTCAGGCGGCCTTGAAGCACGGGTCAAAGAAAGTAACCCTGATGTTTTTGGAGCGCTATCGCTAAAAGGATCAGAACCAGGACCTTCGTCCAGTGATTGACAGGATTTCAAACGTGGAAAGGCTAATCCAAAAATTAAAATCTAATAAGGAGACCAAGGAAGGCGCTGAGATGGAGAAGATGAAAAAAAAAAAAAAAGGAGGAGTTGGAGAAGGAGAAAAAGAAGGTGGGCACAGACTCAGACTCCGGCTCGGACTCGAGCGATGGGTATGAAAATCCTTGGTTAATTTTGAGAAGTTATAATTGGTTAATTTTGATTTCTTAGTTGCACTGTGAAAATCCGTTCTAAACTTGATTGAATTGATTTTATTGGACATTGTCAAACAGTTCCTTACCCTTGTCTTTATGGCTTCTGCACATCTTTGAAAGCATGTTTACTAATAATTTCGTTGAATATGTTGTTAATCTTCAACATTATAACTCTTCAAGTTTTATTTGCCCATTTTTTATATTACATTATTTAGTAGAACAATTAAGAGAGACTTTTTTTGACAAAAATTGTAGTGTTGCTGTTATAAGATTGTCTAAATTCCAAAATAATTTTTTGACAGTAAATTTTGGGTATGTGTTTCAAATCTGCCGAAGGGACAATAACGAGAGTTTTTCACCTCTAACAAATATCGGTGATATGAATCCTTAATTTTACGTCTTTCCCACTTGCCAAGTTTTGCTTAAGAATCAAAAAATAGGAGCACCGCCCTTGAGAAGAGTCATGTTGTGTTATGGGAAAATGTGTAATTTTTGGAAAGACTATAGAAATTGAAAAGCTTAAAATACTAGTTAAGGTAAGGGAAGATTAAAACTTTAGAAGAAGGTAAAGGAAGATTAAAGCTATAGAAGAAAATGTGTACTACACCGCAGATTTGGAGGAGCCGTGGTCGTTAATCACGCAGATTTGGAGGAGTCGTGGTCGTTAATCACGCAGATTTGGAGGTGTTGCAAACTCGTCTTCATGGCAAAAAGTAGAGCATTTTTGAGCGACTATCTGAGGTCGTTGTCATCTCTTCTACGGCTGAAGCCGCCGGCATCATCGGTGGTGTTGTTCAGGCGGCCTTAAAGCACAGGCCGAAGAAAGCAGCCCTAATATTTTTGGAGCGCTATCACTGGAAGGATCAAAACTAGGACCTTCATCTAGTGATTGACAGAATTTCAAACGTGAAAAGGCTAATCAAAAAATTAATATCTGATAAAGAGACCAAGGAAGGCGCTGAGATGGAGAAGATGCAAAAAAAAAAAAAAAAAAGGAGTTGGAGAAGGAGAAGAAAAAGGTGGGCACGGACTCGGACTCCGGCTCGGACTCGAGCGATGGGTATGAAAATCCTTGGTTAATTTTGAGGAGTTATAATTGGTTATTTTTGACTTCTTAGTTGGCCTGCGAAAATCCGTTCTAAACCTGATTGAATTGATTTTATTGGATATTGTCAAACAGCTCCTTATACCTATCTTTATGGTTTATGCACATCTTTGAAAACATATTTACTCATAATTTCGTTGAATATGTTGTTAATTTTCAACATTATACGTCTTCAAGTTTTATTTGCCCATTTTTTGCATTACATTCTTCAGTAGAACAATTAAGAGAGACTTTTCTTTGACAAAAATTGCGATGTTGTTGTTATAAGATTGTCTAAATTCCAAAAGATTTTTTTAACAGTAAATTTTGGATACGTGTTTCAAATCTGCCGAAGGGACAACGACGAGAGTCTTTCACCTCTAACAAATATCGGTGATATAAATCCTTAGTTTTACATTTTTTCCACTTGCAATTTTTTGCTAAAGAATAAAAAAACTACAGCACCACCTTTGAGAAGAGTCATGTTGTGTTATGGGAGAATTTGTAATTTTTGGAAAGACTACAAAAATTGAAAAGCTTAAAATGTTGGTTACGGTAAGAGAAGATTAAAGTTATAGAAGGAAGATGACAAATGAAAGGAATATTATACTACACCGTAGATTTGGAGGAGCTGTGGTCGTTAATCACGCAGATTTGGAGGCGCTGCAAGCTCGTCTTCATGGCGAGAAGAAGAACATTTTTGAGCGACTATTTGATATTGTCGTCATCTCTTCTACGGGTGAAGCCGCCGACATAATCAGTGGTGCTGTTCAGGAGGCCTTGAAGCACGAGCCAAAGAAAGCAGCCCTGATGTTTTTGGAGCGTTATCGCTAGAAGGATCAGAACCAGGACCTTCGTCCAGTGATTGACATGATTTCAAACGTAGAAAGGCTAATCAAAAAATTAATATCTGATAAGGAGACCAAGGAAGGCGCTGAGATGGAGAAGATGGAAAAAAAAAAAAAGGAGGAGTTGGAGAAGGAGAAGAAGAAGGTGGGCACAGACTCGGACTCCGGCTCGAACTCGAGCGATGGGTATGAAAATCCTTGGTTAATTTTGAGGAGTTATAATTGGTTAATTTTGACTTTGTAGTTGGCCTGCGAAAATCCATTCTAAACCTGATTGAATTGATATTATTGGACATTGTCAAACAGCTCTTACCCCTGTCTTTATGGCTTATGCACATCTTTGAAAGCATATTTACTCATAATTTTGTTGAATATGTTGTTAATTTTCAACATTATAAGTCTTCAAGTTTTAATTACCCATTTTTTATATTACATTCTTCAGTAGAACAATTAAGAGAGACTTTTCTTTGACAAAAATTGCAATGTTGCTGTTATAAGATTGTCTAAATTCCAAAAGATTTTTTTAACAGGAAATTTTGGACAAAATACATTGTGTTAATGGATGTTTTATTGCTATTTTTTTCTTTTGCAGGGACTAGTATTGACCAGGGGATTGCTTATGTGCTGATGCTCGTGACACTAGTTCTTACATACCTCATTCACCCCATGGATGCATCTTCTTACAACTTCTTTTAAATTGCTGCTAGGACCATAATTAGTTAGAGAATGCAGTGATTGAGATAAGAATAATTCATTGTAGGCAAATTTCTTGATATTATGGTGGGAGGGTTGTGTGTATTTGATTTGACAAATTAGTTTGGTTGGTATTGTTATGAAACTTAAATCAGTTCTTTTTCTCTTTTTAATTGTTCGCTTTTTGTTTCCTTCTTGGATTCTTTTACTGGATAATGGTTTGAAAATGTTCTATTGGCTGGTGTCCTTGTAATTGCTTCTCTTAACTCAGAGTCCATACAATGCTTTTGTGTCATCATTTTTGTAGTTATTTTGGTCCATATTTCACATCATGGCAATTGGTCTCATGTTGCCTGCAAGAACAAGAAGTCTTAGCATTGAAGACTGTGTCCTAATTTAGCTAGTATTACACCTAAGTTTGCCAATTTTCAGGAATCAATATTTAATGTTGGGAGTAAGATTTTCTCTAGTATACTATCTTTTCTATTCTTTTCTTGGTAGATTATGGTGGGAGGGTTGTGTGGATTTGATTTGACAAATTAGTTTGGTTGGTATTGTTATGAAACTTAAATCAGTTCTTTTTCTCTTTTTAATTGTTCGTTTTTTGTTTCCTTCTTGAATTCTTTTGCTGGATAACAGTTTGAAAATGTTCTATTGGCTGGTGTCCTTGTAATTTCTTCTCTTAACTCAGAGTCCATACAATGCTTCTGTGTCATCATTTTCATAGTTATTTTGGTCCATATTTCACATCATGGCACTTGGTCTCATGTTGCCTGCAAGAACATGAAGTCTTAGCATTGAAGATTGTGTCCTAATTTAGTCAGTATAACACCTAAGTTTGCCAATTTTCAGGAATCAACATTTAATGTTGGGAGTGAGATTTTCTCTAGTATACTATCTTTTCTATTCTTTTCTTGGTAGATTATTCACTCTTCGCCCCTTTGTGATATGGGTTTTAGATTTTACTTTACATTGTTTTATAAAATTTTCAATCAATAGCTCTCTTAATTGATTCAATTTATGATAAGTTATATGATTTCAATTTTTTAAAAGTTATATGAGTTTAATATACCAACCTCTTTCAATTCTTAGTCAAGATGGGGGAATAAAGGGACTCTACATATTGCTACCATGTGGCCTTCACATGTTATAGTTGTCTTTGAACCTTTTGGAATCACCACCCTTGGCCCCTTGTTGGCCAACATACTTCATTTTCTTATTGGTTTTATGTCCCTCTTCAATCACATGTGATTTTGACTCTATGAAATGATTACCAACCTTCTTTTCGGAGACTCTATTGTCCTCCTCAATCCTCAATCTCACGATCAAGTCTTCAAGTTTCATTTCTTTGCGTTTGTGCTTCAAATAATTTTTGAAGTCCTTCCAATTTGGCGGTAATTTCTCAATAATTGCTGCCACTTGAAAAGATTCACTCAGCACCATCCTCTCGGCATGAATCTCATGTAGGATCACTTGAAGATCTTGAACTTGACTTATGATAGTCTTGGAATCCACCATTTTGTAGTTAAAGAATTTGCCCACAACGAATTTCTTCATTCCGACATCTTCCGTCTTGTATTTCCTATCCAAGGATTCCCACAACTCTCTAGCCGTCTTGATTAGACTATACACATAATATAATGTGTTATCCAATCCATTGAGGATATAATTTTTGCACAGAAAATCAGAATGTTTCCATGCATCTACCGTAGCAACAACTTGGCGGTTGGTCTCATTCGCACTACAAACAGGAGCATCCTCAAGAAGAAACTTTGCAAGATTCAACGTAGTGAGATAGAACAACATTTTCTTTTGCTATCTCTTGAAATCATTCCCATTGAACTTTTCAGGTTTCTTCCCATGAGACACATGAGTAGGAACAGAAATAGGCACCACAGGCACAACATGATTTGTAGTAGTAGGAACATTATTATCATTTTCATCCATTTCTGATAAACACATATTACAAACTATTCAAAAAATAGGAAAACAGTAAGTTATTAAAACAGAAACAATATATGTAACTGTTTAATGTCACTGTTTTGAAGTTACTGGTTTAACGTTTTTATATGGTGTCACTGTTTGGTGTAACTGTTTAATTCATACATAGAAACAATGTCACTGTTTGATGTAACTGTTTAAATCATACACAGAAACAAAGTCAATGTTTGGTGTAACTATAACAGTTTGGTGTAACTGTTTGAATTAAACACATAAACAGAACATGCAAATTTTTCAAAAAATTTTCCAAGCCTCTTCAAACTATCACAGATTGTAAAAACAAGTTTTTAACAATTTGTAATATTTAGAATACTAAAACATGTATCAGAAACACAAAAAATAATTAACTAATCGAAAATTTGTCTTAAGATTGTTGGTTGTATGGTATAGCAAATATAGTAAAATCACTTATTGAACTTTCTGATATGAAACATGTAAAGTAGAACAAAACAGAAACGATCAAATATAAAACAGTTACACAGAATATAGTTTTAATGAAACAGTAGCAGCAAACAGTTACACGTAATTGTTTATATAACCAATTATAAAAACTAACCCGATTGCAGAATAGGAACTGTTATTGAACTTTAGGTAGATCAAGGTTAGTGTTTGACACTATGTCCTTAAGACAGATTTCGCCCCCAGACACGGTGCTCATGGAATATCGAGCGCCTGCCTCCCAAGATACAATGATCTTTACACGGATAGAAGTAGCACTCCAATCTATCCGTCCAGCGAACCAAACTTGTGTTGTGTACTCTCTAAAATGTACACTGTCTTAATGCCGAAAATGGTATGCTCTAATGTCTGCCTTAATGCCGAAAAATGAATGAATTGAATGCATGCATGAACTGGGTATTTTATAGATACTTTGGTGACTTTCCGGACAGCCACCATTACTAAAAGACACAACCCAGTATGAGAAGATGCAAGTCAGTAGACACCTTGAGTAACTGTTTACCATGAACAGTCACAACTCAATTTCGAAATAAATCCGAACCAATGCGACTCACGGGTACCAAAATTAATTTTGGTTAATAAATTCTTGCCCATTTATTTAAATGAATTTTCTCCAAAAATATAGGGCTTGGTCACACTCACACCCGATCGGGTCGTGGCGTGGCGGGCGGCGCGCGTGGTCGAACCGAAGGCATGTAGGTGCTCGCTTCGTTCATAAAACTGTGGTACCCCTTGGGGCCCAACCCATGGAGTAAACTTGGCCTATATATGCCCATGTTGGATCTCTTCCTCAACCAATGTGGGATTGGTGTCAAATCCCACATTGCACTTTCCTTTATTTTCACATTTCAAGAGGGTCACTTTGGAGCCTATTTTCTCATTCATTTCTTACTCGATTTGAGCAAGTGAATATACTACATTATTCTCCTTACGGAATAGAATATGAACCCACAAATTTTATTCAAAATAAGAATTTGGTCCCACTTTAATTTAGGCTCAAAGTTGACCAAAAACTCAATTTTTTATACTTAAAAACTGTTTTCGTCCAACAATTTGTAGGGTCCAACAACTTGGTTCGGGATGCTGCTACTGCACATGGAATGAAATCATTAGCTAATCTGCTTTATCCGAATTCCACTGTGTGGCTGAATGATGAATCACATTGCAAAGTTCTTGTCGAGTTATTTGAAGATGTAAGTTTTCTCTTTCCTTGGAAATTGTTGGAAACTTTGATGCATATTTATGGTGTGATAGAGCATTGTATCTGGTATCGTACGATTTGTTTACTTTTATGCATCAATTCTGGATACGTATACATCATGAATTAGAGGTCAAATTTCATTTTTTGTTTGTAATGTCTATGTTTGGACCCCCCATGTTTCTCTTCTAATCTTTTGGCTCAAGAATAAATCATTGGTCAAATGGTCCCATGACATTTACCCTGATTTTACAGATTAACATTTGAAACTTGTCACACAACGGACATTAATATAATTAACATGAATAATTACTGCATATTTCGCTCCAAATTTTCAAGTTTCAAGGGATCAAATGTTTTTCATGCATTTTCAAAATGTGACATTGAAGCTGACATGCGATGAGTATGGGGTGCAATGGCTTTAATGAATTAGAGGCTTGCTTGCTTCAGCTGAAGTTCTTCATCAAATCATTAACCTTATCCCAGTTGGCATCAAGACTTGAAGCCTTTGCACACCTGTTCCACACGCACACAACACACAACACAAATCACAGATGCATCTTTTAGGAATGGCGGTGCCGGTGGTGACATGTTTATGATTATATTGCGGTTTTGGGTTGGTGGGTTGTGAGGTTTAAAACAGGTGGGAAGCTGTTTCGAAAATTTTCTGGATACAAGTCCATTTTTTGGATACAAGTCCACCTTTTTTTGATAAAAAGCTACAGGTGAATCTATATATACTTATTGATCCCCCTCCAAATTTTATGGGTTTATTTCAATTTTTTTAAGAATCTTATGATTTGCCTGTCACTTTTACAAGTATTGATATAGTTATTTGTATAGGAAGAATGGTGTTGTGGTAATTGGTACATAGTTGAATTTCAGTGTGTATATGACATGATTTAATTATGATTATGAAATATATAAGTTTTGTAGATAGGTTAATATATTTGTGGCATCATATTTTCAGAGGATCCACATTTGACAGAGTATTCACATTTTGACCCTTTTTTATTTCACTAAAGTCATGACATTACAAATGACCAAACGATTTTTAGCTTAATGCATGTTTATATTCATTGTTTGATTATTTCGTGTTTAAGAACTATGTACAGTGCCTTCAGACACGTGATAATAGGGCGAGTTTAGGCTCAGTTTAGTATGTATCCGAGTTCAATACTTGATTATTTCTCGTTCAAATTCAATGTTCAATTTTTTATAGTTGCACCGTGCCCTTCAAACACAGTTATTCCTAGTATATGGATAAGGCACATACAATGTCTACGTACGATTAAAGCAAAAAAAAAAAATTCCCCGCTTTAAAGAAGAGGTCTCCTCCTTGTGGTTCTGTGTTTTCGGTTCTGCACAATGGGTCGTTACGGCGGAGGCTGCCACAGTCGTGAGTAGCTTCTCCACTCTCGGTTTTTTTTTTCCTTCCGATTATACGTTTTATAATTCGATCTATGTATAATTCGTGGTTTTGTGCGTCTCTTTTTTGATCTATGAATCACGAATTCTTCTATATCTGTTTTAGCACTATCGTTTGGCTTGTGTTCGAAAAGCAATTTAGGGGGTTTGTTGTTTTTTGGTTCTATTTTGGGGTTTGATGTTTTAATCGGTTTTGGATCTTGTTGGGTATTTTGTTTTGATCGGTTTTCCATATTTTGTTTTAATCGGTTTTCCATCTTGTTGGGGTATTTTGTTTTAATCGGTTTTTCATCTTGTTGGGGTATTTTGGTTTTTTGTTTCAAGCCTTACTCTGCAAGACGAATTTTCAAAGTTTTATATATTTGATTGAGCACCCATTGTGAAATCATTGACATCTGGTGTTCTTTTTGAACCAAGTCGTTGTCCCTTGTTTCTTTCTTGGCATGGCTAAATTTTTTTCCTCCACAAATTCCAACATTTTGGTATTTCTCTTTTCTATACGGGCATTGCTTCTATATTCAATGATTTCTTTCATTAAGCTGTGTGTCCTGCTTATGATTTTCTTTTGTAGGGTCTAACAACTTGGTTCGAGATGTTGCTACTGCACATGGAATGAAATCATTAGCTAATCTGCGTGATCCGAATTCCACTGTGTGGCTGAATGATGAATCACATTGCAAAGTTCTTGTCGAGTTATTTGAAGATGTAAGTTTTCTCTTTCCTTGGAAATTGTTGGAAACTTTGATGCATATTTATGGTGTGATAGAGCATTGTATCTGGTATCGTACGATTTGTTTACTTTTATGCATTAATTCTGGATACATATACATCATGAATTAGAGGTCAAAATTCATTTTTTGTTTGTAATGTCTATGTTTGGACCCCCCATGTTTCTCTTCTAATCTTTTGGCTCAAGAATAAATCATTGGTCAAATGGTCCCATGACATTTACCCCGATTTTACAGATTAACATTTGAAACTTGTCACACAACGGACATTAATATAATTAACGGTAGATGATGACATCAACAAAAGATTTTTGAATATTACTAAAAGTGCTCCCTCTTCAATATGGTTTATAGGACTATATTACCCCTTAAATTAATACGGAAGAGATAATCTTATCCCAAATTAATGACATTATTCACTTAATATTGGGAATAAATTATCCATTTCTACCATATTATTTACAATTTCTGATAACCAATGATCTAATTGTATGCATAGGCGGAGGTGTTCAAGGGCCAAGGGGGCACTTGCCCACCCTAAAAAAAAAAATTATTACATATATAGATATTCGTAATGTCTAAGCTTTCTCCACCTAAAACCAAAATTAAAAAATTAGATCCACCCAAAACAAAACAAAATGGCTAGGCCCACTCAAAATTTTAAAAAAGGTGGGCCCACAAAACCACCACCCATTTCTTGTGTGCAGTGCAAGTGCCCATAACTTAGAGGTTTTCCCCAAACCCAGCTCCCCCTGAAACTATATTCTCCAACCTAGTTAGTTTTAAACTTTATTCTCAGACGAAGTCTTTTTTTTAAAAACGTCATTTGAAATGACGCCTTTTGAGGCAAAAACATCATTTCAAATGACGTTTTTCAATTGAATTTTTTTTCTTTTGAAAATGTCATTTATAATGCCGTTTTTAAAGACGTCTGTGAGGATGACGTTAAACAAAGTGAAATTTAAAACGGCTTGCTAACGACGTTAACATGTGAAATTTAATGAAAACGTCGGTTGGAATGACGACTCTAAAGACGTCATTCCAAATGACAGTTAAATGCCTAAACTAAAATCAGATCCCAAATGAACTTTCCCAAATCACACAGCTTAGGTCAATTTTTTTTAAACCACTCTCAGATCCCTCTCTGCAGAATCGACCTCACCTCTTCCTCCAACTAATCACCCACCAACCACTGTCGAAGACCAGTCCGACGAGGAAGATCGTTGTCTCCTCCTCCTCCAACCAGTCAGACTGTGGTCTGAGGAGGAAGAGTAGTCTGACATAGAAGACCACTTGGCTCAGTAGCTTCACTCCGGCAACATTTTCTCTTGTGGTGGCCTGTACATTTTCTCTGGTGGTGCTTTGTACATTATTTCCGGTATATTCCCCCATCTATCTCTGTCAAAATATATTGCGATCTCCTTCCTTGTTGCAGAAATAAACTATGTAAGATGTATTTAGGGTGATTGACAACTTCAGGCGATACTGTGATGTTGGGATGTAAATCCATCTTATTATCATCACAAAATATTTGACCTGTTTAGCACTGCTTTGGTCTTCAATCGTGTGAGCATGTTCACCAATTGGACTTGTCGACTCAATACTCAAATTTAACCCTAATGTGACTTATGCAATTCAGCCGACACACTAAAAAACCTAATGAATTATATAAAGTTGATGAAATTGAAGAGTAAGGGATTTACTCCACTGGATGAACATTGCAACAAAATTAAGCTACAATCCAAAATCAGAAAAAATAAAACATTGTCTCCCTAGTTTTCTTACCTCTTGTGATGTTATACTTATTCAGAATGTCGATTAATGTTATATAGCTGTGACATTTTGATAGGAGATTATTATTATTGTTGCTTTTCTCATTGCCTCAATCATTGCATCATCAAGTCACAGTGTCTTTACTTTTTTTATCTTGTCAAGAGCTTGTAGGGATTAAATTTTTCCTAGAGCTTTTCTAGCTTAGAACAGATTTATGCTCTGGGATAGCCCATTACTCTTTAAACTTTCAAGACAATTGAAGCATTAACCTAATCATGATTTGGTTTTTGATCATGTAGTACAGGATTAAATTTTTTAGACAGCAGATGTCTTACCTTGGTTATATCATATAAGACTATCAATTTTTGCCTGAAATTCTTGAAATTACCATGTTTTTTAGACAATGACTCTGTCGTTCTATACCGACGTACTACGATTTAGCCTATCAAAATAAAATAAGAATGAATGAATTATGCTTAATGTTGATCAATGGTGGTTGGCAACATGTCAGTGATACGGTTAATTCAAGTCAAATCAAATGGTAGTCATATATATTTCCCGGTTGAGAACTACTTTATTAAGCTTGAACCCGAGGAGGTTGTATGTTTGGCAATTTTAGGGACTCCAAGGTCTGCTATGTCGATTATTGGGAACTACCAGCAGCAGAATTTCAAGATCCTGTATGACACAAAGAAGTCTAGGCTGGGATTTGCACCAACCAAGGGTGCAGATATCTAACATCTTGTCTGAATGAATGACTTTCATACTCGAATCTGAAGCTGCAGCTTACAACATTGTCATGTACTACCACCTGAAATCAGTCTCTTGAAACTCAATTATTTGTTATACAATATTGGTTACCATTGTGTTCTGTTTATACTTTTAAGTCAGAACCCAATAATTGATGTCTTCTGTTTGTAGTTAATTGCCTGAATGGTTCTCGATTCTATCCTATAATCCCTGTCAAGACTCAATTGAGTTGGCTTTAATCATTATGTTCCAATGCTAATTTCACCAGTACCGCTTTAATCATTTTTCCTCCACAGAAGACTAAACCTGAAACACAATATGCAGTCTTGACAGGGATGTCAAATGGCGAACTGGGGTGGAGATTATACCTGTTCCTTGCCGCAGTGCAGACAACTTCAGTTTAAGTACAATTTCCCTTGACTGAGCATTCAATCAGGCAAAGAAACGCAGTCTTAAAGTTCGTGGAATCATAATTTCAAACCCTTCAAATACTATGGGCAGTCTTCTCAATTGGAAGGCACTTTACAACCTTTTGGACTTCGCACCAACGAAATACTAGCAGGATCCAATCATGGAAGTGAGGAGTTTGTGAGCAGAATTAATGTAAATGAAGATGCAAAAATACTACAGTATTGGTTCTTAAAATATGTATTTCATCTCAATTTTGGTTCCCAAAGTGTTGATATTGTTAATTTAGTTCTTGAAGTGTTTGATTTGTACTTAGATGGTTCAGTAGATGACGTACCCGTCCCCGTCTCCGTCCCCAAAACTCTGACCTTTGAGCTCAACCGCCCCCCTCTCTCAATCACCCCTCTCCCCCTTCCCGCAACTTGTTTCTTATTCAAATCAGGTAGGTTTTCTTCATGTGTTCAATCAAGCTCCATGAATTCATTGAATTAAAGCAGATTGATCATTGAGGTGGTTACAGGGTGGGGGAAGTTGGTCGTTGCCACTGGAATGGTGGGTTTCATGTTGTAGGTGGTTTGGATAGGGGGCTTTATTTTTGGGCTCTGGTTTTCCAGAAACATGTCTACTAGGGATCCCAAAAGAAGTAACATGAAAAAGCCATGTCTATGTCAATCTAACTAAATATTTATAATGACAGTGGGTGGACAAAGCCTCAGGAGAGCTCATAAGACTGAGTGTTGTGATTGGCTTGCATTGACTGTTGCACTGCAGCTTCCTTATATCAGAGATAGATTTGTTAAGAATTTTCATTGTTATTCACCATTCTGTTTTTAACCCTAATATGTTCTTACAACACTGCACAAGCTCTCTGTACTGGACTAAGGGCATTAAACAAGCCACTTCTATTTCATTTTCAAAAATGGAATGAAGTATGAATTCTCAATAGTTCTTGTCTATTTGCAAATTGGATACAAAAAATCAATGAACTTGTTGCAGAAATTACAAGGAACAATTGACAATGGTAAAAACCCAAAATGAATACAAAAGAATCTTCTTCTGTTTTTTTTTTCTTTGCTCTAAGATGTCTGATGTCTCCTATTTTCTCCACTTTGTAACCAAATACTCATGCAGGTAGACTAATACTGCTAATTCAACTCTGAAGCAGTCCAAAGACAACTCTCTAATTCCCTTGCTACGGTTGCAATCCATTCCTGATGGACTCAAGAATCTGAACAACCTCAGCCATGTTTGGTCTCCTCGAAGGCGTTTCAAAGGTACAGATTAATCACAACTTCATAACAGATTAATCCCAACTGCGAGCCTTCTTGTTGATGATGGTTATCACACAGACGCCAGTGAGGATCACAACAGCAGCAGCAACAATTGCTAAAATAGCGGGAACTGTCAATGCCATGAATTTTCCTGTTGAAGGAGTAGTACCATTGCCTGTGCATGCTATGTCCAAAGGAACCCCGCAGAGCCATGGATTGTGAAAAAATGCCGAGGCTCCAAAATTCTGGATGTTCGGAATGGGCAATTGAATGATTAATTTTATGCACCTAAGACCTGCAAATTTGTTTATGCTATAAAAACATTCAATAAGAGCATAATCAACTTCCATGGAAATTCGTGATTGAGTAATCCCTAGTATGAATTAACAATTAAGATCAGAAACAGGAATACAAAATCAAGACTCAAATCAGCAACGTGAATTACTGAATATCAACCACCTATCAAAGTTTCAACTCAGCAGCAAACTCATATATATATTTATCACGAATTTGTATGAACAGTAAACAAAATTCCAATAAATCCTGTGGTCAGACGACATTAGTATTCTAAACAACATAAAATAATCAAATCATTCGATGACAAAACCCAGCAAAACCATAAAACAAACGAATCATTTAGTCAAATAACAAATCGTAGCAAACTCATCTACATAATTGATGATGTATTTCCACGTGAATGAGTAGTAAAATGGGGTTTCGTCGTACGAATCTAAGCTACAAGGCTTGTGAGGTTGATGTAAAAGTGTTGTGATTGTCTGAGATATAGTGTGTGCAACGTAATAGAATTATAGTGGTTCACCGGCGGATAAGCTCGGCTAGTCCACTCTCTAATGGAGACTGATGCTCCCTTTTCTTTATTGATGGTATTGGAATGCTTTTCGATCGCCCCCTCTCCCTCATGGAGGTGTACAATACTTATAATATTATCTCCTACCTCCCAGGATCTCTGCCGAGATCCTTGTCCCCATTCATGGGATCCTCCTTAATCTTAGGCGGATCCTAACCAACTAAGGGTTTCCTACTTGGGACGCTGCATGATTTCCGCTTGGGTGACGCTGGCTATTATCTAGCTGTTTCCCCTACTGATTTGGTCATTGCTTCATTTGGATGGAACTTGAGCTCTGCCCTTTGAGCTCTGGAGTCTTGACCTGACCTCCAGACCTGAGCTCGTACTTGAGATTAATTTTGGGTATCATCAGTTGCCCCCCAGCCCTTAGCCCAAGTGACCTTGGGTAGGGGCTGAGCTGAGGTTTAATTAAAGCTGGGCTCCAGCTATCGACCTCGGTTTTTGTGCGAACAGGCTCCTGACGATTATGAGTAATCATTTCCTTCCCTCGTTTCCCGCGCACGTTCTCCACTCGGTGTAGTCAGCTTTAAATGCTTTCGAATTGACGTTAACGGCCATTTTTTCCCTCTTGAAGCTTCAAGCCTTCCATCTTCCGTCTTCCTTGTGCATTTAGACTCCTCAATCCTTCGGCGAATTTAGGGCTTTGCTGCGATTCTCTTTCCTTCGAATTGGCGTAGGTGGCTTACTCCTTTCGACCTTTGGCTTGCTGTTCATTTCCGATTAGGTACGTTCTTGGTTCCTTACCTATTATTTCCGTTCTGGATCCCTCGAATCTGAGGTGGTTTCTCCATTTTTGGACTTTTCGGTTATGCTATTTTAGGAACAAAGGTTTTTCCTTGATTCATCTCCCCCATTTCTTAGACCCTTACTCCACCGCTAGAATTTTTATCATTGCTCATAGTTGTGTCAGTCCCAAAGTTCTCAAGTTGTGTTTTTCTGAAATTCCTCCTCTCTACACATCTTTCAAACTTCCCCTTTCCTGCCCAAGTATGTCTGCTTCCTCTGAAGCCACCCCTTCCTCTGTTTCCCTCTTAGGAGATCAGTCAATCGAGGAGGACTCTGACCTAGGAGCTGTAGGTGAGGAGATTGACAATTTTCCTGGTGTTGACTCTGCTGATGTTTAGGCATCTACCGTCGAGCCACCCTCTACCCTGTCCCCTGCGGTTCAGAACAAGGGGAAGGGCAAGGTGAGTGGTGTAGGCGTTTCGGCACCAGGGGTGTCGTCTGCCTATAGTTATGCTGAGAGGGTAGGCCGCAGTGAGGTCAGCCCTTCCCTTATGAAGGTTCTGAGTGCTCGTTATGGTTTCCCACCAGGGGTCAAATACTGGTGTCCAGACGAGTATACCCTATATGTTTCTCATGTCCACAAGAAGGTCTGTTTCTTCGTAGCCGCTTTCGAAAATGGACTGCGATTTCCACTCCATCCTTTTATAAAGGGTGTTCTTCAACACTTCAATGTTTGTCCAGCTCAGATTCCTCCTAATTTCTGGGGAATCCTGGTGGGTCTTCTTGTCTTCTTCAAGATCCATAAGCTTGGGGTTCCCACCATTTCCTTGCTTACTCATTTTTATAATGTCAAGTACAACTCCTAGGAGGGTTTTCTGTATATCTCCCGTAGTACCAAGACTAAGGTGATCATTTCTGACCCCCCGAGCTCCCACAAGCATTGGAAAAAACAGTTCTTTTTCGTGGAGGGTTCACAATGGGAATACGATCCTGCAGACAAGACAAACACCCTTCCAATCCCTAGGGCCTGGTCTGTCCCGGAAAACCTGGGTATGTCTTTGTCTAACCTTACTTACGATCGGGCTTTTTGACCCTTTCTGACTTTGCCTTGCTTATATTGGTTCCTAGGTGGGAGGCTTGAGCTCAGTTCGAAGGACGAGGGAGTGCTGCTGAAGTTAGAGAGATGCCCCACAACAAGATACTCTGAACTCATCAGACCCTTTGTCCTTGTAGCGCAAGGGCTCAGCTCTCCTGGGATAGTTATAGAATCCCCTACTCCTCTTTCCGTCGAGGCACCTATTCCCCTTCCAGCAAATTCATCCGAGGTGGCAGGTAGCAAGTTTCTCCTTGTTTATTTCAGATTTTCCCCTTCTTTCCTTCCTGGCTCATTTTGACTAACGATGATTTTTCTTTCATATCTTTTAGGTTCTTCTTCGATGAAGCCATCTCAAGAAGAGATTAAAGCTAAGATAGCTCTGCTGAAGGGCAAAAGCAAGCGTAAGGCTGACGTCGGCTCTGGTAACCGTCCTATTACCCGAGCTAAGGTGTTGAAATCGGGATTGCCCCCTAGCATCCCTGTCTCAACTACAGGAACCTCCTCCCTACCTTCGAGCTCTATTGTTACGACCCCTGGAGTTGCTCCTTCTTTGCCGAGCTCTACTCGAGCCCCAGTGATCCTTCCTGCTTCAGGAGAGTAGCAGACTTCTGACAAAGCTCTTGCCCCAGACCATACCTCTCCCTCATCATCTGAGGTTGAGGGGGCCTTGGGGTTAATCCCTCGTCTTCCGCTGATCTCTCCTCCTCTTAGCTCACCTTCAAGCCATCCCAATCGACCTCCGAGCAGGGGAGAAAGGATCTCCCTAAAGCTAAAGGGAGTGAAGACTCCTTTTTTGACAACGTTGATCTAGCCGCAAGTGCCATTACCTCCATCATTCCTAATTCTGACGTTCTGAGGGCTGCTACTATGCCTCTTGAGAGCTCCATTAACTCAACTCTTTACGGGACTACGGTCGTAAGATCCTATCATTCTTCTATAAGCTTCTGCTTTATGTTTGCTTTCCTTTTCCTTTCCTGACTTCTTGTTTTTTTTATCACATTTTTCCTCAGCTGGCAATAAATGTGAGGGGTTTGCTGAGCCGGATCCGTTCAATGGAAAGCTCTGTTAAGGCCTCCAAAGCATGTGAGTTCAAAGCTGCAGAGCTGACCTTTGCTAATGACGACCTCCAAGCCCAACTCTAGAGTCTTCGAGAGCATGCTGAGAAGCAAGCTTCTACCATTAAGAGCTTGGAGGCGCAGAAGAATAAAGCCATAGAGGAGGGGAAGAAAAATAAAGATGACCTCCAGCAGGTTTCGGAGGAGCTTAAACTCAAGACTGCAGCTTGGCTCCAGGTCAACCGGGAGAAGTTTGAGGCCTTGAGTTCCTGTAACGAGCTGAAAAATGAATACAAGGTGTTGGGGGAGGCACAAGACGTCTTGCTTGCTAAGCTCGAGATCCAGAGAGCAACTGTTAAGGAAAGGGATGATCTGGTTGCTAAGCTGAAGGACGATGTTGTTACTAAATGGGCTAAGGGGTGGATCGCTTTTCAAGAGATAGCCAAGGAGACTTATCCCGAGCTGGACTTTGATTTCGACGTTCCTGCCGAGAAAGATGCGGGGGCTATACCTGAAAAGGAGGCAGAGGTGCCTAGCTCGTCCACTATCTCTCGAGGAGATCCTGCAGGTCCTGAGTTGCCTACCTCGGGTACCTCTGACGTTTTCTTAGCCCCTGCTCCTGCTGACCCACCTACTTCAGCTCCTTTCTCTGCCGACCTAGTAATGAGTGCTCTGACTGAAGCTGAGGCTTCCGATCTACCAAATGTCCCAGAGACTTCGACGGCTGATCTGCCGGGAGCTTTATCTGCTGACCAAGCAAATACTGCTTCTGCTGAGCTGCCGGGGGCTTCATCTGCTGACCTTGAGCTGTCGGGTGTTTCATCTACTGACCCAGCATGTACTGCTTCTGCTGAGCTTCCGGGCCCCTCTCCTGCCCCTTCAGGACCTTAGAACTTTTAGTTGTAATTCCTCTTTTTTTTTTTTTTTTTTGAGATGTAACTTTGCTTTGGACTAAGACTTATATCACTTCTCAATATTCACCTGTTCTTTACTAATTTCTTTTTTGTTGAATCAGAATACATATTTATTCGAATTTCGAACTGTGTTTCTGCTTTGCTCTATATACTCCCCTCGCCCCCTTGCTTTGAGGGGTGCTGTGCTCTTCTCGAAGCAAAATTACAAGGCTCGTTTTTGTGGACTTACGAGTTCTTTCTGTGCTACATGTCTAGATTTTGTGAACTTAGAAGTTCCTATTGAGCTACATGACTCGTTTTAGGGAACTTAGAAGTTCCTACTGAGCTACATGGCTCGTTTTAGGGAACTTAGAAGTTCCTACTGGGGTTTCTGGAGCTCTTGCCACTGGTTCAAGCTCTCTTCGGTTGTTTTGAGTGCATTAGGAGGGGTAATCTTGCGCTGATTCCTTTTCCCGCCTTTTTCCCAACCGTTTTCCATAATCGCAACCACCTTTATTAATTAAGAAACCGAGAAGACAGCCGACTCCCTTTCGCGTGGCTCTTGGTTTCCTAAAAACTCCCAACCTTCTTTAAGTCTCCTATCATTTGCTGAGTCCCTTTCTTTTTTTACGAAAAATACTTCTGAGTTCCTTTTTCTTGATCCTGCATGGTTACCCTCTGTTTTCATCGTGATCTTTAATGGCTGCCCCTGTTTCTTCTCTGTTCAAGGAACGTACTTCCTTCGAAATCAAATGGAAGTGGCAACGTCAATACTTATCTCCTTCGACCATGGAACCCTCTGATTTGGTAGCCATCAAGAAGCGGTTTTTTCCTGATCTTGATCTGTCTCTTAGGGTTCCTACCCCTGATGAGCCCTGCAACTATCTCTCTCGGGGGGAGGTATGCTTTTTTGAAGGTACCATGGACATGGGACTGCGGCTTCCTATTCACCCAGCTATAGGGCGCGTTCTCGCCTACTATGGCCTATGCCCTTCTCGCCTTTCCCCACGGGGATGGGCTGCTATGGTGAGCTTCTTCCTGTTCTGGCGCCTGTATGGCGGCGACAGGTTCCCCTTTGTTTCCGGGTTTCTGTACTTCTTCGAGATCGAGGAAGATGATGCCCCCTGCTTCAGCTTTTTTCGTTGGAGGCATTTTGATTTGCCTCGTTTGGTTCTAGGCCTTCCCTCCAATCCTGAAGGGTGGTCTAAACGTTTCTTTTTTGCATCTGGGGATTCTTGGCGGTCTCCTGAGGACCGTTGTCGTGAAGCTAGGATTCCTCGGTCCTGGAAGAGCTTCTCTCGTATTAGTAAGTCCTAGCTGAGCTCTCTTGACTATACGTTTTTCTTGAAGACATATTCTTATTATATTCTTGTTGTTCAGGTCCCCCTGATCTGGATGTGCCCGAGATGATGAACATTGATAAGTTGCTGTTGTCGAGCCTAGGTCTTATTCTGAGTTGATGACGAGTGTAAATCTTTATCTGCTTGGGGCTGAGGCCACTGAATATGAATTTTCCTCCCTTCCCTACTCTTCCTGGACCTCTTTCTCTGATTCTGATGAAGAGGGAGATTCTGATGAGGATGGGGACACTGGTGCGAGCTCAAAGAGACGTAAGAGGGATGACTCCTTTTCTCCTGAATCTTTGTCCACTATTTTCCTCACTCCAGCGGGTCAGAAGCTTCTTGATTCACTTTATAAGGCTGAGCAAGAAAGAGATGAGCTGAAGGAGGAAAATGCTCGCCTGAAGGAGGAAGTGGCCGAGCTGAAGTCACAGCTTAAGAAGGATTAGGACTTTACCTCCTTGTACTCCTTTTCTTTTATTGAATGATATCAAACTATGCCCCTTCTTTGCATTTTCTTGAACACTTGTATTTCTGGATTCTTTGAATATCAAAGCTTTCTTCTTGAATGTGCGCTTTTATGTAAGAGTTGAGGGGCTCACCTCTTTATGAGCTAAGGAGCTCATTCTGAATTCTGTAAGCTCAGGTGCTAAGCTGTTTCAGCACGTTCTTCATGTCCAGAACACGAACGTGGATGGAAAATAAAAGATCATGTCCGAGCTGACCTCAGTCCCTGATTGGTTCCCCCCACAGGAAGAAGGACTACAAGGATGGGAAGTATTCTCTGGTGACATCCAATGCCCTAACCATGAAGCCGAGAGATAATCCTGATCGTTTGATGAAGATCGAGAACCACCGTGGTCTTTATCAGTATTGGGGTCTTCGAGTGCGTAGGCAGCATATGAAGACTACTGGTCGCGGGGAAAAGACTGTTGGTGTCTCCAAGAAGAGATCTACTTGAGTTTATAGGCTTAGAAGCTTATCGCTTGTGTATGAGCTGAAGAGCTCATCTCGAATTTTATAAGCTTAGAAGCTTATCGTTTGTCTATGAGCTGAAGAGCTCATCTTGAATTTTATAAGCTTAGAGGCTTATCGTTTGTCTATGAGCTGAAGAGCTCATCTTGAATTTTATAAGCTTATCGTTTGTATATGAGCTGAAGAGCTCATCTTGAATTTTATAAGCTTAGAGGCTTATCGTTTGTCTATGAGCTGAAGAGCTCATCTTGAATTTTATAAGCTTAGAAGCTTATCGTTTGTATATGAGCTGAAGAGCTCATCTTGAATTTTATAAGCTTAGAAGCTTATCGTTTGTGTATGAGCTGAAGAGCTCATCTTGAATTTTATAAGTTTAGAAGCTTATCATTAGCTGCAGGGCTTGTTCCGCAAGTATTTGTTGCACATTCCTTTACTTTGGAAATCATATGAGGATGAATAAAAGATTCATTTATTTTTATTGGAAATAGCTCTATTACATGGAAAACTTACTGAAAGAACTTCTTAAGGTGTTCTGCATTCCAAGAGTGAGGTAGGATCTTTCCTTCCTCTGTTTGTAGCTCGTAGTTTCCTGGTCTGACTACCTTTGATATGATGTAGGGCCCTTCTCAGTTGGGTCCCAACTTCCCATGTGTGGGATCCTTCTTCGCAAGCAGAAGCTTCCTAAGTACCAAGTCTCCAACTTTGAAACTTATGTGCCTCACCTTCCTGTCGTAGTATCTTGCAGTTTTCCTTTGATAAATTTGGACGCGATGCAGAGCTCCGTCTCTTTTTTCATCCAGTAGGTCGAGGTTCAATAGGAGAGACTCATCATTGTGCTCGACATCTGCAAATTCCACCCTAGGTGATTGATACCCCACCTCGACAGGGGCCACCGCCTCGGTTCCAAAAGCTAAAGCAAACGGGGTTTCCTGGGTTGCAGACCTGGCAGTGGTCCTGTAGGCCCATAATACTTCAGGGATGTACTCTACCCACTTTCTTTTTAGGTTTTCTAGTTTGGTCTTCAGAGCTGCCTTTATGGTTCTGATTGTGACCTCTGCTTGCCCATTGGATTGAGGATGTGCAGGAGCTGAGAAATAGTTCTTTATCCCGAGCTCAGCACAAAATATTTTAAACTTTGAGTTGTCAAATTGCTTCCCATTGTCAGACACGACTGCTCTGGGAACCCCAAACCTGCAAATTATCGATTTCCAAACCAAGTTTTGGAATTTTTGTTCGGTGATCGTTGCCAAAAGTTCAACCTCTGCCCATTTGGTGAAGTAATCCACCCCTAGGATAACAAACTTGCATTGTCCCATACCGGTGGGAAGGGGTCCAAGAATGTCCAAATCCCACTGCTGAAAGGGCCATGGGCTCACCACCGAAGTTAGCAGCTCGGGTGGACAATGAGAAATATTGGCATGCTCTTGGCAAGTCTTACATTTTTTGACCAAATCGGTGGCATCTTTGAGCATGGTCGACCAATAATATCCCTGCCTTAGTGCTTTTCCTGCCAAGGCCTGAGCTCCGATGTGATTGCCACATATTCCCTCATGCACTTCTTTGAGTATATAATTGGCGTCTTCATCCCCCACACATTTAAGGAGAGGTGCTGAGAATCCTCGTTTGTACAGGTTTCCTTGCAACAAAGAAAATCTGGCTGACCTGGTTTTGAGCTTAGAGGCCTCATTAGCATCGTTTGGCAAGGTCCCGTCCTGCAGGTACCCTATGATGGGGTCCATCCAGCTCGGCTGAGCCGCGATTGGTAACACTTCCTCCCTTTCAATGCTTACTGACGGCTCTGAAAAGTGCTCTACTGGTATTAGCCTATCCAAGTCTTCTTGTGAGGCAGTAGCTAACCTTGCTAGCGCATATGCTCGTGAATTCTCTGCTCTGGGCACGTGTCTGACCTTGATCTGCACAAACTTTTTCATTAGTTCTCGTACCTTTCTGAGGTAAATGATCATTTTTTCGCCTCTTGCTTTGTAGGATTCATCTATCTGTTTTACCACCAGTTGGGAGTCACTGCAAATCTCTAACTGTTCTGCTTCCATAGAATAAGCAATATTGAGTCCAGCGATGACAGCTTCATATTCTGCCTCGTTATTTGAAGCCTTAAACCCAAATCTAAGGGCATATTCGACATCTATTCCTTCTGGAGAGGTCAAGATCATTCCTGCACCGCTTCCCTGAGCATTGACAGCTCCATCTACTGAAAGCCTCCATATTGGAAGGTCTGGTACTATATCCGTGGTCTCCATAGGTGCTGCTGCTGTGAACTCTGCGATGAAATCTGTCAAAATTTATCCTTTGATGGCAGTCCTTGGTTTATATCTAATATCAAACTCACCGAGCTCTATGACCCATTTAACCAACCTCCCCGAAGACTCGGGCTTATGTAGCACTTGTTTTAACGGCTGGTCTGTTGGCACTTCGATAGTATGAGCCTGGAAATAGGGCCTAAATCTCCTGGCTGTTGTAACCAGCGCTAGAACGAGTTTTTCCATCTTTGGATATCTCTCCTCTGCCCCCCTCAGAGCTCTACTGCAGTAGTAGACTGGTTGCTGAGCTCTGTCTCGCTCCCTAACCAGCGCTGTGCTTGTTGAAAAATCTGAAACTGCCAGGTAGAGAGTAAGGACTTCCCCTTCTAAAGGGCTCACCAAAACAGGAGGGGAACTCATATAATTTTTCAGGGCTTCGAACGCTTCTTCGCATTTGGCATCCCACTGGAATGCCTTCTTCAAGATTTGAAAGAATGGCTGGCACTTATCGCTTGACCTAGACACAAAACGGCTCAAGGCAGCTATTCTACCCGTCAGGCGTTGTACCTCCCTTGTGTTGGATGGCGATTGCATATCTACCACTGCCTTGGCCTTTTCTGGATTAGCTTCAATTCCTCGGCTGCTAACTATAAACCCAGAAACTTTCCGGCTGAGACCCCGAATGCACACTTCGCAGGGTTGAGCTTCATCTTATACTCCTTTAGGATCTGGAATGATTCGGCTAGGTGCTCGATGTGGAGTTATGCTTTTAGTGACTTTACTAACATGTCATCGATGTAAACTTCCATGGATGCTCCTATTTGCTTTTGGAACATCCTATTCACCAATCGCTGGTAAGTGGCTCCAGCGTTCTTCAACCCGAAAGGCATGACCTGATAACAGTATGTTCCCTGTTCAGTCACAAATGAGGTTTTCTCTTGGTCATTGGGATCCATCCTGATCTGGTTATAACCTAAGAAGGCGTCCATGAAGCTAAGGAGCTCTTGCCCGGCTGTGGCATCCACTATTAAGTCGATCCGAGGTAAGGGAAAGCTATCCTTGGGGCATGCTCGGTTGAGGTCAGTGAAGTCAATGCACAGCGCCACTTACCATTGGTTTTCTTGACCAGAACCACATTCGCTAACCAGGTGGGATAGTCAACTTCCCTGATGGCCTTAGCATATAGGAGCTTGCCGACCTATTCATTGATTGCTTTTTGGCGCTCTGGGGCAAAACTCCTTCGCTTTTGTTTGATAGGTTTGCAGGTAGGATTCACGCTGAGCTTGTGCGTGATGATCGAGGGGTCAATATCTTCCATATCTTCTTCTTGCCTCTATGCAAATACTCCTATATTTTCCTTCAAGAACTGGATGAGAAGGCCTTTGACCTCTCTGCTCAGCTTGGACCCTATATAAACGAGGTGCTCGGGCTCCTCATCAAGCTGAATTGGTTCCAGCTCTTCTGATGGCATTGGTCTTGTTTCTAGTTCATCCCGTATGTCGAGTTCATCCAGTTGAATGTTCTCAACTTCTTTCATCTTTACATACGGCATGTAGCACTCTCTTGCTACACGCTGGTCTCCTCGGACCACTCCGATTCCGTTTTCCGTAGGAAATTTAACGACCAAGTGATAGGCAGAGGGGATTGCCCTCATAGAATTGAGGGAGGGCATTCCAAGCAAGATATTGTACGCAGAAGGTGCATCAACCACTAGAAACTTTACAGTCGTTGTAGCTTGGCAAGGCGGATCCCCTAGGGTGAGCACAAGTTGGATTGAGCCCAGAGGGAGCACCATTTCTCCTGAGAAACCTAACAAGTGAGTGTTTACAGGCTCTAGTCTATCCCTTCCTATATCCATCTTGTCGAAGGCAGGTGCAAAAATGATGTCTGCTAAGCTGCCGTTATCGATTAAAACTTGATGAACGGTCCTGTTGGCTACCACAGCTCTTACCACTAACGGATCATCGTGGGGATATTAGCATCCTTCCAAATCGAAATCGGAGAAAGTGATAGCTGTGTCTAAGCGTGGTGTTTTGGACACAGTATGCACTTCGAGAGCTTCTACGGCTCTGATTCGTCAGAGGTGAGCTTTCCTGGCTGAGCTGGACTCTCCGCCTCCTGCAAATCCTCCAGATATTACTCTGATCTCACCTAGAGGCTACTGATGTGGTGCAGGTGCCTGCTTTGAGGTGGCAGCGGTGGAAGAGCTCGATTCTGGTTTTCATGGGCCACGAAGCGACGTAATTGTCCTCGTTGGATTAGGAACTCAATCTCCTTCTTTAACTGAATGCAGTCATCGGTATGGTGACCATGGTCCCTATGGTAGTCACAATACTTTGTGGGGTCTCTTTTTGCTGGATCAGCCTTCATCCGAGGTGGCCACCTTAGGAACTTCTCGTTTTGTACCTCATACAGAACTTGTGATACAGCTGCGGTGAGTGGGGTGAATCGCTGAGGTCCGTACCTAGGCTGTAGCTCGGGCTGTATAGGGCCCAGGCGGTCTCTAACATTTCTTCTTCTTTTTGGTGAGCGGTCTCTGTCCCTCATTGGGGACCTATCTCACCCTTTTTCCTTCCTGGGACTTCGGTCCCTTCTCTTTTCTTCTTTTTCTTTCTCCTTTCGTGAGGATGTACTCCCCACCTTAGAAAGGAGCGCTTCTTCACCGTTTATATACTTTTCTGCCTTGGCTAACACCTCGGCCATGCTTGCTTGAGGGGTCTTAGATATAGAGAACATCAAATCCTTTGACTGCACTCCTAATCCAGCAATGAAAGCGGTAATATCAAATTTCTCGTCAGGAATATCTACCTTGAGGGATTCTGAATTGAATCGTTGCACGTAGGATCGCAGGTTCTCGTCAGGCCTCTGTTTTATACTTAACAAATGATAGCTCGGCTTCCTATAGATCCGAGCTCCGATGAAATGAGATACAAAGGAAATAGAGAGTTCTTTGAAAGAAGAGATCGAGGCTGGGGGAAGCCTATGGAACCATGCTAAAGCGGATCCCTTCAAGGTGATGGCGAAGGCCCTACATCGCACAGGATCTTGATATCAGTGCAGCTCCATTTGGTTTTTGTAGGTGTTGAGGTGATCTACGGGGTCTTTGGTCCCATCGAATACTTCCATCTGAGGTGTTCTGAACTTCGGAGGGAGGGGAAAATGCAATACTCCGGGAGTGAATAGGGATTCTGTTTGTTGCACCAAGGCATCCATAGTTACTGGGGTTTTGACTTTCACTGCTTCTCTCATGTGGCTGAGCTCTTGTTGAATGTCTCTGAAACGGTCCTCCCTGTATTGCTCCATTATCTCCTGTTGGAAAGGCAGGAAATCATTCCTCTCCAATCCTTCATTTTGGCTCTGCGCCTCTTCATTTATTTCCCCTCTTGGTGGCTGATGGGGTGCCTGGCTATTTTCTCCCCTTTCATTCATTTCCCTAAGGGGATCAAGGCACTATCGTTCCCTAAGGGGAGGATCATTCGGTCCTCGCCGAGCTGGTTGCGTCTGCTGAGGTCCTTGTAAGAGCTTTAAGAGCTCTTCATTATGTTGGAGTAAACGTTGATTGACTAGGCGAAGGGCGTTTAGTTCATTGTTAACGGGATGATCCACCGCAGGAAGGTCGTTTTCAGCAGTGGGGATGAAATCATGAAGGTTTTCCGGTTGCCTCCCACTGGTGGCCTCTTGAGGATTCAGCGCTCTTGGGGGATTCATCTGACTTTTACTCATGTTTCGTGTAGAGACCATCAATTACTGAGAAATCAGTATATTTGTTAACAAGAATAGTCGTTCCCACAGACGGCGCCAAACTGATGGTGTATTTCCACGTGAATGAGTAGTAAAATGGGGTTTCGTCGTACGAATCTAAGCTACAAGGCTTGTGAGGTTGATGTAAAAGTGTTGTGATTGTCTGAGATATAGTGTGTGCAACGTAATAGAATTATAGTGGTTCACCGGCGGATAAGCTCGGCTAGTCCACTCTCTAATGGAGACTGATGCTCCCTTTTCTTTATTGATGGTATTGGAATGCTTTTCGATCGCCCCCTCTCCCTCATGGAGGTGTACAATACTTATAATATTATCTCCTACCTCCCAGGATCTCTGCCGAGATCATGGGATCCTCCTTAATCTTAGGGGGATCCTAACCAACTAAGGGTTTCCTACTTGGGACGCTGCATGATTTCCGCTTGGGTGACGTCGGCTATTATCCAGCTGTTTCCCCTACTGATTTGGTCATTGCTTCATTTGGATGGAACTTGAGCTCTGCCCTCTAAGCTCTGGAGTCTTACTTGAGATTAATTTTGGGTATCATCAATAATCAACATGAAATTACAGAAATAGTACACAAAATTTTCAATAAATCCAGTGGTCAGACAAGATTAATATTCAAAAAAAAAGAGAGATAAAAAGTCAAATCATTTAAGAACAAAACCCAGCAAAACCATATAACCAACAAATCCTTAAATCAAAACACAAATCGTAGTTCTAACCTTTCTGAAGAAGAGAACGTAGCAGATAAAGAGTGAGACTTCTCTGAAACCCCAGCCACAACTAATAGAGCTGAACAAAACAAAGTAAATGAATCGGTAAGAACTTGACAAGAGGGCAGAAGAATGTGGGGATACTGGCTGAGTGGTCTGGTCTCGTCGGAGAAGACCGTGGCTGAGTGGTTGCAGGCGGAGAAGGAAGAGAGATCGATCGATCTGAGACAGGGGAACACAGTGGCTGAGTGGTTGGAGGAGGAGGAGGAGGAGGGAGCGATCTGAGAGAGAGGGATCTGAGAGAGGATGGCTGACTGGTTGGAAGAGGAGGCGAGACCGACTGAGAGAGGGATCTGAGAGAGGGTGGCTGACTTGAGAGAGTGGAGGAGGAGGATGTCTTGACTATGTGAGAGGCATCTGAGAGAGGGTAAATTTTTTTAAAAACATTTACTCATGGGTGTTTAGAAAATGTCACTTAAAATAACGTTTTTAAAAATGTCATTGTAAATAACGTTTTCTACCGCTTATTTTTTTTAACACCTGTTAGTTGCCGTTTAAAAATTCATCTTAAAAAACGTCATTAGAAATGACGATTTTAAAAACGTCATTAGGAATGACGTTTTCAATAAAAAAAATTCAACGTTAAATCGTCATTCTAAATGATGTTTTACAATATAAAGGCGTCACTTTAAATGACATTTTTGGAAAAAAATAAGGTTTGGAAAATAAGTTCAAAACTGACTAAATTAGAGAATAAAGATTTGAGAGGGCTGGGTTTGGGGAAAACATCCCATAACTCACCTCCCTCTTTTTTTCTCTCTCTCTCTCTTGGCGATAGACAGGCAACACTACAATAGGATTAAAATTGGTTACTGTTAAAAATTTCAATTCCATTTGTATATTGTGCTATTGACAAGACAATTGTTGTAATTTGTATGGTTGTATTTAGCTCCATTTTTTTTTTTTTTTTGGTAAAGGGTTGTAATTTTCTCCTTTTTTTGGTAAAGGGTTGTAATTTTCTCTCCTTTTTTTGGTAAAGGGTTGTAATTTTCTCCTTCTTTTGGTAAAGGGTTGTAATTTTCTCCTTTTTTTTGGTAAAGAGTAGTTATACAAGTTTGATACTTCATTACACATTATTTCATCTTATCTTTATAATTAATCACTTATACTTCTATAATCTATCCATTAATTATTCAGTTAAAAGTTATTCGGGTAAGTTATCCACAACTACCACCTCAATTGATTGTTGAATTATGAATATTTATGATGAATGTATATCGATCTATGTGATACATTTAGTTAGTTTGTGTTTGTATATTACTTTTTTTTTTTTAAAATTGTGTCGGTGTGTCTGTGCTTCTAGCCAGCACCAACACTAAGCACCTCAACACCACCATCTACCACATTTTCTCTTTTATCGCTTCCACCACCTAACACTTGCACCACCACTGGAACAACTATTACTTACCCCATTTCTCTTTGACAACTACTATTAACCTAAAAATCATGTCTATATTTTGATTGTCACCTCCACCAATGCCAAAGATAATCGCGATTAATCATGAAAGCAACTACACGAATTCCCCTAATAAAATCAACCAACAAACCAATCACAAAGATCCCACAAGTTCAACTAAAACAAATCCACTTAAATTGAACGACTTTGAAATTTGTTAGGGACAAAGCTTAATCTTCAGGGTAAGGTTGTTGTTGGCTTTTAGGGACACGAGACTGTCACGCTCGAGACACGCTAGAGGACAAGTTTAGAGATTTTAAAATTTTTGAGAACTTGTCAAGTAACTTTATAGTTAAGGAAATTTTTTTTTTTTTTTTTTGCATTTTTAAAAGAGATATGGATCAAGCTTAAGTTAAAAATGGTTGTAATGATTACATAAACACAAGACATGAATATAACTTATTTTCAGACACAAACGAAATTATGTGCAACTAGAATAAACTTTCTATATGAATGTAATATGATGAAAAATGAGGTTATGGAATTAGGGTTCTTTGAAATTGATAAAAATTAGAATCACGAAGTGGAATATCTTTTAAAAAGAAAATTGTGATAGTCATTGATTATTGAATCATGGATGTTTATGACGAATGTGCATCGGTATATGTTATATTATATTTTTTGATATCATGATGTGAATTGTTAGAATTAAGGACGGAATGAATTGAATGATTACTATCAAAATATATATATTTGTTTATCACATGATATTTGTATATTTAGTTAGTGCTTGATCTCTTGAGTAAGATGATTATTAGAGAAAATAGGTAAGATTGAAGAGGGGATACGAGTGGGTGGTGAGGGTACAAGTCCCCGAACATATATGTATCTCACTTTTCTAAGCAATTTCGTGTCGATTTGTCCATATTGTGTCGTATCTGTGTCTTATGTCTCTATTTGTGTTTCTTAGGCAGCACCACCACCTAGCACCTTTTCTCTTTTATCACCACCACCACCTAACACTTACACCACCACTAGAATCACTACTACCTGTGTCATTTCTCTTAGGCAACCACTACTATTAACCTAAAAATCATGTCCATTTTTTCAATGGCACCTACATCAACGCCAACAATAATTGCGTTTAATCATAAAATCAACTACATGAATTCCCCTAATAAAACCGACTAACAAGCCAACCACAAAAATCCCACAAGTTCAAGTAAAACAAATCCACATAAATAGAACAACTTTGAAATTTGTTAGTGACAAAGCTTAATCTTCAGGGTGGGGCTGTTGCGGGCTTTCGGGGAGCCACAAATAGGGGAAGGAGTTGTGTGACTGCTGGGTTAGCTTATGCAGCGGTTTTTGTAAGAGGTTGGGAGTTGATTTTTAGATGGGGATAGGGGAGGAGTGGTGACGCAGGAGATGATTGTGTGGGGTGAATGGGGTGTGGAAGGTCAAGAGGGCTAGTGGGTGTTGTTTTGGATTTGAGGGAAGGGAGTTTAGATAGAGAACAATTGGTTGTTTGATCTTTTTCAATATTAATTATAATTGGATCCGACTCTGATTGTTGCATATGGATTTGGATATAGCTCTGAATATGGGTTGCGATATTAAAGACTAATCAAATTAAAGGGTAAAACAACCTTTTTATGAATTTGTTCTAGCTGTCAAACTGTTGGAGTTTCAGTAACTTTTGAAATGTTGGGGTGTGTTAGGGGGTCTGTGAGAAATTTACCCTAAATCATCCTGTATCATACATTTTTTTTTTCGGTACAACGGAAAATTCAAAACTTATCAAAAGCCTCTAAAATAGGCAATACAAGCATAATCGTTTCTCAAAAGCTCACCCATTGAGCAAGGTGGGGAGTTGAGGATCACTAAGTTGTCATTTTGAATGACACCCAAATTTGCAAGTTTGTCTGCGCTGAAATTTCCTTCTCTTTTGGTATGAAGGATAGGGCAGTTGAGGAGAGTGAGGAGCCTTTTGCATTCGAAAATGATTCCTCTCTCCAGGTGTGTCTCTTCAAGTCTCGTTGTGAGGAGTCTATGAGCATCAAGAGAGTCAGTCTCCACAATGATCTTCTTCAAACCCTTTGTATAAGTGATTTGGAGGCCCTTAAAAATGGCCCAAAGTTCAGCCTGAATACTTGAGCAGTTAGGGAGTCTTCCATAAAACCCCAGCTGCCACGCTCCCTGGTCACTTCTCACAAGGCCTCCAAACGCAGCAGCTCCCTGATTGCCTTTGGAGCAACCATCCACATTTAATTTCATCCATCCTGTAGGAGGGAAAGACCAGCAAATGAGATTCTCTGGGCAAATATCTTGACAAATAAAATTATTGAGGAAAGTAGAGTTAATCTCTTGGGCCATACTCCAGGCATTTCTAGCTGTGACACTGGGGGGGGGGGTTTGAGTTTTTTCAAAGCACTCCTTGTTCCTGTCTTTCCAGATGTGCCAGATAACTGAGGTAACAACAATAGGCCATTCCACACCTTTCCATCTCACCTCACTTTTATTTTTATGATTATCGAGAAGCCATTTCTGTAGGTCATTATCAGTAAAGGACCAGGGCCAGTTATTCCCAAGGAGGACTCTCCAAACAGCCTGAGCTTTGGAGGAGTCTCTAAGGATATGCAAAGTGGATTCACAGTGAATTTTACATCTCTCACAAGTTGGATCATTAGTCAAGTTCCTGGTAGCTCTCAGGTGATTAGAAAGGATTCTATCATTTTGGACTATCCAGAGGAAAGACTTGAATTTTTGTGGGATTTTCATTCGCCAAATCCAATCCCAGTTCAGGGTCGAGGGGTAAAAATCCTCTGTAGGATTAGAGATCCATTTATAAGTGGAGCTAACAGAGAACTTACCGTTACTTGAAATACCCCAGCATGGGGTGTCCTTCAGATCGCAATTAAAAGGGATACATGTGAGCTGAATATCAGATAAAATGCTAGGGGAGAAAGACATACCTGGGAGGTTCAAGTTCCAGTTACCTGCGGAGTCAATGAAACTTGCCACTGGGGTGTTGGGGTCAGCTGTGGCTGGTATCTGCATTCTGTTGGCAATACAAGTATCTCCACACCACCAATCAGTCCAAAAAGAAATATTACTTCCTTCACCGATGAGCCATTTAGTTCCTTCCTTGATAATAAGATTTGTTTTGAGAATAGCTCTCCAAATTGGGGAACTGCTTGATTTATGTTTCCATTCAAGAGATGTACTCTTGATGTATTTATCCTTGATAACTCTAGTCCACAGGTTGTCTTTATTTGCCTTGATATTCCATCCTAATTTAGAGAGGGTAGCAAGGTTGTTTGCTCTCGTGTTTCTAAGGCCTAGACCACCTTTCTCCTTAGGTTTACAAACAGTATCCCAATTAATGAGGTGAACCTTTTTCTTTTCTTCCGTATCACCCCAGAGGAAATTCTTGTTGAGTTTATCAATTTTATCGCATGTGGATTGGGGTAGCCATGTGGTCTGCATGGTGTAATTTGGGATGGTAGATGTGACAGATTTGATGAGAGTTTCCCTCCCTGCCATGGAGAGGTTTTTTGCTTTCCATCCACTGAGCTTAGACTGGATTTTATCAATAAGGAAACTGTAGGTTTCCTTGTTTGATCTCTGATGAAGAATTGGGATACCTAAGTATTTGCCTAAGTTTTCAGTTCTTGCAAGACCACTTCTTCTACTTAGGTATCTAGCTCTACTTTTGCAAATATTGGGAGAATAAAAAACCCTGGACTTGGCAAGACTACATGTATAAGTTTGAAAAGGCATTTGCATGAAGAAAAGGTTTTTGCCCCTCAATAAACAATATGCGATAGAAAGTCCATATTTAAATGACTTTATGCCCATCATGTGTGCACCATTTTATGTTTTTTTATCAGCAAGAAGTTATATTAATACATGACATTAGAATACATGGTTGACGAGTAGTCCCTTGTTAAAAATAGAAAGAAGGGAAAAAGGAAGCCACCAGTTGATATCGCTTACATGAAGCTTGAATGGGTTAAATGTGGTTGAATTTCTCTCTCCCTGTACCATCTGGCCATGATTTGGACCCTTTTTGTTTATGCAAATTCTTCTGAAAATGATGCTGCAACATCCCCTCAAAAAAATAACAAGAGGCATCAAGGCACATTGACAAGGGGGAACAACTACATGTACATGCTATTAATGATTGAGAGATAGCTTTTATTCGTAGATGGCCTACCATTAGCTATGAAAATTCTGTGGAGGTTTTGTTGGGGTATCAGGATAGTTTCTAGCTCCAAACACACAAATAAACCGAAAGTTTCTCCCAACTCTTTGTAAATGGTCCCTTTTTGAGTGTGAAAATCAAA
The DNA here is from genome assembly GCA_951799425.1 of Ilex aquifolium. Lineage (NCBI taxonomy): Eukaryota > Viridiplantae > Streptophyta > Magnoliopsida > Aquifoliales > Aquifoliaceae > Ilex > Ilex aquifolium. Next base: position 19,327,254 of record OX637407.1, on the reverse strand, counting down.
ATAAAATGGATTTAATATTTAGGCATTGTTCCTTAATATGTTTTACTTCATGCTATAAATGTACCTAAGTAGGAGGCTCCATTCATAAATAGTCTCAGCTACAAAAAGAAAAATGAAGAATTTGAATATTACCTTCAACTGAGTAAGTATTTCAGGGTCACTATACTACTCTTTCCAAATGCACAATACACAAAAATAAATCTAAACTTCAACCAATATTGAGTATTCCAATCACATAGTTTTTGTAAAGACGACGCATGTTATATTTCATATGAATAATAGATAACGGTTCGACATTCAAGTAACTTAATGGCCATGCTATATACTAAAAATAGATTAATGTATACATCAAGAAATCTAATTAACACAAAAATTTGACCTAATTAATTGTTAACATAAACATTAATAATTACATATACCTAAATTCAATCAATGTGAGTGCTTGAAGCTTCTAACATTGATTTTGCTTGTGCCCAGTAGATTTACCGGTCTAATCCATATCAAATTGGATATTAACACTATCAACTTCTCATACAATGTGAACAATCTGTGCGGTAAATGAACAAATTAGTGAAACCATTTAATTAATACCACCAAACAATGTGATATAAAATATCATTTACTGTAGCAAAACTCATCGAAACAGACTATAGTGCATCAAAGTATAGACTCGCAAAAGAGAGAGCGTCAAAAAATCCCACCAAAAAATCTGGGAGCCACAAAAAATCAGTCACATTCCTAAGCTTTGATAGTAAGAACAATTTATTGAACTTACTCTTTTCCATGTACATTTCATCAAGAAAGAAAAATAAACAATCATTAAAAGATAATTATAGCATTAATAATTACAGTATCAAGTCCTTACTAAGCTTAGCCATTCAAACACAGACTCATAGACAATTTTAAGATCAACACCACAATGAAATTCAGTTACACAATGCAAAAAGCCTAACAGAGCACATTTAAGAACGTCAATCTGAACGAAAAGAACAATGCCATATTTAGGAACTACATTCTCTAAAAAAGGGCCAAAAATGAGATTTTCAAGCACTTTCTGCAACAATAAGGAAAGAGGGAAATGGGCGTGAACAATAAAACCAGCCACCAACCTGCGCCATTGTGAAACACCTACTCCAAAGGTGGATTTTTCCAGATTTTGTATCTATGAAAAAAATCAACACATTAACCAAATCAATTAAGGAACTCACCTTCAAAGAGATAAGGAAGAGAGAGAGGTGCGGGGTGAGTGTTCTTAAAAATGAGAGAGAGAGAGAGAGAGAGTTAGAGAAGATAGGAGGTAGAGAAGATAGGCGAGTGTTTTCAAAAATGAGAGAGAGTTAGAGGGGAAAGTTCTAGGGTAGCAGTTTAAAAGTGAGAGAGAGAGAGTTAGAGAAGATAGGTGAGGGTTTTTAAAAATGAGAGAAAGAGTTAGAGAAGAGAGTATCTGGTAGTAGATAAGTGAGTTAGATGAGAGATAAGGAAGAGAGAGAGAGAGAGAGAGAGGTGCCGGGTGAGGTAGCAAGAGATAGGGGAGAGAGTTAGAGTTGCTGGGAGCTAGGGAGATAGAGTTAGATGTGAGATAGGAGTCTTTGTATTAGTTAGTATGAGATAGCGAGAGAGATTTAAATAAGAGATAGGAGTCTTAAACATTTTTGGCATGAGAACTGTTGGATCAATAATCGTCAAGGGATTTGAGCCGCGAAAAGCTAAAGATAAAAAATCTAGCTACTTTATTATATAGATAACAAAAAATAAAATATAACATATATTTGACAGTGAAATTAAATCTGGTAACTACATGTGCACAATAATTTAAGATATATAGCACATTACTTCTTTATATAGGTATAAAAAAATTTATGTAATTATAATATTAATAAATGAGTTCAAAAGAATTTAAAAGTCTTTATAAAAGAGTCCAAAATAAGTTGAAAGTCAAATAAGAGTAAAAAATAATAATTAGATGAAATTATGTACGTGAGTATAATTGACTTTATTATAATAATTAGGGATAAAATAAGAAATTAAATTTTTTTTTGAACATTTATAAATAGTAGATAAGTATCTATATAATAAAGTAGTTAGATAAGTTTGTCTTGAGCTTTTCGCGGCTCAGATTATTTTCAGGTTTTTGATCCAACGATCCTAATTAATCTACATTCCTAGAGGACTCTACTACTTTCCTTTTATCTCTCTTCATCCTCATTCAAACCATTGGAGAGATATCTACATCCTTACAATACTCTACTAGATTCTTTTTTATCTTTCCTCATTCTCATTCAAACCATGGGAGAGATTGGCTTGGACGGTGTATATATATATATATATAATCTATTAAAACTCTAATAATAAGGATTATCTCTAATAAAATATAAGTTCATTAACATATGTTGTCTTATTTATCTATCTATATCTATATATATAATCCAATCTATATAATAAGCAGTTCAAACGCGTAATTTAAACAATAGGTCTGCCAAAAATCGATACGATACGATTAACCGACACGAATTAAACGGGTTTTAGTGGGACCTTAACGGGTTTAAGTGGTAAATGGGTTGACCCGTCAGACACGTTTAATAAACAGGTCGTGTTCGGGTGAAACCTGTCAACCCATTTACCCGTTTAAATAAATTTAATATAATAATAAATTATATATATATATATATATATAATAATGAATGAGTAAAGAAAAAAAATAAAGAAAACATTTCAAAAAAAAAAAAAAGTGTATGAAGCATGGGGTACACATTCAAACCATTGGAGAGATATCTACATCCTTACAATACTCTACTAGATTCTTTTTTATCTCTCCTCATTCCCATTCAAACCATGGGAGAGATTGGCTTGGACGGTATATATATATATTTACATATATAAAATCTATTAAAACTCTAATAATAAGGATTATCTCTAATAAAATTTAAGTTCATTAACATATGTTGTCTTATTTATCTATCTATATCTATATATATAATCAAATCTATATAATAAGCAGTTCAAACGCGTAATTTAAAACAATAGGTCTGCCAAAATTCGATACGATACGATTAACCGACACGAATTAAACGGGTTTTAGTGGAACCTTAACGGGTTTAAGTGGTAAACGGGTTGACCCGTCAGACACGTTTAATAAACAGGTCGTGTTCGGGTGAAACCTGTCAACCCATTTACCCGTTTAAATAAATTTAATATAATAATAAATTATATATATATATAAAATAATGAATGAGTAAAGAAAAAAAATAAAGAAAACATTTCAAAAAAAAAAAACGTGTATGAAGCATGGGGTACACATTCAAACCATTGGAGAGATATCTACATCCTTACAATACTCTACTAGATTCTTTTTTATCTCTCCTCATTCCCATTCAAACCATGGGAGAGATTGGCTTGGACGGTATATATATATAAAATCTATTAAAACTCTAATAATAAGGATTATCTCTAATAAAATATAAGTTCATTAACATATGTTGTCTTATTTATCTATCTATATCTATGTATATAATCCAATCTATATAATAAACAGTTCAAACGCGTAATTTAAAACAATAGGCCTGCTAAAATTCGATACGATACGATTAACCGACACGAATTAAACGGGTTTTAGTGGGACCTTAACGGGTTTAAATGGTAAACGGGTTGACCCGTCAGACACGTTTAATAAACAAGTCGTGTTCGGGTGAAACCTGTCAACCCATTTACCCGTTTAAATAAATTTAATATAATCATAAATTATATATATATATATATAATAATGAATGAGTAAAGAAAAAAATAAAGAAAACATTTCAAAAAAAAAAAAAAACGTGTATAAAGCATGGGGTACACATTCAAACCATTGGAGAGATATCTACATCCTTACAATACTCTACTAGATTCTTTTTTATCTCTCCTCATTCCCATTCAAACCATGGGAGAGATTGGCTTGGACGGTATATATATATATATATAATCTATTAAAACTCTAATAATAAGGATTATCTCTAATAAAATATAAGTTCATTAACATATGTTGTCTTATTTATCTATCTATATCTATGTATATAATCCAATCTATATAATAAGCAGTTCAAACGCGTAATTTAAAACAATAGGCCTGCCAAAATTCGATACGATACGATTAACCGACACGAATTAAACGGGTTTTAGTGGGACTTTAACGGGTTTAAGTGGTAAACGGGTTGACCCGTCAGACACGTTTAATAAACAGGTCGTGTTCGGGTGAAACCTGTCAACCCATTTACCCGTTTAAATAAATTTAATATAACAATAAATTTTATATATATATATATATATATATATATATATATAAAATAATGAATGAGTAAAGAAAAAAAATAAAGAAAACATTTCAAAAAAAAAAAAAGTAAGCACATCAGTAGTAGGAAAGTGAAGCTTTGAGCCTTGAGACATTGAATTGTCTTTTGGCAATTTTCTTTGAATTCCACATTGACAAGGAGTGGAGAGGGGAGACTTCAGTTGCCTATAAAAAAGGTAGTGGAATTCTCATTTTAGCCAATCTTTGTGGTGTGATTTTCATGTGAGCTGTTGGCTGAAATTCTTTCAATTGAGGAAAGTACAGTTGAAAGCAAAGAAATGAAGTGTAAAAATTTATTAAAATAATTTTTTTTTTTTGTTTTTTTTTTTAAATGGGTTAAACGAGTCATGTCGTGTTACCTGTTTATTAAACGGTTCGTGTTAAAAAATTTTACCCGTTTATTAAACGTGTCGTGTATGAGATTATATGTTTTTCACCCGTTTAACCGGACACGTAACCGGTTAACCCGACACTATTGACACCCCTATAAAACAGCACAGACTTCAATAAGCTCATCCGACAGTCTTAAATAGACTTATCCAGCAGCCACCATTATCCCTCTCAAAACCATTCACATTGAATTCTCCCCCTCCAATTCCCTCACTTCTCACTTACGTTGTGGCTCAGATCGCTTGACGATTATTGAGCCGAAGGTCCTAGTGCTAAATTCTCTCTCCCAATTTTTAAACAAGACTTTTATTCCTTCCACAATTCTAAGACTTCGATATCTCTTATAAGTATCTCTCTCTCTCTCTCTCTCTCTCTCTCTCTCTCTATCTCATACTACACATTAATTATGTCGTTAATTATGACTCTATATAATTACGAATTATTTTTAAAATTTTTAAATAAACAAATGGACCTTAAATACAGATTTTTTGCATCAAAACAAGTTGAATGACTATAATATAGGTCATATTTTGTATTGAAATAAAAATACTATAAAATTCGAATGATATAATAAGCGAATAATATATATATATATAATTTGTGATATATCTATATATTAAGTGAGCTATTATTGTTTGTTTTGAGTTTTTTGTGGGTTAGATTGTTTTAAGATTATTGATCAAATGATCAAACCTACTCCTCCGAATTTTTTTCCCGCCCAAAAATTACAAGAATCTTTTCATTTTACTCGATTATCGATTCGAAATGATTATGATTAGAATTCGAATTGAGCTGAATTTGATTGTCGAGTATAAAATATATATATTTTTGTTTAAACTCAACTTTGCTTGCTCTTCAAAAAAAAAAAAAACTTTGCTTGAATTTTACGAGTATTCAAAGTTGAAGTAGAACTGAGTTTGAATTTTGGAGATAAAGAGAGGTCTAGATCGTTTTGAGACAAAACATAAACACATCCAACGGACAACGTAATTCTAACATAAAATACGATTTAGATCATCTCTTAAATACTGATCCGACGATCTACAGTGGGTACTGAAAGGGATAAGGGACATGAAAGTTTGAATTTTAGAGACAAAAAGTGGTTGAAATCGTTTTGAAACAAAATATAAATATATCGAACGGATTACGATTATTTCAAAATATCTACATTTTACAAAATATTTTCCCGCCCATAGTACTTTCCGTATCGCTCCCCCTAATTCACGCCTTCAATCACCCATTAAAATCTACAGCTCAAAAGGATATATGAGTCTGCCCTAATCTCCCGCTCACCCATTGCGCCCTAAAATCCCCCTTCAATTTTTTTTGTTTCTCCCAAATCCTTTCACCCTCCCTACTCTCTCTTTGCTCTCACTTTCTTCTCTGCGTGGGCCGCTGCCCAACCACCACCAACAAAAGCCAGCAGTGACACACCCACAACCCAGTCACCACCTCTACCAGCCATAGCCACCTCTTCTCTCTCTGCACCACCGGAGCAACCAGTTGCCGGACCAAGTACGTCAGCCAAGTACTCCGTCTCTCTCACCTTCCCCCCTGAACTCACACACATACAGATTCGACACTCACACACAGATTCGGCACACACACATCTTTAGTTGATTTATTCTTTGTGAGTTTTGATCTTAGATTTGAGACAGGACTATAAGCTGTTGGGAAAGAAACTTTACTAGAAATGACAATTCTTTGAATTTTTTGTTTGATTCCATTTATTTTTTGGAGATTCTTGAGTGGACAGAGGGTTTAAATTGGTTATGTATGCTTAATTCTTCTTATTTACCAATTGCAACTACCACATATTGGACCAAAATTCTTAAAGAGCTACGGTGGTACAACTACCACCACCCCCATTGGTTGTTTTGAGTTTGTGATTTTTTGTTGAACAGGGTTACTGCCACCCAATTTACGAAATGTTGATATTTGGTGCCATCTTTCATGCAGGTGCCATCTTTGGAGCAAAACAAGGAAGATGAAGCAGTATCTTCATTTCATTAAATAATGTCGATAACTTGAAAAAACATTCACTTTTCAACTTTGTACTGCATTCTCCCTCATGACCAGTGGCAATGGTGAATGATGTAATGTTTCCCCCATGCATTTTCTTCCTCACTTGACTGTAATTTTTTTTTTTTTCATTTTTTTGTTGTTTATATATTTTTTTTGCAATATCCTCTTTTTTATTACTCAGACTATGAACGATAAAGAATGTTAATTTGTCACTGTGTAAGTTCATTTCTTTGCTCCACCACAAGTTCATTTTTTTTTGGCTTAGTTATGCATGTTTTATTTACTTTATGATTTTTAGTTAATATCACTGAGTTTCATGTAAGCAACTCTACTTCAATTTGAAGAACTGAATTTTCTATTTGAACGAAGTTAGAGTGATTATAATATGTGCTTCATTTGGAAAACGAGTAATCATGGTTGATTTTTTGGTTTTATTTCATTTATTTTTTTGGTTTGATTCCATTTGTTGATTGATTCTGATTCTCAAATTTTTCTTTCAATCATTGTAAAACCTATGAATTTATGATACATGGGTTAAAAGCAAATTAGATTGTTTATATGATTGATTTGTTTATACATGTAAAATTTCAATTCATAGTTCAGATTTGAACACACATGCATCAAATCCCATTACATGTTTGATTTTGTTTGAATTATTATATTGAATTGGTTATAGAATGATATTACGAGTATGACTGTAGCGTGAATTGATATAAGTTGTGGTTTTTTAATTAAATGTTTGGTTATATAAGTATGTGCACACGGTGATATTGTTCGGGGGCCATATTTTTATGGAAAATTTTGTCGATTTTTTTTTTTTTTTTTTAAAAATGGCTCATATTGATTTGCGATTTTTCTCAATTTTCTTGATCAGTTATTGTGTAAAACAGAATATTGGGGCATGGACAATTTCTTTCAATTTTTTTTACGAGTTATATAGTGCCTTTAGGCACGGACAATTACTAGTAGATATATATAGATGATAAAATATCGCATGACACGTACATGCTTGTATACTAGTAGAGCAACAACTCTTTCTCCGTTTTCCTCCTTGTGGTTCTTATTTTCGGTTCTGCACTATGGGTCGTTATGGCGGAGGCGGCTGTCGTCGTGAGAAGCTTCTTCTCTCTGGGTTTTTTTTTCCTCTTCCAAGTATACGTGTTATAATTCGATCTATGTATGAATCGTGGGTTTGTGTATCTCTTTTTTGATCTATGAATCACGAATTCGTCTATCTCTGTTTTAGCACTATCGTCTGACTTATGTTCGAAAAGCAATTTCTGGGGTTTATTGTTTTTTGGTTCTATTCTGGGTGTTGGTTTTTGCACAGCTGATACCAAGATGCAATGTATTTCGATATAGTATGTTCTTCCCGTATATTGTATCTGTGAATATATTGTATTTGTATCTGTGGAGATATTGTATCTATATCCTGACCAAAAAAAATCTACGGATCAAAAACGGACCAAGTCGATACCTTACTCTAGTGTTCTTTTTGGACCAAGTCGATGTCCCTTGTTTCTTTCTATACGGGCATTGCTTCTATATTCAATGATTCCTTTCACTAAGCTGTGTGTCCTGCTCATGATTTGCTTTGTAGGGTCCAACAACTTGGTTCGGGATGCTGCTACTTCACATGGAATGAAATCATTAGCTCATCTGCTTGATCCGAATTCTACTGTGTGGCTGAATGATGAACCACATTGCAGAGTTCTTGTCGAGTTATTTGAAGAAGTAAGTTTTCTCTTTCCTTGGAAATTGTTGGAATCTTTGATTCATATTATAGGTGTGATGGAGCATTGTATATGGTGACGAGCCCGAAATTGATAGGGCTGAGCCCAACTTATACGGACCAAAAAAGTCCAAAGAAGAGCCCAAATTACGGCCCTAAATTGATACGGAGTACAAGATCCAAGCCCATGGACCACGAGGGCGACCACCCATGAGAGGCACCTTGGCCACGCCCAAGGGTGCGCCGCCTATGGAGGTTGGCCACGCCCAAGGGGGCGCCTATGGAGGCTGGCCACGCCCAAGTGGGCGCCGCCCATGGGGCGCCTGCCTAGCCCTGGTCTCCTCCTCCTTCTTTGTCTCCTCACTTCATGAAGGCCTCCTCCGACTCAAGCCTAGCCACTCCAAGCCTAGTCCAGCCCAGAGCCTCCTCCGACGGAATAGGAACACGAGGAAGAAAATATCGGGATACACACCGGAGATCAGATCCTACCATACCTGTACTTACCAAAGTGGTGGAATCCTACCATAACTATACCTACCAAAACAATGGTGATCGCCTCAACTCACCGCCTCAGTAAACCTATCTAATGTAAGCTCTCTCCACTTGGAGAGGCATCCAATAATCTACACATTGCTCTCTCTATCTCTCTCAAAGCTTTGTAACACTCCGGTGACCCTCATTCATCAATAAAGAACACCGGCCATCGTTGCCATTCCAAAGAGTGGACGTAGGTCATCTGAGACCGAACCACTATATATCTTTGTGTTTGCCTCTATATTTACTGTTTTGATTCATTGATTGCCATTGATTACTCATTAATCCCACCTATTCATATACTTGACTGTTGATCTTGCCAAAGACAATTTTGTGCATCATCAGTTTTGTGCCGTCTGTGGGAAACGACTAGTTTTCCTACTCTTTCAATCCATGACAATCACTACGAGATCAAGGTCTCAACAACCGGGAGAAAACAACCAGGCTCACCAGGAAGAGGCAGCCTCCCATCATACCTGGGGAACCTTCTACTACTGTTATTCCCGCCACTAGACAACAACAACTCCTCCAGACCATGCAGCTGCTGGTGAGCCAGAACCAGCAGATCATCCTACTCATGCTCTCCCAAGGAGGAGTCCCACTCCCTCCACCAGGAGAGAAACAACCCGTCCCTTCTAAACGCCAGACTGCCCCCCACCATGGGGTCCCTTACCATAATGCTCCAGGGCCACGCCAGGGAGCCCCTCGTCCGGCAGTCCCTCCTCAACACGCAAGGAGTTCACGCATTCCCCCTTTGCATGTGCCTGCCCAGGAGGACGCAAGAGAGAGTCAATATGGAGACCACGAAAGCCAATACCCGACCAAGGATGTCCCTAATCAGTGGGACGAGAAGATTAGAGAGGTGCAAAACCAACTGGGTGATGCCCTCAATGCTATCAAGGCACAGATGCCGGAGACTTTGGACTACCTGGTAAGACGTACCGACACTCCTTTTATTGCTGATATAGTAAATTACCCTCTGCCCTCGAAGTTCAAGATGTCTACCATCGAGATCTTCGATAGCACCAAAGACCCTCTAGACCACTTGGACACCTATAAGTCCCTCATGCAACTCCACAACGTGCCTGAGGAGATCATGTGCAGAGCTTTCCCTACCACCCTCAAGGGGTCCGCCCGCCAGTGGTTCCCCAAAATCAAGCCTTCCTCCATCCACTCTTTTGCAGAGCTGAGCAGGTCATTCGTCTCCCACTTCATTGGGGGACGCCGCCATCAGAAACCAGTGACCCACTTGCTCACCATCAAGCAGGACAGGGATGAAAGTCTCAAAGGCTACCTTGTCCGCTTCAACAAGGAGGTCCTTCATATTGAGGAGCCAGATGACAAGGTAACCCTGGCCGCCTTCATCGCCGGCCTTCGCACCTCCAGTTTCATGTTTTCTGTCCTCAAGAGGCTGCCCTCCAGCATGGCCGAACTGCTGTCAAGGGTCCAAAAGTATATAAATGCCGAGGACGTCACCAAGGCCCGTCGAGGTGAGTCCTCCCGAGGAGGGGAGAAAAGGAAGGACACTCGCGATGACAGGTGGGAGATAGAAAACAAAAGAAATAGGACGAAGGGAATCTCTGTCAAGGACCGCCTCGGTCCCCCACCTCTGAGAGAGCGACAACCTTTCACACCACTCAACGCCTCAGTGGAGCACATCCTATTTCAGATACAGGATGACATCCTAGCAGGTATTGTCGCTTCCACCGCGACCATGGCCACAACACTGACGACTGCTTTGATCTTAAAAGGCAGATCGAGGAGCTCATACAGCGTGGCCACTTGAGGCAGTACGTTACTGGCAGAGGACAAGTCCCGCCACCTGGTCGGGACCAGGATGATAGAGAACACCAGCAACCCCTCGGAGAAATCCAAACGATCGCCTAAGGGCTAGGAGGAGGTGACTCCAACTTCAACAGGGAAGTCTTGGCCCACCTACGGGACACCAAGCACCTAAAGATTTTATCTATCATTTATTAGTTGATTTATTTTGTTATTTTATGAAATAAAATTCTGCCAAGATTATTGTGTCCAGAATTATTTTGCTTTCCTAAAATTTACAAATAGCTCTCAGCAGAGCAGTCGCCCAGACGAGGGGTCTCGCCCTCTCCACCTTGGGCGCCCTCCATGATGCCAACGAGGGGTCTCAGAGGCGCCCTCCATAATGCCAACAAGGGGTCTTACCCTCTCCACCTTGGGTGCCCCATGATGCCGACGAGGGGTCTCGCCCTCTCCACATTGGGCGCCTCCCATGATGCCGCCTAGACAATGGGCCTCGCCCTCTCCACCTTGGGCGCCCCCACGATGCCAACGAGGGGTCTTGCCCCCTCTCACTAAGCACTCAACAGCAAGCACCCAATCTCAGGCGTCCAGTAGTAGGCGCCTTGCCTCAGGTGCCCAATCTCATGCGCCCAGCAGCGGCGCCCCACACCAGGCACCCAGCAGCAGGTGCCCAGCATCAGACGCCCCACACCAGGTACCCAACAGCAGCAAGGGCCCACCAGGTCAGCCTCAAGTTGAGCAGCCATTTCATGCGCTAGCCTCAACTTCTCAGCGGCATCCTCTCGTGCCTGCCGCTCGAGCCTTAACAGTTTCATGGCATCCTCTCGCGCCTACCGTGCAAGCTACGCGGCATCCTCTCGTGCCTGTCGCTCAAACCTTAACTGCTCTTCAGCAGCCTTATGTGCCCGCCTCTCCGCTGCCTGGACATCAATTGTGTCATTGATCTTCAGCGTATTTGTAAACAAGCAGGGCAAAACAGCAGCCACTTATAGGCATTCAAAGCCAAAAATATAAAGAAAGAAAGACAAGTACAAAGCCAAAGAGGAGTGCGAGACACACTTGGTAAGCCTCTGCTACGACAGCCATCACCCGAGACTATACGTAGCTTGGCCTATGACTCTGCTCTCGCGCAAGTAGTCACCTAATAAGCCTCTGCTACGGCAGCCATCACCCGAGACTATACGTAGCTCGGCCTATGACTCTGCTCTCGCACAAGTAGTCACCTTGAAAGCCTCTGCTACAACAGCCATCACCCGAGACTATACGTAGCTCGGCTTATGACTCTGCTCTCGCGCAAGTAGTCACCTTGAAAGCCTCTGCTAAGGCAGCCATCTCCCGAGAGTATACGTAGCTCGGCATCAGCTCATGTGGCTCTATCATAGGACGTCCACAGCTCTGACTTTGCTCTCATGCAAACAGTCTGCCTCTCTCTAGGTAATCATGTTAGATATTTTAATGTTGAAATAATATTGTTTTTGTCAGGCACACTTTTCAAACTCAGGCCGTCCGCATTGGAGTCTCAACTCCTACAGCAGTACAACAGCTAGTTGTAGTATACACAGAAGTCCCAATTTGGGAAAGAGTGGAGGCACCACAGGGTCCCATCTCCCGGGAAGCAACCCAGTAATCGAACCCTAACCCAGAAACACTGGGGGCATAAAACCTCGGTCTCTTGAGAAGAGGGAAAAACTCCACTCTAAAAAGCAAAGAAAACCTCCACCGTTGCCCATGCATGCCAGACAGCACCAACCAGTGCCCAATCTCCTCCTGGTGCCGCCCAGCTCTCCTTCTAGCTCAAAGGAGGCGCCTAAAGTCGCTTGCAATGCTCCTGCCACGCCTGTCAAGCTGGCGTCATCCAACAAGTCTCCCCCTTACATTTGATGCCATACCGGGGTCCGCAGCAAAGAAGGCGCTGGCGTCACCCATGGGGATGAGTCCTTCCATCTCGCCCAGTCTCCCATCTCACCTTCAAAACTGCCTAGTGCAAGACCCAAGCCACCAGCACATGAGAGGGCGTCGCCCACACTGCTCATGGACTCCTCGCCAAAGTCCCTCCTCACTTTGCGAAAAAAAAAAAAAAAGTGGTGTGCACGGGGCGGCGCCCAGGGAGTCCAAGCCAAAGAGGAAAAGAAAAAAAAAAAAAAAAGAGTCCATGCCCAAGAAGGCGGCGCCCAAGCAAGGAAAGGAAAGAAAAAAAAAAGAGAGAGGAGGAGGCAGTGCCTAGGAAGGCGGCGCCCAAGCAAGGAAAGGAAAGAAAAAAAAAAAAAAGAGAGAGGAGGAGGCAGCGCCCAGGAAGGCGGCGCCCAAGCCAAGGAAGAAAAGAAAAGAAAACAAGGGGGGGGGGGGGGGAAGAGGCCAGCGCCCAAGCAAGCCAAAAGAAAGAAGAAGAAAAAAAAGAAAAAAGAAAAAAGAAAAAAAAAAAGTCAGCAAAGGCTGCACCCAAGCCAAAGGAAAAAAAAAAAAAACCAACGCCCAGGGAGGCGGCGCCCAAGAGAAGAAAGAAGGAAGAAAAAAAAAAAAGAGTTAAAAAGTCAACAATGGTGGGCTGGGCCACCAAAATGTATATATATATATATATATATGTGTGTGTGTGTGTGTGTATATGTATATGTATATATGTATATGTATATATAATTTATCTGATATCAAAAAATTCAGTGAGTTCACGAGAATAAAAAGATACCGTGGAAAGCAAGAAAATTCCGACTCACCTAGAGGAAGACGAAGCACATGCCCTCGACCCCTGCCTCTAAAAAAAAAATCAGAGGCTCGGGGCATGGGGGGCAAATGACGAGCCCGAAATTGACCGGACTGAGCCCAACTTATACGGACCAAAAAAGCCCAAAGAAGAGCCCAAATTACGGCCCTAAATCGATACGGAGTACAAGATCCAAGCCCATGGACCAAGAGGGCGACCACCCATGAGAGGCACCTTGGCCACGCCCAAGGGGACGCCGCCTATGGAGGTTGGCCACGCCCAAGGGGGGCGCTTATGGAGGTTGGCCACGCCCAAGTGGGCGCCGCCCATGGGGCGCTTGCCTAGCCCTGGTCTCCTCCTCCTCCTTTGTCTCCTCACTCCATGAAGGCCTCCTCCGACTCAAGCCTAGTCCACTCCAAGCCTAGTACAGCCCAGAACCTCCTCCGACGGAATAGGAACATGAGGGAGAAAATATCGGGATACACACCAGAGATCAAATCTTACCATACCTGTACTTACCAAAGTGGTGGAATCCTATCATAACTATACCTACCAAAACAATGGTGACCGTCTCAACTCACCGCCTCAGTAAACCTATATAATATAAGCTCTCTTCACTTGGAGAGGCATCCGATAATCTACAAATTGCTCTCTCTATCTCTCTCAAAGCTTTTTAACACTCCGGTGACTCTCATTCATCAATAAAGAACACCGGCCATCGTTGCCATTCCAGAGAGTGGACGTAGGTCATCTGAGACCGAACCACTATATATCTTTGTTTTTGCCTCTATATTTACTGTTTTGATTCATTGATTGATTACTCATTAATCACACCTATTCATATACTTGACTGTTGATCTTGCCAAAGACAATTTTGTGCATCATCATCTGGTATTGTATGAATTCATTTAAAAACTAGTAGATTATATTGCGGATTATTATTTATAACCAGTGGTCATGCATACACAGTGCCTGTGTGCAGATTGTAAGAAGGAAGAATATATGGAACTGGTAAAGGATTAGAATAGGTAGATCTAGTGGTTGAATGTGAAAGAGTTGAATTTATGTGTGTTTAAACATGGTAGAAGAGAAGTTATAGGAAGAGTACAAACACGGGATTAATAATGACCAATAAAGGGAGAGAACACCAAATTTACCCTCTTCTTTTCTTATTAGTATAAATTATAACATTAGTTATAGAAGTCTGATACTTCATTACACATTATTTCATCTTATCTTTATAATTAATCTCACAAGTATTAAATTAATTCTATAATCTATCCATTAATTATTCAGTTAAGTTATCCACATCTACTACCGCTACAAACCACCACCACATCCATTGATTGTTGAATTATGGATATTTATGGTGAATGTGTATCGATATATGTCATACATTTAGTAAGATGATTGTTACAGCACAGAGGTCGGATTGAAATAGGGAATACGAATTGGTGGTGAGGCTGTAAGTGTGTTGCATATATATATATATATATATATATATATATATATAGTCCTCTTGAACCTACAGATCAAGATAATAACCAATCTGATGTTGAAACTTCAAACAGAACACTTCCCCAGCGGATACCAGCAACCTCCGGTGTATTGGAAACTGCAGGTTTAATGAAGCTGTCATCGCAAGATGAGTGTTCACAAAGTGATAACCAAATTAATTTTGTTAATAAAATTAATTTACAAAAATGGTATTCTCAAGTACGAATAATCATTAACAATGATTTTATACTTGATACAATTGCCCTTATTGATACAGGTGCAGATGTAAACTGTATTCAAGAAGGAATTGTTCCTACCAAATTTTATGAAAAAACTCTTGAAAGATTAAGTTCTGCCAATGGCAGTAAAATGAATGTTGCTTACAAATTGCCTAAGGCTCATATTTGTCAGGATAATGTTTGTTTTAAAACATCATTTATCTTAGTAAAAGATATGACAGATCAGGTTATCTTAGGATTACCTTTTATATATTTGTTATACCCTTTTACTACAAATATTGAAGGTTTGTCTACAAAACCTTTAGGTCAATCTGTAACATTTAAGTTTATTCTCAAACCTGAGATTAAAGAATTAAAACAACTTAAAACTGGTTCTATTTATCTTAGAATAATTAATCAGAAAAAGAATCAAGTGAAATTTCTTCAAGAAGAAATAAATCACAAAAGAATTTCTGATCAATTAACTGATCCAATTTTAATTGAAAGAATTGAACAATTTCAACAAAGACTTGAAGAAGAAGTTTGCTCTAATCTTCCTACAGCCTTTTGGCATAGGAAAAAGCACAGTGTAAAACTTCCTTACATTAAAGGATTTAGTGAAAAAGATATTCCCACTAAATCAAGACCAATTCAGATGAATCATGAATTAATGGAAACCTGTAAAAAGGAAATTTCTGAATTACTAAAAAATGGAATTATTAGCAAGTCAAAATCTCCTTGGTCTTGTCCAGCTTTCTATGTTATGAAAAATGCAGAATTAGAAAGAGGCACTCCAAGACTTGTTATTAATTATAAGCCTTTAAATGCTGTTTTGGAATGGATCAGGTATCCTATTCCTAATAAGCAAGATCTGATTAAAAGATTAAAAAATTCTGTTATATTTTCAAAGTTTGATTTGAAAAGTGGATATTGGCAAAAACTGATATCTCCTGAAGATAGGTATAAGACTGCATTCACAACACCTTTTGGTCATTATGAATGGAATGTTGTACCTTTTGGTTTAAAAAATGCACCAAGTGAATTTCAAAATATTATCAATGAAATTTTTAATCATTTGAGTCATTGTTCTATCACCTATATTGATGACATTCTCATCTTTAGCAGGTCTATAGAAGAACATTGGAAACACTTAAATGCTTATATATATATATATATATATATATATATATATATATATATATATATATATATATAAAGTACTTAACACGTCCCCGAATGTGTTTGTATATTACTTGTTTAAAAAAATTTGTGTCGGTGTATTCGTGTTGTGTTGTATCTATGCTCTGTGTCTCTACCTGTGCTTCTAATCAGCACCAACACCAAGCACCTCAACACCACCACCACTTAGCACATTTTCTCTTTTATCGCCACCACCACCTAACTCTTACACCACCACTGGAACCATTATTACTAACCCCATTTCTCTTCGGCAACTACTATTAAGCTAAAAATCAAGTCCATATTTTCAATGGCACCTCCACCAGCGCCAATGATAATCGCAATTAATCATGAAAGTAACTACATGAATTCCCCTAATAAAATCAACCAACAAACCAATCACAATTTTTTTAGTGACAAAGCTTAATCTTCAGGGTGGGGCTATTGCTGGCTTTTGGTGACATGAGCCTGTCACGCTTGAGATGCGCTAAGGACAAGTTTTGAGATTTATAAAAATTTTGAGAACTTGTCAAGTAACTTTATAATTAAGAATTTTTTTTTTTTTGTAATTTTAAAGAGATATGGGTCCGGCATAAGTTAAAAAGGGTTGCAATGATTACATGAACATAAGACATGAATATAATTTAATTTCAGACACAAACGAAATTATGTGCAACTGGAATAAACTTTTTATATGAATATAATATGATGAAAAATGGAGTTATGGAATTAGAGTTCTTTGAAATTGATGAAAATTAGAATCACGAAGTTGAATATCTTTTAGAATGAAAATTGTAATAGTCATTGATTGTTGAATCATAGATGTTTATAATAAATGTGTATCTGTAGATGTGATATTGTGTTTTTCGATATCATGATGTGATGTTAGAATTAAGGACATGATGAATATTGATTGATTACTATCAAAATATATTTATTATCACATAATATTTGTATATTTAGTTGGTAGTTGATCTCTTGAGTAAGATGATTATTAGAGAAAACAGGTAAAATTGAAGAAGGGATACGAGTGGGTGGTGAGGGTACAAGTCTTTCTGTTTTACATGTCTGTATCTGACTTTTCTAAACAATTTCATGTCAGCTTGTCCATATTGTGTCTCTATTTGTGTTTCTTAGCCATCACTGCCACCTAACACTTACACCACCACTAGAATCCTTACTACTGGTGCCATTTCTCTTAGGCAACAACTACGATTAACCTAAAAATCATGTCCATTTTTTCAATGGCACTTACATCAACGCCAACGATAATCGCAATTAATCATAAAATCAACTACACGAATTCTTCTAATAAAACCAACCAACAAGCCAATCACTAAAATCCCACAAGTTCAACTAAAACAAATCCACATAAGTAAAACAACTTTGAAATTTGTTAGTGACAAAGCTTAATCTTTAGGGTGGGGGTTGTTGCGGGCTTTTTTTTTTTTTTTGGGGGGGGGGGGGGGGGGGGGGGGGTGTTGGGTTGGGTTACGGATAAAGGCAGGGGAAAGACCTGTGTGACTGCAGGGTGGGTTTTTGGGAGCTTATGCAGCGGTTTTTGTAAGGGATTGGGATTGATTTTGAGATGGGGAAAGGGGAGGAGTGGAGACGTGGGAGATGATTGTGAGGGGTGAATGGGGTGTGGATGGCCGAGAGGGCTAATGGGTGTTTTTTTTTTTTTTGTGTGGGGGGGGGGGGGGGGGGGGGGGCAAGGGAGTTGAGAGCGAGAACAATTGGTTGTTTGATCTTTTTCAATATTAATTATAATTGGATCTGACTCTAATTGTTGCTATGGATTTGGATATAAGTATAACTCTAAATATGGGTTGCGGTATTAAAGACTAATCAAAATAAAGGATAAAACAACTTTTTTATGAAGTTGTTCTAGCTGTCAAATGGTTGGAGGTTCAGTAACTTTTGAAATGTTAGGAGGTGTTCGTATAATTACATCAAGTGTTAGGGGGTCCATAGTTTGAAAATACATTTGCATGAAGAAAAGGTTTTTGCCCCTCAATAAACAATATGCGATAGAAAGTCCATATTTAAATGACTTTCTGCCCATCATGTGTACACCATTTTATGTTTTTTATAAGCAAGAAGAAGTTTTATTAATATGTGACATTAGAATACATGGTTGACGAGTAGTCCCTTGTTAAGAATAGAAAGAAGGGAAAAAGGAAGCCACCAATTGATATCTCTTACATGAAGCTTGAATGAGTTAACGTGGTTAAATTTCTCTCTCCCTGTACCATCTGGCCATGATTTGGACCTTTTTGTTTATGCAAATTCTTCTAAAAATCATGTTTCAACATCCCCTCAAAAAAATAACAAGAGGCATCAAGGCACATTGACTAGGGGGAACAACTACATGTACACGCTATTAATGATTGACAGACAGCTTTTATTTGTAGATGGCCTACCATTAGCTATGAAAATTCTGTGAAGGTTTTGTTGGGGTATCAAGATAGTTTCTAGCTCCAAACACAAATAAACCGAAACCTTCTCCCAACTCTATGTAAATGTTCTTTTTTTGAATGTGAAAATCGAAGTAAAATGGATTTAATATTTAGGCATTGTTCCTGAATATGTTTTACTGCATGCTAGTGTAGTTTAATTGTGAAACCTGATTGATGGGAGAAAGTTTAATACTGAAACCTGATTCATTGGAGAATAAAATGTTATGCTGATGAGAAGGTTTGACTGGTATCCAATATGAAGTTTTGGGTAGCTTTGTTTGAGTCTCTTTTTTGTGGGGCAGTCTGCTTATAACTTGGTGCCTCTTGGTTCTTTAGAAACGACATGTGAATGAATAACAAAAAATAAAAATAAAAATAATTTCGACTTAAACTTAAATCGTGGATGAGGGCTCCAGTGGATCAAGCTCCCGCCACTGTGAGGTCGGGGGAGAGCAGATGTATGTAGCTTTTCCCTTCTATGATATTGTTGTGGTAAATTTCTTTTATGAGATTAAAGGGAATTGTTATGTTTATTACACTTTTACACATGCAAAGTTAAAAGTCACAAAAGCATTTTTGTGGGAATTAATGGTGGTTTACATCCGTTTTTTGGTAATATTTGGTTTGAATGCAGTGTGTAGAGATGTCGAAGTAATCTGATGCGAGGTGTGATAAATGGTATCAGAACTATCGCAATAGGTTGCCCCTTTTATGTCCTGATGAGGGATCAAAAGTGATTCCTATGCATTGTCCTGGTGAGGCAAGTAACAAGAAAGAGACTTAGCTAGCTAGCTATGTGGTTGTGTGGAGTACTGTCTGGAGATTTCATGTTATTTATGTTTAAGATGTAATTAAAGGTAGTGGGAACTGATGTCCTCTAAACTTGCTTTCAATATGTTCTATTTAGGGTTGTGTGGAGTACTAGCTATGTGGTTTTTGTGTGGAGTACTGTCTAGAGACTTCATGTTATATTTATGCTTAAGATGTTATTTGAGGTAGTGGTAGCTGATGTATTCTAAACTTGTCTTTTCATTCAACAAAGAGAGGCTTCCTTTAGCTTGTTTCACATATGTTATTGTGTGGATGTCAGTGTACCGACTGACACAAGGTGGGAGATTTGTGTATTTTCATCAAACATCAAGGGAGGTCAGTGGCATTTTGGCCTTTGCTTCTCTATACCAGCATTTCAGAAAAAGTATCCATTGTCCGTGCCAGGTAGGCGTGACATTTTTTGTCACAACTCAAAATCAACACAGAATTAATAAGGTAGGGTTAACTACTTCTAGACATGAATATGGATTATTGTCGAACATTAGTAACTCGAATTCGACATGATAATTATGATTAACAAGTATAATATACATACAATGATTGATTGACATGGATTATTGTGAATGAGGAATTATTTTTCCATATTACATGCACTTAGATTGATATTTAATTTGTGAAAAAATTAGGAGTGATAGGGTTGGTTGAGAAGCAAATAAAATTGTGTTTCATGGATCATATGGGTTAACTCTAACATGACATAATAATAACCAGATTTGGTTAGAGTCAAGGCATTTGACATGATTAATTGAACTAGTTGAGTTAGGATTGATTAAAATTTTGCATGAATTCAAAATAGCACGATTCAATTGTCATCTCTATTACTTGCGATCTGTGACACAGCTGGATTGGACCCATTTATAACTAGGGCTGTTAGTCGAACGAGCCCGAGCCGAGTTCGAACCGAGTTTGAAAAACTTGTTTCTTAATCGAGCCTAAAAAATTATTCTAGTTTGGCTCATTTTCTAAACGAGCTAAGCTTGAACGAGCAAAAACAAGTCGAACCCGAGCCGAGTCCGAGTATTTGCACATAAACGAGTCGAACATGTCGAGTTTGAGCTGAACTTGTAGGGCTTGTTTTCTAAACGAGTCTAAAAATTTGTTCAAGTTTGGGCTCGTTTAGAAAACGAACCAAACCTAAACGAACTAAACTCAAGTCAAACTCGAGTAACTCAGTTTGATTAACAACCCTATTTATAACTGCATCACTCGTTTTATAATTCTCGTAAACTGTAAATCTCCTTTTATAATTCTACGAGAGAATGAATGCAATAATTGGGCTATCACTTTCCCTGTAAAACTTTGGTGGGCTGCCCTCAGTCCAACCTTAGACAAATCTAATATCAACTGTTTCGGCCCAAAGCAGCATAGTAATATGTAGAATAATAAAAACATTATTATATTTAATTTGGTACATTGTCCCCCTTAAAATTTTTAAAATTTGTATAGTCGCCTCAATTTTATTTTTTTACAAGCTAGTGGTAGTGGTTCACTCGCCTTCCCTAACCTACTAAAGGTTTTTTGCTCTTCCAAAAAAGTCAATTAGACAATTACTAAACAAGATGGATGATGAATTTAACCAGCCTTAACAAGAAGAAAAACTTTTGGATTGCATATGTTAAAAATAAATTAGTGAGAAATTTAGAATAAAATTAATTAATTATAAATGATTTGTGGGATTTGTAACACTTATATATATATTTTGGCACAATTGCACTTTTATATTTGATTGTGTTGAAACAAACTATAAAAAAAATTGATATATTTGCTTGTTCAAATTTGGTTAATGTTGAACTGATATTGATGTAGTTTTCTATAATCTTTGGAACTTAAAATATTTTTCGTCCTTGAACTTATGAATTTTTTTACATGAAAATAACACTAAATTTAGTCTTTTGTAATGGAGCTCTAGAAATTTTTTTGATACCATATATATATATACATATACATATATATATATATATATACTAGTTATTGTCTGTACCTGAAGGCACATATTAAAAAAAAGATAAACAATAAACACTATTGAGCTATATAATAAAGTAACTTACAATTCAAATTTTAAAAGATAAACAAAATGACTTTTACTATTCGCGGTTGAGATCGCTTTAAATTTTATTTTAAAGTTAATCTAACGGTTAATATTAACACCCCAAATTTAATAGGAAAAATATGCCCTTAAATGTGTGTTTGGAATGACTTTTTAAAAGTACTTCTAGGAATTATTTCTCATAAATACTTTAAAAAAAAAATAGACCGTTTTACTACTACCTCTACCGCCACCACCCACACCACCACCGCCACCATCGCCGCCGCCACCACCATCATCGTCGCCATCATTGCCACCACCAGCACCGCCGCCGCCACCGATGCCATCGCCGCCGCCACCACCACCACTGTCATCGCCGCCATCACCACCACTGTCATCGCCGCCATCACCACCACTGTCATCGTCGCCGTCACCACCACCATTGCCACCATCACCACCATTGCCACCGCCGCCGTCGCCGCCACCATTATCGTCGCTACTGGCACCACCACAGCCGCTGTCTCTGCTGACATCATCATCGCCATTGCCGCCACCACCACCACCATTGTCGCCACTGCAACCACCACCGCCATCGTCATCGCCACCACCACTGCCGCCATCGTCGCCGCCGTAGCCACCACCACCATCGTCGCCGCCGTCGCCCCCACCGCCACTGCCATCGCCGCAGCCGTCGCCGCCACCACAGTCATTGCCACCCACTACAACCATCACCGTCTCCTACCACCACCACCTCTCACCCCCCAATACAACCGATGCTTAAATTCATTTATCTCTCCTCTATGCTTGTAATTTGATTTTGGATATGAATAAAAATATGTTTATTATTTAGCATTTTTTATTACTTTGTGCCTTCAGGCACAGACAATAACTAGTACTCCTATAAACCACAAAAATGATTTAGATCCATCCAAAATCGATCTAACGATCCACTAGCACCCAATTCAATTTTCTTTTCCATCCAACATTTTCTCCTTCACCTCTTCCTTAAACTGTCATCACTCATACTGCACCCTCATCATCTGTCTATCAGTCAATCAATCTCTCTTTCTCTCTCTCTCCCTTAACTGTCTCACACCCTTTTTCTCTGTCCCTTTCTACCTTCGACTCTATCCTCACAGAGATTACTTCCATTGTCACCACCAACACAATTTCAGCACCACCACTATCCTCTTTTATCGCTCCCTCTCTACCTTTCAACTCTCTCTCATCCCAATGTCAACCCAATGCCACCACCAGCACCACCACTATCTCAGGTATGGCTTCCCCTCCTCTTTCTCTATCACACACATACACAGACCCAAACCCACCCCCTTCCCTCCATCGTCTCTGCGAACCCCCCTTCCCCCAACACACTTACCCACCCACCCATCCTAACCCTATATTTTTCTCACCCAAACACTTCCCTTTGTCTTCTCTACAAACCCAAACATGTAAATCACAAAACCCCAAGGCCCTGTGTTGTTTTATCAGGTTCGGGTGGATTTGGAAGGGAGTTTAAGAAAAATAGTCCGTTAGACCACTTTATTACATGTTTGGTTAGAACTTTTAAATTCAAAATTCATATCCTAGTCCATAATGAATTAAAAACCCATCTAGTGTACCCTCTCACTATTTTTCCTATTAAAAATCAAGTATAGAGTTTTGATAAAACTCATTGGGAGTTTCAAAAGTGAAAGATTAAATGTAAAAATTAAAAGACTAGTTTACCCAAAAATTTATTCTTCTATTCACTTAATAATTGACATTTTAATAAATTGAGTAATATAATTTGGCATGAATTCATAAACCCCATATATATTTATGTAATCTACTAAAAATGATATGAGATTGGATTAGGTTTATGATTAAATCCTGTAGAGGCAAAAAATAGAGATTACCTCTGACAAGATGAAATTAAGGATTATGATTTATGAGATTTTCTGAACCTGATCTCCCAGCCTTCTCCCTGCAAAACGAACAAACTGCCCAAGATCGAAGTCCTTCGATCGAAGGCACTCCGATGCTTAAGTCAGTACTTGAACGATATGAACTGTGCGAAGATTAGGAGAGTTCAGCGTACCTTTCACCTTGGTTTCGCGTTCCTTTTATAGCTTGTATTTCCCTTAGGGTTTCCGTTAATTCAGAGGCAAGGTGGCACACCTTCCTTTCTTTCAGTGTTTGAGTTTGGGAAGTTTCTAATCCTTCTCCAATAATTTCTCTGAATGCCTTTATTTTAGCAGATCTCGTTCATCCGATTTGCCTAAGTTTTAGGCAAATCTTTCTGTATCTTCTGCTTTCGAAAAGGTCGGACTTTCTTAATGCCGAGCACATCCTCTGTTTGCCGATCCGTTAACGAGCTCGGTTTGGCACGACAGCCCTTTCTCTTGCCGTGCTGATCTCATTCAATAGCTCGGCTGAGTTCGAGCCGAGCTATTCCATTGTTCGGATCGGATAAGGGACACTTACGAATTCTTCATTTGTAAGCACGTGTTTAGTCTTTTCAGCCTCACGTGAGCACATTAAATGCCAGGACATGTGTAACGCTGGGGTCTAACCCCTTCAAATCCCATGTTTGAATTTTACACCCATCTTTAAGTTTTGAAGTCCTTGTAATTCCGTTCAAAAAAAAAAAAAAAGTCCTTGTCATTGTCTCATTTTGTGGAGTACACGGCTAACAGTGAGTGATTAAAGTTGGAAAAAATTAGCGATTCTTGAAATTGAGAGGATCCGGATCAGCTCGGACCTAAGCCCATCGAGAATGTGGATCCAAAAAGGTCTTTCAAATAATCTAGAAAACAATAACAGCACTTATGAATCTAATACATAGAACTTTTCTTCTTTATGAACAAAAATATTCACAAATAGCTCAATAGGTCCACCAAGGAAGATCCATGCCCCATGACCAATGGGCATTCTCAAGCCATTACGGAGCACTCGGAAGTATTCGGGTCAAACAAAGCGGGTAAAAGGTATTTCCTCTGGTTCGCACCCTGCGCATTATAGCTGGCTCCAGTAGCTGAATCCACTAACAATTCTCCAGCATAGCCAGGGTAAGCCCCCTTGCCATACTTCCCAGTACAAGCCGAAGCCGCCTCAAGTGGTGCGCCAGCCGAGCCCTGAAAATAGCCGTTACCTAGAGGGTTCGTTACAGTTCCGGCCAAAAGACTGGCAATATTTACCACCATGCCATCGGCCCCAACGTCCCCGTTTGGTGCGCCCAGTGGTGGAGTCTGTGGTCCGTAAATGGGTTGGTGGAATGGCCAAGCGCATTGACCAGGACACTGAGACACCGAGTTACCAACCCAGATAAAAACCGATTTGCCTGTCGGGTTTGACCCGTGAAACCCGCAATCACTCATGCAAAAGCCTTCAACTGCAATGTCTTCGGCTGTGAGAACCAGTGTTAACCCAGCGGGTTTTGAGTTGACCCGGTGAGCCAACTTGGAAATGTCTGTCCGTTTTAGGGTTTTACCCATTGAACAGTTCTCATCTGTGAGTTGATTAGTTAAGACAATAATGGTCTCTCTTTTGCCTGCTTTTTTCATGTAGGTTTCAATGGTTTGCCACCACTGAAAGACTGAAGGGGTTTTAGCAGGGAGACCCTGTTGGTTTTGATGTGAGTTTAGAGAAAGAAGAAAGTCTATGATAATGGTCTTTTGGGCTGGTGAGAATTTCCCGTACCATAGTATAGAGACATGGAGGTCTCCTTCAAGCAAATCACCATGATGGTAAGTCAAAGCCATAGAAGGTGGTTGGTAAAGCGAAGTGAGCTTTCTTGCTCCAAAACACATTTTTGCAAAGCTGAGCTGAAAAAGAATAAGAAGAAGAGGAAGAAGAAGAAGTGATTTTGTTTGGTAAGATTGAGAAGAAACCATCTTGATTTAAAATAGACACCGATTCAAAAGTTTGATATATAGATGTGCAAAGAGAGGGAAAGATTTGTTTTTGTATTGAGTTGAGAGAGTGTCGGTGCATTGAGGGACTATATATAGGTGGTTTGGTGCATGAATTGGTCTAGTGGTTGTTTTCAGCTGCCTTCGTAAGCAGCTTCTGACAACAATAAAATTATATATATGCAGAGAGAGAGAGAGAGGAGATGAATGGGGGACATCTGGAGAATCTATCTCTATACAAAGTTCTGTTGTTTAAAGATTAGGAGGCTTGCTGACGATCAAATCTCGGTTGTGTTGCCAGAAAATGGCATGCATGGAGGTACAAAGGGTGGGCATGAGTCGGCAGTGAATGGAGTCTTTCGTTGCATGTGTGTGAAGCAGTTTCCTAGGCAGTTTTGGACTTATTTTGCTATGATTTTGCGTGATTATTAATTTTGTTCACTCTAGTTTTCATAAAGAAATCACCAGCTGCATATTAAATCGATGGTTTGTGGTTGCTCCATGCACCGCTTACATGTACATGAGCTGCCCTATCTAGGTATAGCGTTGTTCGACCATCCAAGCAGCTGTAGTGTAGTTCAAGTTAGGCTTGGGATTAATTGACTCAAAACTTGTTCACATCACCTAATATTAGATTTTCAAGTTTATTTTAGACCATCTGATGTACTCCTTCCACTTTTTTTAAAATTAAATTTAAATTTAAATAAAAAATTGTTAAAAATCTTCTAAAATCTTATACTTAAACTCATACTAAATCAAATGAGACTTAAACTTTTTCTCAAATCATCAATGATTAAATTTTATTCTCTTTTAAATATCTAATGATCATATTTCAAATTGAGTTTGTCCTCTTTTAAATTTAAGTTTGTCTTTTTTTAATATTTTTCACTGCAGTCTTTTGTATTTACTCAAATTTAAGTCAATAATAAATATGCTCTTATAAACGAGTTAAATCCAAATAGTGTATGTATCAATTTAAATGGGCTTGACTAAGGAAGATCGAACAATTTTTTTTTTGTTTGTAAATGATTTACCCCTATTCAAAGAAGAACACAATCCCAACTTATTCCAAAATTACTCCAAATAATATACAAGTACCTCTCCCTCTCTTCGGTAATGAATATTCGGGAAACAATGACTTCTTCTTTTTTCCGGTCATGGGAAGCAATTACTGATTATATAGCATTTAGGAGATTTTCATTGAGAAATCGAGTATTTCATAACGGGTAATTAATTATATTTTTCAATTTTTAAACATTTTTGCTAAGATTAAGATATGATTTGTGCTCGAATGTGGCTCGAATGCTTACAAATTCTATAGTGCATGATTTGAACAAGAATTTATGCTCGACAATTGAGCATTGATCATATCTAAATTAATTAATCACTAATAAATCAAATTTGAACATACTCACATTCCACGAACACACCTCAATTAACAAACACCCCTATTGGAAGGGTTGCCAATGGATCCAATATTATGCTATAGAGTAATTATACTAATGATGGGGATGGTGACTTGCCAGGTTAAATGAATCTGCATGGGGTCATAGCCCCAAATGAATTGAGGACAGTAGGTACATGCTCTGCTCAGTCTATCTGCACCAGTAGTGCACTATACTTGGGCATGGCATCATGGGCAACCCAATGCTTGGATCCTTAATTGGATTGCTATAGCAGGAAAAAGGTAGGAATAATATGAAGCTTCCCATGCTCCTCTCTGTGGGGTCACGTGCCATGCCCTTTGTTATTTATGGGTTTCAAAAACCCTTGCCTGCTGTCAAGAGTTGCATCCCCATGCAGTGACTTGGCAAAAAGAATATAAAAAAGGACTTGCATCGAAGGTCGTAAGATCCTAAAATTCCCTAAGAGCATCTTCAATTTTTACTTAAATCTTAACTCAATTTTAATCGAGTAAAAATAAGATAAAAATAAACTTAAATCTCTTACTCAAGCTAAATTAAACAGTTTGGTTTGAAGTCGGCTTTTCATTTGTTCATTCAAATAGAAAAATAATATAGTACATGATATGATGGGATTTTGGATATGGACCGCCATAGTCAAGAGCCCAATAAGTCCAGAAGGCTTCCACTGGCGCAATGGCCCAAATAGATCGTACACCGGCTTGTCCACGACAAGAGTAGGATGGACCGTGCCCAAAAGGTAAAGCCCACCGGTATCAGAAGGCTTGAAGTCTGGCTTGATGTCAGCTCGAGGTAAGTAAGCTCGGCTCAGCAGCCCCCAGACTAACATGTGGATAAATATAGCCGTTATGGAGCTCAAAAGGCGCCGAGAGATAGCGTCGAGGAGTAACGGCTCGGGAGAGCCGAGCACGCAAGCTGGGACCAGCATTTAAGGAGATATGACTGCTCATTAATGAGGAGTTGAGTAATTGTGATAGGGCTATTAATGAGCCTCTGCATCCTCGAGACCCAAACTGACAGTCATAAGAGCATCTTCAACCTTGACTCAAATATACACTCAAATTTAAATTTGAGTCAAAATTGTCTAAAAAACTTCTCTAACCTTGGATTCAAATCTATACCAAATCAAGACAAAACTTATTCTGGACCCAAATTAAAGCAGACTCAAATTTTATACCAAATTTCTAACAGTAACTTTTTAATCTATCCTAAACTAAAAAATTTCTTTGACTACTTGTTTTCTGCCTCTTCTTTACTATACTGCTTCCATCGCCGACCACCACCGAAACTTTCACAAATCATTTGAAGGCTTGTAGGTAAGTTTTTTACTTTTCATCTTCCATCTTCTTAATTTCTTGTATTTTTCAAAACCCTAATCTCACTCATCTTTCATACTATATAAACCCTAAGCCTACCCATCAAATCTTTCTTTTGATTTTTTCGAGTTAAACACTATCGGTAGTACAATTTTATACCACTGATTCTTTCTGAAATTTTAAGTCTTCGGTACCTACAAATTTAGAAAATTTGTCTTTTTTTTTCTTCAATCTTTCATTTTTGTTAAAAACGTATGGTTTTATGTTCTTCAGACCATGTCCATGTTAACTATTTTTATTTCTTTATCTGAATTTATAAAAAATGATAAGGGATTAGAATAATCTTAGAATTCTGGGGTGGTTTCTTTATTTTCATGTAGTATTGTATACATTTTTATTTTTTATTTTTTTTTATTTATCCATTTGTGGAGAGATGAAAGTTTCATTTATTTTATCAAATATTATGATTTGTATGTCACAAAAAAAAATGAGTTTTTAGATAATAAGGAAATTTTTTAAAGTATTTAAGTAAATATTTAAGTTTGTCTATTGGAGTACTCTATACCAAATCAAACTTTTTACTCAATTTTAGACTCAAATTTGAGTCTAAATTCGAGTCATGGTTGGAGATGCTCTAATTACAAAGCATTAATGGTCATTTCGCCGACCAGATGTCCTCGGGAAACCCTAAAGTATTGTTTCCCGAGCATTAAACATTCAGGAGTAGGTGTCGAGTGCCAATCAGATGGACTCAAATGACCGGGTATAGGGTCATGAGTTCTCGGCATGCCCCGAGCAGTCATCCTATTACCCGAGTGAACCAGTCATGAGAATCTGAGCAGAGAGCATTCATTGCACATGGATAAGAGTGCAAGCTATTAAATGTTGAGATGGGATTCCAAACCCTTTGCACTCATTGCTAATCCAGATATAAATACTCCTTAGAAAGATAAACAAAGATACGCAAAACTGAACTAAGGAAAGGAATACCTGTGCTAAAGCCTCCAACTCTTGCTGACTTGAGCTTCGGAGGGGATAAGCCGGATGTTCACCCGACCCATTTTTCTGACTTGTTTTGTTTCAGATTCATCATCGAAAGGATCGCTATCTCTATTCGTTGTAGAAATCATCACGTGCAACATACAACCTCCAGGAGCAAGAAACTCCCATACAGTGGACGTAACCTCAGTCCTATAGCTAAGATCTCGGTTCTGGACTTAGACTAATATTTCCGTACACCATCAATACAATTCAATTTTTAAGATCATAATTGTGCTACTTAAATCCATATATTATATGATTTGAAATCAAAATTAAACGCACTCAAACACGACTCAATTAACAAAGCCATTTGTTACGGTAGAGGCAAGTGTGACGGATGTCCATGGATAAGGCCGACGACTTTTGAAGCGTTAATGAAGAGTCACATTACTTGCAGTTGCAGACTCCACCATTCTAACTTTAAATTGCATTGTTTTCACATAATTACTTCAACCAACAAACTGGACGGTTCACTTAATGCGTAAAGCAGACTCCATGCAGCACGAGATGGAAACTTGGAAATAGATTTGCCTTTGAATTTCAAAATGCTTATGAAATTCAATAGAAGTAAAAAAAAAAAAAAAAAACTAATGAGATCTAAATTCAAAATACTAATGTTGTAATGGACCGGCTTTCTTCAAGTGTTTTTGTATAGCTTAAAAAATAATTTCTTCAAAAAAATAAGAACATACATAGTTATATTTCAGCAAGAAATCATCTTTCGGTATTTGATATATAACAATCTGTATATGTGTGCATGTGTATTACTATGGACGTAAAACAAATATGGGGATAGTATCATATTATTTCTTTATTGATTAAGAATTTCGACTTTTGAAAAATATCTTGAAAATAAAGAAAAGAGTACTTCTAAATTATTGTCAAATGGCACCTAGAATCTTGGCTTTAGATGGTGGCGTAGAGGCTAAGACTTTTGGAGTACCACTCGTGCAATGAGTATAATGTTTTATCTAATTTCATTTGTTGGTGTAATCACGTACATAAATATGTCTCCAAGTGTTGAAACAAAGTTCAATTCATTAGCCACCAGACAGGCCGGTTGTTCTATGAGACCTAATTCGAAGCTGGTGGCATCTAAGGGGACTAAGAACATGTTGATGCTTATTATTACATTAACACATTTGGACAATTAATGCTAATTACTTGTCCGTGACGTTATTTTCTGGTCATTGAAACAAAGTCGAACGGCTATCAATTTAACGAGAACTGAGAACAATATAGTTTTACTAATCTAGTTTAATGTAACCGCACATTAAAAACTTTGAAGATTGGAAAGACTTCCGGAGTACCCATGAGTATATATAAAATTGTATCTAATTAATTTCTTTTGTTGATATAACCGTGTCTACAAATATAGAAACAAATTTCTCTTCATTAGCCCCCATACAGGTATGTTGCTCTATGAGACCTAATCCGAAGCTCGTGGTATCTAAGGAGACTAAGAACATGTAGATTGTTATTTTCACATAAACAAGTTCGTTTGGCTTGTATATGGCGAACATGTACATGTCTGACAATTTTGTCGGCCATTGTTTTTATTGGTATTTACAGGCAACTTTTGAAACAATGTCAAGTAGAGAAACAATATGATTTTATCAATTCAGCTTTTACCTAGAGAAATCCAATATCACCACAGATTTCTCTACAAGTTAACCAAAAATTTGAGGAACGGATATTCGATTGCGAAATTAAAATGCAAACTAAAAACTTTAGAGATTGAAAAACTTAGAAGAGCAGTAATGCTATAGGGACCGGATTAATTTGGAATTAGATTAGTTGTGAGTTCTAATATTAGCTGAAACTTATTCTTAATTCAATAGTTGAAATTCATTAGGTCCTCAAATTAGATTTTCAAATTAAGTACAAATAGTATTTTCCTTAGAAGAATAAAAGTCGAAGTAAGCTGGTGAACACATTTGAGAGATTATTACCGTTTTTTATCCAATGTAAACTTAGGGTTTTTTGATATTCCTGTGTAACATATATTTTTTGTGTGTTTATCGAATATTTTGAAACAACACATGATAAGACTATTATATTCAGCCAAGTGAAGTCTCACCCATAATTTGCAGAAGTATAAATAGGGGTGTTAAAATATGATATAACTCGTAAACACGACATAAACATGAAATTAGAGGATTTGAGTCTTCCTTAAACTACTTGTTTAGTAAACGAGTGAACCTAATATGAAAAAATTAATAAATGAATCGGATGTTAGTGAAGTCAATCCGAAAAAACATACGACACGACTCGTTACATACCAACTATACACGATTCAAACTCGACACGAATTCAATATGACATGATTCATTTTAGACACGAATTAATGAACAAATCGGGTATGTGTGAAGTGTTTTTTAACACGAACCCGTTAAGATTCGACACGAATCCGCCTTACCCAACACAATTGTCAAGCCTAACTATAAATACATTAATTATACCATCTCTAATAGTCTAAATTTTTCGATGGGAGGATTGTTTAACATGATATCAGAATATGAGATACTATGTTTGAATATCGCCTCCACCCTAATTATCAAAAAAGATTTTCACATGCTAGGTATGAAACATAGCCTAAACATAAAAGAGCGTATTGAAATATAAATATTTAAGTTACGTCCTTTCTAACATGTTAAGCTTTTAGATGAGATGGTTATTTAACATAATCCAAGAAATAGTAACAATCAAGGAAAAAAAATAAAATAAACCAAATTTTTTTGGCAATGTTTGTCCAATAAATTTACATGCTTCGAAATTTTGATCTTTGTATTGCCAATTTCTTTTGTAATCATTCAAGATCTTGCCCAAAATCTGAAGAAAAAAAAAGATTAGATTAAAAGTAGGCAACAAACATTTTCCATCTTCAAACTTGTTTCAAAACAATAGCAAAATAAAGAAATGAAGACATTGACTATGTAAAATATTATCCCTTTATAATCCATCCATGACAGCGGGGTTATTATTATCTTGACCTCCCACAAGCCACATTGTGTGCCTCGAATTTAGAAATAAAAAAATAATGAGTTAATTGCTTTAAAATGAACGCAGCTGCTATGAAAGGGAGCATGCATGACAAACAGCAAATCATATTCCTTTTGTCTCCTATTCAGATCACCTGCTGCATGCAAGCCTGTTACTTCATTTATTCATAATCTCTATCTTCTATATAGATGTTGCATAATCGATGCAATTCATTGTTAGAATCAAGTTTTTTTTTAAAACTTGTCGGGTATATGTTGTAGTGCGTGTATACAAGTTTTGCGTGCACCCATTTATTAAAAAAAATATTTATTGAATAGAATTTTTTTTTTTTCTAATTTGAAAAAGTTCACTAAAGCTGAAAAGGGGGGGTATTTAAGGGGACAATCAACGTGAAACCCCTGCATGAGGGTGACTGTAACAGGCCGATAGAAAATTACATACGCTCTCAAAAGT
Source organism: Ilex aquifolium (assembly GCA_951799425.1). Taxonomy (NCBI): domain Eukaryota; kingdom Viridiplantae; phylum Streptophyta; class Magnoliopsida; order Aquifoliales; family Aquifoliaceae; genus Ilex; species Ilex aquifolium. Next base: position 19,294,429 of record OX637407.1, on the reverse strand, counting down.
TGACTCGAGTTTACTCACGCACCATAGAGCTATCGGTGAAAGTAACGGGAGTCCTGCAAATTAAACTCTACTTGCTAACCTCATAGTAGTTAAAGAGGATCCTAAACGGGGCATTGTAAATCACTAGACCACCAACTCGATGGTGTTTGCAGACAATGAAACAATGCAGCTATATATATCTCGTGCCTAAAACAATAAAAAAAAAAAGGTAAATTATATTGACACCTCCTGTAGATTGATCTAATTACAGAGATAACCCCTTGATTTTTTGAAATTACACTGGCACATTTTTACTGTTTACCTACCCATTTCACAAAATACCCCTATGCTTAGAGCATCTCCAATAATGCTATCTAAAATAGCTACTCAAAATATATTTAAATATTGTATTATCTACTTTAGCTAACCACTTTTTCAAATTCACTCCAACAACGCTATCTATTTTAGCTAATTACTTCAACTAACTTTAACTAACTTTTCAATAATAAAATTCAAAAAATAACAATTCAAACAAATTTAATCAATTATGAGCTACAATAATAAATATCATAAAAGATGGGCTACAATAGTAAATATCATAAAATACTTGGAGAGTTTTTTGAGAGATTTTGCTAAATATTTTGGGGAGTTTTTGCTGTATTTTTTCTTGGTTTTACTACAAATTTGACGATGAATGAAGCTTCTCAGATCAAACAATGAAGCCTCTCAGATGAAAACCCTATCAAATCAAACCCTCAAAAAAACCCCACAATTTCCATGCTTCAAACTGAGAAATCAAACACAAGGATGAAACCTACACAGTCAGTGCTCCTTCAGTCGGTGGATCAAGCCTTTCAGATCAAACCCTAAAAAAACCCCCACAAATTCCATGCTTCAGTCGGTGCTCCTTCAGGGATGAAGAAAGTTTGATTCAACTCAACATAAACATTCAATTCAATTGAAGAATTAAGGGTTTGAGAGAGAGAAATGGAGGGGCTTCGGGTGGGGCTTTTGCGTTGGCGTTGGCGATGGCTGGTTCTTCGCTGGCGGTGGCCTGGCGTTGATGGTCTGAGAGAAAGCTTCGAGTTTGATCGGGACTTGTGGCTTCACTGTTGAGTTTGATCAGGACTCGTGGCTTTGAGTTTGGTCGGTTGAGCCTCAGTCGTTCGAACGAGGGAGGCAGAGAGTCTGGCGAGGGAGGCAGAGGCTAGCTTGATGTAGCGACTGAAATCAAGGCTATGGAAAATAGAATAGATAGTCAGATAGCTAGCCTGTTGGAGTAGAATTTAAGGGAGAAGCTATCTAAAATAGCTAAGGGGAGGGGTTTACCTAGCCTCTTGGAGATGCTCTTAGCATCGTTATTAGCAATGTGAAAAAAGTAATTACATCATCAACTTTTTAAACTTTAATACTCATATTACCCTTGAACAAAATTAGATTAATCTGTTTATTTTCGTATCATGTTCGTGTTCGTATTCATGTATTTTTTTTATAGCGTAGAACCTCTCAAAGGTAGGGCCACTTTGAACCCATCCCTGCGAAAGTAAAGTTCGGATACTTGCAATCACCCGCAAACCACATGTATCGGTTAAGCCTGAGAGACACCAAGAAGAGTTGAACCCCTAACGTCCAGGTCTACGGTTCATCTAGGTTCAACTCCACACTGCTAGATTACCCCTATAGGTGTATTCGTATTCGTATTCGTGTTGACCTGTATAAACTTTGAATAAAAAAATTTAACACTAAGATTTAAGTTTAAAATTCTATTATCACTTAATTGCATCTCATACTTATTCTATAAACTAAAAATTAACTTTATAAATATAGCAATAATAATGAGTAAAAATATTTTTTTATACAATAATTATGTCAGTGTTTAATAAACAATAACAAATAATTAATATTTTATTTTTATAATACTAGTTAAACATTTTGATCGTGTCAATTTCATGTTATTCGTGTTAACATACAAACAAGAAAATAAAGAAAGTTCGACACGATTAAATAAACAAATTGATCGTGTCAATTTCGTGTTAACATACAAACAAGAAAATAGAAGAAGTTCGACACGATTAAATAAACAAGTTGATCGTGTCAATTTCAGGTTTGGTAGGTTGAACTTAAAAATAACCCATTTGTTAGTATTTACATATATAAGAGGATGATAAGTAAAAAAATGATGTATGGTAATGGTAATTGTGAAAAATCGTATTTTTTGTTATATTTGTTTAGAGACAAGACCTAACAGGGTTGTCTCTGTAATTATCCTAATCTACAAGAGGTGTCAGCATAATTTACCCTAAAAAACAAAACAAAAATTGATGAATTTTATAAGATTAACGTTTTTTTTTTCCGATAAGTAACGAAGAAAAATTAACATTTTTATTTCCTTTTTTCCATCCAAAATGAATTAAATATTAATTAGCTTACTAATCATGTTTGGATATGCTGCAGCAAGCAGATAGGCCCATCGGACACGCAGATGCCCAACTTAGTGATAACAAGTTTAAACAATACGTCTCAAATGCAAATTCAAGAATTAATCTCTTTAAAATGGAGATAAATTGTTTACATCTTAATTTTGGTAGATCTTAATAGTTAATTTTTATAATTCCCTTAATCGATCGTAATATTTTAGATTGATCATATATTTTGCAGTTATAACTACACATTAAATAATTATCATTTCATCATAAAAGATTATAAATTTTGGTTTGTATTGCCTTCAATAATGTAGTCTTTTGAACCCTAAGATATAGTTCAAGTGGTAACAAGAACGAGCTGTAAATTCAGATATCATAAGTTCGAGATTTGGCAGCTCAGGCGTCATGAGTTTGAAATTTGGCAACCCCTTGTGACCAGATCATGAGAGATTTATCCCTCATTAATACTCCAATCATAATGTGGATGGTCTACATTTGACTGGATCGAGTAGGGGATTAATGGATGTGCACGTAAGTTGATATGGACACCCTTGACTGTTGAACAAAAAAAAATGATTAATTATTTTTTACCCACATGTGGTTTCGGTTAAAAATACTTTACATACTTGATGTTTAAAATTATGTACATTACTCTCTTATAGTTATGTATCAAAGTATCCCAAGTCACGGGTATTCTATGCGGTGCTGGACTGTCCTTCATTGTTGTCAATAAATATACAGTGCATGTAATTTTTTATTTTATTTTATTTTTTCAGCATTTGAGTTGATATGTTAATTCAAATTCAATTTATAAAACTCTTAAATTGAGTTTAATCCAGGTCTATATTTTTCCATTTGAATATGATCAAACTCAAGTTGAATTCGAACTGCATAAATCTATGATTGAATTTTGTTCAACTAGACTTCAATAATAGTAGTTATAATTTAGGGTATGTCACTATTGACTGACACCTTTTGTCAATTAAACTGCTGGAACTTAGCTGTATTGCCTTTTGTTTTGTAACAAACATATTAAAGGTAACACCTAACCTAATGGACCAACCCCTTTTTTTTATAAACGCGGTTGACTTGAGAGTACCGTAATTGGATCTGTCTTCCTCTCACCTACATGCATGCCAACTAATCTCTCTCTCTCAGCAAAATCTCTCTCTCTCATTTGCTAAGAAATGGTATGGCACCGAATATTGTGTCTCTTTCATAGCAGGTTCGCCACTACAGGTATTGATATATAAAATGCAAAGCCAGGCATTTGAGATCTATATCATCTATATAAATTCCCAACTCCACACAACCATTTCTCACACCCAAATTCCCAATTCCCTTCTATTTCCCTTTCCCAGAAAATATATCTGCTTCTTGTTCTAAAATGGCTTCTTTTTCTTCAACCCAATTCATTCTACAACTTTTCTTTGTAATCTCTCTCTTACATGTCTCCTTTGCAACAAGAAAACTCACTAAGTTGTTCAGAGAACCGCAAACCCAGCTCTTAGATTACCACAATGGCCCTCTTCTTTTCGGAAAAACTTCCATCAACCTCATCTGGTACGGCAAATTCAAGCCATCCCAAAGAGCAATCATCTCCGATTTCATCACCTCATTATCATCTTCATCATCTCAAAGCCAGCCCTCTGTCGCCACGTGGTGGAAGACCACTGAGAAATACTACCACCTCGCCAATGCCAAGAGACCTTTATCTTTGTATCTGGGTGAACAAATACTGGATGAAAGTTACTCACTCGGAAAGTCACTCACACAGAAACAATTGGTACAGTTGGCTTCAAGGGGTGAACAAAGATACTCCATCAACGTTGTATTAACAGCCTCTGATGTAATCGTTGATGGGTTTTGTATGAGCATGTGTGGGACCCATGGGTCCTCCAGAAGTGCCCTTGTGAAGGGTAAGAATTACAGGTTTGCATACATCTGGGTTGGCAACTCAGAGACTCAGTGCCCTAGTTACTGTGCTTGGCCGTTTCACCAACCCATTTACGGACCACAGACTCCACCCCTGGGTGCACCCAATAATGATTTGGGTTCGGATGCAATGGTTATAAATTTGGCTAGTCTTTTGGCTAGGACAGCCACGAACCCATTTGGAAACGACTACTATCAAGGACCTGCGGATGCACCACTTGAGGCAGCCTCAGCTTGTCCCGGAGTCTATGCTAATGGGGCCTACCCAGGCTACGCTGGGGATTTGTTGTTGGACCCTACAACTGGTGCTAGCTATAATGCACATGGTGTGAATGGGAGGAAGTACTTACTTCCAGCTTTATATGATCCTTCAACTTCTTCATGTTCCACTTTGGTTTAAACAAATTGAAGTTCAGTGTGGATAAAATAGGGGCATGAGTAGGATGTACACCACGAAAATATATAGAAGAATTCATTAATTTGTTCATTTTTCTACCAGTACAATATATGATAGAACAGTAAATTACTCTGGTTTGCTTCATTCCATGCTTACATCTTTTGGGTAGCATAGTTTCTCTATTTTTTTTTTTTTTTTTATCAGAACAAGAAGAGCCATAATATAAATTAGGTAGGAAAGTTCAGATTACAATCAAATAAAAGAGAAGCCTGGAGCTCAGGAGGGGGGGAGCCTAACCAATCCAAAGGGAGGGAATTGGTTAGCTTAGCTATTGCCACCCAATGAGCAGCCCTATTACAGGCTTTAGGCTTGTGTAAAAAGAGAAGTATGTGTAACCTCGCCAAAAATCGAATATCATCCATAATTACACTAAATTCCCATGGAGGAACATCTTCAATAGAACTTAACTTAATAATGCTAAGGCAGTCATTCATGATGATGCCATTAGAGAGCAAGAGTGCATCAGCTAAAAGGCAGGCTTGTCGCACTGCCTCAGCTTCAGCAAGCAAAGGTGACCCAACAGGGAAAGACTTGGTAGCACCAGCCATGAGGGAACCATCCGCCTTACTCACCACCACACCGCACGTAGCCCTCACAGACTTGGAAACAAAGGATCCATCACAGCAAATCAAAACATCAGGAGCAGAGAAAGAGGACTGTACCTCAGAATCCAAAGAAATGCCTAGTCGGGGAGGAGAAACAATAGCAAGCCTTACTTGATCAAACCACATGCTTTGGGCACGAACCACCGACGTAAAGGCATCAACATCCTCAGCACAAAACACTATTTGATTCCTAGCCTTCCAGATAACCCAGCCCACAGTGGCAACTTTCCCCAAGACTTCCAGTCTTCCCTGTGCATCCTCAATCTGCTCCAAAATCCATGAAAACCGTTGTGTAACAGACATAAAGGAGTTCACCTCCCATTCAAAAAACAAGTTCATACCAAACCAAACTCTTTTCGTCCAGTCACACTCAAACAACATGTGTTCAACCGACTCAGTAAACTGCTTACAGATGGGGCAATGAGAATAAAGAGCACACTTCCTTTTGGAGAGGTTCTCCTGCGTGGCCAAAATATTATGGCAGGCCCTCCACAAAAAATGCTTGACCTTGGGTAAAGCCTTCATATTCCAAACAATCTGCCACAAATTAGGGTGAGGGGAGGCAGACGAACAACATTCCAACTGGTCCCCCAGCCGCATGATGCCCCGTTTATATCCAGATTTAACAGTATAAACTCTCTTGCAGTCAGGCCACCAAATTTTTTTATCAGGAGTGCCTCTTCTCGACAGTGGAATTGCACTGATAGCCTTAGAATCCTCCCTTGAGATGACAGAGGCCAAAAAAGAGATATTCCAACCAATGGGATTCAGAGAAATAATCTCAGCCACCTTAGAAATCTGTCCATTCGAGGGTTTAGGAGTTTGAACAGATAGAGAAGGGGACAGGGGAATCCATTTATCAGTCCAGAAGTGGACAACTCTCTCATCACCAATTTGCCACATTAAGCCTTTTTCGAGAAGAGTCCGACCATGGAGAAGGCTGCTCCAGCCCCAGGAGGGTCTATAAACACGCTTCGCATGCAGCAAATCATCATCAGGAAAGTAAATAGCTTTAATGAATCTCACCTAAAAGGAATCAGGCTAAGAGATCAGCCTCCAACACTGCTTTGCCAATAGAGCATGATTAAACACATAAAAATCTTTGAAACCCATCCCCCCAGCAGCCTTAGAGTCAGTCATCCTCGACCATTTTTTCCAGCAAATACCATTTTTCTCTTCGGTTCCCTTCCACCAGAATTGTCTAACAAAAGAATTCAATTTATTGCAGAAACTTTGAGGGAATACGACCACAGACATGGCATAGTTGGGAATAGCTTGGATCACTGCCTTAACAAGGACCTCCTTCCCAGCCTGTGATAGACAGGAACCCTTCCAACCTTGTAGCTTCTTAAACACCCTCTCCAAAAGGTAACCAAAAACCTCACTCCTAGAACGACCCCACATTGAAGGAATACCCAGATACCTAGCTTGGTGAGGGAGAGGTTGTAAACCAAGAAGGTGACAAAAAAAGGCTCTTTGATCTTCGAAAGAATTTGCAGAAAAGATGATACCAGATTTAGAAAGATTGGCACTTTGACCCGATGCCACACAGTAGAGTTGAAGAATTTTGATAAACTCCCTAATACATGATTCCTTAGCTTTAATGAAGAAGAGGGAGTCATCAGCGAAAAAAAGATGGGAGATGACTGGGCTTCTCCTTCTGATTTTAATTCCCATAAGACGTTTGTCTTCCACACCTTTTCGGATCATAGACGAGAGGACATTAGCCACAAAAAGAAACAGGTATGGAGATAAAGGATCGCCTTGGCGAATCCCCCTTTGAGGTATGACCTCACACATTCGAACCCCATTCAACACCACCTGGTACGACACTGATGAAACACATTTCATAACAAGGTTCACCCAACGTCTAGCAAAGCCCAAAGAAATCATCCTGGCCTCCAAAAAGTTTCATTCGACTCTGTCGTGAGCCTTGCTAATGTCCAATTTAATCGCCACTTCTGGAACCCTGCCTCTCTTCTTACCCTTTAGATGCTGAAAGACTTCATTGGCAATGAAAATACTGTCCTGGATCTAACGATTGGGGATAAAAGCAGCTTGATTAGGAGACACTATTGAGCCCAACATTACCTTCATCCTATTTGAAAGGACCTTAGAGATCACTTTGTACACAAAGTTACATAAAACTATTGGTTTGAATTGAGAGATAGTTTCAGGCGCCTCCTCCTTTGGTATCAGAACAATATTGGTGTGGTTAAGACCAGCATGCAACTGGCCCCCTTCAAAAAAATCTTTGACCATAAGGAAAACATCATGCCCCACAATATGCCAGAAATGGTGGAAAAAGATCCCAGGGAAACCATCAGGTCCAGGGGCTTTAAGAGCCCCCAATTCAGAAATCGCTCCCCGAACCTCAGAAATTGAAAGATCACGAAGAAGACGCTGATTCATATCAAGAGTGACTATAGACTTAACAGCATTCAAAGATTCAACCCAGTCTCGCTCCCCAGCAGTAGTAAATAACTCCTAAAAGTAGGCTTTGATATTAGAAGAAATGTCCTCCTCCCCCTCAATCCATTCATCGTCGTTCGTCTTCAATTTAAGGATGCAATTGCGATTACGTCTCTGAAGGGTAGATAAATGAAAAAACCTCGTATTCTGATCATCCCCTTAAGCTAGTTAATCCTGGAGCGCTGCAGCCAAAATTGTTCTTCTTTGCCTCTGACCACATCAATTTGTGAGCAAAGACTGGCCTCCCTCAACAAATTCGCCTCAGATGGATCAAGGGTCTGCACATAAATCAATTCCTGTTCCAGTTCTCGAATGATCTCCCTGTTATTTCCAAACTTGTGTCTACTCCAGGTTAGCAAACTCGTCTCGCATTTCGCCAAATTGTTTGTGACGTTATGAATAGGCGAACCAGACTGATTAGGCAACTAGTTGGTCTTAATCACCTCTTCGCAATCAGGGTCATCCAGCCACATGCCTTCAAACTTGAAATAAAAATGTCTCTTTTTGGAAGACACTCCAAATTCGACCACAAGGGGGCAATGGTCCGACCCCATTCTGGCCTCATGAGTCACCTGAGTGAGGGGGAAATAATCATACCATTCGGAATTAACTAAGGCTCTGTCAAGTCGTTCCTGCACATTAGCAGCACTTGGTCTATTGTTAGACCAAGTGAACCAAGGCCGCCACCAAAACCCATCTCCAGAAAACCACAATCTGAAATAAGAGTCTGCAACTCCTCCACTTTCTTAAAACAAGAAGAAGTGCCCCCTGCCTTATCATTCAAGGAGCCAATAACATTAAAATCCCCCAAAACCATCCAGGGATAATCAACCGCCCTAGTCATTTCCTTAAGAATCGCCCAAGTTCTCTGACGCCTTTCGAATTTAGGGTCCCCAAAAATAAACGAGCACTGCCACAGCAGAGCCTGCTGAGAAAATATGCATCTAACAGTGACAAGGTTACTATTTTGTTCAATAACCCGAAGGGTAAGATCATCTTTCCACCACCAAGCCAAACCCCCAGAGAGGCCCACAGGATCAACATATTCTCCGAAATGGAAATGCAAAGATCTTCTCAATCGTTCCAACTTATGGACTTTATTTTTAGTTTCCATAAGAAAGACGATTGAGGGACGATGGGTATCAATTAACCCTCGTAAATAACGGACTGTCCGGGGTCGCCCTGTTCCCTGACAGTTCCAGGATAGGACTAACATGAGTGGTGTGTCTGTTGAAGGTCAGCCACCACCACCTTTTCCAGTTGACAGATTGAAAATTCCCCCTCTGATATATCATGATAAGGCTGCGAAAACCAGTGAGATAAAATCCGATTGACATTATTTTCCCCTCTACCTTCGTTACCTCCCTCTCCCTCTCCTGCTTACTGTTGTTGCAAATGAGTCTCTGTTTCCTGTATATGGGCAAAGAAGAACTCAGATTTTGATTTAGCTTGTGGCTTCCTTTGATTCTTGCATTTGTACCTCTTGGGCCGGGTTTTAGGGGAAGTCTTGTCTCCATGGGCATGGAGGGAAAATTTTGGGATCAGAGGATACTCTATCGGGGTCGAAGATTGAATGGGAACCTATGGGGAAAGAGTTGGAAGGCCTTTGTTTCTTTTTCGGCGTATGGACTGGGCTTCATCCTCAACAGACTCAGACTTGGCTTTCCTTTTCAAAGACATGTGTTGGAAATAGACTTCCATTTGATCTCCTTCTTCCTTACTCCCGTTATCCGAAATAACATGAACCTCCTTTCCCTCCGACTCTTGGGCTTCCAAACTGTCATTTGGTTCAATTAAAAAATAGGACCCTCTTTTCACTGCTACCAACATTCTCGAATCCTTTTTAGAAACTGAATGGGGAGGGCTTTGATCCCAATCATGAGCCCCACCTGAAAAAGGCACCACTGTAAGAGGAGGGGTATTATAATAAGAATCACTCATATGGGTCTGCACATTACAAACGGGTACTTCTCCTTGAGGCCTTTTTGGGTTCCCAATAGGGACATCTTGGTCGTCCATATGCCCCCTATTTTGTGCATTTCTTGGGTCCGGATCACCACGGACCGGAGGGGCAACCTCTTCACTAACCTCATGAAGCTTTCCTTTAAGTTTCTCTTTTTTCTCCAAACTCTCCCAGGCCTTTAGAGACCATGTCTCTCTGAAAAAACCCGAAGAAGAAACACTTGGGGCACATAACTTAGGGTCAAACTGACATTTTGAGCCTAAATTGCATCTCTCCTTACATTGGCTTTGAGCATGACCAATTTTTCCACATAGATAGCAAAAGTCAGAGAGTCGTTCATACTGTAAAGTGATCCAGATGTCATCCTGGTTATCCCTAGCCAGAAAAAAACCTTTTTTTAACAGCTCCTGTAGGTCGATCCTGCATTTAACCCGTAAGAAATTACGCTAGAATTGAACCTCACCATCAACATTGTAACACCCCCCTCCACATGGCACGATATTGTCCGCTTTGGGCCCCACCGGCTCTCACGGTTTTGTTCCTCCCACTTTACTGCGGGAAAAGGCCTCGTACCAAGTAAGGACATGGGGCTTACTTATCAGCCCATCACTCCCTCTCTCCCTCACCGATGTGGGAACCAGGACCTCACAAACATCCTCCAATTGGGTCGGTTCACCAATCACTCTCCCAATCCTCCATGAATTGTTCTTGGTCATCATATCAAGAGGCAGCCCCCTGATTTGCACCCAAAACTCAAAATAGTGAAACTCAAAATCGCTAATGATACTTTGGGGCTAGTAAGGTTTTAAAACCAGCAAAGCTCCCATAACAGACCAAGGACCCTCATTCAAAATCTTCACTCTGTCACTCTCGTCTTTGCACATAAACATATACGTATTTCTTTCCCAATATGTAATGGAGAAACCCTGAGAAGTTTTCCAGGAACTTTGCAAGACATTACACACTCCTTGTCTGTTTAGGTTAGTATCTGTGAAAAAATGACCCACAAGACAGTGTTTCTCAACATTTTGTGCAATAGAAGGGTTCGAATATAGGGAAATACGAGGAGGAGGGATAGAGTGCGAATTAGCTTCAGTTTCATGCGCCATATGGGACAGTCAAGTGAGAGACAAGGAAGGGACAAAAAGATGAAGCAAGAGAGACAAGGGAAGGGAGAGGACATAAGACAGGAAAACAGGGAGAAGTGAGAAAAGGTGGGTTTTAGAAGAAAGAGGGGACAAAAGAAAACCTAGAACAGGAAGGGCCAGTTTCAGAGAAAAACAAAAAAGTCAAAGAAAAGGACATCAAAAACTCAGAAAACGTGAGAGAAAAGAGAAAGGGGAACATTAAATAGAGAAATATCACAAAAGGGTAGAAAGGCCAGAGCAATCGTTGGGATGCATTAAAAGCGAAATAAATGAGGGCCAGATCAGATACCTGGAAAAGGAGAAAACACCGAATCAGAGCAGCATCAAAACAGAGATCACATGAACCCAAGAGACAGAACAACAAAAGGGTGAGGAAAACCTCAGATGAAACCCTAACGAGGGTAGAGAGCTCTCATCCCAAGAGAGAGAAAAACGTTATGCTAGTTCATAGTTTCTCTATTTCAATTTCCAAGTTTTTTTCATGAATTTAAGTAAAACCCACTATTCTTAAGTGGGTCATTACACGATGGATAATATATTATTGAGTGAATTGAGTGAAAATTTAATGAAGAATATCTACATCCACAAAGCAGCACGATCGGTTCATTAGTGCGCATGCATGATTATGAAAGTTATCATAGGTAAAGTAGAATCCATCCACTAGGAGATGGGAAATTGGAAATAGATTTGGTTATAATGTTCAAATTGATTATGCAAATTAGGAGGAAAGATGTTTGGCATTGCAATTAGAGATACTAATGTACTGGTAATTTTTAAGTACCTTTATTTAACTTGTTGGTGATGTATATGTACGTTGCACATGAACCATTTTAAAATCATATTTGTATATTATAAATGCTGGGTAATTTTTGTAACAGATGAATAAGTAATTAAAAAGATTAAGATATTGATGTGACTGGTATCAAAGAAAAAATCATAATGGAATTTGCAACCATTAAAAATAGACAACTTGTTTAAGTGTAACAAAAAAAGGGTAAATGGAAAGACAATGGAAAAACCTTAGTGCAATTATCCTTCTAATAGCTTGGAAAAATTATGAGAAACCCATTCACTTTCCATATTGTGGCATTGCGGTTTTCATTGCTTATGATTGGAAGTTGTGTAATGCTAGGCTGATCAAAATTAGGGACCAAAATTAAAGCTCAAATGACATGGCAACCTAATCAGCATTCCAAATCAACTGTCATGTCATTTAATAGACAAGATTAATACTTGATTAATATTTAGACCAAAATCTTTTCGGCTTCCCCTTTCCACTGTCAGATACCCATAGACCCACCTTCCTCTCTCTCTCTCTCTCTCTCTCTCTCTCTCTCTCTTTCCCCGCTTCCAGAAAAACTATAGAGCCTCTCTAGTCTCTGACCTCCTCTTTATTTCTTCTCTGCCAAAGAAGAAAACCACCTAGGAGCACGTTCAAGAATCACGTCTTCCTAAGATGTTCAAAGTCGTAGGTAACCTTCTCTCTCTCTCTCTCTCTCTCTCTCACACACACACACGCCTCTGATTCCTCTGATTTTCTTCCTTTCTGTCTGTGAAATCAGCTTTCTTTGGCCGCAAGAAGACCACACGCCCATTCAAGGACTACTACACCGACTGGTTCAACACGCAAAAGTTCTGATGAAGATTGTCCTGGTGGAATTGATATTCCACAAACCCAATCACTTAGTTTGCAACCAAGAAGAATCTGTTCGGCCATATAATACTTTTTATTTGGAGTATGTAAGGGATTGCAAGTCTCTGAAAAATTGTACTCCTTTTGGTGGGGGTATTGGGTTCTTGCCTCGGCTCATATCATTGTACGCAATTCAGTGTTCTGAGGATGAACCAAAGTTTCGATTTCTGATTAGATTTCCAACAAGTGGCTATGATGCTTATTCCAATTCCCAATCTTTTCATCCGAACACAACCATGGTTGGGGAAGGATCATGGGATGAGAAGAAGAATCGGCTATGTATTGTTGCTTGCCGAATCTTAAATCTAGTGGGTTCGAAGAGGAGTGCCCAAGTTGGAGATTGTTCAATTAGGTTGAGCTTGAGCTATCCTGCAATTTGGACAATCAGAGGTCAAGCTCATTTTCTAAACGAGCAGGGAGTGTGGAGAGAGAAAGAGATCGTCTTGGGAATACGTGATTCTTGAACATGCTCATGGGTGGTTTTCTTCTTTGGCAGAGAAGAAAGAAAGAGGAGGGCAGAGACTAGAGAGGCTCTATAGTTTTTCTGGAAGCGGGGAAAGAGAGAGAGAGGAAGGTGCGAAGAGAAAGAGAGAGCGGAAGGTGGGTCTATGGGTATCTGACAGTGGAAGGGGGAAGACGAAAAAATTTTGGTCTAAATATTAATCAAATATTAATCTTGTTTACTAAATCATATGGCAGCTGATTTGGAATGCTGATTAGGTTGCCATGTCATTTGGCTTTAATTTTGGTTCCTAATTTTGGTCAGCCTAGCATTACTCTTGGAAATGATATGTTTTAATCAAATTACATAAGAGGATAGGATATAAATAGCTTTATAAAATTTAATAAGGTTAAAATAGGAAAACAAAAAAAGTGACTTTTATAAATAGTATTAAAAAAATAATTATTTTTAAAAAAATGCTTACTTTGTATCTATTATATAAATTTTAAATTTAGATATGTGAACATCTGTATTAGGATATATGTGACTGTAGTCTATACCTAGAGAAAAACACAAATTTAATCACAGAAAAGAAAGGTTAGGCTCCTCTTTGATGATCAAATAATTTGAACATCCTCCAATTATCCTTGAATGGTGAGGATATCAGTTCACATCAGTAAATTCGGTCAATTTTAAATTCTTTAAAATTGAACTTTGTCATTTCTATTTAATATTTTTCATATCATTTAAACACCCGTTTCAAAATAGAATTTGTCACGTGGGCACACGAGCAATCCAAATTTCTATAAGTTTTCCGATAATAGGGAGATATGTGAGAACTCTTACCCATATCTTACCAATTTTTTTTCAAGATTTTTTGTTCTTAGTATGATGGAATTGTTCAATTATAGCCTGCCGTGCTATATTAATTGCTCGATATGAAATACAACCGGCCCTACAATTTTGAGTATCGTATTTCCATTGTTTATTAATTAGAGATGATTTAAACCCAAAAAAAAAAAAAAAATGTCAAACATCGCCTAATTTTTTGGCTACAATGGTGGTGAAGAGGCTAAGAGATTTTTGAAGTACCACCCGTACAATGCGTATAATAATGTATCCAATTTTATTTATTGGTGTAACCATGTCTCCAATTATCGAAACAGGGGGGGGGGGGGGGGGGGGGGGAAGGTTATCTTGAATGGTACTACCTAATATTGACTTAACTAGGTTAGGCTTATATTCACTCTTCCTGCAACAAACTAAATTTTAATATTGATTAACCCATTGATCATGTTTGGAAATACTTAACACAAGCCAATCATACTCAATTATATAGGAAACACCCATCAGACACGCATTAGGAGTCTTTCTTTTCTTCGTTTTTTTCTTTTTTGGTTCAACAATCAGAGGTGTTCGTGTCAGTTTTTATGCACCTCGACCAATCTTCTTCCTGGTCCAGTCAAAAGCAGATAATCCACGCTGAAACTAGGGTATTCATGAGAAATAAATCTCTCATGATCTGGCCTCAGAGGGTTTCTAAAATTCGAACTCAACAACGTTTAAATTTACAGTTTATCTCTATTATTACTTTAACTATTTTTAAAATTTTAAGAGTCTTTCTCTACAATTGAGGAGATGGGGCATTGCAAGTGGATGCATTGCCAAACAGCAACTAGTATTTTTTTTTGACATAGACAACATAAGAGGCTGGACGTGAAACGGAAACCAGAACAAGTATTTATCCAACTAATTAAACAATACATTCTGGGTTCAAATCATGAAATCAACCTAACCGAATAGAATTAATTATGTCTCATTTCTCACGGATCTGTTATACCGAGAAGTTTTTTATACATTACCTAAGCCCTTCCTGTGTATAATGGCTCATGAATCTAGGTGACTATATACTTCTTACTGCTAAACCAAAAAATTTAGTTATAGATCTCAATGTTTCTGTTAGTGGACCAAAAAACTAAGGGAGAATTACATTTAGACCCCCTGAGATTTGTCACTTAATCACTCAGACTCTCTGACATTTAAAATATTACACACAGACCCCCTAAGGTTTGTGCGCGCGTAACACTTAAACCCCTGCTGTAAATATATTCGTTAATAAATTACCCTTAGACCCCCCTGAAGTTTGTAGATATATAATACTTAGACCCTTTAAGTTTAAAATATTATACTTAGACAAAAAATACTCCAATTAAAGATTAAATATCAAATATTTTAAATTTTACAACCAAAATTCATGTTCTATTGTTTCATTTATTGAAATAAAATAAAAAATAAAAATTCAATTTTTTTTCTTAAAAAATCGTAATTAGTATATAATTATATTGTCTATTAGAATTTAATTTGCTCGTTTAAATGACTAAATTAAAATACCAAACTACCCTAATTAAAACTAAAAGATATTGTATCCATTACAGTTTGACTCATTGTTTAATTTTTTAGTTGTATTCTAATAGATAATATAATTATATACTAACTATGATTTTTTTTTTTAAAAATTAGACTTTTATTTTTGATTTTATTTCAATAAATAATAGAACATGAATTTTGGATGTAAAATTATGTTCTATTATAAATGACTTAGACCTCTTGTTTGATTTTTTAGTTTTATTCTAATAGATAGTATAATTGTATACTAATTACGATTTTTTAAGAAAAAATTAAAATTTTTAATTTTAATTTTATTTCAATAAATGATACAATAGAATTTGAATTTTTGTTGTAAAATTTAAAATATTTGATATTCTATCTTTGATTGAAATATTTTTTGTCTAAATATAATATTTTAAACTTAAGGGGTCTAAGTATTGTATACTTACAAACTTTAGGGGATCTAAGTATAATTTATTAACAAATATATTTATAGCAGAGGTCTAAGTGTTACGCGTGTACAAATCTTAGGGGGTCTGTATATAATATTTTAAATGTCAGGGGCCTAAGTGATTAAGTGACAAATCTCAAAGGGTCTGAATGTAATTCTCCCAAAAACTAAACAATACGAGGATGTGTACGTGCAGAGTTTAGGTCAGTTACAGGGTGTTAATCACATGTGTTTGTCTAAATTTAACACTTAAAATAAATATATTTTATACTTATTTAATTAGGTTCGTTTAATAATTAAAATTAATATCTCTTAATTTGTTAAATACGCTTTAAAAATAAACTAAAATATTATACAGGAAATTCTTTAATGCTAAACACTGAAAACGCTCAACAAGAGAATCTTTTAAATGTGTGTTTACACGGACTGATCCACTTATCACATGGAAGTGTTTAGGTCTATATTCCTCAAGAGAAGGATCAACACAAGTTACACAAAGAACAGCATACAACGAAATTGAGTTTCCCAAGTTCGATATTTGCGGTTAGTGAACATTATCTAGGCATTAAAACAGTAATTGACACTTTGAAAGCTTAATCAAGCCCATTTAGTCAAAATTTTCTAGAAACCTATGATCAAATTATATTTATTTAAATATCTGGGAGAAAACCCATAGAAGTTTGATGTGAAAAATTGAGATCCAGAAACTTAAGTTGACGGCTATGGCGGTTTGGTGATCGGAGCTTCGATGGTAGTCGGATTTAAGGGATCTTTTGTCTGCAAGGGATGACACAGATGGAGGAGAGAGAGAGAACAACGACGAACACCTAAGAAAACAACGCTGTGCAACATACACACACTGATCCGCAACAGATACACACTTGAATTAATTTTATTATCATATTTTTTAAATATAGACTACAATTTGATAATAGTAATAATTTTTTATTAGATAAATGTATATTTTATAATTATTTTTAAAGTAAAGAGTAAACAGATAAAACTAGGAACTAATTTATTTTTAGACGTTAATTTTGTATTCTTATCAAATGGTTTTTTTTAATTCAGTACTCAAATTTCAGTTAGTACCAAACAGTTCGCGAATTAAATATTTAACATTCAATTTTCAGCAATTAGCTTTCAATTTTATCAAATACCACATTAAATATTTGCTTATTGTTATACTTGGCTCTTGCCATTTATAATTACTAATAATGACCGGGGTGTGTTGCACGTGAAACATATTCAAATAATAATTTTTTTATAAAAAAACGTATATTTATATGTCAAATAATTAATTTTTATTTTAATTATTATTAAATTTAATTATTAATCTATTATGCCCCCTCTTGGAGTACCTAATTTGTCATTTTTTAGTTATTTCTCCGACCCTTTTAAAAGAGTAATATTATTTGGACCTAAAAATCTGACATAATTTGCTGAGCTAATGATGTAGCTTCATTGTAACTATTAGATTAACACTAAATTTCAATGTTTGATGCGACTCACAGTTAATCCAATCGTTGAAATGAATTAGGTCAATAAATTAAGTCTCAATAATATTGCTTGCTTAGAAATTTTCTTTGTTGTTTATAGTGGAGTTTAAAATTTGTCATTATTGAGTATTTTCACATTTAACTTATTATCGATTTATTATATTTTATTAATAAAGAGAATGATTAGATTGTAATACTATTAAAGATTTAATTCTACAGAATAAGTAAATAGTTAGAGACCTAATACTATATTTGATAAGAAGAGTTTTGGTTCAAATAAATTTTGTAGACTAATAAGTAGGGCCGCTCAAGCCAATTTAAGGTCTAAAGCGGAATATTAAATGGATGTCTTTTTATTTTTAATATTATTTTTAAAAAAAAATTAATTTATTTTTAATTTTCTATGTAAGAGGGAGACAAAAAAAAATGTGTTAATGTTGTCGAGAAAGAAATTTCAACTTTTGTATTTGTTTTCTACCACAGAGAAGGAGAGAGTATTTAATTTCAACTTTTTTATTTATTTTTTTTACCGGAGAGAGAGAGAGAGAGAGAGAGAGAGAGAGTGGCTGGGAGTAAATATGAGTTGACTTTTGAGTATTTTTTTTATTTTTAAGTTTTAATGTTATGTATTGGATTATTGACCCAAATTATTGCAATAAAAAATTTGGTTGAATTTAATTTTTTTTGGGCTTTTTTGTAGGGCTTAAAATTTAATGAATTTAATTTTTTTTTGTGGGCTAGTGATGTACCTAAATGTTATGGATTATATTTTTTTTTTTGTAGACTTATTTGAACTTAAGTACACTCAAAAAAATAGTAACATCAAACAGTAACATGTTCACCAAAAATTTAATCATTGTAATAGAGTGACACCCCCACAACAGAATAAATACTCACATATGGTGTCACTCTATTGCAATAATTAAATTTGTAATTAAGTTTTTTATTGAGCATGTTATTGTTTAATGTTACTATTTTTTTGTTGAGTGTGTTACTGTTTGATGTTACTATTTTTTTCTTGAACGTGTTACTGTTTAATATTACTATACTAGTTATAACTTGTGCCTGAAGGCACGAAGGAACATAAAATTCGAGGGCCCAAAAAAACGAACCCATTATATTAAATTTTTTTAACATGTGTATACTATCGTATATGGATAATGTTTGAAACAAAAATTATGTAAAATTACAAATTAATTAAATATTAAATGATTGAACAAGTGATAGAAATAAGTGATGTGATATTTTTAGGGGAAAAAATATGTAGGGGATAAAAATTCAAGTTACTATGTATTTTATTATATAAATATATACATTTATATGTGTGTGTGTGTGTGTGTGTGTGTGTGTATATGAGATAGAAAAATAATTTTAATGCTAGCACAATTTTCAAGTTATGAGTTGTTATATTTGAAAATATTGAAACTAACAATGATAGACAATATTTATAGTAAGGGTAATTATGGAATACATTTCAAAATGAATTTGAAATGTTTTAAAATGTGTACTTATTAGGGATAACTTGTGCCTGAAGGCACGGTGCAACGTAAACCAACCGGTTAATTTGAAAAAAATTTACTTTAATTTGCTTTAATTAAAAAAATTAAAATTAATATAGTCCTCAAATATTTTTTTGGGACTATTTCAGCAAAGCTTACTCTAAAAATAGGAGTCTAAGAAAATCTCAATTTGCCTACAAAACTCAGAGTCTCTTGAATGTACAATACAATCAAATCTAAAATAAATAAATAAAATATAGGCAATAAAAAAAATGTCAATTGGCGCACATAATGCATTAAGAGACCGTACCCCCTAATATGCTAATAATTATCTTAATCTTTTTTATTATCAATTTTTTTTTATATAGTACATTCATATGTGGACATTAGCTAGTATATTAATACGAATAAATGATATAGGCAAAAATAGCAACATAGAATGCTCCATAAGATTAATAAACACGGAAAAAATATCAAAAATAGGTCCATATACTAATTTTATTATTTGAAGCACTCAATTAAAGTTCAAACATAGCTCAAAGCCCAGAAGACCTACAGTCTGTGTATGTAGGCATGCCAAAATAGAGTACCCACAATGGCTCTATGTACTCTAGTTAAACAATGCAGTGAAATAAGTCATACAATGTAGTGATTTTCATTCAATTTGTGTATGGAGTCGTCTTAAAATCCCAAAAAAAACAAATAATCAATTCAGGCGTCCTTGGTGGTTTTGGCGTGTTGGGTGCTGCCCAATATTAAAACTATATGAATCATATGGAGCTCAAAACCATTCCACAACCCACTCAAATATCAAAATGAGATGTTTATTCGATCCATAGCAAGTAATCTAGCAAAAATGGGAAGTTGAGATCCGAATTGGACAATGGACTTAGGGCTTCTCTATGCACGCACTTGTGCCCAAGCCCCCTTGCGCTACACATTACCCAACATCTCCACAACCGTCCACCATCACAACATGACAAACACTACCACCAGCAACCAATACCTCTAACCACAACCAATCATCACCCAAGTCCCCTGCCACCACATCCCAACACCTCCACAACCACCCTCCATCACCAACACCTCCATTAATCACCCAACAACACCCACCCATAACCCCAACCCTTGCCACCACATCGCCACATTGATACTTGTAAGAATATATAAATTTTAGCAATGGAAATACGTACTTTCAACCAACCAACTAAAACAATCAACTTTAAGATTACCAAAAATCCATATGCAACATTAGTTGAAAATGAAATAAAGCAGCAATGCATCAGGTATATTGGTATTGTAAACTCCATATTATAATGAACTTAACTCAAAGACCTCATAAACAACTCAACGATGAAAACCTCTAAATCCCAAGGTGGAGAATGAGTGAGGATAAGATCACCACTTCCATAACCAATTCAAAGTCAAAACTACATCATAAAATAGAGATAGGAACTAAACTACAAACCACCAAAGACCTAACCCGAGCTAAAGACCAAAACATCATCTATACCTCATTATTTAGTGATTGAGATATTATTTGAATTGACCAAAATAACATAGACATTGCTTATCCATAGCTTATTATTAGCTTTGGCAATGCATCCAATATAGGCTCCACTTCATCTATCTCACACCCTGAAAATATGTAAATAACAAATAGAAGATAATACTTAGATGCAAAAGAAAATGGTAGGCAACATAAAAATTGAAACTCTGTAGTGACAACACATTGGGAAGGCAAAAATACACTTACAATAATTGATAATAAACAACATCAAATTCTTTAGCAGAGAGACTGGAACAGCATAGTCCTTTTCTGGTTCTTCAGGCAATTGCTGGTGAATAGGGTCACCTGCAACACAATTTTTCATTAGCTTATAAAATCGTAAAGGGCACCCTTAAATCTCAAAGCCTCATATAATTAGGTCTCCCGATACTTAACTTCCATAACCAAAAAGTTAGAAATGAATTGTTGAATTAGTAGCAACCAAAGGGCCCGTGTAAATTTGTGATAGCATATATGCTAAAAAAATAATAATTGAGCACTACATTTGACGTGTAATTCCAAAGACTCTTTGACTCAAAAGGCATAACAAAATCTTCGTATAACAATTTGTGAAGGGGAGTTTCTATTTTTCTCCATCTATTAGTTACTCCATAGACGTACACTGATACACATCTCTATATTCTATAGCAATGTGTCTACAAATCCAGAGAGGCCTCCAAAATATACAACATCAAGAAAACCAATGCCTAGAAAAATAACAAATTAAGCATTATTATTACCAAAAACAAAATCTTAAGGCAAACCCATCTTGAAGGCAATACATAAAAACAAAAAAGAGCTGTGTAATGAACTCATATCAAGTACAACAAAAAAAAAATCAATGAAACTATGAATACAGTCGGAAACAATTGAAATTCAAAATAGAAATTCTCAAAACTTTCCAAAATCTTGACAACTTTCCTAATCAATTCCTATATTTGGGAAGTGATGTTGGTCTTCTCAGTGTATACAAAGGGACTTGCTTGCTACAAAAACTTAAAGTGTCTACTTACTACTGCAAGTTCTTTAATTTTGATTGGAAGAATCTGCAATACCAAACACGTTGGGACAATCCTGCAATAAAGTTGCATTACAATGCATGTGCAAAACTAATTTCAATTGGAGTGTGGTTCAACAAACACACAAAACAAAAATTAGTTTTGGAACAAACAAAAATTTCACCAATCTATAATATAAAACAAAACAAAAATTAGTTTTCAAAAACTAAAAAAATTACAATCGTGCTTGATGGTAGTTTCATTGGGTGAATCCGAGACCCCTTGCAATATTACTACAAAAACTTGCACACATTAGAAAGAAATCCTAGGAAAATAGGTAGGGATTGAAAGAGAAAAGAGAGTGAGAGCGTGCATGGGTGTGAAAAAACAGAGGGCATCCCTGCGTGCCGGGGGGGGGGGGGGGGTGGAAGGGGGTTAACAATGCCAAAAGAGACAAGGGAGGGGGAAAAATACCTGAGACCCAAGGAAGAGAGAGGGTGGCGCAGGTGTTATGGCTGATGGAGAGGATGAGGCTAAGGCTATGACAGTGGTGTTTCCGTGTTGTTTGACGATGGGAGAGAGAGAGAGAGAGAGAGAGAGAGAGAGAGAGAGAGAGAGATTAGGTTCCCCTTGCATTTAGTTTTTTAGGCAACACTTAGCTGAAATCACAAAATTCAAATAGAACCACAAAAATAGAAGATTATGTTCACTTTTTGCAAATATCTGAAAACCGACAAAATATAAACAAAAAAATAAAATCCAGAATATCAAGAAAGTGAATACCCCAATGTAGGCAATCTTGGATGTTCCATAGAAAATAGGTATGGGTTGGGTCCATGTTTGTGCAGGTGTTTGCACAAATATGTTTGTGTGTGTTTTGTTCGATGTGTACTTTGTGTGCGATGGGTGTATTGTGTGTGCGATGGGTGTGTGTGTGTGTGTTTTGTAGAGAGAAAGGGATGGCAGGGTGATAAGACACAAATGGGGGGGGGTGATTTTTTGGTTATTTATTACTCATCAGTACATCTTGAACTATAATTTAACACAAATGAATCAATAACAAAACATATTACAATTACCTCAGGCTTTGTGCACATACCAAACTCACCAGTGAGAATTATGTTGATTGACCATTTCTTTTGGTGCATAACAAAATATCAATAATCTTATGGTTGGACTTTATAAAAAAAAAAGACCACACCCAAACACATGACATGTATAAGAAAAAGTCTAAATACTTGGACCCAATATGTTAAAGAAGAATATAGGCAAAGTACCTTCGACTAAACTAAATAATTAAAACAAAGGCAAAGTTCAAATGTAAACATTCAAATGCTGGAATTTCAAATAAAAATTAAATTGCAGAAGAAATTATCAATCTAAACATGATTGCAGCCAATATTGAGAAACAACTCACTTGAGTTGTTCTTCAAAGTATTTAGTGTACCACTCAAGGGTTTTAGTCCATTAGTAACTACTTAGACATGTAAAGACTACATTGAGGAGTGTAAATTATAGTTGCAACTAATAAGAATGGCGGAAGCTTGAGCATTTCATACTACACCAAGAAAAGTTCAATGATGAAGAAGGACAGAAGCTCGAGATAAATCAATATAGTTGATCACATCACATAACGTCATTAACGTTGTTTTACCATATAAAAATGGGCCTAAAATGCATTTAACTTCAGGTAAAATCCTAATGCTAACAATTTAATCATATTGAACTTCCTTAAGGAATTAAATAAGTTTAATTTATAATTATACACAATTATAAGCAAAAAAAAGAGGTAAAATTATGCTTTATCTTGAAAAAACAAAAAGAAGGAAAAGTAATAAAAGACATATAAGGAACAAAAAAATTAAACGATTAAAAATAGTGGCACCTCTCCTAAGGAAGAACACCCTACTTATAAACCAGAGCTACATACGTCGCAAGTGGTGACAACTACACAAAACCTTCAACCTTAAAAAGCAAAATGAAGTCTAATTCAGCCACTCAAAAGATTAAGGAACAACAACAATATTATCTTACTAACCCCTCTGTCAATTCTCACCCCTAATCTTTCTTATCACATGTTTTAAAATGTGTACTTATTGACAATTATTTGATAAAAAATAGGACTTAATAGAGTATAAGTTTAAAGGTAGTACTTAAAACCAAATAAGTTCGATAAAAGATACTCATAGCCAATTATCCGTACCTTTTTTTTCCACACTGTTAGGGCTGCCCTACTAATAAGACATGAAAGAAAAAAAGAATGGCATTAATAAGAACATGTGGGGATATAATTGACTTTATAGTAATAATTAGTGATAAAATAAAAAATTAAAAAATGTTGATACTAATATTTATAAGTAGTATAGGTATAAATATAGATTCACATCATATAAAATAAGTCTAAAATTTATATTATTACTTTTATAAAGGTCAAAAAAGGGGAAATGAGAATGGAGGGACATGATATGGCACCACAGCTGTCCCATGGTAGCTTGAGCCAGCTGGACGATCCCCAAGTCACGAGTATGCTGTGAGAGTCAGCAAATAACAGTAGCTGCTTGGTGCGTGGAGTCACGACGACGCCTAGGATACTTTTTTCTTTTGGGTCAAAACGCCTAGGGTACTTCACACAGCTCAATACCCATTACCCACTGGCCAAATTGCTGACTCCCAGCTGGATTCTCCTTCACTGCTCTACAGGGATTTAATTTGTGTATCTAATATCTGACATATTTGATTAGTTGTAAATTTTAATATTAGGTGAAATTTATTTTTAATCAAATAGTTACATTAAATTAGATATAAGTAACATTTTTCATAACTTAAAAGTATTATAAACTAGACGGAATTTAAATGATTTGAGATTTTTATTCGAAAACCCAACTCAATAAATGAAGAACTCTGGTCAAGTGTATTAAATGAATAATGTTATTGAGAATTAATTCATTAATTAAAGTCCTTGAATTGATAGTAAACTCAATCAAATATTAAAACTTGACTTTAATCCATTTGTTATAAATAAAACTATAACATTAAGTCAACAAATTAGATCAAATTTTTAGGTCTCAATACCATTATTCATATTAAATACTTTATGATCGGGCCCAAACTTAGGTTGGATTAACCTACCAAATTACACTCTCAATGACTCTAGTGGAAGTAATGATTTTCTTTTATGAGTGTGCCACTAGAAAGACACCTTGGTTAATTGACAACCCATGCAAAGTCTAAATGCTGGAACTAAGCTGTATTGCCGGTCATTCTTAATGGACCTTCAATTTTTCAAATACGCGTTGGACTTGAGAGTATCGTTGGATGTGTCTTCCTCCCTCCTAATATGCTAATTAATGGCACAGAAACCGAATGCTCATCTCTCTCTCTCTCTCTCTCATTCATTTGCTAAGCAATGGTATGGCACAGAATCATTTCTCTTTCCTAGCAGGTTCGCCACTGCACGTATTGCTATACAAAATGCAAGGTCAGACTTTCGAGATCTATATAAATAGCCAACCTCTACACAACCATTTCACTCACCCAAATCCCCTCCCATCAGCTTCCATCCTCTCTTTCCCTTTCCCTTTCAAGGAAAACATTGTCTGTTCTGGTTCTGGTTCAAAAATGGCTTTTTTAGCTTCAACCCAATTCATTATACGACTCTTCTTTCTGATCTCACTCTTCCATGGATCGTTTGCATCAAGAAAACTCACTGAATTGGTCCAAGAACCGCAAACCCAGCTCTTGGAATACCACAATGGCCCTCTTCTTTTCGGAAAAACTTCCATTAACCTCATCTGGTACGGCAAATTCAAGCCATCCCAAAGAGCAATCATCTCCGATTTCATCACCTCACTCTCATCTTCATCATCTCAAAGCCAACCCTCCGTCGCCACGTGGTGGAAGACCACTGAGAAATACTACCACCTAGCCAATGCCAAGAGACCTTTATCTCTATATCTTGGTAAACAAATAATCGACGAAAGCTACTCGCTTGGAAAGTCACTTACACAGAAACAATTGGTACAGTTGGCTTCAAGGGGTGAACAAAGATATTCCATCAACGTTGTATTAACAGCCTCTGATGTAACCGTTGATGGGTTTTGTATGAGCAGGTGTGGGACCCATGGGTCCTCCAAAAGTGCCCTTGTGAAGGGTAAGAATTACAGGTTTGCATACATTTGGGTCGGCAACTCGGAGACTCAATGCCCTGGTTACTGTGCTTGGCCATTTCACCAACCCATTTACGGACCACAGACTCCACCCCTTGGTGCACCCAATAATGATTTGGGTTTGGATGCAATGGTTATAAATTTGGCTAGTCTTTTGGCTGGGACTGCCACGAACCCATTTGGAAACGGCTACTATCAGGGATCAGCGGGTGCACCACTGGAGGCAGCCTCAGCTTGTCCCGGAGTCTATGCTAACGGGGCCTACCCAGGGTACGCTGGGGACTTGTTGGTGGACCCTACAACTGGTGCTAGCTATAATGCACATGGTGCGAATGGGAGGAAATACTTGCTTCCAGCTTTATACGATCCTTCAACTTCTTCATGTTCCACTTTGGTTTAAACAAATTGAGGTTCAGTGTGGATAAAATAGGGGCATTAGTTGGATGTACACCAAGAAAATATATAGAAGAATTCATTTATTCGTTCATTTGTCTACCACTACATTGATTGAACAGTAAATTACTCTGGTTTGCTTCATTCCATGCTTATATCTTTTGGGTAGTATAGTTTCTCTATTTTAATTTCAAAGTTTTTTTTTATTAATTAGACTTCCTAGAAAAGCATTCCATACTCAATTCCTTCCAAATGTCAGGACTGACGGAATGACTGCCTTACTAGAAGAGCATCTCTTATTCCATTCCTTCCGAACGTAAATAATGGCGGGATAGAATTCCTTCCTTGTTAGAGCGAGTACCCCATACTAATCGGTCACTTCACTCACTTAAGGAATAGTTAACAAAGTCAAAGTATAAAACCCATTACTCTTAAATGGGTCGTTACCAGACACGATGAATGGTATATTATTGACTGAAGTTTCATGTAGAAGATCTAAACCCACCAAGCACTGTCGGTTCATCATAGGGAAAGTAGAATCCATACAGTAGGAGATGTGAAATTGGAAAAGATTTGCGTTTGATGTTCAAATTGATTATGCAAATCAAGAGGAGTAAAAGACTTTTGGCATTGAAACTAGAAATACTAATGTATTGTTTATTTTTAAATACTTTTCTTTAACTAGTTGGCCCGGGTGTTATATGTGAACCATTTAAAAATATATACACTACAAGAAAATTCACTTTTAGCCGCTAGATTTAGATTGCAGCTAAAATTGTTGTCACTGAATATATATGTTTAGTGACAAAAAAATATTATTGTCACTGAAGGTATGATGTTAAAATTATTTAGTGGCCATAGTTATTTGTCGCCACTAAAGATATATAATTAGTGGTGAAGAAGTACTATTGTCACTAAAGATATGATAGTGAATCTAATTAGTGACAATTTAAATGTTGCAACAAAAATATATTTCTAATTCATCACTAATTTCAAATATTTAGTGACAATAATTTAAATTTAGTCACTAATAATATAAAATATTAGTGATAACATTTTTTAATTGCAGCAAATATGCCTTGATTTTAGTCACAAATTTTTTTTTTTGCCACTGTGTAAATTTTAGAAAATAAGTTGTCACTGGTAAATGTAATATAAGCCCAAAAAAAAACTAAAATTCCTGCCTTCCATATAAACCCTTCTTTTTCATATTTTCCCCAAATATTTTTTTGTTCAAATTCTCTCTGAGCCTCACCTCTCTCTCTTGTTCTTGATCTCTGCGTTCGTGCGACGATGGATTCTACCAATCTGCCATGGACGACCAATCTGCCATTGATGACCTCTCTGCCATGGACAATCTCTCCCAATCAATCCGCTAGGGCAGATCTGCAGGTATTCATCAACTCTATCTCACGTACACACACACAACCATACACTCAATCGTACACACAATCACTCTGTCTTCACACACACACACTCAATCGGGATCTATATAGCCATAGATTGTGGCCTGTAAGTTGCTTTTGAGAGAAATTTGTAGCTTGCATCTTCATACTATGCCATGAATTTGGCGAGTGGTAGCTTCATATTTATATGAATTTGCATTGAAAAATTATTTAGCTTATCTTGTAATAGTTTAGGGTTTTTTCTTACTAGGAATTTTATGTGTGGTGAGTTAGTGGAAATTATTGTGGTGTTTGGTCAGTTGTTTCTTTTTCTTTTTTTGATTCTTTTCTTTCCTCATCTGATTGAACGATCGGGCCATTATTCAGGAACTTAATTACTTATTTGCTATTGAATCCATGCCGACTCTGCAAATAGCATGATTGAAAACTATGTATCTGAGTTAATGGCGAAGGCTTGATTATAGTCGGTTACCTTGAATCATCCTAATCTTCTTCTTGAAGCTCTGAAATCAGATAAAATCATATAGACAGCGATCGCCTGCACAGTATTTGGTCTGTGTGTGTGTGTGTGTGTTCGCAAGAGAGAGAGACAGAGAGAAAGAGTGTGAAGCTCAAAGTATATGCTGATCGACTGTCCCAACCATCTCGAACAGTTCTCTTCTTCTGCAAGTAAATCTCATTTTCCTTCCAATCCTGTTTTTTCAATTTTTCATTTGTTTACTGATTCTATTGCTTCTGCTGGTTTTCTTATTAATTTCGTTTGAATCTGCTTTAATATCCTAAATTTCTGGTGTATGCTATTTTTACCAGTATTGTTTAGTCTGTATATAGTACCTTAAATTGACATGTTTTTGGTATTTGTGAATGGTGCAGAGGCGTGGCCACAAGTATTTCTGAATGGTATCCACCAATGGGTGCAGGGCAACAACATCGGGAAATCTTTTTTTTTTTGATTGGAAACCTCGGTGTAATTGATCAGTAGACATATAATACTTACTGGTTCACTTATAGTCTTGGAAACCACTTCAACTGATGCACCCCTAACTCTCTCCCAATCTATGGAATCGTTGTTTTTATCCATAGGATTTCTTGTTCTACCCTTAGAATAAATTTTCCTTAAATTATCCCAGTTAATTGTATTTTCTTGCTTTTCCTCAAACTTGCTTTTTTTTTTTTTTTTTTGGAGGTAATTTCAGATTTGGATATCATTTTATTTTGAGTAGGGTGATTATTGCTCGAAAGTGGGGTTTTTCTAGTCATGACTTCTGTGTGTAAGCTGCAATCGGTGGACAATTGGAACTTGCTTAATGTTGCATATGGGTCAACTGTTGTTGGTTCTTGAGCTCTTGGTGTGGTCTTTTGCTGAATTATAGTTTCACTTCCAGGGAGCTCTGCATGTCCATGATGTTTGCTTATCTCCCCTCTTTCTTTTTTTTGATTAAATCCGAACTCTCCCACCAAGTCTATACAATCCAAATCTAGATTAGAAGGGGCATATGGAATTTTAGGACAGAACTCATGGCAACTAGACAAAAAGACTGATGGATGTGTACCATCAAGGTTAGTTATATTTGAGATTGGCATTCCTACCCCAGTGGAAGTCTCTTCTCTGTTCTGAACAAAATCATTCTCAGTTTACATTCTGTGGAGAAAAAGAGATGTTATATACTTACTTAGAAGACCCAGTTTACTTGAAAGATGGTCAGACACATGCTTGGGGGTCTAGTGTTTTTGCTTCTTGTTATCTTGATTTCATTTTTGTAACTCAAGTATTTTAACGACGGGTAAATTTTTGTAAGGTACAAACTAATGGAAGCTCTGAAAACAGCTTTGGAAAGCTCGTCTCCGAAGACTAAAGATGAAAGATCCAATGATCTGTCAAAAAAGGATATATGTAGCCGAGACTTGAGACCTTATGATGAATTGTTATGCATTCTTATTCTTTAATATTCAGGCATTGTATATGTACAATTTAATGATATTAATATTATAATATTATTTTCACGTGATGTTCATGCTATTATTATTATGTACCTTGAATTTGCTACAAGAATAAGATTTTGATATTTTCGACTAAATAAATATTGACATTGTTATTGTGATACAATCGTAAATTTCAGCCAATCTCAAAGCCAGTTGAACACCCATCTGAGCTCCCTAAGTGGAACTATGATGG
The DNA here is from genome assembly GCA_951799425.1 of Ilex aquifolium. Classification (NCBI taxonomy): domain Eukaryota; kingdom Viridiplantae; phylum Streptophyta; class Magnoliopsida; order Aquifoliales; family Aquifoliaceae; genus Ilex; species Ilex aquifolium. Next base: position 19,264,790 of record OX637407.1, on the reverse strand, counting down.
ATCAAGTACTGGACAAGCGCTTGGAGAAGATAGCGAAGTGATTCTATAGTAAAATCTCTTTCTTTTGTTTATTTTCAGTTTTTTTTTTCTTCTTTTTCTTTCACATCATAATCTTGATTGAATTTTTTTTCAGCCCTCAAGCAATTTTCAAGGATCCTTTTCGCGGTGGTAACAATATATTGGTGAGTGTAATGTAATTTAACTAACTGGCGATTCCTGATGTTGTAGTTCAATTTGTATTGTAGTTTTCAATTTATATGTTTATATTGTGATCAAAATATGATACTATATTGTTGTAAAAGACTAACTCAGTTTCTATTAAATGCCATTTAAAAAGGTAATTTGTGATACATACACACCAGCAGGTGAGCCCATCCCCACGAATAAGCGCCACAGGGCTCCACAGATTTTCAGTGAGCCAAAGGTTGTAGCTGAAGTGCCATGGTAAGTTTTTTTTCTTATTGACTCTTGCCCTATAACTTTATGCCCATACAACTTCTTTGATACCTCGATCTCTATGAGAAAACGTAGTACTTCACAGAATGAAGAAGAGTCCCAATTTTTGTTGTCTAGGCCAATTCGACCAGAGAAATAGTTTCCCATGTTTCTTTTCTTAATTTTTTTTTTTTTACTGGAACTGCTAATATCTTCTGTAATCCATTCAAACTAGGTAAGGCATAGAGCAAGAATACACCTTGCTTCAAACAAATGTGAAATGGCCTTTAGGTTGGCCTGTTGGAGGTTATCCAAGCCCTCAGGTATAGATGTTCTTCCCCTTCAATAGTAATTCTGTTGATAAATGATGAAGCAATGAAGCTGCCAGTACAAAACATTTAATTTTCTTTAAATTTCAGGGTCCTTATTATTGTGCTGCCGGGGCAGACCAATCTTTTGGCCGTGACATATCTGTGGTTCCTTTCAGAAATAAACCCCATGACACAAGTGACAACAATCGTCGATGGAAGATTTAAGCTATTTGAGAGGTAATTAAAGATTTAAGGGGTTAGTAGCTATCAATTAGATGTGTTATGTATGTAATGTTCTTCTTTGCTTCTTTTTTTTTTGGTTGATTTGAACTTAGCCATTTGACATTCATTATCATGGGCTTCTGAATCAGTGTTTTGATTAAAATATAATGTGTTTCTTGATCTTCTTGTTGCAGTGTCCTCACTGGAGATCAACCTTGAGCACCATTATTTCTTATAGTACTGCCTGACATGATTCAAGTATTTTTTTTTTTAAGTGATTAGTTATTCAACATTTGTTTGCTTTCATCTTTAAATACATGTAGATGGGAAGGCCAAAATTAATGGCTGACAATTCTAATCCTCATGGCTCGGCATTTAAAGTATGTTATACTCTTTTTGCTTCTTGTTATCTTGATTTCATTTTTGTAACTCAAATATTTTAACGAGTAAATTTTTGTAAGGTACAAACTAATGGAAGCTTTGAAAACAGCTTTGGAAAGCTCATCTCCGAAGACTAAAGACGAAAGATCCAATAATCTGTCAAAAAAAGATATATGTAGTTGAGACTTGAGACCTTATGATGAATTGTTATGCATTCTTATTTTTTAATATTGAGGCGTTGTACACGTACAATTTAATGATATTAATATCATAATATTATTTTCACGTGATTTGATTTGAAAATTGTATATTTGAAATTGAGTGTTTATCGATTTCTTGAACTATAACAGGTATGTGAAATTGGGAAACATTCAAAAACAAATTCTTTCAAATATTCAATAGGTTTTTTTTTTTGTTCATTTTAATGTTTTAGCCGCGACAATAAGTTGTCACTAAAAGCATGTTCTAAATTTTAGTGGTGATTTTAATTGCGGGTAAAATGTATATTTTTAGCCGCGATCGATTGTTGTCACTAAAAGTCAAGTTTTAGTCGGACTTTTAGTGGCGACAAGGTGCATTTTAGTGGCAAAATTACGGCAACTTACTACAATAATTATTGCGGCTAAATGTTTCACATTTAGTGACATTTTTCATGTTGCGGTTAAAAAATTTATTTTTAGTGGCAACAAATTAAATGTTGTAGCTAAATGATTTAGCCACGGACATATAGCCGCGGCCTAGTGGCAATAAAAAAGTTGTCACTAAAATATATAGTGACAATTTTTATACATTTAGCCACAATAATTTTAGCGGCTAAAAGGCAATTTTTTTGTAGTGATAGTTGTAATAATTTTAAGTGAAAATTGGGGTTGAGCCCTCCTTAAGAGACTTATAATGAATTTAGTCCGTCAAGGAAATTTATTTGGCGATAAGTCTGTTTTTAATCTTACTAATAAGTAGTTAAGTCCATTATTTATTTGAAACTCCAAAATACTCTTCCTTGAAAGTAACTTTAAATTAATTTCCTAACTTGAGAATTATTATTTCTTACTTTACTATCAATGAAGATATGCCAATAAATATTTGTACATAAATTTAAAATTCAAATTCAAAGAACAACTGATACTCTCTCTCTCTATATATATACTAGAAATTACCCGTACCTGGAAGCACTATGTAATAAATAAAATACGCAATGTTTCAACAGCTTGAAAAATAAATAGGAACCTACTGAACAAAGTTAAAAGAGCAAAAAAAAAATTAAAATTGATAATATTGTAGTTTCATTAAATGTCAATAGGTTAAGAATGAAACAAAGTTGATCACCATTGTCAATGTGACATGGAACCTAAACTAAAAAATATTATCTAGCTAATAACCATTACCACAACGCCACATAGGAAAAAACCCAACTGATCGCAAAAAATAAAATCCAGTTGATCATCACCGTTGATAAAAAAAAAAAAATGGCATTACAAATTATCTTTCACTCAATTTATGCAATCAAACATTTTTCACGTTAACAACAAAACTAATATTAAACAACACCACAAAATTAGGAGATTATATCCCATGTAATGATAGAAGTGCAAGCACTAATCACTGAAACACAATATATAGATAGCAAAATAAATACCTATTCTTGTATCTTTTCACCTTGAAATCTTCATTCCTCAACACCATGTTTGCAATGTACTAACTATCTATATCTATACTACTTTAAAAAGTCAGCATATGTGAAAAACATTTTATTTCCAATTTTATCCTCTAACAACACAACTATTCCATCTACATCATTTTATTTCAATTGGTAACTGCTATTTTAATTATGAATAAATTTTGATGACTGTTGGGTTGCTATTTTAATCAGCCTATCAGTTGTTCTTCAAAAATTTTAATTTCTTATTTTACTCATATTTATTTTTTTAAATTCAATCAAATCATTATTATTTAACATTTTATCTTCTATAAACATACTACATGTGTTTATTAGAAAAAGGCGTTTGCAACCTATTGTCTCCCAATCATCTATCTCTCATTTCTCTCAGCAACCAAAGCAGCCACCAACACCATCATCGTCACACCGCTTCGATTGGCTTCCATTGTCCAAAACATCTTGCTTAGAAGATGTGATTGTTCAAGCACCAACTCATTGTTGTCGAAGATGATTTTAATCCAAAATCCCTCCGAGTGAGCCTTTGAACCTCTTCCCCTTAGTTACATGATATTAATTTTTTTTTTTTTTGTGGCTGTTTTACATCTCTGGGGTCTGAATTTGACAAATATTATTTGCAATTCCAGTCATATCGAAGGGATAGCAACCGCGCTGCAGCTGATCAAAACTCGAGAGCACGGTAAGAAGAAGACCGAAAATAAATAATAAAATCATCTCAATAGCATTTTTTAGGTTCGTGTTTCTCGTTGGATCTGTGTTGTTTGTTTAATTTTTTATTTGTCTTGTGGTTCCATTTTGTTTTTCCTGTTTTGGCGTTTTGTTCCTCCACGGGTCTTCTCGGAATAATGTGTGGTGATCTTTCTTTTAATTGGGCATTGAATTGATTGTTTGGATAATCAATTTGATTGTTGGGATAACCTTTTTTTCCTTCTCTTTTTCTGTGTTTTATGTTTACCCTTTTCCAACGATGCAAGAAGCTTTTGATATGGTGAGGAAAATAGTAATCGGATTTTTTCAATTGGAAAATCTATGAATAACTATGTTGCTATAAAATTCATTTCAGGTATTTGGAGGATTCAGTGATCTTTTCGTATTGATACAAGCAAATTACTTAGCTTGCCTTTTCTTGACGTTACCATAAATCCATAGCTGCTATTGTCACTTTACATCCGATTATGTTTGTGTACTTAAGTACGGGCACTTGTTTTTAACACTGCATTTATAAGTTTTGTTATCAAAAGGTGTTTGATAAGCTATAGGATAAACGCTTCTGGTGCTTTAGTTGCCTAGGAAAAGTACAGCCACCTGCGCACTTGCTCGACTCACTTTTTTCTTTACACAGTAAAAGCAAAAGCAAAGTCCCGCCAACCTTAGCCTCTTCGATACTCAAGGTAAGCTATTGAAGCTTTAAAATCATTGTATTATGACGTTTGATTCAATTTTTAGTTGATTCTCTTAAATTGTCCCAAATAATTTTTAGATCAGTCATGTGGGTTCTGTTTTTCTATGAATGTTTTTGTATGTGGAATGTATTGTGCATGATATTTTTATAAAATCTTGAATTAATATATGACATTTGATTTGAGTAAATTGATGTGGTTCCGATCTAGGTAGCGGTGATTTTCTCAAGTTCTTGACAAAGGATTTCATATTTTTGGAGCTTTAGTTGCTAGCTTTGAGTCAATTCCTTCATCATTGCCATTAGTTTTAAGTTACTTTTTGGATGTAGAGGAAATGTGTAGTAAGTACACTTGTGATTTTAGTATTTTTCTAGCTCAGATAAATTTACTGGTTTTGCAAGGGTATAATCCTACCAATCATTATGAGCATGTGAAAATGCCAAAATTATATGTTATCAATGAAATTCTTAGGTTGCGAATGTTGTTTCGAAGGGTGTTATCCCAAGCCTCGAAAAATATTGAAGTAAAAGGTATAGTTAAAAGTGCAATAGTCCAATGTCTTTATTCCTGATTTTATGTATAAATTCTGTCCAAATACAACACCTACATCTGGTAATGTAGTCCAACTGCATTCATTCAATGACATCGAAGGTGAATAATTAGATTTTTCTGATTTCCCGCCTTTTTTCTTCTTCCACATTTTTCCTTCGATTGTTTTCTTTGGTGGGAGTTTTTTTTATCGGTGAGTTTTTTGGGAGTCATTAATTCATATAGACATTATTCAAACATTCTCACATGATTTTCCATTATTTAGTGGTATTCGGTCACCCACGTTTGATAGCAACTTACAATTCCTTCGTGAGAAAGGAGGACAAACAATTCTGATTTATTTGTGTTGGTCACAAAATATAGGCAAATGTATTTTTTATTGTCTTACTTGTACAAGAACCACAAACAAATGTGCCGATGCAACTATTCATGTTATGACTAATCATTTCTTTGAATTTGACTATTCAATATGTGGATAACAATCAAAGGGGAGACGTTAACCGAATACAACTTATAGGTATTGTAAAGTGCATGCACTTTGAAGTTTCAGAGAATCGGGATTGAAAATTTCTGAATTTGATAGTTTATCGGATAAACCTTTAAATGCAGTGGTGAGTTTATCCTCCCTATTCATGCTAGGTAGAACTATATGGGTTGTATAACTACAATATGAAATGATATAATCCAAAAGGGCTACTAAGTTGTTAAGTAAAATGTATTCTGAGCGTGCCATAAAACTAATGGCGTGCAATAAAAGAAGTATTTGACAATTTGTGGTCATAGCTGCTAGGTTAGTCCTTCCTTTCTCTTGGACTCCGAACAAGTAGCTTTTTTTTTTCTTCATTCAGATTACGTATCTTACTTATAATATAATGGACAAAGTTCATTTGATAATAATGAATGCTTCCTTTTAAGGAAGACATCGTCATTCTCAAGTCTTGAGCAAGATTTAGGGTGTCTTACATTCTTTTTGATATGTTAACAACAATGGATCATTTTTTGCTGTTGTTTAAGGAGTTAAAATCAAATGCAAGGGTTGTTCAATTTAGAGACAGCCTTCATTTGCATGTTTTGGGGCTTGGATCGTATGCTTTTCTAGCCCTGCAAGAATCACATAATCATAATGTGAGTCATTCAAAATAAATTTTCATCTTGGAAAGCAAGAAAATTGTTAAAAAACCTTGAGAATTAAATGTTGTTTTTATAATTACTTCCAAGAGTTTTTGCAATTTTACCTTGGGGTTGTTTGTTTCTAAACCTAAATATCTTGGATGACTTTGTAATATAGCGTTTTCAAATTTTTTTTTTCACGTGTATTGTACGGGAGAAGATCGATTGTATTAAGAACCAAAGGGACAAAAAGAATTGAATAAAAAGATAATTCTCTCTTTTAATAATATTGAAAAATTAGGATGTAGTTGTGCTCATTATATTTTTTGGTTACAGTGAATAGTGTGTGGAATGTCAAAAGCGAGATTTTATATAATAATTTATGCCTAAAACTTTTCTAATACCAAAATCAAGTAGTAAACAAATTTACCAAGCGAAACATGTCATAGGGTTGGATTGGATTATATTAAAGAGCATGTTGGTAAACTTACAGTATGAATTGATTAATAATTAAAGTAGGTTGGTATGTAGGGCTCACACTTGCCAAAAGTAATAGTCAAATGTAGGATTAGATAGACAAGAAAATGTTTTCCCACCTTGTGGCTGGTTACCAATGGATTGGATTGGGTTTAAAATTCCAATCCTATCCAATCCCAATTTACTAGACAAACACCCCCTAAATGGTTATACACGTTATGAATAGTTCACCATTTCTTGGATTTAATACTCAATTACAAAAAACAACTATCCATGCAAATGAATAATTGCCTTCAAAAAATTGTGGATTTAATCAGCTGATGCCATGCAAAAAGCCAAAGAGATTTATTGCTTCGTATTTGTAAATTAGACTTACTATCTAATTATCAATTCAATGCAAGGATTGTTCAATTTAAATACCGACTTCACCCAGATGTTCTTGAGACTTGGAATAAATGTTTTTGTAGCCTATCGTGTGAGAATCTTACAATCAAAAAGTGAGAAATTTGAAATAAATTCCCAACAAGAAATGTGAAAAAAATAGAAAAAATATGAGAAATTGATTTTTTGTCAGTTTTATAACAATCATTTGAAAGAGTTCTTGATACTCTTTGAATACTCAAATACTATACAACTATCTACTATGTGTATGAACTCTTGCCTTTAAAAAAATTGTTGATAACTGCGAATATGATTAGCAAACATCTTTATAAATCTAATGCTATAATCTTGCTACTATTCATTTTGATCAGTGTAGCATACCCTTTCCTTTATGTTCTTTTATGACAAATATATCTGATAGGTGATAAAGATTTCTGGGTACTATCACCATTCACTTACAATACCGGCATTGCTAGCACAACAAAGTTCAAATGACATAGAAATTTCATTTCTCTATGAATGTCCCAAACTTCTGACTAAACAAACATGTGATTATTTTTACAATAATTGCATACAGTAATTTATAATCAAAATAATTCACGTGCAATGCACGTGTGCATCAACTAGTATAAATAAAAGCAAACAAAAAAATTTCAAACACAGCCCATATAAGCAATAATATTATTTCTCCTAGTAAAACCAAAATACCAAAAAATGGATTACATGAACCCAGAAAAGTCTCATACATCCAATTTGGCCAAGCACACCACTTGTGCATGTACTGGAGGAGGGAACGTCCGATTAGTGATAACAACCCCATCTGCCACTTTTAAATTCCTTGAATTCATCATGATGAGCCAAATCACTTAACCCTATAATTTTAACCGAAACCCACCTTCACTAAAGACAACTTAAAATGCCAAATTTTCAACATGGTGAGACTTTAAGAGAGGAACCATCTTGAAAAACATTACAATTCTATGCTAGGCCTATGTTCCAAGTCTGTTATGTTAATTGTTGCAAGCTTACATGAGTACTTAGTTGCAAATCATTTTTTTTCAAACTGACAAACACACCCACAAATCGACAACTCAAACCACAGACATCCACATCAAAAATATTCCAATATACCCATCAATCAAAAACACAAAACACAAATATCCACATCAAAAAGAATTCAAATATTGCAATGACAATTTATCAAACAGTTGGTATGTAGGGGCTGCAAGGAAAAGGAAGGGGCACTATGGGGGTGGGATTACGATGGTGAAGGAGGGAGAGGAGAAAGAAAGAGAGAATTACCTTTGACAATGGTTTGGTCGCCTGAGCAAAGAGAAAAGAGAAGAAGCGGCTGATCTCCAGAGCAGAGAAAATAAACTAATCAGAAAAATGAAAGGGGTGTGTTTGATAGAGGGGAAGAGAGTGAAAGAAAGGTACCTGAAAGAAGAGGTGGCTTTCATTGGCGATGGTTGTGCAACGGCGCGGAGAGATATGATAGAATGGGCGACTGCTGGCTGTTGACGGAGTTAACGGCTGGGGATTGGGCAGCGGCGCAGATAAGGAAAAGAGTAGAGAATAGAAAAAACCGAGGGTGAGGGTAAACTAATTAAAAACAATTGAAATAAGATAAAAAAAAATGAATGTAACATAAACAATTCATTTGCAAGAGACAATATTAATAATTTCTAACAAAACACACCAATTATAATAACCATTAAATTTAACAAAAAAATTTGAATTGAACAAAAAATAAAACTGAAGATTATACCTGTAAGAGGACCTCTCACCTGTTATAGAAAAAGAATAGCACCAAACAAATAAAGCGTGTTGTATGTCCTGTGTGCGTGTGTTGCAAAAAACAGAAAGAAAAGAAGAAAGAGAGAGCCAAAAAGAGGAAGACCAACCTTAAAGTTTTTGTCAAAGTTGTTGATGGCCGGAATATGTAGGTTGCAAGAGTGGGACGCCGGAGAGAAGAGTGTCGCTTAGAGAGAATAGGTAAGGGGAGAGGGTAGTCGTTTACATAACATGGAGGGAGAGAGAGGAAGATTTGGGGGTAAGATATTAGGGCATGAATTGGGGGATTGCGTCTGATATGGATAGACATCGCCTATAGAGGAGACAGAGAGACGCGTGAGTCAGAAAATGTTGTTGGGCGAGAAAACAAAATTCAGTACTCACTGTAGACCGTTAGATCAAAATTTTTGAGATGATCTGAACCTTCTTTTATGTTGAGATTACATTGTCCATTGGATGTGTTTATGTTTTGTCTCTAAACGATTTGGACCTCTCTTTGTCTCCAAAATTCAAATTCAGTTATACTTTATTTTTGTGAGCATGTTACTGTTTTTGTTGAGTATGTTATTACTATTTATTTTTCAATTATTAATACTCAATGTTATTATTTTTTTTGTTTTTGAATATTATTATTATTATTTTTTGTGTTTAAATGTTATTACTTTTTTGTGTTTAAATTGTACTATTTTTTGTGTTTTAATGGTATTATTTTTTGTGTTTAAATGTTATTATTTTTTTTTATGTTACTATATGTATGTATATATGTATGTGTGTATATATGGGAGAGACACATAAATAATCATATTCTATATATGGATAGAGTAATGCTATTTGGACATAAAAATTTGACATAATTTGTTGACTTAATAATGTGGCTTCATGGGAACCTTTGGATTAACACCAAGTTCTAATATTTGAAAGGACCCACAATCAATCCAAATGTCATAGTAAATTAGGTCAACAAATTAGATCAGTCAATTAAGTTCCAATAGCATTGCTCATATGGATATAAATAGATATAAGAAAGAGAATTTAAATGTTACTATTTTTTTTAATACTACTATATGTATGTATATTAACATTAAAATTCTCTCATATGTAATTTGTTTAACATTAAAATTCTCTCTATCATATCTATATAATAAAGTAGCTTACAATTCAAATCTCAAAAGATAAACAAAATGACTTTTGCTATTCGCAGTTGAGATCGCTTTAAATTTTACTTTAAAATTAATCTAACGGCTAATATTAACACCTTAAATTTAATAGGAAAAATAGGCCCTAAGGGTGTGTTTTGGAGTGATTTTTTAAAAGTACTTCTACAAATTATTTCTCATAAGTACTTTAAAAAAAATAATAATGTTTGAAACCGTCCCACCACTACCTCTACCACCACCACCCACACCACCCCCCCACCACCACTGCCCCCACCACCACCACCACTGCCCCCACCGCCACCGCCACCGCCACCGCCACCGCCACCGCCGTCACCATCACCACCACCACCAACGCCGCCACCATCGTCACCATCACCGCCGCCACCACTACCGCCACCACCACCACCGTCGCCACCACTGCCGCCGCCACCACCACCACCGTCGCCGTCGCCGCCGCCATCACGGTCTTTGCCATTCACCACAACCATCACCGTCTCCTACCATCACCACTGTCGCCCACCACCTCTCACCCCCACTACGAACCGATACTTAAATTCTTTTATCTCTTCTTTATGTTTGTGATTTGATTTTGAATATGAATATAAATATGTTTATTGTTTACCATTTTTTATTACGCTGTGCCTTCAGACACATACAATAACTAGTATATATATATGAGAGAGACAAAATTTTAATATTAGTTAAACTCCTAAAATTTAAGAGTTGTTAGTTTTTAAATTTATTTTAATTAAACATAACTATTAAAGGTATTTTGGATAATAGAGATAAAAATTGACTTAATATTAAATAAGTTTCTTTGATAGACTTATCACCAAATAAATTTATAAAGGGAGACCGAATTCTAAATTTCCCTAATTTTAAAAGGAACATTAGGGCCATCATAATCTTTTATTTCTTTAAACATAAAATTGAAACAAAAGCATTCCAAGGGTCAACTCAAAAATATTACACTGGACAATTAAGTTTATGAAAGCCATCAAGAGGAAAGGTAGTAGGATCAAAGACAAAAAATTTACTAATGCAACCCATAAAAATTCAAAGCCCAGTTCAAGAATTAGTATCACCTTACCAATGCATACATGAATACATACATGGGCTAATCTCAACTTGTATTCTGAAAAATCATTCAAATCTCAATTTATACCCCTAAAATTTAAAAATATTAATTTATACCCTGAAATATATAAATTCGTATCAATGTATACCTGTGGCAAACTCTGTCCATTTTTCAGAAAGTTTGGGTTAATTATAAATTTTACCCTCAAAGTTTAAATATTTTATATTTATGATCCAAAAAGAATTTCATCCATTAATACTCGTTATATGACTTTCAATTGTATTGTATCATAAGATCTTCGTATGGTGTTCGACTCAGTAAAAAATATATTTCATTATTTAAAAAATATATATAAAATACCTATTTTTTTCTATAATACTCGTTAAATAACTATTTTCTGTCTAATGTTAGACACAATCTTTTGATTGTCCGATCAAATTAAAGTTAGATATGATTAACACAACTGTAGATAAAAAATAGTTATTTAACAAGTATTATAGACAAAAAATTGATATTTTTTAATTTAAAAAAAATAATAAATAGCTTTATATGAATTGTCGTAAATGTGAAATATAAGACAACGCAATTGACCCAACACGAAATATTTTTTGTACATTTTTTTATTGACTCGAACACGATACGAAAATGTTATGATACGATACAATTAAGAACTATTTAACGAGTATTAATGGATGAAAATTCTTTTTGAATCATAAATGTAAAATATTTAAATTTTGAAGGGTGCAATTTATAATTAACCCAAACTTTTGTAATCGCAAAATAGATGGCAGGTAGTCTTAGGTGCATATTGATACGTATTTATATCTTTTAGGGTATAAATTAATTTTTAAAACTTTGATGGTGCAAATTAATATTCAAATAATCTTTCGGAATGCAAGTTGAGATTAACCCTATATACATACACATCAAAAATTGCTTATTCAAAATTTTCACTTATAAAGTAATTAAATATTTTTAAATAACAAATTCAAAGCTAGCGAAACAAACACAAATCTAAATATAATTATGCTAACTCTCGTTGCCAAAAAGCTCGAATGATCGCATGAAGAATTAAAAAAAATAATAATAACTAAGATCATCTCCAATAGAGATGCCAAATTTAAATTTGAAAGCTTATGTGATAATTTGATAAATAACATTTGACATCTTTACTTTGCACTTCAATCGATATGTCAAAATAATTTATTTTATCCAATCTTTATCTTTAAATCTCTTTCCTTATATTAATTTAATATATACATTTAAAACAAATTTTGGGATCAATTATAATAAATATTATTAAAAATAATATATTTTAAAATATTATAAATTTTATATGAAAAATAATATATATTTTATTGAAAATAAAATTCTCATTAAACTTAACTAATACAAATTTAAACAACAAAAAATACAATTCCAAAACATAAATTGTAACCAAATTATATGTTACTACATAAAATAAATTGCATTAAATACTCGACAACTCCATAAAATATTGCATTAAAAAGATTTAACATATCTTTTGAGCTATGTCAAATTTGTTTTTGCCCAGTCAATAATTGACACACCGATTGAAAAAAGCCTTACATGTCAAAAAGAGTCGTTAGAGTCTCCACCTGGTATTTGGCATAGCGGTTGGAGATGTTCTAAGACTCAGATCCACTTTATTATCTGTCTATTCTCTTCTTCACTCACTAAAAATAAAACGTAATCCAATGACCATCGGACAACCACTCTCTAGCCAACCCCCCACCACCATTGTCTCTTCTTACTCACTATTTTTTTTTCTTTTTGCTCGGAAAATTGAACCTCCAACACTCCCAAATAACACCGTCACCATGACCACCACCGTCCCTAGAACCACTCGCTAATGGAAAACTCCTCCCGTCCACCACCACCATTTTTTTTGTCATCGTTCAAGCTTATTCGAGTCACAAATACCAATCTTAAGTCAAAACATAATTGTTAGGAAATGTGCATATATAGAAATATTTAGGAGAACAAAGTGATGGTCTAATTATGGTCGGTGTGTGACAGTGCACATTGAGTTTACAGTTTAGTTTTATTACCACTGGAACTACACTTGATGTTGTAGGTTGATTTTCATAACAAATGATTAAGTAAATCCAAAGAGGTTGAGATATTGACGTGATTGGTACATCAATGAAAAAATAATAATGGAATTTGCAACCATTAAAAATAGACACTTTGTTGAAGTGTTAACAAAAAAAAGCCGATAAATGGAAAGACAATGGAAAACCTAACTGCAATTATCCTGCTAATAGCGTGGAAAAACTAACGAGAAACCCATTTACTTTCCATATTGTGACATTAGGGTTATCATTGTTTATGATTGGAGGTGATAGGTTTGGATCAAATTACATAAGAGGATAGGATATAAATGGCTATATAAAATTTAATAAGGATAAAATAAGAAAACAAAAAATTTTCATTCTAAGTCAATTTAATAACAAGTATTAAAAAAATAATTATTTCAAAAAAATGCTTAATTATTATCAATTATATAAAGTACAAATTTAATAAATAAAAAAAAAACAAGGTTTAGCCTTCCTTCTGATGATTAAATAATTAAAACATCTTCCAATTATCCTTGAATGGTGAGGATCTGTTCACATCAGTAAAATCGATTAATTTTAAATTCTTTAAAATTAAACTTTGTCATTTCTATTTAAGATTTGTCATTTCAAAATGGGATTTGTCATGTGGGGGCACATGAGTAATTCAAATTTCTGTAAGTATCTCAAGAAATTTATGAGCACTCTTAAGTCTTACCCATATCTTATCATTTTTTTTTTTTTTTTGAAATTATTCGCTCTTAACATGATCGAATTATCCAATTATAGTCTGGCGAATTGCTTTAATGGCTCGATATGAAAGACCGTCAGCCCTACAACTTTGGGTGCCATCTTTCAATTGTTTTATAAATAGAGATGATTTAAACCCGAAAAAAGGGTCAAACGGTGCCTAAATTCTTCGGCTACAATGGTGACGAAGAGGCTAAGACTTTTAGAATACCACTCGTGCAATGAGTATAATAATGTATATAATTTCATTTATTGGTGTAACCATGTCTCCAATTATCGAAACAAGGGTGGAAGAAAAAGGTTAACTTCAATGCTACCCAATATTGACTTAACTAGGTTAGGCTTATATTCACTCTTCCCGCAACAATCTAAATTTTAATATTTATTAACTCACTGATCATGTTTGGAAATACTCAAAACAACGCAATCACACTCAATTATATATGAAACACCCATCAGACACTCACTGGCGGCCTGTTTGCCTCGTGGGTTTGGGTGGAATTCATAAAATGAATTTTTTCAAAATAGTTTAATAGACCACCTTATATCTTGTTTGATTAAAGATTTTAGACCCGAAATTTAAATCATGTTCCATAACAGGTTCGTAAGTAAAACTAATGTATATGGATTCCAACAAACTCATGAGAGTGTTGGGTTTAATCAATTCCATAGCAAATATTTGGATAAATCTCATTTTGCCCCTAAAAGATTTAAAAAATAATAATAATTTGTTCCTCGAATGATTAATTTTTTCAAATTGTCCCCTCATAGAAATAAAAACATTGAAATATAGTCCACCATCTTATTTTCGTTTAATCGTCCGTCTGTTTTGTAATTCCGGATTCAAATTATGAAATCAATCAAACTAAAATAAGAATAGAGTTAATTACGTCACATTTCTCACGGATCTAGATAGATCGAGGAGTTTTATACATTACCTTAGTCCTTCCCGTGTATAATGGTCCATTAATTTAGCTGACTATATACTTCTTGCTGCTAAACCAAAAAATTAAGTTATAGATCTCAATGTTTCTGTAAAGTGGACAAAAAAAACTAAACAAATACCAGGATGTGTTTGTGCAGAGTTTAGGTAAGTGACAGGGTGTTAATCAACAGTCATCAGCACAGATTATCAGACCCCAGCATAGTCTACAGTATCCAAAAAAATTAATTTCATACCATATCACCTAGAGTTTTAATTCTTAACTCGTCCTGCAAGTCTAACACGATATCGACGTTAAAATTAGCGGGTAGAAATACTTTTCTGAATAATTTGAATGGTAAAAGAGTTGACCCACAAGATGTGTTAATTAAATGTATCGATGCAAATTCGACTATAAACAACAAGTTTTAATCACAATTCAGATTGGACACAATATAACCCATTACCAACTTTAAATGTTGCTGGTGAAATTTATATTATCGTGGTACATATAAGGTTTAAATCTTTTTGTATCTGGACGATGGTGCAATGGAGAAATAAATAAATAAATAAAAATAGAATTTTGTATTACGAGAATTCCCAACAATAATTTTTGCAAAATTGATGTCACGTTGATATTTTTGAATACCATTACATTAATTGTGATTTGTTTTGGGATGAAAGTAGATCACTGGACAATGACGTTTTGTATAGAATTTTTTGTGCAAAATTTTCATTTATATAACTGAAGAATAGCATGAAAATCATCTCCAGTCACAAATAGAAGCACATTAATTAGTAAGTTTCTTATAGTCTGTATAGCTACAAAGTTGGAGTCCATAATAATAATAATAATCACTATAATAAAAGGAAAAATGTCCTTTTTCTATTTTGCAAGAATTTCAGGTTATTGATAAGTTCTCATCGACTCACCTAAAGGGTGATGTTTAGACTTATGCTTATTAATAGGTCTATTAAGGGATCAGATTTGGATCGAATTCTGACTGATCCAAATCCGAACTCAAAAGTTCGATCTAAGAATCAGACGGATTTTATTTTCACGGTTAATATCTAAATCCGTTAAAAATCAAAAATTTGATTCGAAATTCAATCCGATTCGATTCGAATAATTTAATTAACTAAATTTTAACAAATTATACTTAAATTTTGATTAATTTTTTAAATAATTACTTAATTTCTTAAATATTTATATAAAAATATAAAAATAATTTAGATCAAATTGAATATAGATGTATTCTCATGAAATATAAGATATCGGAATCGAATTCAAATTTAAATTATCGATAAAAAATATTAATCAATCTCCAACTAATCGACTTCAACGAATCCGATCCATTGATAGACCGTCTTATTAGTATGCTTGGTTCTTGCTAGTTGTAATTACTAACGTTGGGTAAAATATGTTCAAATTTTATATTATTATTTTTACAAAATAAAAATTTTTAAAAAAAAAAAAAAGGAAAAAGAGAATGGAGGGAGATGATATGGCACCACAGTTGTCACATGGTAGCTTGAGCCAGCTGGGCGGTCCCAAGTCACGAGTTTTCCATGCGGGTCAACTAAAAACGATAGCTGCTTGGCGCGTCGAGTCATGACCACGCCTAGGATACCATTGTTTTTTTTTTTCCAGAACGGCTAGGGTACTTCACACAGTTGAATGCCCATTACCCACTGGCCAATTGCTGACTCCCAGCTGGAATATCCTTCACTGTTACAGGGATCTGATTAAGAATTTAATTTAAGTATTAGATTAGTTATAAGTTTTAATATGAGATGAAATTCACTTTCAATTCAATAATTGCATTAATTTAAGTCCTCAACTTTAATTCCAAATAACATTTTTCACAAGTTAATTTATGGTTTCGACTAGTCTGAATTTAAATGAATTGAGATCTTTACCAAAAAACTCCACTCGTTAAATGATGAACTCTGTTCAAGTATATTAAAAGAGGAATGCTATTGAGATCTAATTTATTATAGTTTTTAAATTGATTATAGGTCACACCAAACATTAAAATTTGATGTAAATTTAATGATTATAATAAAATTACATCATTAAATTAATAAATTATATCAATTTTTAAATTTCAATAGCATTACTCATATTAAATATTTTATAACCGGGCCCAAACTTAATTTTGATTAACCTACCAAATTGAACTCATAATGAATCTTGTCGAAGTAATAATTTTCTTTAATGAGTGTGCCACCAGAAAGTAATTGAAAAGCCATTCAAAGTCTAAATGCTGGAAGTAAGCTGTATTGTCTGTTATTCTTTAATGGACCTACAATTTTTCAAATACGCGTTGAACTTGATAGTATTGTTGGATCTGTCTTCCTCCCTCATAATATGCTAAGTAATGGCAAAGAATGCTCATCTCTCTCTCTCATTTATTTGATAAGCAATGGTATGGCACAGAATCATGTGTCTCTTTCCTAGCAGGTTCGCCACTACATGTATTGATATACAAAATGCAAGACAGAATCTCAAGATATCTATATAAATAGCCACCCTTCACACAACCATTTCACTCACCCAAATCCCCATCTCATCAGCTTCTTTCTTCTCTTTCCCTTTCCCAGAAAATATATCTGCTTCTTGTTCCAAGATGGCTTCTTTTTCTACAACCCAATTCATTCTACAACTCTTCTTTGTAATCTCCCTCTTCCATGTCTCCTTTGCAACAAGAAAACTAACTGAGTTGTTCCAAGAACCGAAATCCCAGCTCTTGGATTATCACAATGGCCCTCTTCTTTTCGGAAATACTTCCATCAACCTCATCTGGTATGGCAAATTCAAGCCATCCCAAAGAGCAATCATCTCTGATTTCATCACCTCATTGTCATCTTCATCATCTCAAAGCCAACCCGCCGTTGCCACGTGGTGGAAGACCACTGAGAAATACTACCACCTAGCCAATGCCAAGAGACCTTTATCTCTGTATCTTGGTAAACAAATAATCGACGAAAGCTACTCGCTCGGAAAGTCACTTACACAGAAACAATTGGTACAGTTGGCTTCAAGGGGTGAACAAAGATACTCCATCAAGGTTGTATTAACAGCCTCTGATGTAACCGTTGATGGGTTTTGTATGAGCAGGTGTGGGACCCATGGGTCCTCCAAAAGTGCCCTTGTGAAGGGCAAGAATTATAGGTTTGCATATATCTGGGTTGGCAACTCGGAGACTCAGTGCCCTGGTTACTGTGCCTGGCCGTTTCACCAACCCATTTACGGACCACAGACTCCACCCCTGGGTGCACCCAATAATGATTTAGGTTCCGACGCAATGGTTATAAACTTGGCTAGTCTTTTGGCTGGGACCGCCACGAACCCATTTGGAAACGGCTACTATCAAGGACCTGCGGGTGCACCACTTGAGGCAGCCTCAGCTTGTCCCGGAGTCTATGCTAATGGAGCCTACCCAGGCTATGCTGGGGACTTGTTGGTGGACCCTACAACTGGTGCTAGCTATAATGCACATGGTGTGAATGGGAGGAAGTACTTGCTTCCAGCTTTATATGATCCTTCAACTTCTTCATGTTCCACTTTGGTTTAAACAGATTGAGGGTGGGGGATTGTGTTTAGAATAGGGGATTAATAGGATGTACAAGATGAAAAATATATATAAAAGAATTCATTGATTCGTTCATTTCTCTAAAGTTCTGTTTCAGTTTGATCTTATTTCCTTTCCTTTTTTTGCCTCCATTATATCATTGAATTGTTTATAGTCACAAACATACGAAAACATTTTTTAGATTTGTAATTATAACAAAAATTTCAAATCATTCTCAAATCGTGCATAAGAGTAGAATTCAAGATTGGGAGGTCGATATGAAAACCCACTAAATCATTTCTTTTAAGCCAACTCCTACATTAAGTTTCACCTATTTCACTCTTTGAATTGAACTAGAGCTTGAAGTTCGACATGGCCACATGGTTTTAAGAGTCAAATAAAACTATTTGATGCTGAAACAAATCTAAACTTATAATTTAACTTAAAATGTTTTTCTTCCGATTTCTTAAGTTACAAGATTCTTGAAATTTTAATATAAGACTAATGAACAATTTATATATGTAGATAAGTGAACTGATTAAAGGAATACATGGAGAATTAGGAAGTTTCGGCACATAATGGAAACAAAAAAAATAAACTTGTGAGATATTAAGTAAGCAACGGAGTGGTTCTATATTATGATTGAGAGCAATTGAGATTAAGAGATTAGAAGTTGGTGAGGTGAAGTAATATATAGAATTAGTTATTACCTGTGCCTGAAGGTACAGTGTAATAAAAAATGGTAAACAATAAGAATATTTGTATCCATATCTAAAATTAAATCACAAACATAGAGAAGAGATAAAAGAATTTAAGCATCAGTTTGTAGTGGGGGTGAGAGGTGGTGGGCGGCAGTGGTGGTGGTAGGAGACGGTGATGGTTGTGGTGGGTGACAATGACTGTGGTGGCGGCGAGGGCAGCGACGATGGTGGTGGTTGTGGTGGTGGTGGTGATGGTGGCGATGACGGCGATGGTGGTGGTGGCGGCTGCGACAGGGGTGGTGGTGGCGGCGGCGGTGGTGTGGCGGGGTTGGTGGCGGTGGTGGTGGTGGTGGTGGCGGCGGCAATGGTGGTGGTGGTGGTAGAGGTAGTGGTAGGACGGTTTCAAATACTATTTTTTTTTTAAAGTACTTATGAGAAATAATTTCTAGAAGTACTTTTAAAAAGTCATTCCAAACACACCCTTAGTGGTTTATTTTTCCTATTAAATTTAGGGTATTAATATTAGCCGTTAGATTAACTTTAAAGTAAAATTTAAAGCAATCTCAACCGCGAATAGCAAAAGTCATTTTGTTTATCTTTTGAGATTTGAATTGTAAGCTACTTTATTATATAGATTGATGGGTCAAGCCCAAATAGCCCAACTTATGTGAAAAGGCCCAACCTCGATTGAAGAGTCCAGCCATGCAAAGACTCATCAAGTCCAAGTTCAAGTCCAATCCAGCTGGGGCCCTCCTCCGAAGGAATTGGAGTACGAGGGAAATAAATGCGGCGCACGGAAAAACCCTACCAGATTTGTAATTACCAAAACAAGTAGGAAACTCCTTTCTCACGTTACCATCTCACCTCCAAACCCTAACTCTATAAATGTAAACCCTCTCATCATCTAGGGCACACCTCCCAAAAAACTTCATCTCCGACCCTTGCACAACATTGTTGTTCCTCTCTCCCTCAAAGCACTGTAGCTCTCCGGTGTAAACCCTCCAGTGACGATTATTCATTAATAAAGAACACCAAGGCCACCGCTGCCATTCAAAGTGGACGTAGGCCACGGCCGAACTACTATAAACTTCTGTGTTGATCCTTTATTTGCTATTTTGGTCATTGATTGTTTGTTTACTGCACATTGATTATACGTATTCACCTTCTTGACTGTTAAACTTGCACGGAAATCGATTTGTGCATCATCAGTTTGGCGCCGTCTGTGGGAACAACAGAATTCTCACTTCCAAACATTCCATTTTTACTGAAACAATGGCGATCACTACCAGATCCATGAACCAGCATGAAGACAATCCTCCACGAGAGGAGGAGGATGTTCCTCCACCTACCAGCCATGTGTCGAATGCTCCAGCTCCAAATCTTCAACAAATGTTGGAGACCATGCAGCAGCTGGTGGCCCAAAACCAGCAGATACTGCAACTTATGCTCGCTGAACGAGGAGGGGCACAACTTGGCGGAGCACAGCTTGGAGGAGCTCCACGTCCTGGAGGTCAAGAAGCTCCACGCCCTGCTGCTCCACATCTAGGCGCCCTCGTAGGGCTGGGCGCTCCCTTTGGAGTCCCCCTGGGCGCCCCACACAGGGAAGCTCATCATGAGGGACCTTTACCCTCTCCTCCTCCTGCTTCTCATGGTGAGGACCCTCCTCTCCAAGAGGACGAGGGCGAAAACCAAAGCATGGAGCATGGGAGTCACTTTCATGATCATTCTAGAGGAGCTCCCAACCTTTGGGATGAGAAGATCAAGGAAGTGCAAAACCAACTAGGTGACGTCTTCAATGTCATGAAAGCGCAAGGACCAGAAACAATGGACTATCTTGTGCGGCGAACAGACACGCCTTTCAAGCCCGACGTGGCAAACTATCCTCTACCCCAAAAGTTCAAAATGCCCTATGTGGAGGCCTTTGATGGAACAAGAGTGAAGGACCCACTAGATCATCTCGACACCTATAAAACTCTGATGCAGTTGCACAACGTCCCAGGCGAAATCATGTGCAGGGTGTTCCCAACCACATTAAAGGGGTCTGCCCGACAATGATTTGCTAAGCTCTCCCCGGCATCCATTGCCTCCTTTGTTGAGTTGAGCAGGTCATTCGTGCCACATTTCATTGGAGGGCGTCACCACCAGAAGCCAGTTACCCACTTGCTTAGTATAATGCAGGACCGTGAGGAGAGCCTGAGGAACTACCTCACTCGTTTTAACAAGGAGGTACTTCAGGTTGATGAACCCGACGACAAAGTGACGATGACCGCCTTCCTGGGAGGCCTCCGTTCATCAAGCTTCCTCTTCTCAGTGATGAAGCACCCACCAAAAAGCATGCCAAAGCTGCTAGCAAAAGCCCAAAAATACATAAACGCTGATGACATCACAAGGGTCAGGTGAGGTGAGTCCTCCAGATCTGGGGACAAGAGGAAGGAAAGAGAGAGGGACGACAAGAAGGAGGCTAGCAACAAGCACAGCAGAACAAAGAGGGTTCCCATCAAAGACCGGTTAGGTCCAGCCCCTCAAAGGGACCGACAAGCCGTCACGTCCCTCAATGCCGCTGTCGGGCACATCCTATTCCAGATCCAGGATGACTCCGCAGTAAAGTGGCCAGGGAAGATGAAGTCCCCTCCAAATCGCAGAAATCCTAACAAGTATTGCCGCTTCCACCGCGACCACGGGCACGACACCGACGACTGCTATGACCTCAAAAGGCAAATTGAGGATGTCATTCAACATGGTCACCTACTCCAGTATGTTGTTGGTAGAGGACAAGCGTCACCGCCACCCCATAACCAGGAAGATCAACATCCCGTCGGGGAAATCCACACTATCTCGGGAGGATTAACAAGAGGTGAAAAGTCCTTCTCTGCCATGAATGCCCACGCCAGGAAGGCAAGGCACCTTGACAAAGGGCGCCTATCCAAAGCGCTCAGGCAAGGCACCAACAAGGTCATATCCTTCTCAGATAAGGACCTGGAAGGAATTCAGCACCCCCATGATGACCCCCTGGTGCTCACCATGACGGTTGCCAATTTCCAGGTGCGCAGAATCCTAGTGGACAGCGACTCTGCAGATATCCTATTTGCAGAAGCTTATGACAAGCTCAACCTAGGCAGGGAGAGACTGCAACCCATCAGATCTCCCCTCATTGGGTTTTCAAGGGAGAAGGTGTATCCCCTAAGGTCCATCACCCTAGCAGTCACAGTCGGAGCAGCGCCCCGAACTCTTCAGTCATGGTCAACTTTCTAGTGATAGACTGCCCATCAGCTTATAATATCATATTATGGCGACCTGCTCTCAACACATTAAGAGCCGTGCCCTCCACCTATCGCCTCATTCTCCGATTTCCAACCCCTAACGAAGTTGGAGAGGTCAGAGGAGACCAGGTAGCAGCAAGGGAATGTTATGTCTCCTCCATGAAGACCAGAAAATCACAGGAGGCGTTGCAAGTGGAGGTCCTTGACCCAAGGGATGACTCCACCATAGAAAGAGGAGAACCAGTCGAGGAGCTCACCCCTATGGTCTTAGATGAAGAGTACCCAAACAGAAGAGTATACGTTGGCTCTTCCCTTTCTGCAGACCTGGTGGGTCCGGTAATAGATTTTTTAAGACGTAACATGGACGTCTTTGCATGGTCACATGCAGAACTTGAGGGCATCGACCCAGAAGTGGCCACACACCGTCTCAATGTCGACCCGCGACACAAACCTATTCGCCAAAAGCTAAGGGGCACCTCCACTGAAAGGGCCCAAGCTATGGACAAGGAGGTGGGAAAACTAATAGATAACGGGGCCGTCAGAGAAGTAGCATATCATGAGTGGCTCTCCAATGTGGTGATGGTCACTAAGTCTAATGGGAAGTGGCGCCTCTACGTGGACTTCACAGAACTCAACAAGGCGTGCCCAAAAGATAGCTATCCACTGCCACGGATCGACCTCCTCATCGACGCCACCGTAGGGCACGAGTTGCTCACTTTCTTGGATGCATACTCTGGATATAACCAGATTAGCATGTACCCCTCGGATCAGGAGAAGGCGTCATTCATTACTCCGAAGGGGACCTACTGCTACAAGGCCATGCCCTTTGGGCTAAAAAACGCAGGAGCGACCTACCAACGGCTGGTGAACAAGATGTTCCAATCTCAGATCGGGCGAACGATGGAAGTATATGTGGATGATATGTTGGTAAAAAATCTCGCAGTGGTAGACCACGTTGATCACCTCCAGGAGACTTTCAACATCCTAAGGTCCTATCACATGAAGCTCAATCCTGAGAAATGCGCCTTTAGCGTGGGGTCAGGAAAATTCCTGGGTTTCATGGTCAATCAGAGGGGAATAGAGGCGAACCCCGATAAGATCAAGGTCATCCTTGACATGAAATCACCCTCCTCAACCAAGGAGCTCTAGTGCCTCAATGGGAGGATTGCAGCACTCAATAGGTTCGTCTCCAAGTCTGCAGACAAATGTCTCCCTTTTTTCAAAATTCTCCGCAAAACTTTTGAGTGGGGACCTGAGGCGAAGGAAGCCCTCCAAAGGCTCAAAGCCTACCTAGCTACACCTCCCCTCTTGTCGCATGCCACTCCAGGAGAAGCTCTCCATCTTTACCTTTCTGCTTCCCTATCAGCAGTAAGCTTCGTGCTCATCATAAACGATAATGGAGTACAGAGGCCTATTTATTATGTGAGCAGGGCCTACCGGGGGGCAGAGATGAGGTATTCGGGGCTAGAAAAACTAGCGTTCGCCCTAGTTACAACGGCAAGACGACTGCGACATTACTTTCAGAGTCACAGTATAATTGTCGTCACAGACCAACCCCTAAGAAGAGTCTTGGGGAAGCCGGACGTATCCGGCAGACTTCTTAAGTGGGCAGTGGAACTCAGCGAGTTTGATATTCAGTACCAACCAAGGGCAGCCATCAAAGCACAAGCCCTAGCGAATTTCATTGCCGAGCTCACACCGACAGAAGAAGGGAACTCTAGAGATGCCCAGATGCCCAACAGGAACAACGAGAAGCCTAGCAAAGACCCTCAAGCGCCCAAACTGGGCGCTCAGATCGGTTCAGGCGCCCAGACTCCATCTCCCGATGCACAGGCATCCCAGGCTGCACATCCAGCTCCCGCTACCCAGGCAACCCAGGTTGCACATCCAGCTCCTGATGCCCAAGCATCCCAGGCTGCACATCCAGCTCCTGATGCCCAGCCATCCCAGGCTGCACATCCAGCTCCTGATGCCCAGGCATCCCAAGCTGCACCTCAAGCTCCTGATGCCCAGGCTCAGTGAGAACCTCTGGTCCCTGGAGCCTAGGTAGCTTCCCCAGATGACCAGCCGTCCATTTTAAACTCCAAACCCTCCGCTATTCTACTTTGGAAACTCTATGTAGATGGCTCCTCGACCAGTTGATTGTCACAAAAAGGGTGTCTTTCCTAACCCCTAATTACTATCCCTCAATGTATGCAATGCATGGACGGGGGAGAAGAATTTCTTCCCCTAGGGATAATGTCAAAAGAGAGGGAAATGAGGAAAGGGAAATGTGAAGATGTAAATGTGAGATATGTATGCACAAAAATACTCCCCAATCGCAAGGAGGCTTTTGTGTGTCGTGAGTTACTTGGAAGAGTATTCCAAGGTCATATCCACAGGGAAGGTAGTGAATCAAGATTAAAGTGATTTGGTGAAACACGGAAATGTAAAATCTTTTGTCTTGAGAGTTGATTGGTGAAGTGTATGCTAATGAGAATGTAATGATAAAAACAAATGTTGGCAATTCCAAAAGATCACTCCAATGGGTATACCACCTCAACTCAAACCACTCCTCCTATTGAGCATGAATGCACGCTTGAATCACGGAAAGCCGAGGATGATATCGGTGAGTAGCTAAGCATAAACCGTGACTAGGCCTACGGTTTATCAAAGACTCATTGATTCTTCCATCTTCTATCCGGTCAAAACGAACCATTTTACTCTAAAGGGAAAGAGGAGGAAGAGTTGAAATGGTATCCCCAAAAGAGATCCCTCTTGGTCTTGCCAACTAGAGGATTTAGCTACTCATGCTTGGAATAGAAATGACTATGTAATGAAAGTGCATTGCAAATCTCACTACAACAAAAATCGTTTTTTGCGACGATTTTTTTCGTCGCTAAATTCAAAAAAATCGTCGCAAATTACTTTTTGCGACGTTTTTTTTTCGTCGCGTGTTCGTCGCAGTAGCCTCGTCGCAGAAAGTATTTTGCGACGCAAATTTATTTTTATCGCAAAAAAAAATTATTAGCGACGAAAAAAAACGTCGCTAAAAGTAAAAAAAACGTAGCTAAAATCTATTCCACCAGCGTAACAAAATAAAAAATAATAATTAAATTATTTTTTGCGACGTAAAAAAAATCGTCGCGAATAATTTTTTTAAAAAATAAAAATGTAAAACATAATAATTTAATTAATTTTTTGCGACGTAAAAAAAATCGTCGCGAATAATTTTTTATAAAAAAAAATGTAAAAAAATAATAATTAAATTAAGTTTTAGCGACGAAAAAAAAACGTCGCAAATAGATTTGTACATAAATAAAAAAATGTAAAACAACAATAATTTAATGAATTTTTAGCGACGTAAAAAAAGCGTCGCAAATAATTTTTTTAATAAAAAATGCAAAAAATAATTGAATAAATAAATTTGCGACGATTTTAATTTCGTCGCGAAAAAGTTCATTTTTTTTTTAAATTACCCTTTATAAAAAATGGTATTCTAATAAATTTTTTCACCTGTACACCAATAATACCTTTATTAAAAATGGTATTGTAATAAAATTCTAACAAAAACATTTTTTTTTTAAAAAAAAAAAAGGAAAATTTTATTCCAAAAAATGCATTTACAAGAAGCAAAGAACAACAGCTCTACAAAAAAATATAATGGTTTTAATCCTTCAAGATGGATTAAACCATTTCTAATTACAAATTGGAAATGTCAAAAAAACTAAATGCCTTCAGACTCCACTCCATGCTCTAGCTCACCCATACCACAGACTGCCTGCAGCCGCTTTGAGCTCAAACATTTCCTTCAATATAACCAAGAGCTGAACTACTTCATACTACAAAATGAAGACAAGTTGTTCCAGTGCAGCTATCCAAAGCCCATCCATGGTATTCTTGGGCAGCTTTCAATGCTTGTGGCAGTGGGTGACACACACAGGAGGCTGAGGAATGTGGCCCTCTCAATGGTCAGCACCACCAAATCAAAACCTGAGTTTCTCAATGACATAGAGAGAATAGCAATTCAGATACTTGATTCATGGAGAGATAAACAGCAAGTCATCTTCTGTGAAGAAGCAAGAAAGGTATCATTTTTGTGGAAGAAATTCAACCAAAACCACAAAAATACTAGGAAAAAGAAAAACAAGCAGGCAATCACTTTTCTAATAATAATTCAAACGTAGGAAAAAGAAAAACAAGCAGGCAATCACTTTTCTAATAATAATTCAAACGATGAATGACTACACAAGTATACCTTTTTTTCTATATAAAGATTTAATGTGATATGCAATTTTACAGTTATCTCAAATCTGTCAGCTGCCTAATTCTTGCATAAACTAACTTGTTCATCTATGCTTTTGAAATTGTTCTAACTGATGCCTTAGAAACAAGATTCTCTTGAAAGTGCTAGCTCAAGGTTGGCACTTTCATCAGAATTTTGAATCTTGGTATCAATGTAGTCTTTTTTGGTGTTTTGTTTCCATGTTGTTGGAGCAATAGGTGACGCCTACTTTTGATGGAGGGCATCCCTCTCTTATGTACATTTTTTTTCTCTTTTATCAATACATATCAGTTTACTTTCCGGAAGAAAAAAAGAAACAAAGTTTAAATGATGCATTCTCATTTGAAAACAATTATTCAGTGTAAGATATTTTAGGTCATAACAAAGTCTAATACACATCTTTGTTAGCTATGGGTTCTTGCTAGACAACAAGCATTATTGAGCTCAATGCTAATTGGTAGTTACTAAAGTGGGCCAGCAGGCCTATTTAAGGGATGCAACAGTCTGATTATAAGTATTTAGGACTATTTAACAACAGATCTTGTTATCTGATTGAGAAGAGGCTAATCAAATGCTACAATTTTCATACAATGGCTGAACATGACAAAGCTGCAATACGGAGCACTATTGTCTGATGGAGAAAGCTAAGTAGTTGGTTAATGTCGTTTTTCGAGTGATACAAAATTACTTTGAGAAAAATTCACTTCATTCAACCTAAAAACAGTATTTCGTGTATACTTTGAGCACGAAATGTAGTTGTTTCTTGAAAAACCTGTCTGGTGCAGTATATAGTCTCACACTACAATTTGCACTTTTCTGGTAAATCTAGGCCATTTTACTAACTATTAATAAAGGTGTATTTGTGCAAGTGCAAGCCTAAAATGACTGGGATTTCATTACTTGCATAAATATATGGCTTGACTGAACTTTTTTTTCATTTTTTGGAGATTAGGACTGCAGAAGGAGAGTCTTACTCAAAACTTTAATCTACTTTCTGTTTCTTTCCTCTGTCAACTAGATGCCCAACATTTTAAGAGCTCAAGGATTGCAAGATGCAGCAAAATAGAAAAGATAGGGCTGCTACGGGGGCTCAAATCCCACTGTAGTAGGGCCTGATAAAGGGTTATTTTTTTAACAAAGAATCAACTCGACAAAGAACTTGCAATGAATGAAAGACAAACTGAAGCCAATATGAGCCAATGGAAGTTTTCGTTCCTCATGATTAAATAAGCTGTTCATACTTTGAACAGAAAAAAGATCTGATTTTTGACGTTCTAGATGAACCCAACAATAGTACATAATTAAGACAACACCAGGCTTGGTTTCGGCTTGGTTTCAAGTGCATCCATCTACCAATCATGTGGTTATTTGACAGTGCACACCACTATTCAAAATAAATATTTTATATGAACACTATGACTGCTGTAGAAGCCATGAAACAATGTATTAGCACTCATTTATGCATACAATATACACCATAATAAGTACAGCATATTACTGCTGAATCCTTTAAATTTTCCCTCTTATATTTAGTCATTTAGTTGCTAATATTTTATGCAACCTAAGCTCAAAATAAACTCTCAATTAATCAGACATTAACTTAACACATTAGATAAACAAATCAATAGACAGTGGATACAAATGTGTCAAAGCAAAACAGAATGATTGCATAAACCAATTCTATTCTCCACAATAAAGTCCAATTATTTCGTTCCCATACCACGCATTCAAGGTACCCCAAACTTCAACACAGTATCACAATTGTAGAATCAAGCCATTTACTCGAAGTTATCATCATAAAATTATCTAGATAGTGACAGAGATTAGTAGTTCTGAAACGAATGAACACATCAAAATGAACCTAAACAAAGTCCAAAAGAAATTGATCAAAACTTTGCCAGGCCAATGAATGATTACTACTGAACTTTAGCATCACTATGAAAGGAACAAAAGATTACAGAAGGGAATATACCAATTAGACAGTTAATATTTCTAACTGCTACCAAACAAGAGGGGTCAAACTATTGCAATCAAATACAGTTCATGCATGTAAATTCTCATAAAAGAAGATCAAGACCTGATGGGGATATTTTCAGACCTGATTGTGGCCTTTCCTCTTAAGATCATCCTCCATGATTGATGAGCTCAAATCTTTTCAGAGAACTGAGCCGGTTTCATCTGCGAAAACTCAAAGGGATAACAGACAACACAAAAGCAAAGAACGACTATCTGCCAAGATTCCATCAACAAATACAAAGAACTTCTATGTGCAAAGATAGTCACTGACCACTTCTACTACTAAATCCTCTCATCACCTTGAAATTGAAAATTTCTGGCAGAGCATATAGACGAGTAAGGATACCTTTGACAAGGGGAAGCAAGGACTTTGAAATGGATGAAAGATTAGATGATAGGAAAATCTGAAGGAAAGGGAGCTTTAAACCCAGACACCTCATACCTTAGGTAACACCCACTGAGTTGAATCCTAGCAGCTATGGTTTCGCCACACAATTTTCGTGACCTATCTGTAGCTTTGCTCACACAGTTGCTACAATCAGCATTTGAGAGGTCACCTCTGCACTGAAAGATACAAGATTAAAATGCCCCAGATGCATAGGAAACTTACTCGAAGGAGCCCCTTAAAGGATGGGTGATGTGGACCGACAACCTTGAGGATGAAACTCTTGTTTGGAAAGCAGTTTTTCAACCCAGATCCACAAAAAATCTAGCTGTCCATAAACAAGACCAATTTTTAGGGCAAATGTCGGTGGAGCCCGAATGTCGGTGAAGCTTCTGGTTCTTCGATGGGGTTGCCGGTGAAGCTTCAGTGAGCCTTCTTCGGCGGAGCCTGCGATGAAGCCTTCTTCGGTCGCTGATCGGCAGAGAGAGGCGAGAGAGGCAGACAGAGAGAGGCAGAGAGACAGAGAGAGGCGGGAGAGGCAGAGTCTGGCGCGAGGCAGCTAGATGTAGCGAATAACATAAATAAAAATTAAATTCCAATAATATTAACATTCACTAAGAGCATCTCCAACAATAAAATGTATTTTAGCTACTCAAAAAGCAACATTTTCTATTTTAGCTACTCACTTTTTTAATACACACTCCAACAGATTTTCTATATTTTTAACTATTCCTTTTAAATATTAATTATTATGACTTTTGTATTATTTTTTTTTGGGAGAAGTGAAAGGGAGAAAGAGAGAGAATGAAAGAAAAGGAAAGGAAGAGAGAGAAAATATTATAAAAAAGTTTTACATATTGCTACAGTGATGCTCTATATTTAGAGCATCACTGTAGCAAAAATGTATTTTACAGTATATGAAGATAATCTGTTGGAGTGCTATTTTTGGCTTTGGTTAGCTAAAATTTACCTATTTTGGCCATTTAAAGCATCTGTTGGAGATGCTCTAATAGTTATTTATTTAATTGAAAAATAAAGTTTTGATTTCTGCGACGATTTATAAAAACGTCGCAAATAATGTTAAATATTTTCTCTTCCTTCACTACACTGGTAGTTATTTACTTAATTCAAAAATAAAATTTTGAATTCTGCGACGATTTATAAAAACGTCGCAAATAATATTCGCCTTTAAAATATTTTAGAGCCATTTCTCCCGCCACAAAAAATTTTGGAGGGAATCACTTCTGCGACGATTTATAAAAACGTCGCAAATAATCAAATTGACATTCGATAATTGACATCCAATTTTATCAAATTAACATATAATTTCATCAAATTAACATTTAATTCATCAAATTAACACCAAATTACATCTAATTAACATTCAATTTTTTCTAATAAGCATTTCATTCACTAAATTAACATTCAAACTCAACTAATTAACATTAAATCAATCAAATAAACTTTCAATTTAATTCAATAAACACTCAATTCACCAAATTAACATTCGAATTATCAAATTGATATCCAATTTCATCAAATTAACATAGAATTTCATCAAATTAACATCAAATTACATCTAATTAACATTCAATTTTTTCTAATAAGCATTTCATTCACTAAATTAACATTCAAACTCAACTAATTAACAGTAAATCAATCAAATAAACTTTCAATTTAATTCAATAAACACTCAATTCACCAAATTAACATTCAAATTATCAAATTGATATCCAATTTTATCAAATTAACATAGAATTTCATCAAATTAACATTTAATTTATCAAATTAACACCAAATTACATATAATTAACATTAAACTTTTTCTAATAAGCATTGCATTCACTAAATTAACATTCAAACTCAACTAATTAACATTAAATTTATCAAATTAACATTAAATTTATCAAATTGACATTCAATTTCATCAAATTAACATTCAATTTATCAAATTGACATTCAATTTCATCAAATTAACATTCAATTTATTAAATTGACATTCAATTTCATCAAATTAACATTCAATTTATGAAATGGATGTTCAATTTCATCAAATTAACATGTAATTTCATCAAATCGACTTTCAATTTCATCAAATTAACATTAAATTTATCAAATTGACATTCAATTTCATCAAATTAACATTCAATTTATCAAATTGACATTCAATTTCATCAAATTAACATTCAATTGATCAAATGGATATTCAATTTCATCAAATTAACATGTAATTTCATCAAATCGACTTTCAATTTCATCAAATTAACATGTAATTTCATCAAATCGACTTTCAATTTCATCAAATTAACATGTAATTTTATCAAATCGACTTTCAATTTCATTAAATTAACATTCAAATTAACATGTGAATTAAATTGATATTTTTTTTTAAAGTAAAACGTTTATTTGCGACGTTTTCTAAAAACGTCGCCAAAAGTCAATAACATTTGATTTTTTTGATATTTTTTTTTAAAGTAAAACGTTTATTGGCGACGTTTTTTTAAAACGTCGCGAAAAGTCAATTATATTTGATTTTTTAAAATTTTTTATTTAATTAAAACGTTTATTTTCGACGTTTTTTAAAAACGTCGTCAAAAGTCAACTACATTTGATTTTTTTAAAATTTTTTATTTAATGAAAACGTTTACTTGCGACGTTTTTAAAAAACGTCGCGAAAAGGTAATTACATTTAATTTTTTTTAAATTTTTTATTTAAGTAAAAAGTTTATTCGCGACGTTTTCTCAAAACGTCGCCAAAAGTCAAGTACATTTGATTTTTTTTTAATTTTTTATTTAATGAAAACGTTTATTTGCGACGTTTTTTAAAAACGTCGCCAAAAGTCAACTACATTTGGTTTTTTTAAAATTTTTTATTTAATGAAAACGTTTATTTGCGACGTTTTTAAAAAACGTCGCCAAAAGGTAATTATATTTGATTTTTTTTAATTTTTTATTTAAGTAAAAAGTTTATTCGCGACGTTTTCTAGAAACGTCGCCAAAAGTCAACTACATTTGATTTTTTTTAAATTATTTATTTAATTAAAAGTTTATTCGCGACGTTTTTTAAAAACGTCGCCAAAAGTCAAGTATATTTGATTTTTTTTTTAATTTTTTATTTAATTAAAACGTTTATTGGCGACGTTTTTTAAAAACGTTGCCAAAAGTCAGCTACATTTGATTTTTTTAAAATTTTTTATTTAATTAAAACGTTTATTCGCGACGTTTTTAAAAAACGTCGCGAAAAGTCAAGTACATTTGATTTTTTTAAAATTTTTTATTTAATTAAAACGTTTATTTGCGACGTTTTTTAGAAACGTCGCAAAAAGTCAATTACATTTGATTTTTTTGAAATTTTTTATTTAATTAAAACGTTTATTTGCGACGTTTTTTAAAAACGTCGCCAAAAGTCAATTACATTTGATTTTTTTTAATTTTTTATTTAATTATAACGTTTATTTGCGACGTTTCTTAAAAACGTCGCGAAAAGTCAATTACATTTGATTTTTTTAAAATTTTTTATTTAAGTAAAACGTTTATTTGCGACGTTTTTTAAAAACGTCGCTAAAAAATTTACCAAAATTGAAATTTGCGATGAAATTAAAAAATCGTCGCTAATAGTAAATTATTTGCGACAAATTTAAAAACGTCGCAAAAAAAAACGTCGCAAAAAATGTTTTTTGTTGTAGTGTCTATGAACTTCTAAAGCTACTAAGTGTAAGAATTTATGAGCTAAAAGAGCATGCATTTAAACCCATAACATAGCCATGAAAATAAAGAACTTGAAGCATTAATGGTGAAATATTAAATGAGCATTCAACTAACCAAACATGAAGGGATAATAGCATTCATGGCATTCAATGAACTACTAAGATTCTTACTCAAGATTACAAGACAAATGCAGTGGAAGAAAATACAAAAATCACACTTTCTCTCTCTAAAAACTACTGTTCATCGTCTTCTCCGCCCAGAGTTTCTCTCTCTAAAACCCTATTCAAAATTATGCTGAATGAATTATTTCCTTCTGTTTTTTACTTGTTATCCCCATCCTTGGAGAACATTTCTTTCTCAAAAACGTGCCTGGGCATCCCCTGCAGCTTCCTGCAGCAGAGCCCAGTCTGCAAAGCCTGGACCAGGAAGATGCAGCATCCCTCTGCAACCCAGCTTGCCTTCTTGGTGTAATTTCCTTTGCTATGGAGAAAAGCCCTTTTTTCCCCTCACTCCTCATTCTGGAGAGGGGGGGAAAGTCTCCCATCTGTTTTTGTCTCAGAGAAGTGCAGCAGCCAATGGCAGACAGGGAGTGGCAGAGCATGTCTGCACACCCAGCTCATCCCATTTTCTCTTTCTTCAATTAATGCCATGGCTTCAAGGTCCAAGAGGAAAGGCATGGAGGGGTGTTTTGTATGTTGAACGAGTCAGAGGAGTGAGGGAGACTAGATGGTGGGGCCCTTGAGGTATCAGGAACAACCCAGCAGAACTTGGATGAAACAGCCTCGGCTACCGGTAGCTCGTGCACTGACTACCGGTAGCTGCAGCTCCAGAAGCAATCGGCTACCGGTATCTGTGCGGTAGCTGCAACTCCAGTAGCAAACGGCTACCGGTAGCTGTGCGGTAGCTGCAACTCCAGTAGCAAACGGCTACCGGTATCTGTGCGGTAGCTGTCTGATTTTTCTTCCTTCTTCTTTTAATCCAACATCAAGGCTAGCCCCTATCTCCATTCATCAAAGCTTTGTTGTAGAGTGCTTAAAAAATTCGACATTTGCATTGTTTAACTGCAAAAATTGCAAATTACCAAAAAGTGCTCAATTAACGCAACTCTCATCAACAATATCTCCAAAAATCAATTAAACCGAGATGATTTGCACAACAACATATACAAAGTTTGGTGCGAATCACCAGTGAAGGAGGAGGAATGGGCCTAATCTTTGTCAGCCCAGATGGCACCACTCTCAAGTATGCAGTGAAGCTCCACTTTATTGCCTCCAACAATAAGGTGGAATACGAAGCTCTACTCTTTGGGTTGAGATTGGCAGTAGAAATGGAGGCTCAACACCTCGTCGCTTACAGTGACTCTCAGCTGATAGTCAATCAAGTAAAGGGCGAGTTCAAAGTCAAGGGAACCAGAATGCAGGAATATCTTGGCATAGTGAAAAATATGATCGTAAAGTTCCACTACTTCCAGATCCGCCACATCCCCAGAGAAGACAACATGGCCGCCGATGCACTCGCAAGGCTCGCCTCGTCCTTGGAAGCCCCACCAGGAGGGCCATCATTCGTTGGTCACTAGTTCGAGCCAAGCAAGTTAGATATGGTGGCCACAAATATCAACTGTGCATCAGCTGAGTCAAATTGGATGACTCCAATAAAGGCATACCTCTAAGAAGGTGTGATGCCCGATGATCATCTAGAGGCCAAGAAGATGAGGATGAGAGCCTCCAAGTTTACCATTCTGCAGGACACTTTGTACAAGAAAGGTTATTCCCTGCCGTTGCTGCGATGCTTGTCACTCGAAGAAGCCCACTATGCCCTGCGAGAAATCCACGAGGGGATTTGTGGGAACCACTCAGGAGGCCGCTCCCTTGCTCACAAGGCGCTCAGACAAGGCTACTTCTGGCCTTCTATGGTAAGGGAAGCCCAAGAGTTCTCCAAGAAGTGTGACAAGTGTCAACGCTTCGCTATTGTATCCAGGCAACCACCGGAGGAGCTAACAACCATTTCAAGTTCGTGGCCCTTCTCCAAATGAGGCGTCGACATCCTAGGCCCCTTGCCTCTCAGCAAAGGACAGTGCAAGTTCGTAGTGGTGGCAGTCGACTATTTCACCAAGTGGGCAGAAGCTGAACCCTTAGCCAAGATCACAGACGCCAAGGTCAAAGATTTTATTTGGAAGAACCTGGTCTGTCGTTTCGGGATACCCTACGCCATCGTCAGTGACAATGCAAAGCAATTCGACAACAAGCTCCTCAACTCCTTCTGCTCCGACCTCTAGATAAAGTAACCTCACTCCAGCCCAGCGCACTCGCAGGCAAATGGACAAGCAGAGGTCATGGTAAGAACGGTGCTGCGCAACTTGAAGACAAGGCTTGAAAAAGTGAAGGGTCTCTGGGTTGACAAGCTACCAGGCGTATTGTGGGCCTATAGAACCACGCCAAGAACCCCTACTGGAGAGACCCCTTTCTCCCTCGCCTTTGGAACTGAGGCGGTTATCCCTGTGGAGATAGGGGTGCACTCTCTAAGGGTTCAGCACTACAACCCCATCACCAACGAGGAAGGACTCCGCATCAACCTCGACTTGGTGGAGGAGGCAAGGGAGATGGTTGTGGTCCGCAACGCGGAGTACAAGCGACGTATGGACAGGTACTACAATTCGAGGGTAAAGCCTCGTTCCTTCCAACCAGGGGATTTGGTCCTCAAGAAAATGATCCTCGCCACAAAAAATGCACGCGAGGGGAAGATAGGACCGAATTGGGAAGAACCCTACCTCATAACAGAAATAGTAAGGCCGGGCACCTACAGGATCCAGGATGCTGAGGGAAAAGTCTTGCTCCATCCATGGAATGCGGAGCACTTGAAGAGGTATTACCAATGACACCTTGAGAGCACCAAAGTAGTAGAAGTTGGGGACTTGGTTTTATTTTCTACTCTTTCTGGGGTCATTACCCAATGTTCGATGTACCTTTTGGGGATTATTACCCAATATTGCTTTATATAGCAGTAGATAAATGAAATTTTTTATTTTTTACTCCAAAAAAGATCTTTGCATTTCATTTCAAATGAGTATCAGTACAAAAACAAGGCTACAGACTGCCTTTCTTAAAAACAAAAATCATCAAAAGTCCCTAACACTCTAACTGCTCTCATGGTCGTCCTCCACCTCCTCCTGATCACCTTCAGCATCATCCTCATCTTCACCAGATCCTCCTTCATCTTCATCAGACGCCTCAGTAGGCAAGAAACCTGAAACATCAATATCAGGAAAGACAATAGAGATCTTCCCTCGGAGCTCATCATAACCATCAATGAAGGCATCTGCAAGGCCATTCGCTAAGTCCCTCTCAGCTATGACAACCTTCTCTTTAGCCTGCGAAGCTCTCTCGTGAGCCGCCTTCAACTCTGCCTCCAAAGCTGCCTCTCTGAGCATGACCCTCTCACGGGTCATTGAAAGCTCAGCCTCCCTGAGCGTGTCCCTCCTACAGGTCGCCAAAAGATCAGTCTCAAGCTTAGTTGCCCTCTCGCGGGCCACAACTAGCTCATCTTCTCTGAGCGCATCCCTCTCATGGGACGTCGAAAGCTCGGACTCAAGTCTGGACACATTCTCATGGGCCAGCACAAGCTCATCCTTAGAAGCCCTGCCAGCAACTTCGAGCTCAGCAATCTTCCCCTGAGCGGCAAGAAGTTCCTTTTGGATGGTGACATGATCCTGCCTCAGGGTGCTGTGGGCATAGGCTCTCTAAGACAGGCAGAGAGACATAGTCGAGACCTGAAAGAAATAAAAGACAAAGGTATGATAAAAGACATAAGAAAGGACTGGAGAAAAGGGAATAACAAACCCTTACCTGAGCCAGACCTTCCAAGTACATGTTGACGACCCTCTCAGTGCTCAGAGTATTCATCTGATTAACCTCGGGGATATACACAAACCTCCCAAGTCTTTCTCTAATGACTGTCGGGTTGCCTAGCATGGGGCGAGACCAAAACGGTGCCTCTGCAGAAGTTCCCACGGGAGGAAAAGACGGAGGAGCAGAGGCAGTGCCCGGCGAGGAAGTCTCTGGAGTAGCAACTGGAGGGGTCACTTGATGAGGACACATATGAGGATCTATCGAATGGGGTGCTTGAGATGTGTCCGCCTTTTACATCGCCGAAATCACTTGGGGGGCATCATCTGTCCTTGCCACCTTGGAAGGAGGAGGACTCCTACTGGAGAGGCGAGACTCAATCACTCCTTATATATAGCTGCAAAGAAAATGTAGTGTCAGACACACACGAGACACCAAGTAAAATAAGAGGACATACAAGAATCAACTCACCCTTCCTCTTTGAAGAGGAGCCACCAGACTTTAGGGAGGGAGCAACGGCCTTAGCACGAATCGGAGGAGAGCCTTTGACCCCACGATTTTTGGGCAAAATAACTCTCAAGCTTTTCTCAGGATAGTCTCTCACGGCCTGCAGTTTCCACTCTTGAACTTCGGGTAACATAGGCATATCTGCAGGGGATAGTGAGCACGTAAAAAAAAAAAAAAATTGGTGAAAAAGTAGTGAAGAGTAAACGAAGGGCATACCGGGTTTCCTAACTGCACCCCACCGTATTGGAACCAAGGCCCTGTCGGCTTCTACAGCCCATTCTCCACCAACAAAGAAGAAACAAGATTTTCAGCTACCACAATTGGAGCGTAATCTCGTGAGCATGTTCATACCGTACTTCGTGGTGAAGTAGTACCACCCTCTATTTGGAGTAGGAGTCTCACTCAAATTATAAGGCGCATGGAACTCCGCGGGAGAAGCATTCTCATGATGCACCTTCCTCCACAGTGCAATAAAGCCCAACAAGACTCTCCAACCATTAGGCGTCAACCGCCCCGGAGTCAAGGAAAAGTAATGTAGGATTTCAAAAATGGGAGAGGATATGGGGAACCTGAGCCCCGCCTCAAGCATCTCCTCGTAGATGACAATGTCACCAGAGGAGTCGTCGTAAGCAAACTCACCCTCCTCGGCCCGGCGACACAACACGGTGGGAGGAATACGATAAACAAAAATAAGCCTCGAGATATCATCAGAATTGAGTGAACTGAAAAGGGTACTCACTTTAGACCCGTCATCATCCAGGGCCAATTTGCCTTTGCGATTTTTCTTTCGGAGCCTTAAGGAGTGGCCTGAACCACCACCTGGGAGGTCTCGAGGAGCTTGGATTGGATGAGTCACAGTCAGGTCCTGATCATCAAAAGCGGCACCCAAAGCTTCCTTGTTGCATGTAGTCTCCAACTCAACACTGGGAGGGGTGCCCGACCGCCTTTGCTCGCCAAAACGGAGCAGCCCAACAGCTAGAGAGGTGCCTGGCCCTTCAAAATTGCACAAAACAGCACTTTCGACACCAAAATCAACGCCTATGGTGCCTAGATCAGCGCCTGGAGTGGCGCCCAGACTTGCCCCTACACCCAAGCTGCTGCACAGCTCTCCACGTTGCTCCCTGGGTTGATTTCCTGCACTTTCTATTGAAAAAATGATGCTGCCCAGTGCTCGTAAGCTGCCCAGGACAACAGAATCTGCGCTGCCCAGCGCGTCTGAGCTGTCCAGGACAGCAGAAACAGCATCCAAACTACTGCCCAGCGCTCCTGAGCTGTCCAAGACAACAGTACCGGTGCCTAGGCTGCTGTCCAACGCGCCTGGGCTGTCCAGGACAGCAGAACCAGCGCCCAACTAGCTGCCCAGCGCGTCAGAACCGCCCAGACCAGCCCGCGCCAAGCTGTCCAACGAACTAGGCTGTGTGCCCAGGCTGTCCAGCTCTCCTCCCTACACGCACAGGCTGTCCAGAACAGCTTTTCGGGCGCTAAACTACCCAGGATAGCGCCTAAATTGGCGCCCAGTTCAGCGCCTGAGGGGGCGCCCACCACCTCCACCGCGGGCTGCTGGCGCACACCAATGGTCGCGGCTACCTCCATCTTTTTCCCTACAACCTCTATCATTTCAATGGAGTTTTGCACATCCCTTTCCTCGATCGACATTGCTCACTTGGATACTTCACTCAAAAAGAAGAAACCCACCTATATATATATATATATATATATCTTTGGAAAGATTCAAGAAGAATACTCCTTCACCCTCTCAAGCTTCTTTGAGATGGGTAGAACTTGGGCTCTCAAGATTTTCAAGAATGGGGGTTCAAGTCTCAAGATGAATGAAATGGGTGAAATGAAGAAGAAGGTTACATTTATAACCTAGGGTTTCTAAAAGAGGGAAAAAACCCAAATTGAAAATCAAGGGCTCCTTTAAAAATTCAAGCAAAAATAGAAAAAGACTTGGGTATCCGCAAGAAACATTGTGAAAGGGAAGAAGACATCTATCAAAATAGGGAGTCTCCACCGTCAAAACTCAAACAAATGCCCCCTTCTCCAAGTTTCCTCAGACACGGGGCATTGGGGGGCAAATGATGGGTCAAGCCCAAATAGCCCAACTTATGTGAAAAGGCTCAACCTCGATTGAAGAGCCCAGCCATGCAAAGACCCACCAAGTCCAAGTTCAAATCCAATCCAGCTGGGGCCCTCCTCCGAAGGAATTGGAGTATGAGGGAAAGAAATGCGGCGCACGGAGAAACCTTACCAGATTTGTAATTACCAAAACAAGTAGGAAACCCCTTCCTCACATCACCGCCTCACCTCCAAACTCTAACTCTATAAATGTAAGCCCTCTCATCATCTAGGGCACGCCTCCCAAAAAACCTCATCTTCGACCCTTGGACAACATTGTTGTTCCTCTCTCCCTCAAAGCACTGTAGCTCTCCGGTGTAAACCCTCCGGTGATGATTATTCATTAATAAAGAACACCAAGGCCACCGCTGCCATTCAAAGTGGACGTAGGCAACGGCCGAACCACTATAAACCTCTGTGTTGATCCTTTATTTGCTATTTTGGTCACTGATTGTTTGTTTACTGCACATTGATTATACATATTTACCTTCTTGACTATTAAACTTACACGGAAACTGATTTGTGCATCATCATAGATGATTCTTATTTACATGTAAATGATGGAATAGCAAAACACTAAGCTTTAACCCAAGTAAAAAACTTTTCTGTCAATAAGTCGTTGTTCTCATCGAGCTTCAAATCAAGATCAATGGCAAATCACTCCACATCACCCCAATTCGGAGACCACGAAGACACAAGCAGGTCTTGCACTATATCAATATGACAAGAAGTGATTAATATTTCATCTAAAAATCCTAACCAAACTTGAAATGGGAGTAGTAGATTACCACTGGGAGAGAACACCACAAGGATGTGGTGATACCAATATCTATTATAATGAAAACCCACGTACTCTAATTTGTAGGATATTTAAGAAAATCAACTTCACGAAATCTCATACCCTTCAAATAAAAGAATACAAGTTTTCTTAAATTGTACCTAAGAACCAATAAATGAGCTAACATCTCTTTTAAACCTTAAAAATATGTAGTTAAGACTTACAAGCCTAATAGAACCTTGAGGTGTCTTTTTTAACAATTTTTACAAATTACATAAAATTGGGAAGTCTAAGATGACTTATGGTGAGCCAAAGACCCTATGTTTTCTAGACACATTTATAGACAGAGCAGTCCTGTGCTTGAGAAATCTTGTTACTGCAGGATTCAAAAGAGATTTTGTGGAAAGATATTTACAATAATGAAAAATAGTTTAAGATAAGAGACAAAATATGATATCTGATTAAATCCAAATATATTTTTAACGTTATGAAAAAGGAATATTTGTTATATTCTTAATGTTGTTTTAAAGTTTCACCATTATCTCTTTTCGGTCTTTTTCCAATGTGTTATCATTAAGTTGATCTTGCAATTCATTCGCAAACATGATTTGTTTCTTGATTCTCAAAAAAAATTTATGGTAGGAAACCATTTACGAAAAATGTAAGAAATTTCTTTAAAAAAATTGTGGTCTTTCTTTCAAGGTGAGGCCATAAGGGACTACCTAGGTTGTTTAGGGTAAGCAACTCTAAACACTATATAAACTCAATACGAAATTGATAGCGAATTAGAGGGTTTGACTAATGAACGAACGGACGTATAAGACTCATTTATCTAAATAAATTAATACAAATCCGATTTAACGAAATATGAACTTGATTAAACACTATTTACTCAACATTTTATATACAAGAATCAATCAACCGATAAATCTGCAATTCAGGTGATTCCTGCATAACCACCCTCTCGCCTGATACAAACTCGATAATATATCACTACGTTTGGTACGCAGTAATACTTTTCAGTAGGAATGAAATGAGTTTGAAAATGTAATGAACTTGGGAATGTAATGAATTTGGGAATGGAATGAACTTGAGAATGGAATAAAATGCGCATTACCATTCCAATGTTTGACAGCTGTTTAGGATTAAGTGCTGGAATGAAATGTTTATTTCATTCTTATGTTTGGATAAAACAATTTTTTTGTTTGAATGGAATCAACTTTAACCAAAATATCCATAGTGACTAAAAATAATTAATAACAATTTTTTTTTTATGATTGCGATTGCCTTTAAAAGTTGTGTAAAAAAATTTATAATTAGAAAAAATGAGAATCCATTGAAAAATATTAAACCCCTATAAATTTTAAAAAATTAGAAAACAAATTCCTTTAAAAATAGGTTCACAAAAAGAAATCAAAATAAAAAACTGTTCTTTTTTTTTTTTGAAGAAAAGGAAAATTTTATTGATTGAATCAAGAAATTACAAGAATCAAAGAATTACAGGAATTCTAAACACATTCAATACAAATTTTTTTTTTTTTTTAAAAGGAAGAAATTTATTGATATGAATCAAAAAAATTACAAGAATCAAAGAGCATCACAGCTTACAAGAAACAAACATGTCAAAAAATTACAAAAATCATCAACAATGAACATGAATTTTGGCTTTAATCCTTCAAGAAGCCATAAATCCACCTTCCCTCTTCAACACCAGTAGCTTCTTCTTCCTCAGGATAGGCAGTGAACTCTAATCTTGGTGAAGCACCAACTTCCTAGCCACAGGTAATGACCCAGAGGTAGCAAAGTCAACACAACCACCTATTCGAACAACATGAGAAGCCAGAAAATCAGCAAGAGCATTAGTTTCCCTTTATATATGTCGAATCCTGACATTAAGCCTCTTAAACAAACTCCAAATCTGATCTAAAATAGGTTTACACCTCCAAGGAACAGCTGCCTTTCCCAAAACCATCTGTACAAGCAATTGCGAATCAGATTCAATGAAAATCTGATAATCCCCCAGGCTGTATTGCAGGGCCAAATTAATACCATCCAACAAAGCTTTGCACTGCGCTTGCATATTCGAACCTCTGTTATAAAATGCAGCTGCAGCTGCAACCACATTACCAGCATATTTATGAAATGAAATTTCTGTATTTCTTAATTGAGAACCGATATATAAACATAAGAGCTATGATGCTTAACGTGCTATGAACTTCGTAGACTAATCATCCTATGTAAGTTAGTAGACATGGGAGACGTATTGAAGCAGTAATACAAAAGGAACTAAACAGAGTACTGCAAGTAATTCGAAAGGTAGGTTGATATAGATTTCATAAGCAGTAGTACAAAATGGGTGATGTAGTGAGTGACTCAAGACACATGCCACCAGACTCTAGAAACAAGACTCATAAGAGGAACGACTCGAACTCAAGCTTAACAGATAAGAGTAACACAAGTGTTTCATAGACCAAAAAAAAAACCAAAAAATATGTTCCATTTACTATGCAAAAATTACTCAGTGGCCAGTCAAACACAAGAAAATATGTATGATTTCAAAAAATGCAAAAATTCCCTAACCACTGTAATCAACATTTGAACAAATTGGAGGCCACATCACCACCCAAGAAGGCAAAAAGAAGGTCAATTTCTGTTAGGCATTTTGACAAACATCTAGTTTGCATTGTAAAACGTTTCACTAGTTCTTAAAAACTGAGTTCCTCATGGGTCATAATTCACCAATTACAAGTATGAATGATTTCATATGCATAAAAACTAGTTCCATATCTCGAATCAAAATCTAGTCTCTAGACACTGCCCTTTTCGTTCTTCTATTTATTGTTGTTAATGAGTATTGGCCCGGTGTAATGTAATCAACTAAAATTGCTGGCTCATAGTCACATCAATGAGGATTCAATTCTTACTGATCACTGATCAGATAGTATCCAAAGGGGATCCCTCTCTTCTCTCTCACACACTTTTTGACAGCAACTGGTTATTTGATTGCACATTTCATATTGCAGAACACCACAAATGAGAACAATTATATTCAGCAGATCTCAGAGAATAGCAAGAAGAGGCTTTTCCAGAGCGATTGTCCACTGGAAACACATCCAGTATGCAATTCTTGGTCCCATTGTTGGTGGGTGCAATCTAAATATTCTCAGAGAAATGGGTAAAAACTGGAAAAAATCGATTTAAAATATTGAAGCAAAGTATTTTTAAGAGATAGATTCACATTTCAAACACCAAAAAAAATCCTAAAACCTAAAATTCTAAGTTGGATTTGAGAATTACCGACTAAAGTTAACAAGTAATTACCTGGATTAGTCGGATCTGAGCTCATATAGGCTGTTCCTGCCCACCTATGTGTACCCTTGCTTCACAGAGAGATGAGGGAGAGGCAGAAAGTAATTGGAAGGGGATGAGAAGAAAGATGGAGTGCCATGGCATTTGTGAGGAAGAAGAGAAGAAGTGAAAAAAAGAGAAGAGAGATCAGAGGAGGAGCAGAGGACGATCAGAGCAGAGGACGATCGGGAAGGAAAGACGAGATTGTTTTTTTTTTTTTTTAAGGCGCACGTTTGAATGGGAATGGAATGAGAAATACCAGTAGACCCCACAATCTGTGGGATTAGCTATTCTTTAGGAATGTGAATAAACTTCAATTCCTGTCAACCAAACATTAGAATCAACATTACCAAAGAATGCATATTCCATTCCGACTCTTAATCCCACATACCAAACGCAGCTATGAGTGTCAATTAATTGAGTTCAGAAAATGCACTAGTTACTTCAACATTGTTGGTTGCCGATTTGAGTTTAGAGTTGGGTGGGCAGGTATACCTTGAAATGAAGCCTATAAAGTAAATTCCTTATAAGCGAGCCCACCTGTCAAGGACAAAGTAGATCTTAGTACTTGAGCATCCCATCCTCAAATGTGCACTGGCCAGACAGCCCCAATATTGTCTCTTTCTCTAGTCAATGATGACACACCTACAAAACCTTTTAAAACAACGCGTTGTAAGCTGGCATTTCACTCACACTTCAATAGATTCACTTTTTCCCCTCTTTCCTTGATGCTTCTCTCCCTCCTCATCGTCTAGTATATAAACAACCTCCCCACCTCTTGGTCTCTCCACTCTAAACCTCACATACCAATCTATCACCTTCTATAGAACCAAAATTTTATATCCAAAATGGCCTCTTTTGTGTTTGTCAAAATCCTTCTGCCAATCTTCCAATTTGCATTGTTGCTTAACCTCGCCTTGGCAGCGAGGAGGCTCACTGAGTCTACCCAAGATCAGCAAACCCAACTCTTCCAATACCACAATGGTCCTCTTCTCACCGGAAAAATCTCCATCAATGTCATATGGTACGGCAATTTCAAGCCTTCCCAGAGAGCCATTATCTCTGATTTCATCGCCTCACTGTCATCTCCGTCGTCTCAGAGCCAACCCTCTGTCGCCGAGTGGTGGAAAGCCACCGAGAAATACTATAACCTGATCAACTCCAAGAACCCATCTTCAGTCCAGCTCTCCATGGGGAATCAAGTCCTTGATGAAAATTACTCTCTGGGCAAATCACTCACCAGTCAACAAATCGAACGGTTGGCAGCCACAGGTGATCAGGTCAACGCCATCAATGTGGTATTGACTTCATCTGACGTGGTAGTTGATGGATTTTGTTCGAATAGATGTGGATCCCACGGGTCTCTTTCTTCCAAAACTGCTCTTGTTGAGGGCAATAATCACAAGTTTGCCTACATCTGGGTTGGTAACTCGGAGACTCAGTGTCCTGGTTTTTGTGCCTGGCCATTCCATCAACCCATCTACGGACCACAGAGCCCACCCCTGGTTGCACCCAAT
Organism: Ilex aquifolium; assembly: GCA_951799425.1. Lineage (NCBI taxonomy): Eukaryota > Viridiplantae > Streptophyta > Magnoliopsida > Aquifoliales > Aquifoliaceae > Ilex > Ilex aquifolium. Next base: position 19,220,051 of record OX637407.1, on the reverse strand, counting down.
GGCGATATAGGTTCCGCCGGAGTGGTCATAACCTTAGCTAGCCTTTTGGCTGGGACGGTGACGAACCCATTTGGAAATGGTTATTATCAGGGACCGGCTGGTGCACCACTAGAGGCTGCCTCGGCTTGTCCTGGGGTTTATGCTAAGGGAGCCTACCCAGGCTATGCTGGGGACTTGTTGGTCGACCCTACCACTGGTGCCAGCTATAATGCGAATGGTGCTAATGGGAGGAAGTATTTGCTGCCTGCTTTGTTTGATCCATCCACGCAATCATGTTCCACTATGATTTGAGCTTGTGGGGGATTATAGATAATATTTTTTAGAATTCTTTGTAAAGTAACAAAAGCTATATGTTTATATGAAGAAAATTCAAATCATTCATTTTGTTTATTCACTTTTCTTGTGTCCTTTGGCTATAGAACTTTCAAGTAAAGATGGCATTATCATGATCAATTTAAAAAACATGACTAAAAAATGGAATTGAATGATACAATTATATTTTTTGTTAAAACTGTGGATGATACAACATTGTCATGGTAAGTTTTTATCTTATTTTTCACGAAAAAATACATTCATTTTCGTTGTTCGTGTTGAGTTGTTAACATATAATACATTACAATTAGCGTGTGATGGTGATTATTGGAAGAGAATAAATTCTTTACGGGCAATCAATCAAACTACACAAATTTATTGGGAATCCTTAACCAATTGTTTACATACAATTAATTAAAATTTGACAACTACACCAACAAAAAAACCAATGTTGAAGATTCTCAATTATTTACAGCAACCAATCAAAATTTAACAACTACACAAATTTATTGGAAATCCTTATTAGTTTTTTTGTTTGTGTAATTGTCAAATTTTGATTGACTACCTGTAAACAATTGATATACTGGCTGTTTGTAAATAATTTATTCTCTTATTGGAATACTTCAAGATCACTAAGATATTTGGGCCTTGATATTTTCCCAACATTAACTTTAGTGAAGACAATTTGTGACATAAATCTTTAAAGACATTTAGATATAATGTGTCTGTTTGGAGCTACATTTTTTTTTTGAGATTCAATGATGGGAATTTATTATTAAGGAATGTCAGAAAAAATGAGAGGCATAACAAAGTCTGGTGCTTGCTCCAACAATACAATGCTACTATTTAATAGTATAACAAAACGAGCTAACTCATGAGCTACTTTATTCCCATTGCAGCAAATTCCGGACAATTCAAAATAGCGAAAGCTTCTCGCTATACTGTTAATATCTTGTAAGATGGCTTCGAGAGGATCAAAATTCCCATCACCACTCCTAATAGATTACATAACACATGTAGAATCCCCTTCCAGTATGACTTCTACTAACTCTTGCTGCTTTACAAATTGGATCGCAATTTTCGCTGTAATAGTTTTTGCTTTACAAATATCACAACTCATAACCATCTTTTTAGACAAAACCCCTACAAAGTAACCCCGGTCATCTCTTATAACCACCCCCACGCCTAAAACATTTTGATCTGCGAATACAACGGCATCGAAATTAACTTTAAAGGTACCTACCCTTGGAGGACACCAGCCATCATTGGGATTTGGCATTGGATTAAGACAGGGTTGAGCTACTGCCTCCCTATACTGCCTATAATAGTCAATTGCCTTTATATGCACTTCAACAGGGTCTTGAACCGTATTTTCAAATATTCGAATATTTTTATTCCTCCACACAAGCCAATACTAAATAAGGAACAAAGGAAATTCATCGGGTGTAAGGACCTGATGAACATCATGCATCCACTGCCCAGGATCAGAAGACAAAATCCAAACGACTGCCTTTAATGAGCTGAGATTCCACACTGCTTTGGCCCAAGAACACTCCCTTAGGCAGTGTATCAACGACTCCTCATCTACTTGACACACTCCACAATTCCCATGCACTGTGACTCTCCTTTGCCGAAGATTATCCCCTGTTGGTAGTGTATTGGAACAAACACGCCAGGCAAAAATCTTAATTTTATTTGGTGCTAGATTAAATAGGGTAGTTTTTAAGGGTTTTAAAATAAAATAAATCAGACCCGTTTAGACATTGAATTTTTTACCAACTGATGCAGTTATTTTTTGGATTCAAAAAAGTTTATTTAGGCTAATTCAAGAAGTAGATTTTGAGTTTTTTTTCTGATTTTTTAGAGTTTTGTTGCAGGTGTCACGTAACTTTTTAATTTAAAATTCACATTTTAGAAACTATAATGCATAATCTATATATACATGTAATGATTTTTTTATTTTGACATAAAAATGTTAGAAAATCACTCTAAACAAATTTTTTTTAACTTTTTCAACTTTTTAAAGAACACCCCAAAAGATTTTGGGGGTATTTTTTAACTCTGATTTTTTGGAAAAAAATTACTAATCGCAATTTTTTACCTTAAAAAATCAACTACAAACAGATCCAATATATATTTATTGCAATCCTTCAATTAGTGTTGTAATCGAGACGATAATTTGTGACATGAATAGAGGAAGTTTATCCTCCTTGGAGCTCCCTAATACCATCTTTAATAGGCAACTTGTGGAGAGCTGGAACTTATATGCCAGATGCATATATTTTCTTAATGGAGCACTTCTTGAGATGAATCACTCATGTAATAAGTACCGTCTACTCAAGTTAGAAGGATGAGTTAGGCATAATATATGCCTAATATTTTTCCGCATTATTCACACAACAAATCTCAGTTATTATTGTTGGTCGTGTTAAAACAAATTAGTTTTAAAATTGTTAATCTGAGCAATAATACAAGACACGAAAAAATAATTTATAATAGACTAATATGCATGCATGACAATGATTATTAAAGTCCTGCGAGATCAGCATAGATATTTTCTCAACATTAACTTTAGAGGCGCAATACTTGTTTTATACATTAAGTTGATTGCATGTCATTCTCTAACACTATCTTTTTTATGCTTAAAACTATTTAGAGTAAAATATACATATGACCCTTAAATTATAATCATTGTGTCAATTAAATCTCTAAACTTTATTTTTGTGTCAATTGGGTTCTTGAACTCTCTAATTGTGTCAATTGAACTTTTCTACCTATCTCTGTTAAATTTTATAACGAAAAGTGCCGAAGTGTGCCACTCACGAGACACAAATGATTAAAATAAATTATACATATGGCCCTCAAAGTATGACCCTTGTGTCAATTAAGCTCTTGAATTTTTATTTTTTTTGTCAATTGAGCCCCTAAACTATCTAATTATGTTAATTGAGTCATTTTGTCTTTTTGTGTCATATATAGTCACATGAGTGGCACAATCTAACAGAGACAAATATAAGGGTTCAATTGACACAAAAAAAAAAAAGTTCAAAAACTTAATTGACACAAATGTCCTAATTTGAGGGTCATTTGTGTAAGTTTACTCGTGATTTTATGTTATACGATACAATTTATAGGGAAAACTCAAGGATAAAATAATGTGAAAATTATGGGTTTTCATATGAAGTGGGGGATAAGGCTATGGTACCATGAAAAAATTTAATTTTTAATTTGGATGATTTATAATTATTGATTAAAAACTAATAAAACAATAAAAATAAGATAATAAGAAAATTTCATGTGAGACCCATTTTTATTGAATAAAAGTGAAGATATCATACCAAAATATAACTTTCCGATACTGGGACCCAAAGTGAGACACCAAGAGAGTAGATAAGTTGCTACAGCCTTGAACTGGAACGAATTAAAGGTCGAACACAGGTTGGGACCATGTTCCCCAAGTATCGAGACAGTGTTGTTGATTACGAAAATGCTGTAGTTTACTTATAGATTTTGGTGGCAGAATTATAGTTAAAGTTGGGTCGGCAGGCATACCTCGAAATGTAACCTAAATTCACAAGAGCCCAGCTGTTAAGGATATGGGGCACCTCAGTACTAGGACTGGTATTGAGTTTCGTTGCCCTCATTTCACATTTTTAAAAAATTTCAACATGTGCTTAACTTATTTATAACTGAATTTATATCATATCAAATTAGTACCGTATGTAAGTCTTATTTAGGAGTTCATGTGATGCTTTGCCAAATATATGTGGACCCTTTTTTTGATGAATTGAACGTATTTACATGTTTATCTGTATTAAGTTGTGCACGAGATAATTCCTGCAATCAATTCGAGATAGCGATTGAGCTGTTGGCGAAGCCTGAAACAACCACAAGGTTAGGAAAAAGGGAGTCAGGCGCACGCCCGGCTTATCCCCTCCGAAGCTTAAGTTAGTAAGAGTGGGAGGATGAAGCTCAATTCAATGTGTTCTCAATCGAGTTTGCGTACCTTTGTTCATTTTTCTGAGGGATATTTATACCTGGACTTGAAATGATGGCTCTGACACAGAGGTCATCTCAGCATTTAATGCCCTTCTCAATTACCCATGCGCAATGAGTGAGTCCTACCTGGATTCCCGAGTCATCAATGCTCGGAGGATGGGACTAGTACTCGGGGCCACGTCGAGGACTCCCAGCTACCGCCGAGTACTCGAGTGCCTATGAACGGCGCCTGACACCTATTCCCAAGTAGTCGGCGTCTAGGGGGCAAGCGTCCCTAACTCTGTGCTCAGCGTCACAACCATTAATGCATCCACTCATGATTGTCAGTTTAGGTCTTCGAGGGTGCAGAGGCTCATTAAATGCTGTCTGAGTCACCCACGTCTCCATAAATGCTGAGTCTCATCGCATTAATTGCTGGTGCCAGAAGTTTGTACTCAAATATACGAATCCATCCTTCCTCGGCTCGTCGGCTCCTCTCCCAGTCGGCGCTGGCTCCACTCCTCGGCATCGGCTCCATTTCTCGGCATCGGCTCCTTGGCCTCATAATAGCTACGACTGGACACCTGTCGCCTTGGGGTCTGCTGGGCCGCCTTGAGTCCCTCCAAGTTGCATCAAATTTGTGAAGTGTCTAGAATTCCCAAAAATGACAGATACTTGGAATTCTCCCCTCCTCAAATGTGCGCTGGCCAGAGAGCCCCAAGGTTGTTTATTTCTAGTCAATGGTCACCGACTAGTTGGAAATACAAATAAGCAGACCCACAAAACCTTTAAAAACAACACGTTATAAGCTGGCATTTCAGTCACACTTCAATAGATTCACTTTTCTCCTCTCTTTCCTTGATGCTTCTCTCACTCCTCATCCTCTAGTATATAAAGAACCTCCCCACTTCTTGGTCTCTCCACTCTAAACCTCACATACCAATCTATCACCTTCTATAGAACCAAAATTTTTATATCCAAAATGGCCTCTTATGTGTTTGTCAAAATGCTTCTTCCAATCTTCCAATTTGCATTGTTGCTTAACCTCGCCTTGGCAGCGAGGAGGCTCACTCAGTCTAACCAAGATCAGCAAACCCAACTCTTCCAATACCACAATGGTCCTCTTCTCACCGAAAAAATCTCCATCAATGTCATATGGTACGGCAATTTCAAGCCTTCCCAGAGAGCCATTATCTCCGATTTCATCGCCTCACTGTCATCTCCGTCGTCTCAGAGCCAACCCTCCATCGCCGAGTGGTGGAAATCCACCAAGAAATACTATAGCCTGATCAAATCCAAGAACCCATCTTCAGTCCAGCTTTCCATGGGGAATCAAGTCCTTGATGAAAATTATTCTCTGGGCAAATCACTCACCAGTCACCAAATCGAACGGTTGGCAGCCATAGGCGATCAGGGCAACGCCATCAATGTGGTATTGACTTCATCTGACGTGGTAGTTGATGGGTTTTGTTCGAGTAGATGTGGATCCCACGGGTCTCTTTCTTCCAAAACTGCCCTTGTTGAGGGCAAGAATCACAAGTTTGCCTACATTTGGGTTGGTAACTCGGAGACTCAGTGTCCTGGTTTCTATGCCTGGCCATTCCACCAACCCATCTACGGACCACAGAGCCCACCCATTGTTGCACCCAACGACGATTTAGGTTCTGCTGGAATGGTTATAACCTTGGCTAGCCTTTTGGCTGGGACGGTCACGAACCCATTTGGAAATGGTTATTATCAGGGACCGACTGGTGCACCACTAGAGACTGCCTCGGCTTGTCCTGGTGTTTATGCTAAGGGAGCCTACCCAAGCTATGCTGGGGAGTTGTTGGTCGACTCTACCACTGGTGCCAGCTACAATGCGAATGGTGCTAATGGGAGGAAGTATTTGCTGCTTGCATTGTTTGATCCATCGACCCAATCATGTTCCACTCTGATTTGAGCTTGTGGGGGATTATAGGTAATATTTTTTAGAATTCTTTGTAAAGTAACAAAAGCTAGGAAATTGTATTCATTTATATAAGAAAATTCAATTCATTCATTTTGTTTATTAACCGTTCTTGTGTCCTTTAGCTATTAAATTTTCAAGTAAAGGTGGCATTATCATGATCAATTTAAAAAACAGGAATGAAAAAGGGAATTGAAATAGCATATCATACTAATCTATAAGTTAACTTATTACTTAAACGTCTTACAGTAGACACATTAAAGTAGTTTAAATCGCTTGAAATAATCCTGATGTCTGGTAAAACAGGACCCAGAGGCTCAAACTCATCTTTGACATCTGATATCATCTTGACCACATTAACTGAGTTGCCTTCCAAAATAATCTTGTTACAAACTTATTGTCCAGCTAAATAGATTGCTTCTCTCACGACAAGGACCTCTGCCGATTGCACATCACAAAGGGAGATAATTTTCTTGGACATGCTTGCTCTAAACATGCTTCTGTCATCCCTTATAATCACTCCTACCCCAATAGTTCCTTCAGATTCAAAAACTGCCCAATCAAAGTTCATCTTTAGGGAGTCTGTTGGTGGAGGTAACCGTTAAAAAATATATGTATATAATTAGATTATATTAAATTGTATAAAACATAACTTATACATCAAACCAAACAGAATGTGTAAAAATTAAAAGAAGTGCACTCATAGGGACGCAGATCCGCACAAACAATAAATGAGAAAAAAACAGTTATTCAATTCGAGTCTTGTGAAACACAATCTCTTTAAAACAAATTTGTTCCCTCCTGTGCTCAAGGTGGATGAACAACTGTCTCCCAAGATATAACGAATTTTTCCTTCTTAAAGAAGCAACACTTCAATTTTCAAGATTCCAACGAACACAACTTGTGTTTATACTTGAACCGAACCAAAAGAAGAATGCAACAATATGCAGAGAGAAGAATTTTGAAATTGGAATCAATAATGGTATTGAATGAAATGGCAAAGGGGCAGTTTAGTTATAGATCATTTGTGGCTGTTTAGATTGCCTGAAAAGGCATGTGTTGTTACTATTCAGATTGAAAAGACACTCTTTAATTTGAACAGGCAAGAGACCCCTCTTGGATGAACATGCTCTCTGAAAACAGACCCATAGAATGAACCCAGACCGTTTTTGGCGCCAAGTTAAAAAATAACAAGAAGAAATTTAAAAATCTGGTTTAGATTTAAATTTCAGTTAGAATTTTAATTCTGATCCGCGTTCGGATTTGATTGATTGGACCCATGACCTGCACCGCTCCAAATAAATTTTGTCTAAAAATATTATATCTTTTTGATCTAAGCCCGAGTCGTGGCGAGCGACGCATGATAACCAAGGTAGTATAAGCGCTCACTCCGTTCACCAAAGTGTGGTACCCCTTGGGGCTCAAACTTATGAAGTCAACTAAGAGTATATTAACTCACCAAAGTGTTGGTCTTCTTCCAATGTGGGACAAGCTTTATTTTACTACACCAATCTTAGTTTATTTTATCCTTCAAATAGGTCACTTTGAGACATAATTTCTCATTCAACTTAATGTATTTGAACAAATAAATATATCACGTTAATCTTCTCATAGAGGAGAATGCGTTTAAACTTGGTCCCACTAATTACGAGGTATGAGTCCCACTTTTATTTAAACCTCAAATTGCTCAAATAAACTTGTTTAAAATCATTTTTTCTTAACACCAATGAATAACTACCTCAATTGCAAGTTGTTGATTGCCGATTTCCGCTGCATATTCATATTGCCTGAAATAGTCAAATGAAATTTGGTTTAACAAAACAAAGTTATATACCTTTTCAAATTTTGGAAGAGAACTCCATTCTTATTTGTCTTAATAAACCAGCAATGAATCCGAAAAAAATGAAAATTAGTTATGGAGCACTTCTTGAGATTAATCACTCCTCCAATACTTACCGTCTACTCAAGTTAGGAGGATGAGTTACGCATAGTATATGCCTAATATTTTTCCGCATTATTCACTCAACAAATCTCAGTTATTATTGTTGGTCGTTACACGGGAGATTTCACGCAACAAATTGAGATAGCGATCCTTTGAATGGTGAACCTGAAAACAACCAAGGGGTCAGAAAAGGGACCGAGTGAACACCCAACTTATCCCCTCCGAAACTTAAGTCAGTAAGAATAGGAGGCTTGAGCACAGTGTAAGTTCTATTTTTGAGTCTGGTTTGCGTACCTTTGTTCATCTTTCTGAGGAGTATTTATACCTGAATTAGCAATGAGTGCCAAGGCAGAGAGTCTCATCTCAACATTAAATGTCCTGAGTTTCTCTGATCGGTGTCTGACACCTACTCCCGAGCACTCAATGCTCGAGGAGTTAGTACCTCGGGGTTTGCCGAGAGCATATGCTCGGCGCCGTAGCCATTAATGTTTTACAATCATGACTGTCAGTTTGGGGTCTCGAGGATGCAGGAACTCATTAATAGCCCTATCCTAGTCACTCTGATCTTCATTAATGGTCTGTCACGTCATTTTGAATGATGGTGTCAGTACGTGTCCTCGGCTCTTCAGAGTAATAACTGCTCGGCTTCACCTTTCGGCGTCTTTTGAGTTTCATAATAGTTGTATCAATCCACGCGTCAACTTGGGGGCTGCTGAGCCGCCTGAAGTCCTGTCAACTGCCCCCAGCCCCCACTCTTCTTGCGACGTGGGACAAGTGGCGCATGGAGATTGGTGGCTTCCCGAGCACGCCGAGGTAATGGGCGGTTACTTGCACGTCTTGTGCCGCCTTTTTCAAATTCCTTCATGATTACATACCTTTTCGATTCCCGCTCCTTCAGCAGGGTATAAATAGGAGATCATTTAGCCAGTTCAGAACTTTGCATCCTTGAATTCTCTCAGCATTCATCCCCCGAGTACTCCTCTCTAGTCTCCTAAGCATTCCCCCTTACTTTTCCGAGCTCTCGCCATGAAGATTTGCCACTTGTAAGTACCTTTCTCCTTTCCAGTTTGTTTCTCATTTTCCCCATCTTCTTCTTCATTTCTTCCAAACATCTCTCATGGCTAGAATACGTAGAACTGTGGCGAGGGAGACTATTAGGGCGAGGGAAGCTGGTAGGGCGAGGGATATTCGTAGGTTGAAGAGGACCCAAGTGACCCAAGATAATATCCAAGCTTTTAAGGACAAATATCACATTGCCGAGCCCGTTCTTGCCTTCCCCTTCGATCCTCGCTTCCATAGGAGAGACATATGGAGTGTAGAGATGATCCCCTTTTATACCAAATCCATTATGGAAGGGGGAGTCACGTTCCCTCTCCATCTTCTCTTACTGAAGATGCTAATGCATCTAAGGCTCTTCCCCCTACAATGTGGCGTTAACTTCTATAGGTTGGTCATGGACGTAGTCGCCCTGAACGCTTGGCTGGGGGTGAACCTGGGAGTGGACGAGATCCTGTCCTGTTACGACTTGAGGTTAGTCGCTGGGGGCAGGTATTACCTCCAATCTCGGGACCACTCCATGTACTTGGTGACCCACATGTCAGACTCGGACAAGGGGTATGTGGATGATTTGATCATGCTCGGCGGGAGTTGGAAGAAAGGAGATGGGCCCAAGTATGACGGATTGTACTGCCCCAAGGTACCAAGGGATCCAGGTGTGTAATGCACATATTCTGATATTGTTCGGCTTCTGTTGTCATTTCTGACCACCTTTTGTGTTTTGTATTAGCAGAAGGATACGGGTTCGACGTTGCTCAGCCTTTGAAGTCCCAAGTAAATTTCGAGGACTTGCTGAAAGTTTGGTCTTACAACCAGGTAAACCCTTTCGCCCAAGCAACGCACACATTACTCGGCTACCAACCAACCTACTCCCGCTTCTCTCAGATCCCTCTGCCTTTTGATCCTTCTATTTGGGCAGATCGTTCCTCGGAGGAGGAAGAAAATGACCTCAAAGACGACCCTGATCGAGACGCCGAACGCACCCCTTCTTTGGAAATGTTCAACTTTTTCCGCTTCACCGCCACCGACCTCAAAGCCCGATCAAGGGCGAGACTTTCTGGGACCAGTGAGCCTTCCAGAACTGCTCCGGTCATTCCGCCGCCGCGCCGACAACTATCGCCTCCATCGCCGCCTCAAGACCTAGTAATCCCGTCGAGGGACCAGCCTCTGCCAGCACCAAGGCTCCAAATGACCTCCTCGGAGGATTGGCAAAAGGACCGCCAACGCCGAGAACCATCTCCCTCCGAGGAGCGCCAGACCAAGCAGGGCCATGATATTCTGGCAACGGAAGCTCCCGTCGAGTAGCCCCCCCCAAGTCCAGACAAGAAGGGGGAATCCAGTGTTGGAGTCTGACTCCATCCTCTAGTCTCCCGCCGTCACCTACGCCGTCGTCAAGAGTTTCCAGTTCGAGGCCAACATGGCCGCTTACCGAGGTCAGGGGGACAATAGGCTGCTTCAAGGAATTGTCCAGCATAATATGTTGGTGAGTGTGCTGACTACTCTAGCTTCCTTTTGCTTTGCCTATTTGGCTATTTCTAACATTCTTTTTCTTCTCAAGCTTGCCAAAAAATGGGGGTCATCATAGACCCTTTTTGGGAGTACAAGCAAGAGGCAAGGAACGCCCGGCTCGAGCTGACCAAGAAGGACGAGCACATTCGGGGCGTGGAGAAGACGGTTGGCGAACAAACCAAAGTCATTGCCGACCTGATCCACAAAGCCGAGGCCCTCATTGCCGAGCTCGACAAGGCTAAGGCAGCCAAGGACGCGGCCACGAAGAAAGTGGAGGAGCTCGAGCTTCGGGTTTCCTCCTCCGATGTCAAGCTGAACGACGCCGAGGCCCTCGTCCATGAGTTGACCCAAAAGGTGCATGTTTTGGAGGCAGACAAGGCGGGGGAGTCCAAGAAGACTCAGGCGGCGTTGCGGGCCTTGTACAATAAATGCCAAGATGATATGATCCCGGCCTTTGAAGATGGCAAGAGAAAAGCCTTTAAAGAGGGTTGGGATGCAGCTTGCACGTCGCCGGGGTCGAGGCTGGTTCCCCTTGGTTCGCTATGCATACTGCGCTCAGGGGGACCAATGAGAGGATCGTTTCAGAAGGGCCGTCTAACCCCGAGCCAGCTGAGGTAGGGGCCGAAGGCCAAAATGAACCCATAACACTTAGTGATGGTTCAAACCAGCACTCCCTTCCCAACCTTCTTTCTCCTACTGGCCAGAGCAGTGACCATCCCCCCCCAACACGCCCCTCATTCTTCTTGGGGTGCCTGACACCGAGCTCGATGAAATACTTGGCATTGGGAAGGAGCCATTGAGGAGGAGTGGTGAACTTGGCGGTGGTGAAGCTGACGGCGGAGGGCAAGCTTACCCAGAAAGCCCCAGGGATTCCTAGTCGTCCTGCTTGTAATCTCTATTTTTTTTTTTTGTAAGCTTTAGGGGACGCAAAACCCCTTCCTTTTTGTCAATGAAATTCCCTTTTCCCTTTCCAATTGTATTACTTCCTGCTGAGTTGTTTCTAGTACATAGAGCTTATAGAATCGGAAAAATGTACAAGTATTTGGGGACTTAGAGCCCTCGGGGCCATGCCCATAACGACCGAGCCCAATACTCGTGTTAATTTTTCGAAGGCGGGGCTCCAAGGGTGGAGTCTTACACCCCTTGGGGTCGTGCCCCTAACGACCGAGCGCATGGCTCGTGTTAAGATTTTGAGAGCGTTGCTCCAATTGTGGAGTCTTACACCTCTCAGGGTCTTGCCCCTAACTACCGAGTGCATGACTCGTGTTAATTTCTGAGACGGCCTCGGACTTCAACTTTAGTGAAAATATTTCTTCAAATTCGATATATTCCAAGGTCGATTTTCATTATTTCCATCCATATCTTGTAATCTATATGCCCCTGTGCCCCCCACAGCGATTACTTTGTAAGGGCCTTCCCAATTTGGGCCAAGTTTTCCATTAGTGGGTTCTCGAGTATTGCCCACCACCTTTCGTAGCACCAGGTACCCTACTTGGAAGTCCCTCGTCCAGACTTTCTTCTGGTGTTGTTTTGACAGCTCCCCTTGGTTTTTTTCCTAGTTTGATAGACGTCAGTTCTCTTATTTCTTCAACCAAGTCGAGGTCTCGGGCGAGTGTTTGGTCATTGTATCCTAATTCAAAGGCTTGGCTCCGTATCATTGGGAGACCTACTTCCAGCGGGATGACAGCCTCGACCCCTTATGTCATGGTGTACGACGTTTCTCGTGTTGAAGTGCTCGACGTTGTCCTTGGTCCACTTTCTCTTTGCTTTTTCCAGCCTCTTCTTGATTCTAGCTAACACTGTCTTGTTTGAGACCTCAGCTTGCCCATTACTTTGGGGGTAGGCTAGCGTGGAGTAGTAGTTGCGTATTCCAAATTCTGAACAGAATTCTCAAAAATGACCACTATTGAATTGAGTGCCTTTGTCCGAGATGATAGCCCGAGGGATTCCGAACCGAGTGATAATGTTCTGTCATACGGACTTCTTTGTCTTGACGTCCCGAATACGACTCAGGGGCTCGACTTCGATCCACTTTGTGAAATAATCAATAGCTACTAGGAGGAACTTTTTGTTCAAATGGGCCCTTGGGAGAGGTCCCATAATATCAATGCCCCACTAAGAGAATGGCTAAGGACTCGTCAATAAGTTCAGATCTCCTGCTGGTTGTCAGATGACGGGAGCAAATTTCTGACACTTATCACATCTCCGAACGTAACTCTTGGCATCCTTTTGCATGTATGGCCACAAATACCCATGAGACATTGCTCGGTGTGCGAGGGATCTCCCTCCCGTATGGCTCCTACATACGCCCTCATGAATCTCATAGAGCAAAGGTTTATCTTGTCCTCGGGGACACAGAACAAATGCGGCCCCGAGAAGGACCTCCTGTATAATTGATGATCGACCGATATCCAGAACCTGAGAGCCTTGAGTTTGATCTTCTGGAATCTTTGACATCCTCGGGAAGCACTCCTTCCATTAAGTATGCGATTATGGGGTCCATCCACCCCAGAGGCGCTCCTTGCATTTGTATCGGCAACACTTGTTCGGCTCTCGTTTCTTCAATACTCGGGCTTTCCCGGCTTTCAATGAAAATGCTTCGAGTTACCTCCGAAGCCAATGCCGAGGCCAAGCAAGCCAACGCATCTGCATGGGTATTATGATCCCTTGAAATCTAGGAAACTTCCACTTTTTCTAATTTCCCGATTCTGGATTTCGCCTTCTGATGGTACGCCTTCATCCTGTTGTCTCGAACCTCGAAGTCATCATTGATATGATTCACTATCAGCTGGGAGTCGCAGAAAACATGGAGCTATCTAATCCCGATCGAGTACGCAATATTAAGTCCTGCTAACAGCGCCTCGTACTCGGCCTAATTATTGGATGTTTTGAATCCCAATCTGATAGCTCGCTCTATTATGAACCCTCCGGAACTAGCCAGTACTATGCCTATCCCTGCCCCCCTCACGTTCGAGGACACATCAATATGCAGATTCCAAGTATCATCGTTGACAGCAACAATCTCTTGTGGGGGCTCGGATGCAGAGAATTCGGCAATAAAATCGGCAAGGACCTGCCCTTTAATTGAAGTACGGGGTTTGTATCTTATTTCGAACTCCTCGAGTTCCACAGCCCACTTGGCAACTCTTCCAGACATGTTAGCTTTATGAAGAATGGGCTTAAGAGGCTGATCAGTCAGCACTTTTATAGCGTGCGCCTGGAAATAGTGTCGGAGCTTCCTCGCCGAGACGATTAATGCTAGAACAAGCTTCTCCATTGGCAAGTATCGTGTTTCTGCATCCAGCAAGGTTTTACTTATGAAGTAAATGGGCCTTTGGGCCCCCTCACTTTCCCTTACGAGGGCTCCACTCACAGCCCCTCCCGAGACAGCCAAGTGAAGGTTTAGTACTTCCCCCGCCATTAGAACAGACAGGGTTGGAGGAGACTTCAGGTACTCCTTAATCCCATCGAGCACTCTGCCACATTCCTCATTCCAACTTCCATTTGCTGCCCCCGTAAGCATGGTGAAGAACGACTTGCACCTATCTAAGGACTTGTAGATGAATCGGTTGAGGGCCTCCAACATCCCAGTCAACTTCTGGATGTCTTTGGTAGTCTTTGGTGCCTGGATGTTCTGCACGGCCTGAACTTGCTCGGGGTTGGCCTCAATGCCCTTATGGGTGACCAAGTATCCCAAGAATTTGTCAGAGCTTACCCCGAAAGTGCACTTTGAAGGATTAAGCTTGAGTACGTACCTCCAGAGTATGGCGAAAGTGGTCCCGAGGTCTCGGAGATGATCGGAGGCCTCCCGAATTTTCACCAGCATGTCATCTATATAAACTTTCATAGTGACGCTGAGCTGCTCCTTGAAAATCTTATTCATCAGGTGCTGGTAAGTGGCCCCGACATTCTTTAGTCTGAAGGGCATTACCAAGTAGTAGTAAATTTCCCGGGGCGTGATGACCACCATCTTCTCTTGGTCGGATTCGTGCAAAGGGATTTGATGATAGTCGGCCCGAGCATCCATAAAGGAGATATGTTTATGCCCTGCGGTTGCATCCACCAGCTGGTCGAATTTGGGCAGGGGATACTCATCTTTAGGGCATGCTTTGTTCAGGTATTTGAAATCCACACAGACTCACCACTTCCCTTCTTTATTCTTGGCGCACACTTTGTTGGATAACCATTGCGGAAACTGCACTTCCCTGATGGAGCCCGCCCCCAACAACTTATCCACTTCCTCGTCCATTGCCTTTGCGTGGTGGGGCGCCGTTCTTCAAGTTTTTTGCCTCACTGGTTTGAAGGTAGGGTCCACATGAAGCTGATGTGTCATAACATCTGCACTTATACTCGTCATCTCGACTTGTGTTCATGCAAAGACATCGGTGTTTTGGTGCAAGCAAGAAATCATCTCAGACTTCTCGGTGCCAACTAATGACGCGCCTATTAAAAAGTACATTTTCTCGTCCTTGGGATTTAGAAAAATTTTGACGAATTCCTCTGTTGATCGATCGGCTGGTCCTATAATATGGTCGTCCACGCCAGACCAACCTGTAACGCCCCAAAATCCACCCTGGAAGACATTACTATCTACAAACCATCCAACCATGAGAGCAACTAAAAATAACCATTAAATAATAAACCATTCATCCATTTGATAAGGAATAAATACTAAAGCCAATAAAATATCGTAATTTCTCCAATTTACAATTCAAAACCAATTAGTATCTAGCAGCGGAATAATTAAACTAGTTAACACATTGTTTCATAGAAATCTCTCAAATAAAATAATCTAGACTAAGACGAAGCATCTCTAAGCCTCCACTTTAGGATTCTCATACTGACCCTCCCCATTCTCGAGATTAACATGCTCATCTAAATTGACATCTTTCTCGCTACCAAAATTTGTAATGTGTTATAGGGGGTGAGCAAAAGCCCGTAGGAAATTTCTCTCAAATCCCAACAAGGTTTTAAAACAATAAAAAGAAGGCAAGTCTCTTTTGAAAAATAGCATATATAAATTTTAGAGAGTAAAACTATGACAGTTGTAATGATCTCAAGTGTACGGAATACAATAAATAAATAACAGGAATAAACATGCAAAAAATTAAAATAATCAATAATTAACTCAATAGCATCATCTCATATTCTCATGTATATTAGTTCATCCTCATTCTCATGTATGTTGATTGCTTCTCAGGAATCTACACAACGATTCTACCTCGTTCACCCATCACAACCACACAATCTCAATCATTCCCCGCAGGGCTAAATCACAAACCACTTTAGGAAAGGCGTATACCGTCTCCCACGGCATTGACAAATCCTTCCCAGGAAAGGTATACCATCCCTCAGCCTCGAACTTACGTGAACAATAGTGGTTGCTCTCACAAACAACAATCCACTACAAGTATTAGGCAACCATCTCACCCCCACTAGGATAGACTAACCTTTAACACTCTACAGCAGTTCTCGAAGGCAATTCAAGTCCATCACAACAAACCATACAAGAGATGAAACCACAATTTTGTCAACGACCACAATCTTAACCAATCACAATTTTTATTAACAATTCAAGTATCACAATTGTACAATTCTCAATATGCTACAGTAATAAATGAATTAAAATATGCAGGAGATCATATCAAGAAAACCTTCACAATTTCAATATTCAAAATTCTAGAGTTTTGCCAAAAATCGTAATTTCTTGGAACAAGAATAATAGTTGATTGAAAACATGATTTAATTAGGAATATGAATTTAGAAATCAAGAATCCATATGAATTTCACAATAAAACATGTATCTTGGAAAAACTAGGGTTTTGAAAATTCAAGAACAATTATTCTTGAACTCAAACATATATTTTGTTAAAAACTAAGTTTTAATGATAAAGAAATCAAGAACCCATGAGTATTTATCATATAAATACCAAGAAGATTTAAAACATACATATATAATACCCTATGTCTTAATGAAAGAACTTGAGAAGAAACTCCTACCTTGATTCCGTAGTTTGTGTGTAAACCTATCGTGTTTGATCCGTTCCAACGTGAGAATCCCTTTTGAATCTTGTGTTTTCTCCTTCTCTTTCACTCTCTAGGGTTGCTTAGGGTTGAAAACAGATGAAACATGGCTAAAGGGAGGTCCTTATGGTATTTATAGGGTGAAAAACGTAGGAAAACCCTAAAACTTAGCGGGGCCATTTTTAGCGTAGCGTCCGAACGGTTCTTGGGCATCCGGACGATTCAAAGTCACTGTTTTTGATGAAAAATAAAGTTTTTGGTTAAGGAGTACCGTTCAGACGGTGCTTGGAGCGTCCGGACGGTGGCAACTTTCTGTCCCAACTTCAGGAGTAGTTTTCACCTATTTAGAAGTCGATTCAGGAAATTTTCGTGAAACACACTTTTATAGCCCTTGATGTTTAGTTTCTACTGTCCATACCTCATCTCAATTGGAGTTCAAATTAAAAATTTATAGCCAAAATACTAAGGTAATGTCAAATTCTTTCCTACCCGAATTCTTTCTAAAATGCGGTTTAACTCCGAAATACTTTCTAACTTCCAATACACTTCATATTACCTCTCCCAAGGTTTCTCGACCTTATGGATTCAATGGAGGCATTATTTTGACCTAAAATCATTTAAAAACTTACCTAATCACCCTTCTCAAGCTTATACACCTTTGAAACTAAGTTTGACCTGAAAGTAAATTCGTCCAAAACTTAAACTTCATGATCCATCTTTTAACAATGATTCGAGGTTTATACAATCCTTTTATTCATCCTAGGAGAAATATTAATATGATATTATTCTTATTTAATTCTTGTACGGGGTCTTACACGACCAAATTGTGATTGTTATTTAGCCACCACTGCCTCAGAATCACGCTCATGAGCTCGGCTGTTTATCCCAGTCTTTACAGCGGCATAAAAATAGTTTTTTGATGTTGTCTAGTCGCCGCGAATCTCCATAACTTCCCTTGGAGTGGGGAACTTAATCTTCTGGTGGTAGGACGAATGCACTGTCCTCATTGCATACAACCCCGTCCTGCCCATGATGGCATTGTATGGCAAATCGGAGTCTATCACCACGAACTCCATCGGGACGGTGACGATTCCGGCACTAACCATAAGGGTAATTTTCTCGAGGGGAAGGGCACTGGAACCGTTGAAACCTATAAGGGGGTCTTTACCTACTTCAATTCTTTGTGGGCAAAACCCATTTTGCGAAAAAAGGTTGTCATACATCACTTCGGACGAACTGCCCGCGTCCACTAAGATCCTCCTAACATCAAAATTGTCGATTCGGAGGGTGATCACCAAAGCGTCTTTGTGTGGGAGAGCTAGCCCTCTTAAGTCGACATTGAAAAAATTGATACTCTCGGCTTCGGTCCGAGGCCTTTTAGATGATTGTTCCCCGCCTTCGTCCACCTTGACTACTTGCTAGACTCTTTGGAGGTCGGCCCAGAGGGATTTGTACGTCGGTCTTTCAATTGTGCAAGCGTATATTACCTCAATCATAGTTGTTATTTCCTGAAATGCGTTGGGGCCTCCTCCCGCCGAGCCCACGGCAGGCTTCTCGACGAATTCTCCTAGATATCCCTCTTGAACCAATTGCTGTAAGAAGGACTTGTACACCCTACAATCCTCGGTCAAGTGCCCGACATCCCAGTGATAAGAACACTGAGATGTCGAACCCCTTGTCGATGGGTCCCCCTGCATCTTTGGTGGCCACTTGAAGTAGGGCTTCTCCTTAATTTTTTTTTTAGCATCCTGTAGATGGGCTCCTTGAAGAACGTATTTACCCCTTGGAAGGACATACAATTTGGGGGCAGGACGGGTGCCCCTCTTCTTGTCGAGGGTTCCCTTTCTCTCTTCCTCGGCACCGGGGCCTTGTTGTCGGGCACGACTGATTCTTCTTCCACCCTGGCATACTTGTTTATCCAAGCCATCAGGTCCTTCATGTCTCCAGGGGCCCGTTTGGTAAGGAATCTATGTAGGTCGGTGTCTCGGGACACTCCCAACAGGAACATCGTTGCCGCCATGGCCTCTAAACATGCGTCGACCTTGTTGACTTCCTCCTAGTACCTGATAGCGTACTACCGAAGGGATTCTCCACTTCTTCGTCTGAGAGTCAGCAAGGTGCCGATATCGTTTGGCCTCTTGCTACTGGTGATGAATCGAGCCACAAAGAGCTTGGTCATTTGCCTCTATGATTTAATGCTCTCAGGAGCCAAGTTCTCGTACCACTTCATAGCAGTGTCCCCCAAGAGCCAAGTTCTCGTACCACTTCATAGTAGTGTCCCCCAAACTCATGGGGAAAACTCGGCACAACACTTTTTGATCCGTGTCGTAGATGGACATCAACTGCTTGTATTGTCGTAGGTGGCTCTCGGGGTCTGTCCTCCCATCATAAACCTTGAATCGGGGAACGGTGAATATTCGGCATCTCGGTCTCCCGGGTAGCTCGTACAAACGGGGAGATGATTTTCTCGTCCTCCTCATCCTCCTCATTTGGTTTCCTGCGTTTGGCATCCAAACGGTCTCGGAGGTCCTCTCAGGGCCTTTCTTTCCCGGGCCGCCTAGCAGTGGACTCTATACGGGACTCCGTTGCCATGTCATCTCTAGAAAGTTGACAGCGGGGGTCCCATCGGGACAGGCTCGCCTTGCGATGATCACGCTCCGATCTCTCCCCAGGGACAAGCCTTCCCCAACTGCGCAGGTAGCACTCCTCAGTAATGCACCTACGTGAATTCCGCCTGGGGACACCTAACCTTGCCCCCACGAACTCGCCCCGACTGGAACTTTGGTCTTATCGCTTATTGCTACACTAGCTAGCGCTCCCCGATTGCTCAAAATCATCGAGGCAATCATGCACCTTAGTGTTGTCTTTCTCAATTTGCTTAAGGCGGTTTCCTATCCGTTTTTCCATCAACTCAACAATTTCACGGGCCAAAAGGCCTTGCTCCCCGAGGCCTTGATCCACAGGGAACATTCGCTGTGAGGCATGCTCACCTCCTGCTTAGTTCAAAGAGTTAGATTTTGTAACCATTGAGCTGGGTCGCTTCCGCGTTTCTCACGCGTAGGCCTCCCTTCCCATCACCCTGGGATCGTGTATTTACCATGGAGTGATTTCTACGAAAAAAGTTCATGATTATTCCCACATATGATGCCAAATTGCACGAGAGATTTCCTGCAACAGATTGAGATAGCGATCCTTTGAATGGTGAGCCTGAAAACAACCAAGGGGTCAGAAAAGGGACCGGGTGAACACCCGACTTATCCCCTCCGAAGCTTAAGTCAATAAGAATGGGAAGCTTGAGCACAATGTAAGTTCTATTTATGAGTCTCGTTTGCGTACCTTTGTTCATCTTTCTGAGGAGTATTTATACCTGAATTGGCAATGAGTGTCAAGGCAGAGAGTCCCATCTCGACATTAAATGTCCTGAGTTTCTCTAATCGATGCCTGACACCTACTCCCGAGCACTCAATGCTTGGGGAGTTAGTACCTCGGGGTTTGTCGAGAGCATATGCTCGGCGCCACAGCCATTAATGTTTTACTATCATAATTGTCAGTTTGGGGTCTCGAGGACGCAGGGGCTCATTAATAGCCCTGTCCTAGTCACTTTGATCTTCATTAATGGTATTTCACGTCGTTTTAAATGTTGGTGTCAGTACGTGTCATCGGCTCTTCAGAGTAATAACTGTTCGGCTCCACCTTTCGGCTTCTTTTGAGTTTAATAACAGTTGTATCAATCCACGCATCAACTTGGGAGCTGCTGAGCCGCCTGAAGTCCCGTCAGTCGTGTTAAAGCAAATTAGTTTTAAGATTGTTAACCGAGTAATAATATGACAAAGATTATTAGAGTCCTGCGAGATCAATGACATATTTGAGCCTAGATATTTTCTCAACATTAACTTTCGAGGCACATATAAATGTGTTAATAATTAAGAAAATTTGTGCAAAGAAACTAAGCACTATCTATAATCTAATTAAAATAACCTAAAGGGTAAACCACATAAATAGCCCCTGAACTTTAGTCTTTTTTTTAAATTGTCCCCTCAACTTTAAATTTTTTTAATTTACCACCTGAACTATTTAAGTCATTTTAATTAGCAAATTCTTTTAGATTTAGGCATGAAGTGGGGATGAAATCCTAACGTGAACTGTAGATAAAAGCTAATGGAGAGCATTTTAGGTATTTCATGTGGGGATAAAACCCTAACGCCAACATTTTATCATGTTCAAACCTCTATTGTTTTCCCTCCCTTTGTCGGTGTACACCGAAGCTGTCCATAGGAAAAAACCATCAGAAA
This sequence comes from Ilex aquifolium, assembly GCA_951799425.1. Taxonomy (NCBI): domain Eukaryota; kingdom Viridiplantae; phylum Streptophyta; class Magnoliopsida; order Aquifoliales; family Aquifoliaceae; genus Ilex; species Ilex aquifolium. The sequence goes on along the minus strand of OX637407.1, from coordinate 19,198,990 downwards.
TTGATGTTTGCCACATCACTGACGAGCAATCAATTTTTGCTTACTCTCTCTCGATTTCCCCTTAACCCCTAATGATTATCCTTATCTCTTCATCTTCGTCTAAATCCATTGTCACACCACGAAATGGATTCGATACAGATTATTCACTTATGATTGGAAAAATCTGGGTATTGAAGAATGGGGTTTAGAAGGGCTTAACCGGGACAGAGATGGTTGGAGGATGAAGAATGTGAAGCCAATGAGAATACCCACCATGATAAAGAAGAGTCTTTTTTCTTTGAATAGGTAGTTGACGGATCTTGAGAGGCATCTTGGGTGTTTGAGAGTTTTTTGTGGGTTGATGTTCTTTATAATTTAGAGTGAATTTTGATGATGCACAAATTTGCACACCACCTGTTAAGTGAACAATAATAAATGCAGTAGTAAAGTAGAGAGAGAGAGAAAGCAACAAAAGGATTTATAGTGGTTCGGTCAATGTGACCTACGTCCACTTTGAAGGGCTAGGGTCGCCGGGGTATTTTATTACTTCAATGAGTGTAAGGAGAGCAGAGAGTTGCAAGCTAAGAGAGATAGTGTTACAGAGATGTGCTCGACTGAATGTGATCTGCCCCCCAAGTGTTGGTGGGACTTACAATTTATACTCGCCCCCTAACAGATTGGGGCGACTCAATAGTAACTAAATAGTTATTCTAGTAGAGCTGGTGACCTTTTCTCAATGGGCGAGGCAGTTGAGGTGCTCTCCATGAGATTCGGTCAAAAGATGAGGGAAGGGTTGACTCTTTCCAAGGCGGCGAGGATGAGGCTCTTGAATGCTCCCTTAGTGATGTAGCTCCTCGAACCTGATGAGTTTGGCCGGGCTTGGATCACCTGAGACTGGACTTGCTGGATCTCTTAGAGTTGGACTATTAATTCAAACTGGGCTTGTAACATGAGTTGGACCCTTGAGCTTGGCCCATCAAATTTTTTTCATGGATTTGGATTCATGAATGATGGGTTCATGAATTCTTCAATGTATTTAGTTTTTCTTCTGCAAAATCTTTTGATGGGTTTTTTAAAATCTTGGCAGTGATGGCCAGCGGGCGACGTCGATTTCAAATGATGAACCACCTGAGAAGATGAAGTTCACTGTATATAATCCCTAAAATACCAAAAATGCCCTCCACCAACTTGCATTTGCAATTCACGTTAGGGTTTCAACCCCACTTAACGCCTAAATCTAACGAAAGGTGTTGATTAAAATGAATTAAATAGTTCATGGGGCAAATAAAAGTTGAGGGGGCAATTTAAAATAAAGACTAAAGTTCAAGGGGCATTTATATGGTTTACCCTAAACTAAATGTTATTAATATATTCAACGGGACATTAGAAAAGAGATTGTGCGGAAATACATTTACAAGAATGAACAATAGTTTAAGAGAAGAGACAAATACAAGAAATCTACTAAAATTCAACATGTCTTTAATGTTATAGAAAAGGAATACTTGTTTTATATATTCTTGAGGTTAAAATTTCAACTAATAAGAAAATTTAATAAGCGTACCTATTTATACCTAAAAATAATAAAATCAGAGGATGACATGTGAAAAAGTTTCAATGGTTATGAAAGAGTCTGTATGAGTCCATGATTAACAGAACGTTTAGGAAAGTAGGACTCCAAGAATTTCGGGAATTGGGGAGACGTGACAATTTGACCACCAGAAGATAGTCCAATGCACGTCTACGCATCTCGAGGGTGAAGGTCATGATCACAGTAATAGTCAGAAAAGATAGCTTCGATGGTTGGAGGTCATCCCAATAAATAACAGATGTCAAGCCACAAAAGAAGAGATTCACAATCAAACACAACAAACTCTACAGAGGACCAGTCTATCTTATACTCACTTATTCTTGCTCTCGAGCAACTTTATTTTTCTAGTAACTCATCATTCCAATGATTTTTTACTCCTTTCATTTAATGCTAAGTACAATACGTGTTTCATCTTTTAAATTCAGTTTACTTGCTTCTTTGCATTCCAGAGATCTTTTTTACGTTTCAGTCCATTACACAATTAGTTGAAAAATTATTTAAAGTCCTTCAACTCTAAGACATATAAAAGAACTTATAAATAACCTTACGTTTTACTACAATCGCCTGAACAGTCACGATTTTTAAAATTTCACACTAGTTCGAGTAGGTAAACATCGTACGTGTTTGGATCTTAAATGCAATCAAATTTTGACACGCTCACAATCCGAAAATACGCCAAATTGTACCTAATATTTTCAATGTTTTTTAAAAATTTTCCTATTACATCTTTTGAGTCTCCTTTCGATGCAGGGTCATTAATGCTCAAAATGATTTTACATTAGGATACCATTTATAGGGAAAACTCCATGATAAAACAATGTGAAAATTTTGGGTTTTAATATGAATTGGGGTATAAGGCTATGATACCGTGCCAAAATTTAATCTGGACTACTGATTTTGATTAGGATAATTAAATATTATTGACTAAAAAATATTAAAATAAGAAAAATAAGAAAAAAAGAAAATTTCATATGTGACCTATTTTTATTGAATACTAGATTATGCACACGCGCCTTGCACGTAGACTTTTTGAGTTATGATTTTGTTTTTAAAATAATTAAATAAATATAATAGCAAATACCTACTTATAAATACAAAATTTTGAATATTCCTATTATATAATTTGTGTAATTTGTAATAGACATAACACTACATATTTCCATAACGAATATTAATTTTTATTGTTTTATTTTCTCTTAAGTTTTGATGAATTACTTTCTTGTAAACCTCTACCCTTAAATTTTAGAACTTTTCACATGAAGTTAATTATTTAGATTAATTTTATTTACAACATCATAGTAATTGTACAAATATATTTTATAGTATGTGGGTATATATAATTAAAAAGTATCGTAGACACTTATTAAATCATAAAAAATACAGAAACAGACTATTTTAAGTTATGCTGGTCATTTAATTATAAACAATTGGTTGTACAAATTTTAAAAGTTAAATTGTGATAAGTAATTTAATATGAGACTGAACATATTCGTAGCATTGCTAATCGATACAAATAAAATGGTTTCTAGTATTGTCAATAAACATAATTAAAGAAGATTTATTAAAACTAAAACATAAAAAAAGAAGAAAATGATAAGTTAGGGTTTGATAATATTATCCAAATTATATTAAAATAAATCTTATACTAAATAAGACTCTAGTGTATTTATGCAATTTCATTTGAAAATTCAGAAACTTGTCATCAACTAATGAAAATAGATAGACATAAATAAAAGTAAATTTAATTATTTTAATAATTATTTTTTTTCTTTTAAAAGAAAGAATATGAAAGGCTTGGATATGTGTAATATTAATGAAGTTTTATTAATATGAATTCCATATTAATAATGTTAGGATTGTGAGAATAAAGTTATCCAATTAAAAGTTTAACATCAATCAAGTCTTATTAATACGAGGTCTAAATTAAATAAGGCTAGTATTGTCTTTATATATTATTTTAGGGTTAAAGTAGTCAATCAAAAAATTTTCTTGATAGTGTACTTTTATTAGTAGTATAGAAAAGTGAAAATATCGTACCAAAGAGAAATTATATTGGGACATAATAAGTTGTCACCAATTGTGTGCACTGTTTTTTGCACAATAGTTTGTTGTAAGGTAGCCTCTTCCCTGATGAACTCGCTCCGGCGTCGAACGTCGGTTTTCCCCTCACGGGGCAAGGGTTGAGAGGGCGAAAGGGCTTGACGGAAGAATGTCGATCCGTTCTAGGGTCCCTCGATCTTCTTCAGGTGGTTCAACGGGGCTTCCAGCTTGAGCGGGTATATTCCTTAGCAAGGAATAGGTTGAGAGGGCCAAAGGAGGCCTAAGGAGTGGTGATGAATTGTCGTTACGGCTGGTCGTCGTCTCAGGCGGGCCTGGATGGGTTCCTGATACACACAAGACAGGGTCAGAAAGGGCGCCGGAGTGTTTTCCGGCGTATCCCCTCCAACGATCAAGTCAGTTCTTTGACGATGGGGAAGAAGAAAACACAGTATCGCTCGTTTTAGTTGTTCTCGCGTACCTTTGAAATGTATTTTTGGGAGCTATTTATACCCACCCGGACCTCATCATTGGTGGCAGCCTAGAGAGTAGGTAGTGCTCAGAGATGGGGCAGTGTGCCCCTGACTTTGTATGGAGAAGGGCCCAGTATTGATTGCTCGGATTCCCGAGCAATTAGTGTTCTTTCCTCCGTCTGAGAGTATTGAATGCTCGGATCCCCGTGCCTTTAATGATCTTCGTTCGAGGAGGGGTCAATAAGTGCTCTGATGCAGGGGTAATCAATGTTCGCCCTTGTCCGGCTTTCTATGTCAAAGCGGACGTCCCGTCAACAGTGAATTCATTTATTGCTGCCTTCCAATTGCCGCTTGTTGCGAGGGGCAATCTCGTCCGCGTGCCCCCCATTATGTCACTTCTGCCATGTGTCCCGCTGTTGTTGGTGAGACGTCCCGCTGTCTCTGACGCCCTGACTCCCTTGTGCAGAGCGCCTCATGATTCCTAGTCTAGGCGAAGTAGCACAGCCTGTTAAGTGACCTTTCTTTGAGTAGGGGTCAAGTAACAGGCGTCCCTCAACGCCGAGGGGATATTGTAATCATGCCATAAGTTTATCCGTGGCGCCGAGGGTATGTAATGAACTGGACAACCCTTCTTTATTGAGGCCGAGCCACTGCTAAGCTTTCGTCCAGAACTTTGACTGATAGTATGCTGACACCGAGAACACGTGTCCTCGTCGCAGAGAACGGTAATTGTTCTCCCGAGGACACGTGTCATAATCCTTAGCGATCTCAAAAGTGTCCCATCAACTGCCCCCCAGCCCTTTGATCTTCTCACTTGGGGCAGTCGTGACGTCAGAAGGTGAAAGGGCTCAACCGCTTCGACTGTCGCATCAATGCATCAGCCGTTTCTCCGCCTTTTGGAGATCGTGCGCATTCAATGCGCCTGTCCTTGTGCTTCGTGCGCTAATGATGGCGCCAGAGGGCCTATATATACTGACCCTCTCCCACACTTCGTCACTTTTGCAACCCAGAACTTCGCTTCAGAGCTTCCTTGAGCATACGCCGGAGAGCCACCGGAATTGTGTACTACATTCTGCAATCCCGCATTCTGTTCCCAAAGGGTCCCTGAGCCTTGCTTTCAGTCGCGTTTTTGGAGAAGAAGAGTTTCTGTCAAGCTTTCTTTCCTTTTCTCCATTTGATTTTCCGGTGAGTCTTGTTCCTTTTCTTCTTCTTTTCATCTTCTCCGGTGACTGGTCGTTTCCCTGACCGTCGTCGTTGCTGCTGTGACTCCCCAGCCCAGTAGGGTATTTATAGGACCTCAGTCTTACGACGTTTGGAGTCTGTTAGTCTGGTCAGGACCCATCCCTTTTTTCTTCGAATCATGCCGAGGAGACAGGAACCCGTCCCCGAGGCCCAAGAGGCCGGTACTTCTAAGTCGAGGAAGTATGAGGTCAAGGGTGCCCAACAGATAAAGAACTTTAGAACCCACTACGATATTCCTCAGAATGTCGAAGTAGATGAGTTTAACCCGCAAATCCATGACCGTAATGTCGGCACCGAGGATGCCATGCCTTTTTATACGAAGGCCATCATGGAGGGCGGGATTAGATTCCCCCTTCCTTCATTATTACTCCAATTCCTTTCTAGGTTTCGCCTTTTTCCGGGGCAGTGTGCCCTAAATACCTTTAGGATCATCATGGGGGTCTTGGAACTTAATAGGCGCCTCGGGGTCAATCTAGGCCTCGAGGATATCCTTTTCTGTTATACTCTCATGAGAGTAATGCCCTAACAATCCTTCTATCTCAAAGTCCGAGACACTAGTATGTACCTTGTCACCCATCTACCTGACTCTGATAAGGGTTTCAAGGATGATCTGCTGGTCTTCGGCGGAGCTTAGGAGAGAGGGGCGGGCCCCGAGTACGACGGCTTGTCTTGCCCCAAGGAGTGGCGAACAACGAGTACGTCGGCTCCTCTCTTCTAAGCCTTCATTGCTTTCTTTGTCTTCGATTTCTCACTGAATCGCCTCTTAACACTTGTTTTTTTTTTTTTTTATGCAGACGTCTCTACTCGTGAAGCCGCTCCTCCAGCACGCCACTTAGTAAACTTTGCTGACCTTGTAACCGTCTGGGGTTACATTGGTGACGGTCGGGGGCGAGCTGCTCACGTCCTCTTGGGCTATACACCGGGATACAAGAAGTTCTCTCAACTTCCCCAGCCTTACAATCCCAACAGGTGGTCCAATTTCTTCACAGAGGCTGCCGAGCGAGACCCGGAGCCGAATCTAGAGAACGATCCTGACAGGGCCACTGAGGCTGAGGTAGAGGGACCGGCTGAAGAAGAGGTTGCAATCCGAGAGCCCCTTTCCTCCGCCCCAGCCGAAGCCAGTACGGCAGGGAGGCTATCTTGGCCAGACTTCGATATCCTCCGGAACTTAGACGTCGAAGAAGCGCTTGAAGTGGCAATGACGCGCCGACCTCATATCGACCTGCGTTTTCTGAATCAGAGGTCTGTTGCCAAGGCCGGGAGGGGCCAGGGGGCCTCTGGAGCAGCACCTTCCTCTTCTGGGGTCAATGTTCCTGCCCCTGCGGCCGCTACTGCCGTCATCCCGCCATCTGCTTCTGTTCCAACGCCTCCTATACCGCCGCGGCCTGCCGGCCGTGGCCAAGTCTGCGTTCGAGACCCTCCTCAGGAGGAGGGAAGAAGGGTCAAGCATCGGCCTGACGGGACTGGTCAGGGCGTTCGCGATCCTCATCCGCAACAAGATCCTCCTCCAACCCCTGTCCCGGCTACTGTTGCCGAGGAGTGGCGCCCTCGAGCGAGAGACAGGGAGGATATGCCAATCAGGGTTGATGACTCCATCATCCAGTCTCCAATGGTCGCCTACGCGGTCAGCGAGACTCTCCACTTCAGGGCGGATATGGAGGATCACCGCAACCGCCCCACGAATCATCACTTCCGCTCCATCATCCAGAGTTCTCTGGTGGTAAGTTAGACTGCATTTTTCGTCATCCCCTCGTCTCTGGTCGTGATCTGACTCCTTTCTCTCTTGCAGGTTTCTCAGCAAGTGTCGGTCATCGCCGAACGTTTCCACGATCAGAGGCGGAGGCTTCAAGAGTCTGAGAGGCTCAAGGCTGATGCTGAGGCTGCTGTGGCCGCTGCTAGGGAGGACGTCGCTGCCAGAGATAAGACGCTTTCTTCCCAAGCGGCCCAGATCCAGCAACTGTTGAAGGACGGCGAGGCAGCGAAGGCCAGCGCTGAAAAGCTGAGCGCGGCCCTTGCTGACGCCGATCGGAAGATCACCGAGGCCACCCAGCGGATGTCTGCAGCAGAGGCCAAGGTGGGGGAGTCGGAGCAAACTTGCTCGGCTCTTACTCAGGAGTTGGATAGGGTCCGTCTGGAGATGGAGGCTAACTTCAGGACGGTGGAGCAGCTTAAGGAGGAGATTGCCGACGACGTCCTGCCGGCCTTGGAAGAGAACAAGAAGGAATTCTTCAAGAAAGGCTGGGACGAGACACTCCAAGCCGCGGGTGTTCCCTCTGATTCCCCATTGTTCCAGATGCACAAGTATGTGCCATCAGAGGAGATGCTCCGTGCCATGGAGGAGGTGGCTGCCGAAGAGGCCTCCAACGCCCAAGTTCCAGCTGCCGGGGAACCATCTGCTGCTGCTGCTGCTGCCTTGGCCCCTGCAGCTATTGCTCCTCCCGAGGTGGCTCTCCCTGTTCCTGCCCTTCCCGAGCATGATGCCCAAGCTCCTAATGCTCCCTCCTCTCCTAGTGTGGAAGAACTATACAGCGAGCAACACCTGGCTGACGGAGGGGAGATCTTCAGTCCTCCTCCCCCTGGGGCGGCTGGGCATTGAATCTTTTATGCTTCTCTTTTTTTTTTTTTTGTTTGCTTTCTGCTCGGGGACGCAAAGCCCCTTCTTTTTGCAATGGAAACAAATTTTGTCTATCGAATGCACTCTCCTTGTCTTCTGCTCGCATATCTTTTCACTGTCTTGCGTCTTAGATGAGTAATTTCTTAATTCTGAGCAAGTAATTCCTGATCTGGAATCGAGTCAAGGGTCGTACCTCAGGAACCATGTGCTAACAGAAAACCCATGTGATGCCGAGAACGCCCGTCTTGGGGGAAATCACTCTGTGTGGGTCGTTCTAATAACTGGATTCCGTTCATCCATCTGCCGCCCCGTCAAAGGCTCTTAGCCACTGGCGTCGGACATCTGTTTTACCTCACCCACGTACTTGTGCAAGCATATCTCAGGAGCGGATTTCGCCGATCAGAGAGGCACGGGGGAACGTTTCTCCCGAGTGACTGTCGGTGCGAGTCTTCTTTGCAAGGGTCAAATTCCATTCAGGGGGAGTGCCCCTGCATATGGAGTGAGGTTAGGGACCCGCGTCGAGCTTTAGCTCCAGGAGGCTTGCCCCTGTTGCTTTCGACTCTTGACCCCTGGTGTCGTCTTCAGGGAGGAAGCACTCTGTTCGGGAGGCTGGCTCCCCTTTTCGTTCGGAAGCCGAAGTCGTTAGACTGCTTACAGGGCCTCGCCCTTCTCGAGAGGCTGGCTCCTCTTTCGTTCGGAAGCCGAAGTCGTTAGAGACTGCTTCCAGGGCCTCGCCCTTCTCGGGAGGCTGGCTCCTTTTTCGTTCGGAAGCCGAAGTCGTGAGAGACTGCTTCCAGGGCCTCGCCCTTCTCGGGAGGCTGGCTCCTCTTTCGTTCGGAAGCCGAAGTCGTTAGACTGCTTCCAGGGCCTCGCCCTTGTTCGTAATCATTCATGGGTCAACAGTTCCTGTTCTTAAACATAATATTTTTTCAGATTTATTACATTCCAGGGGCGAATTACATTGTTGCCTTCTAAGTCTTCCAGCTTATATGACCCGGTTCCTCCCACTGACGTGACCCTGTATGGACCTTCCCAGTTAGGTCCCATCTTCCCGTCCGAGAGGTCTCGGGTGTTTGCCACCACTCTCCTAAGCACAAGATCGCCGACCTGGAATTCCCGTGATCTGACCCTTCGGTTGTAGAGTAGGGAAACTCCTTCCTGGTACTTGGCCAGTCTTAATGCGGCCACTTCTCTTCTTTCTTCTAGTAGATCCATGTCCAGACCCAGCTGTCGATCGTTGTCTCCAGTTTCAAAGGCCTGTGTTCTTATAGTAGGGAGGCCCACTTCTAGGCGGATGACTGCCTCTACCCCATAAGCTAGAGCGTAGGGCGTCTCGCCAGTTGACCTTTGCGGGGTAGTTCGGTAAGCCCATAGTACGTTCAGAAGTTCCTCCACCCATTTTCCCTTGGCTTTCTCCAATCTCTTCTTGATTCCATTGATAATAGTTTTGTTTGAAGACTCCGCTTGTCCGTTGGCTTGTGGATATGAGGGCGTGGAGTAATAGTTTCGGATTCCCAGCTGCTCGCAGAAGGACTTAAAAGGCCCGCTGTTGAATTGGGTTCCGTTATCCGAGATTAGCACACGGGGAATCCCAAACCTCGTGACTATATTCTTCCATACGAACTTTTTGGTGTCTGTGTCCCGGATACGGGCGAGAGGCTCAGCCTCTATCCATTTGGTGAAATAGTCTGTTCCTACAATCAAGAACCTCGTGTTTCCAGGGGCTGCGGGGAGTGGCCCGACTAGATCAAGTCCCCACTGGGCGAATGGCCAAGGACTAGTCAATAGATGCAAGTCCCCAGCTGGTTGTCGGATGATGGGCGCATATCTCTGACATTGGTCGCACTTCCGAACATAAGCTTGAGCGTCCCTTTGCATTCGTGGCCACCAGTACCCCTGGGACATGATACGGTGAGCCATGGATCTCTCGCCCGAGTGCCCCCCACAAATACCCTCATGGACCTCGAACAAAAGGTGCTCAATCTTATCCTCACGAACACATAAGAGGTAGGGTCCAGAGAACGACTTTCGGTAGAGCATCTGATCGGGGGAAACCCAGAACCTCGGGGCCCTCAACCTGATTCCTCGGGCCGCCTTAGGACATTCAGGGAGCTCCCCAGAGAGGATGAACTTGATAAGCGGATCCGTCCAACTTGGTGACCCTGCGCCCTCTTGGATGGCGGCCACCTGACATGCTCCGTCTATACTCGAGTTGGGGAGGTATTCCACAGTAATCCTTCGAGTGGTATCAGAGTTAAGTGCCGAAGCCAGGCATGCTAAGGCGTCGGCATGGGCGTTCTTGTCTCGGGGGACCTGCTTAAGTTCCACCTTTTCAAACTTTTGGAGTAGAGCGGCTGCTATATCGTGATAAGCTTTCATTCGGGGGTCCCTTGCTTCAAACTCTCCATTGACCTGGTTAACTACCAGCATGGAGTCGCACTGCACAATGAGTTCGGCCACCCCTGCTGCCTCAGCGAGCCTGAGTCCTGAGATCAGGGCTTCGTACTCTGCCTCGTTGTTCGATGCCTTGAAGCCTAGACGTACCGCTTGTTCCGTGACCCTCCCCTCCGGGGAAATCAATAGTACCCCGATTCCGGAGCCCCTGCTGTTAGAGGATCCGTCCACACAGAGACTCCACGAGCCCGGACGATCCGCCGGGGATAGATCTTGAGGAAGATGTTCTGTCTGGCGGGGTTCTCCGGAGAACTCGGCTAGGAAGTCAACTAGTATCTGCCCCTTGATGGCAATACGAGGTTTGAAATGTACTTCGTGTTCTCCCATCTCCACCGCCCATTTGGCTATCCTTCCGGAGAGGTCCGCCCTTCTCAAGATCGATTTCAGTGGTTGGTCAGTCAGGACAGTGATCGGGTGTGCTTGAAAGTAATGCCTTAGCTTTCTGGCTGCGGTAATAAGTGCCAATGCCAATTTCTCTAGGGGAAGGTACCGGGTCTCGGCACTCAACAGTGCTTTGCTTACATAGTACACCGGCTTTTGTTCTCGTTCATGTTCGTGGACCAACACCCCACTCACCGCAAATTCGGATACGGCCAAATACAAGAAAAGCACTTCCCCCCTCGTGGGTACAGACAAGGTTGGGAGGATTCGGAGGTACTCTTTGATTCCGCACAGCGCATCCTCGCACCTTGAATCCCATGTGTCCTTCCCAGATCTTTTGATTGCCTCGAAAAATGGCCTGCATTTGTCCGAGGAGCGGGAAATGAACCGGTTCAGTGCCGCCAACATCCCTGTGAGCTTTTGAACTTCTCGAGTCGTTTGGGGGCTTCAGACATTCATGATGGCTTGTATCTGTTCTGGGTTTGCCTCCACCCCACGTCGGCTGACGAGGTATCCAAGGAACTTTCCAGACCCTACCCCGAAGACGCACTTTGATGCGTTGAGTTTCAGGCCATATGTTCGCAGGGTAGAGAAAGTGGTGCCCAGGTCTGCGAGATGATCACTCTCGTTCCTGGTTTTCACTAACATGTCGTCAATATATACTTCCATGGTTTTCCCGATTTGCTCCTTGAATATTTTGTTCATGAGCCTCTGGTAAGTGGCTCCTGCGTTTTTTAGGCCAAAAGGCATGACCTTGTAGCAATAGACCCCTCTTGGCGTGATAAAGGCGGTCTTCTCCTGGTCCTCAGGATGGAGGGGGATCTGGTGGTAACCCGCCCTTGCGTCGAGGAAAGACATGCGCCGATGTCCCGCCGTGGCGTCCACTAACTGGTCTACTTTTGGAAGAGGGAAGTCGTCCTTTGGGCAGGCTTTGTTTAGATCGGTAAAATCCACGCAAACGCGCCATTTGCCTTCTTTCTTTTTCGCACACACTGTGTTGGATAACCACTCCGGGATCTGGACCTCCCGGATGGTGTCAGCCTCCAGGAGCTTGTCCACCTCGTCGTTCACTGCTTGTGCATGATGTGAGGCCGCCCGCCGGGGTTTTTGTTTTACCGGCTTGTGTGTAGGATCGACGTGAAGTCTATGAGTCATGATGTCAGGACTTATCCCTTTTATGTCGGTGGCCTTCCAAGCGAACACATCCGCGTTCTCCCTTAGGAACCCCGCCATGGCCCCTTGTTCAGTCGTGGTCAGGGAGGAGCCAATTAAAAAGTATCTGTCTTCATCCCCATCAACCAGGAATATCTTGTGCAGATCCTCCACCGAGCGATCTGCCGGGCCCAGCCGTGGTTCGTCGACTCCCAGCCGACCAGACTGTAATTGCTATTTGTTCAACACTTCGTCGGGGTCCCGCTCTTTTTCCTTGCCGACGACTCCCGCCCTTACTGCAGAATAGAAACAACTCTTGGCGGATGCCTGGTCTCCTCGGATTTCCACAACCCCCTCTGGGGTGGGGAATTTCAGTTTTTGGTGATAAGTCGAGTGCACCGCCCCTAGTGCGTGCAACCAGGCTCGTCCCATAATGATGTTGTAGGGCGAATCAGAGTCGATTACGACAAACTCTGTGTCAACCGTAACCGGCCCGGCGGTGACTGGAATCGTAATCTTCCCCAAGGGCACAGCGTACGAGCCATTAAATCCGACGAGGGGCGTGCTGACTTTAGCAAGGTCCGAGCAGCTGAGTCCCATCCGCTTCAGGACCTCAAGGTACATTACCTCGGAAGAACTCCCCGAATCTATCAACACCCTCTTAACGTCATAATCGCCAATCTTCAAGGTCAGTACCAAAGCATCGTCATGGGGACCGACCACGCCGGCCAGGTCAGCGTTGGAGAACGTGATTTCCCCCTTGCTGATCCGGGGCCTCTTGCCTTGTCGGCCCTCGTCCGTCTCGTCTACCTTTCTGGTAAACGCCACCCTCCTAAGGTCAGATTTGAGGGTTCTAGACGTGGGGCGCTCCAGAGGGCAGACATGAATGACATCGATCACGTTGCGTCGGGCGCCGACTTGGTCAGGCACCGCTTGCCCCCCCGGAGGAATAGGGTCCTCTATGTACTCCTTCAAATGTCCGTCTTGTACCAGCTTCTCCAAGAAGTATTTATAAACTCGGCAATCCTCGGTGCGGTGTCCGACATCTTGGTGATACGAGCATCTCGCCCCCTGGTTCCGCGTGGACGGATCACCTGGCATCTTGGGAGGCCACTTGAAGAAAGGTTCCCCCTGAATCTTTCGGAGAAGCCTGTAGATAGGCTCCTTGAACAGGGTATGCACTCCTTTGAAGGACTCCCCAGACGGGGGCCTAAGTCCCCTTTGGGGGGGCGTGGCCTCTCTCTCTCTCTCCCTTCTTTTGGGGGTGGGAACCCTCCCCTTGGCCCCCATCGTCTCATCTTCTATCCTGGAATACTTGTTTATCCGCGACATGAGTTCTCCCATGTCTTTGGGCGTCTTCTTGGTCAATGACCTGTAGAGGTCGGAGTCTCGTGGCAGGCCCAGCCGGAAGGAGGCTGCTGCCATCACTTCGGAACACCCTTCTACTTCATTCACTTCCTCCCAATACCGGGCTGCGTATTGGTGAAGTGTCTCTCCTTCCTTTCGCTTTAAGGTTAGTAGCGAACCAACATCTTTTGGACGCCTACTGCCTGTGATAAACCGGGCGGAGAATTGATCAGTCAACTCCTTCCAAGACCCTATGGTGCCAGGGGGAATAGTTTCGAACCACTTCATGGCAGAGTCTCCCAAGCTCATTGAGAACACTCGACAAAGCAGTCGACGATCGGCATGGTAGAGAGACATTAACTGTTTGTATTGCCTGAGGTGAGCTTCTGGGTCAGAGCGTCCATCATAGACTTTGAACCTTGGCACCACGAAATTCTTCGGTATCTCCACCTCTGTAATGTTCCTCGTGAAAGGAGATTGAATATCCTCATCGTACGCATCCTCCCTCCGGTTGGTTCTTCCCCTCGTGGAATGCAACCGAACCCTGAGGTCTTCGTCTTGTGTGGGCCGCATTTTGCTTTTCCGGTAGCGGTCCACCATCCCTACCCCCCTGGGGTGTCTGGTAGAGAGGGTGGAATCCCCCTCGGACTCCTCTGCGCCTCTCTTCTCAGATAAACTCCTGCGAAGATCATCCCAAGCCAATGATCTGGGTCTTTTGGCTGGGGCCTCATGTGCCTCCCAGCGGACCTTCGGGCGCTGTGGGGCCTTGGAACTCTCTACCCTACTGCTCAGGCGGCTTCTCAGATCCTCCGGCGCAACTTCCCTGACAGAGGGTTCGTGAGACCGCTCCACATTCCGAGACCCTCCGCCGGAGGGGGCGTATTCCTCAAGGCGGTTGAGGACATTTACATTGTCTTCCTCCAACTGCCGTAATCTCTCTCCGAACTTCTCCTCGATCACTTCGGCTAGCTGGCGTGCTAAGGGGGTGGATTTGCTAGACCCAATATCCATACTACTAGGATCGGTATGCCCTTTAGAACGGATAGAACGATTCTTGTTGACACTGTCAACATGCTCTCTCGTTCTTGACGTGGTTCGTGCCGGTAAACCGGCATTCTTCTGCTGGTGGCCTTTGCCTTTCTGGCGAGTATTCACCATGGTTGCTACGCTTCAGAAAGTTTGAATCGTTTTCCCACAGACGGCGCCAAATTGTGCGCACTGTTTTTTGCACAATAGTTTGTTGTAAGGTAGCCTCTTCCCTGATGAACTCGCTCCGGCGTCGAACGTCGGTTTTCCCCTCACGGGGCAAGGGTTGAGAGGGCGAAAGGGCTTGACGGAAGAATGTCGATCCGTTCTAGGGTCCCTCGATCTTCTTCAGGTGGTTCAACGGGGCTTCCAGCTTGAGCGGGTATATTCCTTAGCAAGGAATAGGTTGAGAGGGCCAAAGGAGGCCTAAGGAGTGGTGATGAATTGTCGTTACGGCTGGTCGTCGTCTCAGGCGGGCCTGGATGGGTTCCTGATACACACAAGACAGGGTCAGAAAGGGCGCCGGAGTGTTTTCCGGCGTATCCCCTCCAACGATCAAGTCAGTTCTTTGACGATAGGGAAGAAGAAAACACAGTATCGCTCGTTTTAGTTGTTCTCGCGTACCTTTGAAATGTATTTTTGGGAGCTATTTATACCCACCCGGACCTCATCATTGGTGGCAGCCTAGAGAGTAGGTAGTGCTCAGAGATGGGGCAGTGTGCCCCTGACTTTGTATGGAGAAGGCCCCAGTATTGATTGCTCGGATTCCCGAGCAATTAGTGTTCTTTCCTCCGTCTGAGAGTATTGAATGCTCGGATCCCCGTGCCTTTAATGATCTTCGTTCGAGGAGGGGTCAATAAGTGCTCTGATGCAGGGGTAATCAATGTTCGCCCTTGTCCGGCTTTCTATGTCAAAGCGGACGTCCCGTCAACAGTGAATTCATTTATTGCTGCCTTCCAATTGCCGCTTGTTGCGAGGGGCAATCTCGTCCGCGTGCCCCCCATTATGTCACTTCTGCCATGTGTCCCGCTGTTGTTGGTGAGACGTCCCGCTGTCTCTGACGCCCTGACTCCCTTGTGCAGAGCGCCTCATGATTCCTAGTCTAGGCGAAGTAGCACAACCTGTTAAGTGACCTTTCTTTGAGTAGGGGTCAAGTAACAGGCGTCCCTCAACGCCGAGGGGATATTGTAATCATGCCATAAGTTTATCCGTGGCGCCGAGGGTATGTAATGAACTGGACAACCCTTCTTTATTGAGGCCGAGCCACTGCTAAGCTTTCGTCCAGAACTTTGACTGATAGTATGCTGACACCGAGAACACGTGTCCTCGTCGCAGAGAACGGTAATTGTTCTCCCGAGGACACGTGTCATAATCCCTAGCGATCTCAAAAGTGTCCCATCACCAATAAATTAATAGTGAAATATATTTAATATTACAATGAGACTAATCATTAAAAACATTTCATTACAAATGTAGTGGTGACAACTTATTATTTTCTTAAATTATACCCCTCAATTATGTCATTGCGTTCTGGTATTGGGACATAAAGGGAGATCATGAGAGCATCTAAGTTGCTAAAGCCTTGAACTCGAACGAATTAAATGTCGAACACAGGTTTGGGACCATGTTCCCCAAGTATCGATACAGTGCGTTGATTATAAAATTGCTCTAGTTTACTCATAGATTCTAGGTGGCAGATTTATAGTTAAAGTTGGGTCGGCAGGCATTCCTCTTCCTCAAAAGAGCCCAGCTGTTAAGAATAAGGGGGACCTCAGTACTAGGACTGACATTGAGTTGCGTTGCTCTCATTTCATATTCTCCCCTCCTCAAATGTGCACTGGCCAGAGAGCCTCAGGGCCAAGTCGTTTATTTCTAGTCAATGGTCACCGGCCAGTTGGAAATACCAACAAACAGACCCACAAAACCTTTAAAAACAACACGTTTATAAGCTGGCATTTCACTCACACTTCAATAGATTCACTTTTTTCCCCTCTTTCCTTGATGCTTCTCTCTCTCTCTCCTCATCCTCTAGTATATAAACAACCTCCCTACCTCTTGGTCTCTCCACTCTAAACCTAACAGACCAATATATCACACTCCATAGAACCAAATTTTTTATAATCCAAAATGGCCTCTTATGTGTTTGTCAAAATGCTTCTTCCAATATTCCAATTTGCATTGTTGCTTAACCTGACCTTGGCAGCGAGGAGACTCACTGAGTCAACTCAAGATCAGCAAACCCAACTCTTCCAATACCACAATGGTCCTCTTCTCACCGGTCAAATCTCCATCAATGTCATATGGTACGGCAATTTCAAGCCTTCCCAGAGAGCCATTATCTCCGATTTCATCGCCTCACTGTCATCTCTGTCATCTCAGAGCCAACCTTCCATCGCCGAGTGGTGGAAAGCCACCGAGAAATACTATAGCCTGATCAACTCCAAAAACCCATCTTCAGTCCAGCTCTCCATGGGGAATCAAGTCCTTGATGAAAATTACTCTCTGGGCAAATCACTCACCAGTCAACAAATCGAACGGTTGGCAGCATAGGTGATCAGGGCAACGCCACCAATGTGGTATTGACTTCACCTGACGTGCTAGTTGATGGGTTTTGTTCGAGTAGATGTGGATCCCATGGGTCTCTTTCTTCCAAAACTGCCCTTGTTGAGGGCAAGAATCACAAGTTTGCCTGCATCTGGGTTGGTAACTCGGAGATTCAGTGTCCTGGTTTCTGTGCTTGGCCATTCCACCAACCCATTTACGGACCACAGAGCCCACCCCTGGTTGCACCCAACGGCGATATAGGTTCTGCCGGAATGGTGATAACCTTGGCTAGCCTTTTGGCTGGGACGGTCACGAACCCATTTGGAAATGGCTATTATCAGGGACCGGCTGGTGCACAACTAGAGGCTGCCTCGGCTTGTCCTGGGGTTTATGCTAAGGGAGCTTACCCAGGCTATGCTGGGGAGTTGTTGGTCGACCCTACCACTGGTGCCAGCTACAATGCGAATGGTGCTAATGGGAGGAAGTATTTGCTGCCTGCATTGTTTGATCCATCGACCCAATCATGTTCCACTCTGATTTGAGCTTGTGGCGATTACTAGATAATATTTTTTAGAATTCTTTTTAAACTAACAAAAGCTAGGAAAATGTATACGTTTATATCAAGAAAATTCAATTCATTCATTTTGTTTATTCACTGTTCTTGTATCCTTTAGCTACAGAATTTTCAAGTAAAGATGGCATTATCATGATCAATTTAAAAAACAGGACTAAAATGGAATTGAAATCACATATCTAAGTCCATGAGCTACCTTATTACTTAAAAGTCTTACAACAAACAAATTAAAGTAGTTGAAATATTCCTAGTGTCTCCTAAAACAGGTCTCAGAGGCTCAAACTCATCTTAGACATTTGAAATCATCTTCATCACATTAACTGAGTCGCCTTCCAAGATAATCTAGCTATAAACTTATTGTCGAGCGAAATAGATTGCTTCTCTCACGACAACGACCTTGACCGATTGCGCATCACAAAAGGAGGTAATTTTCTTGGACATGTCTGCTCTAAACACGCCTCTGTCATCCCTTATAATCACTCCTACCCCAATAGCTCCTTCGAATTCAAAAACTGCCCAATCAAAGTTCATCTTTATAGAGTCTGCTGGTGCAGGGAACCAACGAATAACTGCCTCAGTTGCAAGTTGCTGATTGTCGATTTTCGCTGCTTGTTCATATTGCCTGAAATAGTCAAATGAAATTTGGTTTAACAAAGCAAAGCTGGATTTAGATTTTGGAAGAGAACTCCATTCTTATTCTTCCAAATAAACTAGCAGTGAATCAGAAAAAATGAGAATTAGTTATGGAGCACTTCTTGAGATTAATCACTCCTCTAATACGTACTGATAGTACCCAAAATCAGTTCTAAGTGTAAGTTCAGCCCATGAGGTCAAATCGAGAGGTCAGTTCGGAGCTCCAGGGCTCAGAAAACCAGAGAGCTCTAGCTCTCCCATCCAAAATAGTAGCCGAATCGGTAGGGGAAACAGCTGGATGATAGCTGACACCTCCCAAACAAAAATCAAGCAATACCCCAGGCGAGAAACCCTTAATTAACCAGGATCCCCTCCCAGAATTAAGGGGGATCCCATGAATAGGGGGCATAGATCTCGGTAGAGATCCCTTAGGGTTAGGAATAATATTATAAGTACTAAACCATTACCCCAACAGGGGAGAGGAATGTAGAGAAGAATTCTGAAAACTTCTTTGAGAATCAAATAAAAGAAGGGAGCAAGTGCCTCCATTAGAGAGTGGACTAGCCGGGCTCATCAGTCGGTGAACCACTATATTTCTATTTTGTTGCACACACTACACCTCGGTTAATCAGAGCACTCATCCACCAATTCACGAGCCTTGTAGCTCAGATCCATCACATACAATTGAACCCTATCTCGTTGCTCATTCACGTGGAATTACACCATCAGTTTGGCGCCGTCTGTGGGAACGACAGTTCTTGTTACAAATATACTGATTTTTCAGTGATTGATGATTTCTACACGCAACATGAGCAAAAGTCATATGAATCCCTCAAGAGTGCAGAATCTACAAGAGGTCACTAGTGGGAGGCAACCGGAAAACCTTCATGATTTCATGCCCACCGCCGAAGACGACCCACCTACGGTGGATCCCCCCTCCAACAATGAACTAGACGCCCTTCGTCTGGTCAATCAACGTTTACTTCAACAAAATGAGGAGCTCATGAAGCTCTTATGAGGCCCTCAACAGACGCAACCAGCCCAGCAAGGCTAGAATGATCTTCCTCGTAGGGAACGGCAATACCTTGATCCCCTCAGGGAAGCGAACGAAGGAGGGGAGAGCAGTCAGGCACCCCATCAGCCAAAACGAAGGACTAGAGAAAAATGATTTCCTTCCTTTCCAACAGGAGAGAATGGAGCAATATTGGGAGCACCGTTTCAAGGACATCCAGCAAGAGCTCAGCCACATGAGGGAGGCAGTGAGGGTCAAGACTCCAGTAACGATGGATGCCTTGGTGCAACAAACTGAATCCCCATTCACTCTTGGGGTGCTGCATTTCCCTCTTCCTCCGAAGTTCAGAATGCCTCAGATAGAGGTTTTCGATGGGACAAAAGACCCCGTGATCACCTCAACACCTACAAAAACCAAATGGAGCTGCATGGGTACCAGGATCCTGTGCGGTGTAGGGTCTTTGCCATCACCTTGAAGGGGTCAGCCTTAGCATGGTTCAATAGGCTCCCCCCAGCTTCGATCTCTTCTTTCAAAGAACTCTCCATTTCCTTTGTGTCTCACTTCATCGGAGCTCGGATCTACAGGAAGCCGAGCTATCATTTATTAAATATAAAGCAGAGACCTGATGAGAACCTATGATCTTATGTACAGAGATTCAATTCAGAATCTCTGAAGGTAGATGTCCCGAACGAAAATTTTGCCATTACTTCTTTCATTGCAGGGTTAGGAGTGCAATCAAAGGACTTGATGTTCTCTATATCAAAAAACTCTCAAGCAAGCATGGCTGAGGTGTTAGCCAAGGCAGAAAAGTACATAAACGGTGAAGAATCACTCCTTTCCAAGGTGGGGAGTGCATCATCACGCAAGGAAAAGGGGAAAGAAGAAAAGAAGAAGGACCGAAGTCCCAAGAAAGAAAAAGAACGAGAAAGGTCTCCAAGGAAGGATAGAGATCGCTCCCCAAAGAGAAGAGAAAATGTTAAAGACCGCTTAGGCCCTCTACAGCCTGAGCTATAGCCTAGATACGCAACTCGGCAATTCACCCCGCTCACCGCCGCTGTATCCCAAGTTCTGTATGAGGTCCAGAACGAGAAGTTCCTGAGATGGCCACCTCGGATAAAGACAGATCCAGCAAAGAGAGACTCCACAAAGTATTGTGACTACCACAGAGATCATGGTCACCATACCGATGACTGCATTCAGCTAAAAAAGGAGATCGAGTTTTTAATCCAACGAGGGCAGTTACGTCGCTTTGTGGCCCATGACAATCAGAATCGAGCTCTTCCACCGCCGCCGCCTCAACAGCAAGCACCTGCGCCACATCAGCAGCCTCTGGGTGAGATCAGAGTAATATCTTGAGGGTTTGCGAGAGGCGGGGAATCTAGCTCAGCTAGGAAAGCCCACCTCCGACGAATCAGAGCCGAAGAAGCTCTCGAAGTGCACACTGTGTCCAAAGCACCACGCTTAGACACAGCTATCACTTTTTTAGATTCTGACTTGGAAGGATGTCAGTACCCCAATGATGATCCCTTGGTGGTAAGAGCTGTGGTAGCCAACAGAACCGTTCATCGAGTTCTGATCGATAACGGAAGCTCGGCAGACATTATTTTTGCTCCTGCATTCGATAAAATGGACATAGGAAGGGAAAAACTCGAACCTATAAATACCCACTTGCTAGGTTTCTTAGGAGAAAAGGTACTCCCATTAGGGTCAATCCAGCTTGTGCTCACCCTAGGTGATCTACCTTGCCAAGCCACCACAACCGTAAAATTCTTAGTGGTTGATGCACCTTCTGCGTACAACATTTTGCTTGGAAGACCTTCCCTTAATTCTATGAGGGCTATTCCATCTGCCTATCACTTGGTCGTCAAATTTCCAACAGAAAATGGAATCGGAGTGGTCTGGGGAGACCAGCGTGTAGCAAGGGAATGCTACATGGCATCTGTGAAGATGAAGGAGGTTGAGAACATCCAATTGGATGAACTTGACATAAGGGATGAGCTGGAAACCAGACCAACCCCATCAGAAGAGCTAGAACCTATACAGCTAGATGAAGAGCCTGAACACCTTGTTTATGTAGGATACGAGCTGAGCAGAGTGGTCAATGAACTTCTCATCCAGTTTTTGAGGCAAAACATGGAGGTGTTTGCCTGGAAACAAGAAGATATGGAAGGTATTGAGGCCTCAGTTATCATGCAAAAGCTCAGCGTGAATCCAAGCTGCAAACCCATCAAACAAAAGAGGAGGATTTTCGCCCCAGAGCGTCAAAAAGCCATTAATGAAGAGGTCAACAAACTTCTCCATGGCAGAGCCATTAGGGAGGTGGATTACCCAGTGTGGCTAGCTAATGTCGTCCTTGTTAAGAAGACCAACGGCAAGTGGCGTCTTTGTATTGACTTTACTGACCTCAATCGGGCTTGCCCCAATAACAGTTTCCCCTTACCTCGGATAGACTTGATTGTGGATGCCACCGCTGGGCACGAGCTCCTCAGCTTCATGGACGCTTTTTCTGGATATAATCAGATTAAAATGGACCCTAATGACCAGGAGAAGACCTCCTTCATAACCGAGCAATGGACGTATTGTTACCAGGTTATACCTTTCGGTTTGAAGAATGCTGGAGCCACTTACCAACGCTTGGTGAATAAAATGTTCCAAAAGCAGATCGGAACGACCATGGAAATTTACATTGATGATATGTTGGTCAAATCACTGAAAGTAAAGCTCCATATCAAACATTTGGCAGAATCTTTCCAGGTCTTGAAGGAATACAAAATGAAGCTCAATCCCGCCAAGTGTGCCTTTGGAGTCTCTGCTGGAAAGTTTCTGGACTTCATAGTTAATAGCAGAGGAATAGAGACGAACCCAGAGAAAGTGAAGGCAGTACTAGATATGCAACCTCCGTCCAATACAAGGGAGGTGCAGCGTCTAACAGGAAGAATAGCTGCCTTAAGCCGCGTTGTGTCCAGATCGAGCAACAAGTGTCAACCTTTCTTTCAAATCTTAAAGAAGGCCTTCCAGTGGGATGCCCAGTGTGAGGAAGCGTTCAAAGCGCTGAAAAATTATCTGAGCTCCCCACCTACTCTGGTGAGCCCGGTGGAAGGTGAGGTCCTTACTCTCTATTTAGCTGTCTCAGATTTCTCAACAAACGCAGCGCTAGTAAGAGAGCATGATAGAGCTCAACAACTGGTCTATTACTGTAGCAGAGCTCTGAGGGGGGCAGAGGAGAGATATCCAAAGATGGAGAAGCTTGTTTTAGCCTTAGTTACAACTGTCAGGAGGCTTAGGCCATATTTCCAAGCTCACACTATCGAGATCCCAACATATCAGCCAATGAAACAAGTGTTAAGTAAACCAGAGACTTCAGGTAGGCTGGTTAAGTGGGCCATCGAGCTTAATGAGTTCGATATCAGGTATAACCAAGAACAGCAATCAAAGGGCAAGTGTTGGCTGACTTCATTGCAGAATTCACAGCAGGAACACCCACGGGGGCCACGCAGCTGGTACCTAACCTCCTTACGTGGAAGCTTTCTGTAGATGGAGCTACCAACGCCCAGGGTAGCGGTGCTGGCTTAATTTTGACCTCCCCTGATGAAATAGATGTTAAATATGCATTAAGGTTTAGGTTTAAGACCTCAAACAACGAGGCAGAATATGAGGCTGTCATAGCAGGGTTAAATCTTGCCCACTCGATGGAGGCAGAACAGCTGGAGATCTTCAATGACTCTCTGCTCGTGGTGAAGCAGATAGAGGGGTCCTACGAGGCCAAGGGCGAGAAAATAATCATTTACCTCAGAAAGGTACAGGAGTTGATCAGGAAATTTGTGCAAGTCAAGATTATACATGTCCCCAGATCAGAGAACTCTCGAGCAGATGCGCTGGCAAGGTTAGCAACTGCTTCACAGCAGAATTTAGATAGGTTGATACCGGTAGAGCAGTTGGTGGAGCCATCAGTAGGAATTGAGGAGGAAGAAGTTTTCCCAATCCTTTTCCCACCTGTCTGGATGGACTCAATTAGGGAATATCTTCAGAACGGAACTTTGCCAGCAGACCCCAAGGAGGCTGCAAAGATAAGAGAAGGTTAGTCAGATTTTCTATTTTACAGGGAAACTTATATAAGCGAGGATTCTTGATGCCTCTCCTCAGATGTGTAGGGGATGAGGATACCGATTACATACTAAGGGAGATCCATGAAGGAATTGCGATAACTATATCGGAGCTCGAACCTTGGCAGGAAAAGCCTTGAGGCAAGGATATTACTAGCTCACCATGCTAAAGGATGCCACCGACCTGGTTAAAAAATGTAAGGCGTGTCAGATACATGCTAATGTATCTCATTGTCCACCAGAGTTCTTAACGTCGGTGGTAAGCCCTTGGCCCTTTCAGCAATAGGGATTGGACATTCTTGGCCCTCTTCCCACCAGCATAGGACAGTGTAAATTCGTCATAATAGGCGTGGACTATTTCACTAAATGGGTAGAGGTGGAGCCTCTGGCAACAATCACGGAGCAAAAGGTTCAGAATTTCACATGGAAGTCTATAGTCTGTAGGTTTGGGGTACCTAGAGCAATTGTCTCTGATAATGGGAAACAGTTTGACAACCTGAAGTTCAAGAAATTTTGTGCAGAGCTGGCGATAAAAAATTATTTCTCGACCCCAGCCCATCCACAGTCCAATGGACAAGTAGAGGTAACGATCAGGACAATCAAAGCAGCCCTAAAGACCAAGCTCGAATCTTTGAAGGGAAAATGGGTTGAGTATATCCCAGAGGTGTTGTGGGCATACAGAACAACCCCTAGGGCAGCAACTTAAGAAACATCGTTTGTTTTGGCTTTCGGAACTGAAGCAGTATCGCCTGTAGAAATAGGGTTACCATCCCCTAGAACCGAGCTCGCGGAGCCAGAGCATAATGATGAATCCCTCCTGCTAAATCTCGACCTCTTAGATAAAAGGAGAGAAAGAGCTCTACAGCACATTCAGAGTTATCAGAGAAAAATCGCAAGGTACTACGACAGGAAGGTAAGGTACAGAAGCTTCAAGGTCGGAGATTTGGTGCTTAGGAGACTTTTGCTTGCGAGAAAGGACCCCACGCATGGGAAGTTGGGGTCAAATTGGGAAGGCTCCTACGTCGTTTCAAGGATAATTAGGCCTGGGAACTATGAGCTACAAACAGAAAAATGAAAGATCTTACCTCACTCTTGGAATGCCGAGCATCTTAAGAAGTTCTTTCAGTAAGTTTTTCTTGTAATAAAGTTATTCTCAATAAAAATAGTAAATTCTTGATCTATCCTCATATGGCTTCCACAAAAAAAAGATATGAAACGAGCTCTACAGCTCTAAATAAGCTATTCAGCTTATAAAGAGTGAAACAAGCACAACAGCTCAAGATAAGCTATTCAGCTTATAAGGAATGACATGAGCTCTACAGCTCAAGATAAGCTATTCAGCTTATAACGAATAGGATAAGCTCTTCAGCTTATGATAATAAAAAAAAAACGATGGGATCCTCAGCTCATGAACTAACGATAAGCTTCTAAGCTTATAAAACCTCAGATGAGCTCCTCAGCTCATGAACAAACAATAAGCTTCTAAGCTTATAAAATTCAAGATGAGCTTTTTAGCTCATGAACAAATGATAAGCTTCTAAGCATATAAAATTCAAGATGAGTTTTTTTTAGCTCATAAACGAATGATAAACTTCTAAGCTTATAAAATTCAAGATGAGCTCCTTAGCTCATTTGATAAGAAATGATCTCTACAGCTCAAGATAGGCTCCTTAGCCTATAGACTTCAGGATGAGCTCCTTAGCTCATATCATAAGAGATGAGCTCTTCGAAGGGAAAAAGAATTCCTAAGCTCACATATATATATTCCTGTTCAAAAAAAAGAGAAAAATATGGCATTCAGGATTCACGGTTACAAGCATTCAGGAAGAAGCAAAAAGTTAAACAAAAGTCTGGCATTTTATCAGTCAAAAGGGTGCACAAGAAGGAAGAACTCCTAAATCTTTTTAAGTTGCTGCTTTAGCTCGGCTACCTCTCCTCTCAGGCGGGCATTCTCCTCTTTCAGCTCGTCCCTTTCTCTCTCAGTCTCAGTAAGCGCCTTGAGAAGCTTCTCACTAACTGAGGTGAACAAGATAGTGGCGAGAGAAGAATCCGGCGAAGAGGAACCATCCCTCCTTCGCTTCTTGGAGGGCCCACCAGCATCCTCCTCCTCGTCAGAATTAGAGGGAGAAGTCCAAGGGGAATCTGGAAAAGAAGAAAACTCTCAAGTGTTTGCCTCAGCGCCAAGCAAATAAAGATTTTCATAAGTCATCAGATCTGAAAAAGGCTTGGGATCCACGAGCAGCAGCTCATCAATATTCATCATCTCTGGTACAACCAGATCAGGAGGGCCTGAGCAACAAGAACATAATAAGAATAAATCTTCGCAAAAATGGTCAAGAGAGCTCTGCTTGAGCATACCTATTCGAGAGAAGCTCTTCCAGGATCGGGGAATCCTAGTACGAGGACAGCGCAGCTCGGGAGACCGCCAAGACTTCCCAGAGGTGAAAAAGAAGCGTTGAGACCACCCTTCAGGAGAGGCAAGAAGGTCTAGAACCAAACGGGATAAATTGAAGTGCCTCCAACGAAAGAAACTGAAGCAGGGGGAATCATCCTCTTCGATCTCGAAAAAGTAAAGGAACTCGGCAACAGTAGGGAACCTACCATTGCCATACAGACGCCAAAAGAGGAAAAAGCTGACCATGGCAGCCCATCCTCGAGGTGAAAGGCGAGAGGGGCACAAGTCATAGTATGCAAGAATTCGCCCAATAGAAGGATGAATGGGATGGTGAAGCCCCATGTCCATGACACCCTCAAAAAAAATAAACTTCCCCTCGGGAAAGGTAATTACAAGACTCGTTAGGGGTGGGAACTCGTAGAGGCAAGTCAAGCTCAGGGAAGAATCGTTTCTTGATGACTGTTAAGTCAGAAGGCTCCATCGTTGAAGGAGACAAGTAGCGACAATGCCACTTCCATTCAATTCCGAATGAAGTGCATTCTTTGAACAGAGGAGAAACAGGGGCAGCCATCAGGATTACGATGAGGATAGAAGGTAACTACGGGGATTCAAGAAGAGACTCTGAAAAATTTTGACAAAAGAGAAAGAAATACAGGAGATATTAGAAGCCTTGAGGAAAATCGTGAGTTTTTAAGAAACCAAGAACCACACGGAAGACAGAGTCAGCGGTCCTTTTGGTTTCCTAATTAATAAAGGTAGTTACGATTTTGGAAAACAGTTAAGTAAATGTGGAAGGGTGAACTAGCACAAGATAACCCCCCAATGCGCTCAATACAATTAGAAGTAAGTCTGACCCCACCTAAACAGAATATTCCTCAGACTTCCTTGAGTTGAGGTCAGCTCGGTTGGTTGCCTAACTTCTCCACCGTAATTTTTTGAGATCTCCAGTTCCAAGAACCATGCTCATATCATGGATGGAATGGGCTAGTACTTCTCAGGCTCATCGGTCTTCAAAATCCTCATATATGTAGCAACATGTCCCCAGCAGGTCTACCTTTGAAAGAGATCAAGCATCAACATTTTCAAAAAGTAAGGCCTCATGGTCCCAACAGCCCTCTTAGCTCTACAGCCCTTAACTTGGTATGCTTTCAGCTCTTCTGAACACCCAGTTTTGACACTCTTGCTTGGGAAGGAGAACTAAAGAACTCCTCCAAGCAAGGGGGCAAGGGGAAGATAGGCAGAGAAAGAGGGATAAGGGGAATACAGGCAGAGAAAGAGGGATGCAAAATAAAAGGAATACAGGCAGAGAAAGAGGGATGCAAAATAAAAGGAGTTCAGACAAGGAATGTGGACAAGCAAAACAATTAACCTTAACAGAATAAGCAATGATGGAATAGACTGTGTTGAGCTCCAAAAATAAAAACAAAAAGCAAAGTGTATTCAGCATTTACATCAATAATTTAAAAGTGTATGCAGCATTTACATCAATAATTCGAAAGTGTGTTCAGCAATAAAGGATTCCTAAGATCCTGAAGGGGCAGGAAGGGAAGTGCCCGGCAGGTCAGTAGTAGAAGTGCTTGTTGGATCAGCAGATGAAGTCTCTGGCAGGACGACAGTTGAAGCCTCTGGTAAAATAGCAATTGAAGTCTCTGGAATAGTCAATGGAGCAGGAACCTCAACTTCTGTTAAAGCTCTCGTCACCAGGTCAGCAGAGAAAGGGGCAGGAGCCAGGGAAGCTTCAGGGGCACTCGCGATAGCAGCAGAAACAAAGATGGGAATACTTAGAACTTGAACCTTAGCCGAAGAGGTAGGCAACTCAGAACCCGCGAGGGCACCTGATTGATGGAAAAACGTTGTTGTATCCTAACCTCTAGACATCATCCCTAAATGTGTGTATGGCTTATAGGAATGGGTGAGTGTCACTCTCACTCGGAATGATGCAAAAGATTAGGCAACAATAGAATGGTGATGGAAATGAATGGAATGAACAAAATGTTATGAAATGGAATGCGTGTGTGGTGAACAAAAATGCTCCCCAATCGAAAGGAGTCTTTTGTGGTCGTGTGTTTTACTTGGAAAATATTCCAAGGTCGTCTCCTCAGGGAAGGAAAGGGAGTTTTGTGAAAGTGATTTTGCAAAAGTGAAAAGAAAGTGTAAAATCTTGTATTTGTGTTTTGGTGAGTTTTGTTCAAAATGAAAATGCAAGAAAGCAAGTGTTGGCTAATCCAAAGGGTTCATTCCAATGGGAATACCAAATCAACTCAAAGCCTTCCTCCGATTGAGCATGAATGAACGATTGATTCGGGGGAAGCTAGGGACGAGATTGGTGAGTATCTAAGCATAAACCGTGACTAGGCCTACGGAATATCAAAGGCTCACCAACTCATCCACTCTCAACCCCGTCAAACCGAACCATTTGACTCTAAAGGGAGGAATGAAGAAGAGTTGAAAATGGTATTCCCAAGAGGAATTTTCCCTTGGATTAACCAACTTAAATCCTAGCTACTCATATTAAAAATGCAAGACAAGCATAATGTAGATGGACATGGAAGAGAAATGGAGATTTAAAGCATGAAACTTAACTTGAAGCAAGAAATCTAAAGCTATGAAGGAAAATATGCAATACCCATTTTAAGCTAAGAAATGAAGAAAACATGGAAGCAACAATGGTGAAAGCTAAAATGAAAGATTAAACTTGAAATGAACTTGCAGTGAATATCATTAAATACATTAAATGAAGCTTACCAAGTTCTTACAAAGGATTACAAGTGAAATGGATGGAAGAAATGCAAAAACAAAATTACATTATACTATTCATCTTCTTCCTCAATGGAGCAAAAACTAAGCTTAGGTAGCCCCCTTCTATACAAGCTTGTAATGTTCAATATATGCTGTGTGGAGACTTGCCAAAACGTCCAAGAGGTTCCCCCCTAGCTGTGTGTACGAGCTCCCATCAAGAGAGGGCTGAATGGATGGCTTGACAGGCTAGGAGATCATAGCCCTGGCAACTCACTTCTCTCCCATCCTCCATCAATGCATTGGCCTTCAAAGTCTTCCACTTGAGTGTAGGAGGCCTTCAAATGTGTAAGGAAATGTTGGGATAGGCGTGGGAGAAGTGTAGGTGGGACCCCCAAGCCTCAAAGTTGAGTTACAGGCTGTTTTGGCGACCAGAAGGTCCGGAGTACCGGTACCATTTGGTACCGGTACCGAGTACCGGTACTGTTTTTCTGTACTGGATCACTTTCGGTAGAATCGGCATAACTCTTGATCTAACCGTTGGATTGGGCTGAAATTTTGACACCAAACATAAGACACCCATATATACAACTTTCATGTTTTTAACTTTTCCAAATTCTGAGTAGATCATGGTCAAAATGGAGGAATTCCGAGGCAGTGCTTCCAATTGTTGCTGCAGCTGGTGCCCTTGTTCCCAAGCACCAATGCCTTCTTGATTTCTTCACTTTTAATCCTCCAATTCTTCATGTATTGTGTTCATGCCTTCACCACACATCCAACATAGTTGCAATGTCCTAAAATACATGATTTAAGCAATAAAAACTTGCAACATCAAAATATCAACATTATTCATAATTTCGGCTAACTCTAAGTACTTAAATGCAAAAGTTAAGTTAAAATGCATGTAATGAGCCCTTCAAATATGCAATATTATGTGCTCATCAGCACCTTCGGAGGCAAGTGCTGAACTAGGCACCTCTGCCTCCTCTTCAACCGAAGCCTCAGCCGGAACGTCAAAGTTGAATTCAAATTCAGGATAGGTCTCTTCGGCTATCTCTTGAAAAGAAATCCATCCTTTGGCCCACCTGGTAACAACATCGTCCTTTAGCTTGGCAACCAGATCATCCCTCTCTTTAACAGCTGCTCTCTGGACTTCAAGCTCAGCAAGCAAGACGTCGTGCGCAACTCCCAACACACTATATTCTCTTTTCATTTCGTTATAAGAACTCAAGGTCTCAAACTTCTCCTGGTTTACCTTGACCCAAGCTTCGGTCTTGAGTTTGAACTCCTCCGAGACCTTTTTGAGGTCATCTTTACTCTTCTTCTCTTCCTCTATGGCTTTCTTCTTCTCCGCCTCCAAGTTCTCGATGATAGAAGCTTGCTTCTCCGTATGCTCTCGAAGACTCAGAAGTTGGGCTTGGAGGTCATCATTAGCAAAGGTCAGCTCTGCGGCTTTAAATTCCCACGCCTTGGACGCCTTAACAGAGCTCTCCATAGAACGGATTCGACTCAGCAAACCCCTCACGTGTATAGCCAGCTGAGGAGAAATACGATCAGAAACAGGAAGTAAAAAGAAAAGACAAGCATAAAGTGGGAAAAGAAAAATGACATGTACTTACAGCTGTAGTTCAGTGGAGAGCTGAGTTGATGGAGCTCTCAAGAGGCATAGTGGCAGCCCTCAGCACATCAGAATCAAGAATGATGGAAGTAATGGCACTGCGGCAAGATCAATGCTGTCAAAAAAATAGTCTTCACTCCCTTCTGCTTTAGGGAACACCCCTTTCTCCAGCTTGGAGCTCGGTTAAGATGGCTGGGAGGTGTACTCAGATGATCCAAGAGGAGGAGAGGTCAGCAGAAGCTGAGGAATTAACCCCAAAGCCCTCTCAACCTCAGATGATGAAGGTGAGGTCTGGTCTAGTGCATGAGCTCTATTAGGAGCCTGCAGAGCCCCTGTTGAGAGAAGGATCTCTGGGGCTCGAGGGGAGCTCGATGAGGGGGCAGTAATTCCAAGAGTCGAAGCAAGAGAGCTCGATGGTTTAGAGGAGACAGGGAAGCTGGGGGGGTAATCCCAATCTCTGCACCTTAGCTCGGGTAACAGGACGATTACCAGAACCGACCTCTGCCTTGCGCTTGCTTTTACCCTTCAATAGAGCTATCTTGGCCTTAAGTTCTTCTTGGGATGACTCCATTGAGGAAGAACCTAAAAGATAAAAAAAAAAAATCAAAATCAATCAAAACGAGCTAGTTATGAAGGAACAGGGGAAAAAGGAAAATCTGAAATGAACAGGGAGAAAACTACTACCTGCCACCTCAGTTGTAGCTACTGGAAGAGGAATAGGTGCTTTGACAGAAAGAGGAGTGGGGGATTCTATTACTATCCCAGGAGGGCTGAACCCGTGCTCTACAAGGAGTCACGGTCTGATGAGCTCAGAGTATCTCGTTGTAGAGCACTTCTCTAACCTCAGCAACCCTTTTTCGTCCTCTGAGTTGAGCTCAAGGCGTTCACCTAGGAACCAATATAAACAAAGCAAAGTCAGAGAACGCAATAGAGCCCGGTCATAGTCAGGATTGGACAAAGACTTACCCAGGTTTTCAAGGACAGACCAAGCCCTGGGGATTGGAAGAGTGTCTGTTTTATCTGCAGAATTGTATTCCCATTGTGAGCCCTCCACGAAAAAGAACTATTTTTTCCAATGCTTATGGGAGCTCGGGGGATCAGAAATGATCACTTTAGTCTTTGTTCGTCCGGAGATATACAGAAAGCCTTCAGAAGCATTGTCCTTGACGTTGAAAAAGTGCGTGAGCAAGGAAATAGTAGGAACCCCAAGCTTGTGGATTTTGAAGAAGACAAGAAGATCCACCAGGACCCCCCAGAAATTAGGTGGGAGCTGAGCAGGACAGACTTTGAAGTGCTGAAGTACACCAATTATAAAAAGGTGTAGAGGAAAGCGCAAACCGTTCTCAAAGGCAGCCACAAAGAAGTAGACCTTCTTATGAACTTGGGAAACATATGGGGTATACTCGTCCGGACACCAATATTTGACTTCCGGAGGGAAACCATAACGAGCACTCAAAACCTTCATGAGAGAAGGGCTGACCTCACTATGGCCTACATTCTCTGCGTGACTAAAAGCAGACGACACCCCTGGAGCCGAAACACCTACGCCACTCACTTTGCCTTTGTCCTTGTTCGAGTTTTTTACCACGGGGGAAAGTGTAGAGGGAGGCTCGTTAATAGGTGTTTGAGCATCAACGGAGTCAACACCAGGGAAATTGTCGATCTCCTCACCCACGGCCCCTAAGTCAGAATCCTCTTCGACTGACTGATCCCCTAAGAGGGAAACAGAGGAAGGGATGGCTCCGGACGAAGCAGACATAGTTGGGCAAGTAAAGGGAAGCTTGAAAGACCTGTAGAGGGGTGGAATTTCAGAAAAACACTCCTTAAGAACTCTGGGGTCGACACAACTGTGAGCGATGATAAAGATTCTAGCGGTGGAATAGGGGTCCAAAAAGTGGGGAAGATGAATCAGGGAAAAGCCTCTGTTCCTAAAATAACAAAATCGGAAAGTCCAAAAATGAAGAAACCACCTCAGACTCGAGGGATCCAGGACGAAAATAACAAGTAAGGAGCCAAGAACGTACCTAATCGAGGACGAACAGCAAGCCAAAAGTTCGGAGGGAGCAAGCCACGCGCACCAATTCGAAGGAAAATGAGTTTCAGCAAAACCCTAAATTCGCCGAAGGATTGGGGGGGAGTCTGAATCTGCAAGGAAGATGGAAGATGGAAGGCTTGAAGATTCAAGAGAGGGAAAAATGGTCGTTAGTGTCAACTCAAAGACATTTAAAGCCAACTGCGCAAAGTGGAGAACGTGCGCGGGAAACAAGGAAAGGAAATGATTGTCTGTAACCGTCAAGAACTTGTTCACACGTGAACCGAGGTCAGCAACTGGAGGTCAGCTATAACCGGACCTCAGCACAGCCCCTACCCAAGTTTACTTAGGCTAAGGGTTGGGCGGCAACTAATAGTACCCAAAATCAGTTCTAAGTGTAAGTTCAGCCCATAAGGTCAAATCGAGAGGTCAGTTCTGAGCTCCAGGGCTCAGAAGACCAGAGAGCTCTGGCTCTCCCATCCGAAATAGTAGCCGAATCGGTAGGGGAAGCAGCTGGATGACAGCTGCACCTCCCAAACAAAAATCAAGTAACACCCCAGGCGGGAAACCCTTAATTAACCAGGATCCCCTCCCAGAATTAAGGGGGATCCCATGAATAGGGGGCATAGATCTCGGTAGAGATCCCTTAGGGTTAGGAATAATACTATAAATACTGAACCATTACCCCAACAGGGGAGAGGAATGTAGAGAAGAATTCTGAAAACTTCTTTGAGAATCAAATAAAAGAAGGGAGCAAGTGCCTCCATTAGAGAGTGGACTAACTGGGCTCATCAGCCGATGAACCACTATATTTATATTTTGTTGCACACACTACACCTTGGTTAATCAGAGCACTCATCCACCAATTCACGAGCCTTGTAGCTCAGATCCATCCCATACAATTGAACCATATCTCGTTGCTCATTCACGTGGAATTACACCATCACGTACCCTTTACTCAAGTTAGAAGGATGAGTTAGGCATAGTATATGCCTAATATTTTTCCACATTATTCTCACAATAAATCTCAGTTTTTATTGTTAGTCCTGTTAAAACAAATTAGTTTTAAGATTGCTGACCCGAGTAATAATATGTCAAAGATTATTAGAGTCCTACGAGATCAATGACATATTTGAGCCTAGATATTTTCTCAACGTTAACTTTAGAGGCGCTTATAAATGTGTTAATAATTAAGAAAATGTATGCAAATAAACCAAGCACCATCTATAATCTTATTAAAATAAACTAAAGGGTAAACCACATAAATAGCCCCTAAACTTTAGTCTTGATTTTAAATTGCCCCCTTAATTTTTAATTTTTTTAATTTACCCCTTGAACTATTTAATTTATTTTAATTAGCACATTTTGTTAGATTTAGGCATTAAGTGGGGATGAAACCCTAACGTGAATTGCAGATAAAAGCAGATGGAGGGCATTTTAGGTATTTAATGTGGGGATAAAACCCTAACGCCAACATTCTTTCATGTCCGAACCTTTATTGTTTCCCTTCCCCTTTGTCGGCGTACACCAAAACCATCCACTAGAGAGAACCATTGGAAATTGAGGTTTGCCACATCACTGACGAGCAATCAATTTTTGCTTACTCTCTCCCGATTTCCCCTTAAGCCCTAATGATTATCCTTATCTCTTCTTCTTCGTCGTAATCCACTGTCACACCACGAAATGGGTTCGATACATATTCATCAGTGATGATTGGAAAAAATCTGGGTATTGAAGAATGGGGTTTAGAAGGGCTTAGCCAGACCGAGATGGTTGGAGAATGAAGAATGTGGAGCCAATGAGAATACCCACCATGATAAAGAGGAGTCTTTGTTCTTTGAATAGGTAGTTGACGGATCTTGAGAGAGACCTTGGGTGTTTGAGAGTTTTTTGTGGGTTGATGCTCTTTTATAATCTAGAGTGAATTTCTTCATGGATTTGGATTCATGGATTCATGAATGCTGGTTCATGAATTTCTTCAATGTATTTAGTTTTTCTTTTGCAAAATCTTCTGATGGATTTTTTAAAATCTTGGCAATGATTTATGTCAATGATTGTCGGCGGCCGGCATGGATTTTAGGTGATGGACCACCGAAAAAGATGAAGTTCACTGTATATAACACCTAAAATACCAAAAATGACCTCCACCAACTTACATTTGCAATTCACGTTAGGGTTTCATCCCCACTTAACGCCTAAATCTAACAGAAAGTGCTGATTAAAATGAATTAAATAGTTCAGGGGATAAATTAAAAAAAATTAAAAATTGAGGGGGCAATTTAAAACAAAAACTAAATTTAGGGGTCATTTATATGATTTACGCTAAACTAAATGTTATTAATATATTCAGCAGGACATTAGAAAAGAGATTGTGCGGAAATACATTTACAAGAATGAACAATAGTTTAAGAGAAGAGACAAATACAAGAAATCTACTAAAATTCAACGTGTTTTTAACGTTATGGAAATGGCATACTTGTTTTATATATTCTTGAGGTTTAAAGTTCAAATAATAAGAAAATTTAGTAAGCGTACCTGTTTACACCAAAAAATAACAAAATAAGAGGATGACATGGGGAAAAGATCCAATAGTTATGAAAGAGTATGTGGGAGTCCATGATTAACAAAACGGCTAAGGAAGTAGAATTCTAAAAATCCCGGGAATTGGGGAGACATGTCATCATGAGCCGTCAATAGAAGATGAGGGTAAAGGCACAATCACAGTAATAGCCAGAAAAGATAGCTTCAACGGTTAGAGATCATCCCTATAAATAACAGAAGTAAGGCCACAAAGAAGAGATCCTTGATCAAACACAACAAACTCTGTACAGAGTTAGTGTGCCTTATACTCACTTATTTTTGCTCTCGAGTAATTTTATTTTTCTTGTAACTCATCACTCTAGTGATCTTTTACTCATTTCATTTAATGCTAATTAAGTACTGTACTTGTTTCATCTTTTGAATTTAGTTTACTTGCTACTTTGCATCTCAGTGGTTTTTTTTTACATTTCAGTTAATTACACAATTAGTTGAAAAATTATTTAAAGTCCTTCAACTCTAAGGCATAGAAAAGAACTCAAAGATAATCTTATGTCTCGCTACAATTGCCTGAACAGTAACGATTTTTAGAACTTCACACTAGTTCGAGTAGATAAAAGTTGTATGTCTTTGGATTTTAAGTCCAATCAAATTTTGACACGCCCCAATCCGAAAATACACCAAGGAGTACCTAATATTTTCAATATTGTTTTAAAATTTTGCTATTACATCTTTTTGAGTCTCCTTTCAATGGTGGGTCATTAAGTTGATTGCAAGTCATTCTCTAACAGTATTTTTTTATGCTCAAAATGATTTTTTGTTAGGATACAATTTATAGGGAAAACTCAAGGATAAAACAATGTAAAATTTTTGGGTTTTCATATGAAGTGGGGGATAAGGCTATGATATTGTGCCAAAATTTAATCTCGACTATTGATTTTGATTTGGATGATTTAATATTATTAATTAAAAAACAATAAAATAATAAAAATAAGACAATAAGAAAATTTCATGGGTGACCCTTTTTTATTGAATAAAAGTGAAGATATCGTACCAAAAAGAAATACTATTGGAACATAAGTTGGTGACAAAATAAATTGTCACTAATAAATTGATAGTGAAATGCATTTAATGTTGTAATGAGACCTATCATTAAATACATTTTATTACTAATCTATTGATAACAACTCATTATTTCCTCAAAATATATCCCTCAATTATGTTCCAATAATATTAGTGCGTTCCAATATTAGAACCTAAAGTGTTACATCACGAGAGCATCTAAGTTGCTAACGCCATGAATTGGAACGAATTAAAGGTCGAACACAGGTTGGGACCTTGTGCCCCAAGCATCGATATAGTGCATTGATTATAAAAAAGAAAATGTTATTTTGACTTAATTTGATGACCTTATTTAAGGATTTAATGATGTACAACTATTAAATTGGTTGTTAATTTCATATAATATTAGAACTCACAACTAATTAAATGATTATATTAAAATTACATCATTAAATACCCAAATAAAACCTCCAAATTAGATCCCTATAACATTGCTATTATAAAAATGTTCTAGCTTACTTTTAGATTGTAGGTGGCAGATTTATAGTTAAAGTTGGGTCGGCGGGCATTCCTCTTCCTCGAAAGAGCCCAGCTGTGAAGGATAAGGGGGACCTGAGTAATAGGACTGACATTGAGTGGCTTTGCTTTCATTTCATATTTTAAAAAAAATTCAACTTGCACTTGATCCAGATTCAGTTTTTTCCCCTCCTTCCTCGATGCTTCCCTCTCTCCTCATCCTCTAGTATATAAACAACCTCCCCACCTCTTGTTCTCTCCACTGTAAACTTCACAGACCAATATATCAACTTCTATCGAACCAAAATTTTTATATCCAAAATGGCCTCTTATGTATTTGACAAAATGCTTCTGCCAATCTTCCAATTTGCATTGTTGCTTAACCTGGCCTTGGCAGCGCGGAGGCTCACTCAATCAACCCAAGATCAGCAAACCCAACTCTTCCAATACCACAATGGTCCTCTTCTCACCGGTCAAATCTCCATCAATGTCATATGGTACGGCAATTTCAAGCCTTCCCAGAGAGCTTTTCTCCGATTTCATCGCCTCATTGTCATCTACGTTGTCTCAGAGCCAACCCTCCGTCGCCGAGTGGTGGAAAGCCACCGAGAAATACTATAGCCTGATCAACTCCAAGAACCCATCTTCAGCCCAGCTGTCCATAGGGAATCAAGTCCTTGATGAAAATTACTCTTTGGGCAAATCACTCACCAGTCAACAAATCGAACGGTTGGCAGTCATAGGTGATCAGGGCAACGCCATCAATGTGGTATTGACTTCATCTGACGTGGTAGTTGATGGGTTTTGTTCGAGTAGATGTGGATCCCACGGGTCTCTTTCTTCCAAAACTGCCCTTGTTGAGGGCAAGAATCACAAGTTTGCATACATCTGGGTTGATAACTCGGAGACTCAGTGTCCTGGTTTCTGTGCCTGGCCATTCCACCAACCCATCTACGGACCACAGAGCCCACCCCTGGTTGCACCCAACGGTGACATAGGTTCCGCCGGAATGGTCATAACTTTGGCTAGCCTTTTGGCTGGGACGGTCACTAACCCATTTGGAAATGGCTACTATCAGGGATCGGCTGGTGCACCACTAGAGGCTGCCTCGGCTTGTCCTGGAGTTTATGCTAAGGGAGCCTACCCCGGCTATGCTGGGGACTTGTTGGTGGACTCTACATCTGGTGCCAGCTACAATGCGCATGGTGCTAATGGGAGGAAATTCTTGCTTCCTGCTTTGTTTGATCATTCCACCCAATCATGTTCCACTTTGATTTGATCTTGTGGGGGTTTACTAGATAGATTTTTTAGAATTCTTTTTAAAGTAACAAAAGTTAGGAAAATGTATACCTTTATATGAAAAAATTCAATTCATTCATTTTGTTTATTCATTCTTCTTGTCTCCTTTTGCTACGGAATTTTAAAGTAAACATGGTATTACTTTGTCTATGATCAATTTCTTCTATGGCCTAACTTATTTTTAAAAAAAAATATTATTCGGATTTAATTTTGGAGATCTAATTCAATACAATCATTAAATTGAAAATGAATTCTATCTAACATTGAAATTTACAACTAATTCAATGATTACATTAAATTATATTCCTAATTAGGTACCCAAATAGGTCCCTATAACATTGCCCTTGTGAAAATGGGTCTCATAAAACAGTATCAGTGTTCAATTATTCCCCTATGTGGACATGTAAAGGAAAAGGTAATGATAGGCTGACTAAAAAATAGGAATAAAAAATAGGATTGGATGATATAACGTTTAGATGGTGATTTTTTATCTTATGTTTACTCAATTAACATTTGAATCAATCTAGTATTTTCACAAAACACTGCATTCATTTTTGTTGGTCGTATTAAATTGTTAACCTAAAGCATTTAAAAAGAAACAAAAAAATAACCTATAATAAACTAATGTGTGACGCTGATTATTAAAATTCTATAAGATCACTGAGATATTTAAGACATGATATTTTCCCAACATTAACTTTAGCGAAGACAATATGTGACATCAAACTGCAAAGACATTTGGTTGTAATATGTACTAGCATCATGGTCCCGTGTGATTCACGGGATAGACGAAAGTTGAGGAGTGGCTATAAAAGACGCACGATAGAATATGATTGGAGGAAAACTTATGATAATTGAAAAAAATTAAAATTCTTGGAAATCAAGAAATATGGAGGTAATGTTTTTCAAGCCTTCTCCTTTTTAATTTTTTTTTATTTTATATGTATAGATAAATTTGTTGCAATCCTTGGGTGACTCTGTTGTAATGGTGACGACAATTTGTGACATGATTAGAGAAAGCCTATCTCCCTTAAGCTCCCTAACAATCAAACTCAAATCATACTACCTTAACGGAAACTCAAATCAATGGGTGGGCGTCGGCTCAACATCAAGGCTAATAAAGTCTACACTTTAGGATCCACATTTTTAAAAGGCTCCATAATTTTAGGTACATGATTAATCAACATAAACCCAAGTCCCATCTACACAGCTGGTCCTTCTTGTTTACAACTAGATATTAATTTTTAGCTAAAAATGTGTTCTCGATAATAGATGTTATATCGATAAGATGTGAGTGCATAGAACGTGTGATGGTGAGTGTGTGTGGGAGAAAACAGTGAATCAAGAATACAGTATTTCAAGTGGTTCATCAAATTAAAGAACTTGGTTAATTCACTTAAATGGAGTATCTTCTTCCCCAAGGTTTCGTATTTGCTTGGAGGAAGAAGGTGAGAACTACAATTTTGTGAATACAATTGACCATTTTTTTGGGGGGGGGCAAGGGTTTACTTATATATCCCTATACCAAAACGGTTTTCCATCATCATGGGGCGATCTCCTGTCAACATGGGGTGATCCCCTAATTGTTGGGATCGCCCGAAGAAATGTTTTGCCGTTAAATTGATCTATTTAGGTGTGACGTGGCCTTCTAAAAATTGTCAATGTGCTGCCCTTCTAAATAAGAGGAAGCTCAATAATTCTCCTCCTATTGGGCCGACCTTTCCTGGGTCAGGAAGGGCCCCTTCTAATAGTTGGATTGGGCTCATCCATGGGTCCTTCCTCCTTTCTGAGCAAGCCCAACTTTACTTGGGAGAATCTAGCCCAGTTTTTCAGGATAAAGGGGACCTCAGTAATAAGACTGGCAATGGGTTGCATTGCTCTGGTGTTAAAAAATGGGAAATTTGGAAGCCGGTCCCTATATGGACTTATCTGTCAATGAAATTTTTTTGTTATGAAGTTCGTTTTTTGTCAATTTTACCAAACTATCTATTTCCTTTAGAAGTGAAGTAAAACTAAAAATTAAAAACTCCTAAATTTTAGGGGAGTTTAACTAACATTAAAATATTTTTTCTCATATATATCTATATCCATATATATATTAGGACTATATATATATAAAATAGTTACGTTCAAATACAAAAAAAAAAAAAATTATCATTTAAACACAAAAAATAATACCATTTAAACACAAAAAAATAATAACATTTAAACATAAAAAAATAATAACATTCAATATTATTATTTTTTAAAAATAAAAATAGTAAAATATTTAACAAAAATAGTAACATGTTCAACAAAAACAGTAACATGCCCAACAAAAAAAATAGCAATATAGAACATTGAACAAAATTAAAAATAAAAATAGTAGCATTCAAACTCATAACCAGAGGAAGAAGTCTCAAATTCTTCGGCATCCAAAAAAATAACACTGAAAAAGTAATAACATACTCAATAAAAAATAATAACATGAAAAAAAAAAGTGACATGTGTTAGTAAATTACGTTTTGAAATTGATGGTACTGAACTGATGTTACTATACTAACATCAAGTACTTGGCGTGCATTGTTCATGTTACTTTTTTAAAATCTCGAGCTCGTACTTCAGTTTCAACTTTCCTCCCTTTCGATTTAGCCTCAAATCTCGAAAGTCGATTATTTAAATGTATAATAGACAAAATAATGACTAAGAATTTAAATTTGAAGTATTATGAAAAGCTTGTAATCGACAATTATCATCGTAAATCAAGCATTCTTATATTCAATCATTGACATCCATATATAACTCCTTGTAGATAATGTTTTCAACTTTTCATAACTGACCGAATTAACACTGTTAAGAGTATTTTTGAGATTAAAAAAAAAGTGAACTTAACTTCTTACCAATAAGATTAAAAATGAACTTACCCCAAATAATTTTTTTTAGCGGACTTAAGTTATTATAAGTATATATAGGAGAACTCACTCCCAATTTTCACTTAAAAAGTTTCTCAATCTGTACTTGATTCATTTGCAATCATGTGTAATTGGATTTATGTTATGCCGAATGTATATTGAGTGTAAGTCGTGTTTGAGAGCCCGTGTGATGCTTAGCTAGATTTCTGTGGATTCATTATTTCATGAACCAAACGTATTCACTCATTTATTATGTGAACTCAAATTTACTGATTTGGTAATTTTACGTCAAATTTGTATGTGTATCTAGAATTTCCCAAGCCTATTGTTACTTAATATTCTCCCATCCTCAAGTGTGCACTGGCCAGAGAGAACCCCAAGGTTGTCTATTTCCAGTCAAAGGCCACCAGCCAGTTGGAAAATTAAACAAACAGACCCACAACAAAAACCTTTAAAAACAACACGCTGTAAGCTGGCATTTCAAGTGATTCACTTTTCCTCTCTTTCCTTGAGGCTTCTCTCCACTCTCATCTTCTACTATATAAACAACCTCGCCACCTCTTGATCTCTTCACTCTAAACCTCACACAACAATACATCACCTTCTTCATTACTACTACTTGTGAACATACATACCGATACCCACTAAATTCTCACCTCCACCATATCAATTATGGCCTCTTATGTGTTTGTCAAAATGCTTCTGCCAATATTCCAATTTGCATTGTTGCTTAACCTCGCCTTGGCAGCGAGGAGACTCACTGAGTCAACTCAAGATCAGCAAACCCAACTCTTCCAATACCACAACGGTCCTCTTCTCACCGGTAAAATCTCCATCAATGTCATATGGTACGGCAATTTCAAGCCTTCCCAGAGAGCCATTATCTCCGATTTCATCGCCTCACTGTCATCTCCGTCGTCTCAGAGCCAACCCTCCGTCGCCGAGTGGTGGAAAGCCACCGAGAAATACTATAGCCTGATCAACTCCAAGAACCCATCTTCAGTCCAGCTCTCCATGGGGAATCAAGTCCTTGATGAAAATTACTCTCTGGGCAAATCACTCACCAGTCAACAAATCGAACGGTTGGCAGCCATAGGTGATCAGGGCAACGCCATCAATGTGGTATTGACTTCATCTGACGTGGTAGTTGATGGGTTTTGTTCGAGTAGATGTGGATCCCACGGGTCTCTTTCTTCCAAAACTGCCCTTGTTGAGGGCAAGAATCACAAATTTGCCTACATCTGGGTTGGTAATTCGGAGACTCAGTGTCCTGGTTTTTGTGCCTGGCCATTCCACCAACCCATCTACGGACCACAGAGCCCACCCCTGGTTGCACCCAACGGTGATATAGGTTCCGCTGGAATGGTCATAACTTTGGCTAGGCTTTTGGCTGGAACGGTCACGAACCCATTTGGAAATGGCTACTATCAAGGACCGGCTGGTGCACCACTAGAGGCTGCCTCGGCTTGTCCTGGGGTTTATGCTAAGGGAGCCTACCCAGGCTATGCTGGGGACTTGTTGGTGGATCCTACATCTGGTGCCAGCTACAATGCGCATGGTGCTAATGGGAGGAAATACTTGCTTCCTGCTTTGTTTGATCCTTCCACCCAATCATGTTCCACTTTGATTTGATCTTGTTGGGGTTATTACTAGCTAGTAGTTCTCAAGAATTTTTAGAGTGAGAAAATTAGAACAATGTATACGATTACACAAAGAATTTAATTCATTCTTTTTTTCTAATTCGATGTTCTTGTACCTTCTATTATCTTACCTATGATTAATCTCTTCTATATCGTAAAGTTTTTTTTTTATATATATAAATTCAGAAGTTCTTTTGGGTGTCAAAAATTGTACAAACAAACAACCTTTCAAGAGCGCTGCACCAAAGGGGAGTTGTTCGATCATAAAGGAAAAATTACCCTACCTATTTTATTGAGCCTTGACTTGTACAATGTTTACTCATTTGGACATCATTATTTATAATTTTATTTCCAAAGATAGTTCTTGAATGAAATAATGAGTATGGATGTGCTTAAATAGTAGCAATTGAAATATTCAAAAATCATGAAGAAGGCCGTACAGACCTATAAAAAGGAACTAAAGTCTTTGAATATTTATTTTTATTTTTTGTTAGAATTTAAGGTAAATTACATTCATCTTTCTTAAGAGTTGGTCAAATATAGGGATGACAGTGGACCAGAAAAAAATGAGATTCGTCCAAATTTGTCTCGTTTGAACTGGGGATGGACTATACGTATTAGACGATGGACGTATATAAGAATACCCATATAAACCCGTGTGAGAATGAAGGCGGGGATGAACTGACACTTACCCCTTCTCTTCCCCCCCCCCCCCCCCTGGCTATTATTATTATTATATGTTGTTGTAAATAATAATTTATATATTATTGAAATGTAGATATTTGTGTTTTTATGTTGGATTATGTTATGTTACATTATATTGTGTTGCATGATATTATGTTAGATTTACTTGAGAGACAAACTTTTAATTATATTATGTTTGATTATGTTGTAGACAATATTTTAATTATATAATATTGGATTATGTTGTAGATGACAAGTTTTTAATTATGTTATGATATTATATAATTATGTTAGATTATTTAGAATGTTTGATTTATTTAGAATTTCATATTATATTGGCTAAGGCTTGGACTGGTAAGGTGGATAGGGGCAGGGGTGAAGAAGGCGGACAGGGCAAGGATTACAAATTTACCCTCGGACGGGGATGAACATGAAAACTATACTTGTTAATGGGAGTGGACCAGGGATGAACGAATTTTTTTTAAATGGGTACGGAGATGAAGATTACACCCTCTTGTTTCGGTCCACTGTCATTCCTACTCAAATAACAAGAAAACTCTCTCTTGAGAAATAATATTGACCTCCCCTGCCAATGGACGCCATTTTTCATAACATAAACAAGGGGAGAGTCTACGGTACCGCTTGGTCAAACAACTGTACCGTATCAAAAAAAAAGTGTGACTATAAATTTTTTGGCATTTAATATTATTCAAATGTGTGGCTGTAAATTTTTTGTTATTAAATATTACTCATTAAAGGTGTAACTTTGCCTATAAATGTAATAACATTACCTTAAAGGGTTGTAATTCACCTCAAATACTTTTAACCTCAGCCGCCGTTTTTTTGTGGTACTTTTACCTTTATTACTTGTAACCTAACATTAAATACTTGTAACCTAATCTTAAATGTAGTAATTTTGTCATAAATAGTTATAACCTCACTTTCAAAAATAATAATTTTACTTTTAATAGTTGTAACCTTACCTAAAGAATTTGTACCTCACCTTTAAATGCGATAACTTTATCTCAAGAGTAATAATTTTGTCTTTGCAAGTAGTAACATTACATTTAATAGTCATGATCGATCATGATTAATTAAGATCGATCCCAATGCCAATTTTTTTTTTTTTTTTTTTTGAGATTCCACTCAATTAGGATCGATCATGATTAATTAAGATCGATTTCAATGCCAATTTTTTTTTTTTGCAATTCCACTCAATTAGGATCGATCATGATTAATTAAGATCGATCACAATGCCAAAATTTTTTTTTTTTTTTTTTGCGATTCCACTCAAATTAGGATCGATCATGACTATATGAGATCGAACTTTTTGCATTTGATGGTCCAAAAATTGGGACCAAACTAAATTTCTGGTGGTTCCAATTAAATAGGATCGATCCCGACTACCCGAA
The DNA here is from genome assembly GCA_951799425.1 of Ilex aquifolium. NCBI lineage: Eukaryota > Viridiplantae > Streptophyta > Magnoliopsida > Aquifoliales > Aquifoliaceae > Ilex > Ilex aquifolium. The sequence goes on along the minus strand of OX637407.1, from coordinate 19,155,008 downwards.
CTTTTTTTTTTTTTTTTTTGAACTGGTATTGATCCTATATTTAGTTACATTAAATTGACATGTAATTTCATAAAATTAATTAACATTTTATGAATTAATGTTAATTTTATGAATTTTAAATTTATAATTTTGAATGTTAATTTAATACAATTGAAGGTCAATTTAATGTTATTTTTTATGAATTGAGTGTTAGTTGGAAAAAATTGAAAATTAATTTCATAAAATTATATGTCAATTTAATGTAACTAAATATAGGATCGGGACCAGTTCAGAAAAAAGAAAAAAAAAAATTCGATCTCATGTAGTTATGATCGATCATAATTAGAGTGGAATCGTAAAAAAAAAAAAAAAATTGGCATTGGGATCGATCTTAATTAATCATGATCGATCCTAATTGGGTGGAATTGCAAAAAAAAAAATTGGCATTGGGATCGATCTTAATTAATCATGATCGATCATGACTATTAAATGTAATGTTACTACTTTCAAAGACAAAATTATTACTCTTGAGATAAAGTTATCAAATTTAAAGGTGAGGTACAAACTCTTTAGGTAAGGTTACAACAATTAAAAGTAAAATTACTATCTTTGAAAGTGAGATTATAACTATTTATGGTAAAATTACTAACTTTAAGGTTAGGTTACAAGTATTTAAAGTTAGGTTGTAAAGGTATTAAATGTAATGTTACTACTTGCAAAGACAAAATTATTACTCTTGAGATAAAGTTATCAAATTTAAAGGTGATGTACAAACTCTTTAGGTAAGGTTATAATAATTAAAAGTAAAATTACTATCTTTGAAAGTGAGATTATAACTATTTATGGTAAAATTACTAAATTTAAGGTTAGGTTACAAGTATTTCAGGTTAGGTTGTAAAGGTAAAAGTACCACAAAAAAAGGGTAGCTGAGGTTACAAGTATTTGATGTGAGTTATAACTCTTTAAGGTAATGTTATTACATTTTTAGGCAAAGTTACACCTTTAGTGAATAATATTTAATGACAAAAAATTTATAGCCACACATTTAAGTAATATTAAATGCCAAAAAATTTACAATCACACTTTTTTTTTAGTACGGTATCGCTGTTTGACCTGGCGGTACCGTAAACTCTCCCGTAAACAAGTGGCTATAATATCGTTCTTGTAAACTGTGAATTAATTATAATTCCCTCTATACGAAATACTGGTTTGGATGATTTTCATTAACTTTTTTTTGTCCCAAAAAACTCATCCCGCCACCATCGAAAAACCTCCCAACAAACGGTGTCACCACCATAAAAAATCATAATTTCATCGACACCACCATCAATACACACAAAGCTCGAATCCTCAATACTACCACCACCATTGCTCCGCCAATCTCAAATCCGAAACATGACCCACATATCTTCGATGACCGATCTCATTGCAACGAACACCCATTTCGAGAACAATCAAATCTTTTTAGCACCCAATTTCAATAAACCCATTTCAATCAAACATGTTCAAATACATGGATTACAGATCAAAGAGGCAGAGAGATGAGAGAGCTGAGAAGGAAGAATCAAATCCGACATTGAAGGTGATCTGCTCAAACCATAAACTACTGTCAACCATCAATCGAACCACTATTACCAACCACCAATCGAACCATTCCCTCCATTTTTTCCATCTTGAAAAATTGAAACTGAAATCCAATCTATTTGTTGGATTTGCTCCCCCAACAAATGGTGTCCGATTGGCGTAAAGGTGGTTGTGGTTGGTGATGAATCCTCTAAGGCGAGAGTGTGCGGTAGAGGGATTCACAGATTAGTGGGTGGGGGTGGAGGGTTTGCAGGTTGTTGGTGTTAAGAACACTCAGAAGAATCTTAGCACACAAAATGAAAAGTAGTTTTATTGATAACAAACTGCAGGCATATATAGCCTTTTACAAAGAGATAAAATTGAAATAACAACCCACGTTTACAACATCCTAAAACGTGATAACAAACTAAGAGGAATTCGTCAAAACACTAACCACTAGTTCCTAAAGAATAGGACTTATTAACAAACTGAAATACCTAAAAGATCGGATCTAACATTCCCTCCCTTAAACTGTATGCAGAATACATTCAGTTTATATTAGGAACTTCACACACGCCCAGCAAACTACGAAGCTTCAAAAACACCTCCAACCTGAGCGGCTTTGTCATAATGTCAGCTACCTGGTCTTGAGTATTACAATGTCTTAAATCAACCACACCATCTCTTACCAATTTACGAAGAAAATGAAACCTGATGTCAATGTGCTTGCTTCGTCCGTGAAGAACAGGATTCTTGGAAAGTTTTATAGTTGAACTGTTATCACACAAAATTGTAGTACATTTCTCCTGTACGTAACCAAGCTTTGTTAAAACTCTTCTTAACCAAACACACTGACAAGCACATGAGGCAGCTGCAATGTATTCGGCTTCAGTGGTGGATAAGCTAACCACAGGCTGTTTTTTGGATGACCATGACACCGCTCTAGAACTAAACATGAATACACACCCCGTTGTACTCGTCCGATCATCTAGATCTCCAGCAAAATCACTATCTGGGTAAGTTGTGAGTTGCTTACAATCTCCTTTCTTGTAGAAAATCCCCAGATCAGTCGTTCCTTTCAAATATCTTAGCAACCTCTTCGCTGCCAACCAGTGTTGCTCTGTAGGACACGACATAAACCTGCTGATAAGACTCACACCATACATCAAATCAGGTCTGGTTGCAGTTAAGTACATGAGACTGCCAACCACCTGCTTGAACAAACTTGCATCAACCTTAGCTCCCTTCTCATCCTTTGACAATCTGCAACCTGGAACTATAGGGTTCTTCACCAAATTGCTTCTGTCCATGCCAAATCTTTCTAAAACTTCATGAGCATATTTTCTTTGACACACATAAATCCCATCAGAATGTTGTAGTACTTCAATCCCCAGAAAATATCTCATTTTTCCCAAGTCAGACATGTCAAATTCTAACATCATCGACTTCTTAAACTCTTCACACATGCTCTTGTCATTCCCAGTAAAAATTAAATCATCAACATAAAGACTAACAATTAAGAGCTTACCTCCTTCCTTCGACTTCGTGAATAGGGTGTGTTCATAATGGCATTTTTCGAAGCCCTCTTTAGCAAAATAGCCTTCAATTTTGCTGTACCAAGCTCGTGGAGCTTGTTTAAGGCCATACAACGCCTTATTCAGCTTGTAAACCTTATGTTCCTCGCCCTTCTTCTCATATCCCTGAGGCTGTTGGACATACACTTCCTCACTAAGCTCACCATGCAAAAATGCACTCTTTACATCAAGCTGAAAAATATTCCAACCTTCTTGAGCTGCTAGAGCAATTACCAAACGTATGGTATCTAGTCTTGCAACTGGAGCATAAACTTATGTGTAATCAATCCCATATTGTTGTGCATATCCCTTTGCCACAATTCTAGCCTTGCACTTGTCTATCTCACCATTTTCATTGAGTTTTGTTTTAAAAACCCATTTAACTCCAATAGTCTTCACTCCTTCAGGTAGAACAGTCAGGTCCCATGTTTTATTACGTTCAATGGCCTCAATCTCTGCATTCATGGCATCTCTCCATTTCTTGTTGTTCACAGCTTCCTCGAAAGTAATGGGATCAGCTTCTGTGAGAACCGCCATGGCACTCAAATCTTCTTCTTCTGACAAACCTTCTCCGGTTTCATAATCGTGCATCCAACGTGGAACTCGTCTTTCCCTCCCTTGAACTGGACCCGATGATTTCTCATCATGTGACTCACTGGAAGGTGAGCTAGTGCCACTTGAACCAGCTCCATTTGTGCCATTTGAACCAGCTTCTTTATTTTGAACTGGACCCGAGGAGTTCTCATCATGTGACTCACTGGAAGGTGAGCTAGTGCCACTTGAACCAGCTCCATTTGTGCCATTTGAACCAGCTTCTTCATTTTCGTTAGCCTCTGCCCCAAATTCCCCTTCATTCTCGACTGCATCTCCTTTTTCTTCACTATCACCCCACTCTAACACATCCGAAGCCATTTCTTCCCTGTTCATGTTCCAATTCCATCCCTCATTCTCCTAAAAAACAACATCCCTACTAAAAATTATTTTCTTAGAAACCGGATCAAACAATCTATAAGCTTTCAACTCATCGCTTACTCCCAATAAAACACATTGAAAGCTTTTGTCATCTAACTTGATTCTTTTCTGGTCTGGTACGTGCACATGAGCCAAGCACCCAAAAACCCTGAAATATTCTACTGTAGGCTTTATACCACTCCATGTTTCCTCTGGAGTTCTATTTTGCACGGCTAAAGTAGGGCACCTGTTGAGGACATGCACGCACCATCTCACAGCTTCTGGCCAAAAAGCCTTTGGAACCTGCTTCTCAGTGAGCATACAACGCACCAAATTCATCACAGTCCTATTCTTCCTCTTAGCAACTCCGTTTTGCTGAGGAGTATAGGCTGCGGTTAATTGCCTGGTTATGCCATTTGCTTTGCAAAACTCCCCAAACTCATCTGAGGTAAACTCACCACCTCTATCAGTCCTCAAACATTTAAGGTAGGCGCCTGCTTCCTTTTCAACATAAGCCTTATAACTTCTAAACATGGTAAAAGCCTCTGATTTTTCATTCAAGAAGTAAATCCAAGTCTAACGACTAAAATCATCGATAAAACTCAAGAGATACCTCTTGTTGCTGTTTGATGCAGGCTTTATAGGACCACATATATCGGCATGCACCAGCTCCAGCTTCTGTGACGCCCTCCAAAGACTTTTTTTTGGAATGGATTCCCTGTGCTTCTTTCCAACCAAACACGATGTGCAAAACTTTGCAGGTGTTTTAAGTGAAGGCAAACCACTGACCATCTTTTTGTATTGAAGGGTTCTCAACCCTTTGAAGCTCAAGTGTCCGAATCTGCAGTGCCACAAATAACTCTCATCTTCTGTCACGGCTTGAAAACAGGTAGTAGCTTTAGGCATCATTGCTGCAAGCACAACAAACATCCCGTTCGCGCTCATCTCGGACTGAATAATTAGACCCTTACTAGGATGAAAAACTTTGCACTTCCCCTGTTGAATTAGAATTGCCACACCTTTTTCTTGAAGCTGCCCCATACTTAACAAGTTATTTTTCAACTCAGGAATGTAATAAACCTCAGAAATTACCTAAGTGAATCCATTCACTTGCATTCGAATGTTTCCTTTCCCCATAACTGCCATCCTTGAGTTGTTGCCTAGTTTCACAGTTTGCCTGAATTGAACATCCAAATCTGAAAACCATTCTTTATTCCCACTCATTTGATTACTACATCCTGAATCGAGGAACCAGACCGCTTCTCTCTGAGCATGGTTAAGCTCTACATAGGACATTAATAGCAGCTCTTCTCCTTCGTCTAGTTCAGCATAGTTGGCTCCATTCTCCCAATTAGGACACTCATACTGGAAGTGTCCTAATTTGTGACACTTAAAGCACTCGATAGTAGCCTTGTTGAAAGGTTGTCTGCCACGACCTCTTCCTCTTCCTCTGAACACCCCTCGACCTCTTCCTCTGCTAGTGTTGTCTTCATGAGTCACCTTGAGAACCTGCTCCTCTCCACGATGGTCATTCATTCTTTGTTCATAGACTAGCAAACTGCTCTGCAGCTCGTCAATGGTCATTGTGTTCAAGTCATTGGATTCTTCAATGGAGCAAACCACATAATCAAATTTTGAGGTCATGGACCTAAAAAATTTCTCATTGATAATGGTTTGGCTCATTGTCTCACCATGAGCCTTTATTTTGTTGGCTATAGTGAGAGTACGAGCAAAGAAATTATCAACAGTCTCACCCTCCTTCATGTGGAGAGTCTCAAAGTCCCTCCGAAGTGCCTGCAACTGTGCCCTCTTCACCTTGGTAGAGCCTTGGTATTTCTGTTTCATTGAGTCCCAAATACCCTTTGATGTGTCTTTGTCAAGTATAGTCTCCAAGATATTCCGGTCTATAGCTTGAAAAAGGTAGTTCTTTACCTTTAAGTCCTTCAGCTTCTGCCCCTCGATCACTTTGCGTTGTGCTTCTTCCTAGTCCTCGACCCCTTGTGTCACCACCCCCGAAATCCCATTCTCTATGAGATCCCAATATTCCTTGGAACGAAGAAAGTTCTCCATCAACATCGCCCAATGATCGTAATGTCCGTCAAATTTGGGAATGGCCGGCTGCACAAAACCACCACTATTGCTTTCCGCCATTGTGCTTGACTCTCTTACTCTGAAAGAAAACTGCAGTTTCTTTCCACACACACTCACAATCAGGCCCCTGTGATGGTGCTCTGATACCAAATGTTAAGAACACTCAGAAGAATCTTAGCACACAAAATGAAAAGTAGTTTTATTGATAACAAACTGCAGGCATATATAGCCTTTTACAAAGAGATAAAATTGAAATAACAACCCACGTTTACAACATCCTAAAACGTGGTAACAAACTAAGAGGAATTCGTCAAAACACTGACCACTAGTTCCTAAAGAATAGGACTTATTAACAAACTGAAATACCTAAAAGATCGGATCTAACAGTTGGGTGGGTTTGTGTGGGGGTGTCGTGACGGTGGTGTTGGTGGAGGGCTTAGCAGTTTGGAGGGGGGGGAGTTGTGGTGATGTTGAAGAGGTTGGGGGTTGGTTGCAGTTAAACGTGTCGGGTTAAACGGTTACGTGTCGAGTGAAAAACATGTAAACCCATATATAACCCGTTTAATAAACGGGTGAAAAATCTCAATATGAACACAAACCGTTTAATAAACAGGTAACACGACACGACTCGTTTAACCCGTTTAGTTTTAATATATTATTAGTTTAGTATTACATTTTTTGTGACTATCACTAAATTAAAACAAAAAATTTTGTGGCTATCATTAAAAATAATATATATATATATTTTGTGGCTCTCATAAAAAAAATGTCTATTTTTTTAAATAATTATTAATTTATTATTATATTAATTTTATTTAAACGGGTAAACGGATGATAAACAGATTGAAAGGACTCACCCGAATACGACTCATTTATTAAACGTGTTTGACGAATTAACTCATTTACCACCCGAGCCTGTTAAGGTTCCATCTAAACCCGCTTAATTCGTATCGATTCGTGTCATTTAATCATGTCGTGTCGGACTTTGACAGGTTTGCTGGTGGTGAACAAGAGCACAAACCCTCTTTTTTATTTATTTTTTTATATTTAGTTGTGGTTATAACCCTTAGGTTTTAAAATTAAGTATATTGGAGATAAAATTTGTTTACATCATTAAACTGTCAACTTTTCTTAACAAATTACTAATGGTTGGAAGAATACCAAAGCAAAAGGGACGTCAATGATATTTCTCAAGCAAGAGGGAATCTAATTATTATTTAACCAAAATTCAGAGGATGTGGATATAATTTACTCTTGAATTTAAATAGCGGCTCTAATACCAGTTTTTAGGAACTAAGGCTTTGAATTTAAATAACAGTTCTAATAGCACATTGTTTTTTTTTTTTTTTTTGAGAAACAGCGATAATCATATATTTATTAAACAACACATGATACATCCTTGTGAAGATGATATAACAGAAAAGTCAGAATCTCATCTCTCCACAGCATAGAAGTATTACAGTTAACAACAAATTTTGTCTAAACTATGAGCAATTACATGTCCCTTCCTACTTATCCAAATCGCTGAGAAACCTTGGAAATTAGACTTTAACTTATTGATTTGATCTATAAAATTACCCACTTCAGATAATGACTCGAAAACTTACATTTATGATTGTAGGTGTCAAAATTCGCAAGTGAAATTAATAGTCTACGATTTATTTATAGACTCAACTACTCATTGCCTAATAGAATTATGCTTCAAAACTCTAAAAGATATAAGGTTTCCAAATCATTCATTACTTGAAGTATAATACAAGACATGTTTCCAATTGCCTACTCAAAATAGGTTTTGAAATCAGCTTGTTACTTTGAATAGAATGCAAGACACTCAACAACAACAGGATCAATAATATCTAAGTTCATGTTCCGAAGAGGTGGATTGTACCAAAGGTCAGAAGTCCTATTAAAACCGAGAAATATAGGCCTATCAGTCATCCACACCAGAATAAATAGAATTTTTCGAAAAACTTTTTATTAGAGGAAGACCTCCTAGGTATAAGAGACATAAAGTTAAAGAGAGAGCCAAAACACGATCTTTCGTGTATAATCCTACATAATCTCGAATGTTACCAATTGTTATACGTAGACCAAATAATACAATACAAGCAAAAGTTCCTAGATTCATTGAGAGGAAACATTTACAGCATACTTTTTAAGTTTCTCTTCCTTATTTTCTATATTATTGCCCTAATTTTCCATCTTCTAGCAACATTGGCCAATTTACTTCTACCAGTTATAAAACGGTAAAAATGAATCATTTTATCAAAAGCAATAGTATAATCTAAACAACGTGCCCGTAAACCTATTTTCTTAATTCAAAAATATTACAAATTTATTACATGCCCTGCGTGTAATAATAAATGTCTATATTTTTCTTCTTTCTTCTTCTCTTTTTTCTTCTTGCTTAAGCTTTAACAGATGAAATTTCTATAATTTTCCTTTTTTGTCCGATGAAGTGGTCATCAGTAAGGCTATAATTAATTATGGTGTTCAAGCTTTAATGATGACACTACTTTATATACATACTAACCGTAATTACATGCAATACACGAAATTTATAATATTTATTTATCGTCGTTGTCACCTATACTCTCACCTCGCCACCACCCATACCCATCCACCCATTTCATCCTAACATTATTAGAAAACTACTTACTAATGTGTTAAATTGATATTTTAATAAAAATTTAAATGTATAATAATTAAGAAAGATGATAAGAAATTTAAATGTGAAGTAATTATCAAAAAGTTAAAATGGCTACATGTTGGAATTTAATTGGAAGAGATCAATTAAATAATTCAAAATTAGAAGAAAATATACTTTTTTGAGAGAAACATTTTTTCAAATACTCTCTCTCATAAATTAATTTTTTTTAATATGTAGTACAGATTCAACACTTAGTCATTCGACTATTGTGATAACTCAACAAACCATTTAATTGGTGAAAAAAAAGAGATTCAAAGTTCAAACTAGACCATTTTTTTTTTTTTTTCCGCTTAATCTCGATTTATATTTAGTTAGAAAAAAAAATATATATGACAACAATGCTATAATCGATGAAATTTAGATTGATTCTATTCACGCGACCGGCCGGGTTGGTTTATGGTGACCTTATAACAATCTCATTTTTGTAAATTTTTTAAATCAGTATAAAAGATTTTCTTCTCCTAGTGGCTAAATCCTAATCTGATGCAGTCTGAAAATTGCCAATTCTGCTTGTCAGGACTCGGGTGTAAATATGATTACTGTGTTTCAAACTCTCTCTCTCTCTCTCTCTCTCTCTCTCTCTCTCTCTCTCTCTCTCTCTCTCTCTCACACACACACACATACACAGAGGATGTGTCCCAAAGTAGCCAACTACCCTCTGTCCAAAAGAAATGGAATAAAAGGACTGGTATGGGTCCCATTTATCACCGTCTAACTGGAAAAAGGAAAAGTATCCTGACTCGGCTACAATGGTACAGCTTAACAGAGGCAATCAAGCAACTTCAAAATACCCTGTGAATTCAAGGTCTAAGACAAATCAAGTGACTAAAACACACTCCATTTCATTATTATTGTTAAACAAAATAGTGATAGGATTTAAATGCCAACTCTTATACTTATTATACCTTTTTTCAATTTTTATGGGCATGATAATTGGGCAACACAACACTATGTTGAGGTAAACAACAAACCTGTTTCTAATCTCAATTTGGGTGATTCGAACTTCAAACCTCTCGATGGCATGTTTGGTAAAGAGGTAAAAGGGGGATTGGTATGAGGGGTTTAAGGAAAATAGTTCAATAGACCAACAAACCCCATGTTTTGATGCAATTTTGAAGCCCTAGACTACAGTCACGGCCCGTAGCTGACCCAGATGCTTAAACCTATGAATATTGGCTTCAACAAACCCAAAGGAGGGGTGGGTTTCAATGGGGCAAACCGGATTCAATTGGTAAAATAATTTTGTACCCCTTAATTTAGTTTGGATTGCTTAAACAAACATATGTATGGATTGAATTGATCAATAGGCAAAATAGTCATTTATATGATAAATGTACAATGATAATGGTGATAAATTTGCGGGTTTCACAAGTGCATTTATTATTTACTAAACATGAGTATGAATATGATTCATCTATGAATCACCCATGTACTCAAAGGTGGGGTTGGGTTTGGAAGAGTTTAATAACACCAATCCAATCCCTCACTCCAAAACTATCCAAACATGCTCCGAGAGATAAGGCTAAGCAAAACACGTTATGGCTCTTGCTTTTAAGTTACTAGGATTAATCTGTGATTGAAAATACGGTACAATGTGAATGATTTTGAGAGGGATGTTGGTGGCCGTTTAATGAATTTATTTGAGACTATCGGATGAGCTTATTGAAGTCCGCCATGTTTTATATTATAGACTAGGGATAACCCATATCTGAAAGCACGATGAATATGAATGGTTTTAAGAGGGATATTAGTGGCCGGTTGATGAGTTTATTTGAGACCGTCAGATTGACTTATTGAATCTGCATCATTTTACAAACTAGGTGTGACCCATGCCTGAAGGTACGGTGCAATGTGAATGATTTTAAGAGGGGTATTGGTGATCGTTGAATGAGTCTATTTGAAACCGTCAAATAAACTTATTGAATCATGCCCTATTTTATATTATAAACTAGTAATTGCCCGTGCCTGAAGGCACGGCGTAACGAAAAATTAAATTAAAACTCGAAGAATCCTACATTATCTAAAGACTTTTTGCAACCTAAAACAACCTATCAATTTGAAATCAAGGCAGTCCATACTATTATCCAGAAATTTCGGCATAACTTACAATTAAATAGGAACTATTATCCAGAAATTTCGGCATAACTTAAAAATAGGAACCCATAAAAATCTAAACATGTCTACAGAACTTACAATTATACATAACAATCATCATAATTTACAATACCACCACAATAATCAATACATACCCAATCATCAACACATACAACCACCAAAACATCAAGCTAGTCCCTACTAATTTCAAGAAATTTGAACAAAATTTCCTCTAAAAATAGAAGCCCAAAAAAATCTAAACCTATCTATAAAACTTACAATTATACATATCACCACAATCATCATAACCATGTTTATCCAAACCACCAAAACAAAACCATTATAACCATGTATAATTAGTTAACTGTACAAAAGACGGAATACAAAAAATACACACATGCACAAATAGAGAAATATCTTCAACTTCATCTTCATATCCTTCCATATATACCTAAAAATATTTGAAATATAATCAATTTTCGAAATATGTGTGACAAAATAAAACAATTGTAAATCCGAAATATAAAACCCCTTACTTTTATCATTAGTTGGATTCAACATAAAATTGATAATTATAACACTGTCCCAAATTTTGTTGCAAGTGCCACAAACACATTTTAGAGAAATCAACATCTAATATTAACATCACAAAATTTAGTTACGATTATAAACAACTCCACACATATCAGTACTCTACCAAAATTACACCACATTTTCTTCTGTACATCAACTTCTAGTGAATTGCACGACATTCTCTCTGTCTCCCAACCTCTATCTGTCAACTTCCTCTATCTCACCCCCCAAAAAAGACGCAACATATCCAATACAAATACAAATGAATAGACCCAGATCAACTACCAAAGAATAATTCAAGCCCCAACAAAATAGATTTTATTGGTTTTAGCACAAAAGTCTACTACATTTACAAAAAAAGAACAAATAAATCAAGAGCCCACTACACAAATCAATACATGGACATTGTTATGATGCATAATTAAGACCCTTTCATAATTCAAAAAGGAACCAAATATGTTTCTCAATATCTTAACGTCCCAATACACTTAAAAAGATAACAACATTTCTTGTTCAGATTTACATTTGTCATGAAGATATACCTTCGCAACCTGATCAAATGGCCTAGTGAAAAGAGTTAGTCCCGAAACATAAGCTATACAGCCATGAATATCCTAAATTCAATAAACAAACACAATCATTAAAGTGAGTTTGTTTTCAAGTACAAAACCAAAGAATTATGACAACCTTCTATTAACTCGTTTTCCAACCAATGCTTTGAAAAACTTTCATTTTTCAGCGAGTGACAAACTTTCCATAACTCATTTTTCATTTTTCAGAATTTCGTTTTATTGTTATCATTGTTCTCATAAAAGGGTCTCGATCCTTTGTTAGCGAAAATTCTGAGGAAAACAAAGGGGTAAGAGCAATGGATGAAGCTCATAAACATATAAATAATCCAAAAATGTTATGCAAAACACCATTGCTATTCCAGTTCAATTCCTAACAGGCTAACACATATTTTTTTGGTAAAGCAAGCCAAATGAAGTAATTAAAAAATACAATTAAAAGGTGAAATTCAATAAACCCATCACTAAGCTTTAATGAAAATTTAAGCAAATCCCATGCAAGCAGTGAATCAAACTGCCAATTAGTGAACTACTGAAATTCTAGTATAAACGCATGGCAATCATTTTTAGCACAGCTAGCTAGCTCTTTCTCCTTCCCAATCAAATTAATTATGAAACTCTAAATTCAAGTACAAATCAATATATGATCAACACATAACTTATAAATAAAAACCAAATTCAAAGGAATGCAACAAAGCCCTTACCTAGGCATGAGCACACATTTTTTCCCATGAACCATTGAGTCGCCAAGGCATGGAACACTTTTGAAAATGGAAAAATGAACACAGGTCTCGATTGAAGCCTAGAAAACCCCAATTCAAAACCACAAAACAGTCAAGAGAGAAATATGAAGATATGAGTCACCCATAAACAGATCAGCCAAAATTCAAGCATGAGCAAGAGGAAACACTCATTTTACTTAGCCCAATAAATTCCCTTTTCATAAAAAAGGAAAATTCATTTTACTCACCTAATTTGCTCACCAATATTGAAGACACAACACCAGTTATTTCACAAAATAAAGCTAGTTAGGCCAAAGAAAATGAATCTGCCTCCTCTAGAATAAAATAAAGTCTACAAATTTCCTTTATCCTCCTAATACTTCAACAAAAATATTATGGCACCACTAAAAAAAATATTATAGCACCACTAAAAAACAGGGGAGGCATATTGTACCACAATAAAATTCAAATCTAGTTTTCCAATCCAAGTTCCTGAATGTATTTGAAATAATCCATGTATGCACACCACCACATCACCCAATCCCAAAAGCCAATATGAAAGAATAATATTTCCCGCAACTACTAAAAAATTACACCACTGGAAAATTTGAAAACACGTGGGTTGCTGAAAAGCTAGATATGTGGCTAGATGAGTACCTTCATTAGCAAAGGAAAATTAGCTTTTCAAAAAAGAAATGGAATTTAACCCTATAAATCAAGACTCGAAGGAGATATCATAAATTGATAGAAAAAAAAGAACCTAACAACTATGCCTAAATCAACCAGTAATAATAAAGAATTAAAATGACAAAAATTGAGAATCAATATAGTCTTTTTTTTCTCTAAGCTCTTTTATGTATCTTCATTTCTTTTTCAAAATTATACAGACAAAAATTGAAGAAACATGGGTGTGATCAAATGGTTTTGGGGGAAAAATATGTATGAGATAAAATTATATAGATATGTAGATTTTAGAGACAACAAACAATTATGTAGGTTTTTTTATTCTCTCTATACATACACAGACACACATATCACATATGTGGGTTTTAAAGAAAGAGAAGAATAGACGGTGACACTCTCTTTGTGGGTATATAACGACAACTCGTGTCTGAATGTACTGTTCAATTTTAAAAAATTGAATATTGATCATAGATACAAAAATTAATATGTTTAAAACTATATGGTTAATTAGAACTCATAGTAACGCCCAAAAAGATTTACCCAAAAGTCAACTCAGAGGGATTTGCAAACCTATGCTATTAGAAGAAATGTCCGTCTCCAAAGGCACTATCTTATGGTAAACAAAACAATCATCAAAAGAGGACACCAAAAACATATCAACCTATATACAAAATTAATGTAGGTTAAAATAACAACCCAAATCAAAAACATCTAAAAATATAATTTTCTAAGCATAAAATCAAATTTAGAATCATCTCATTATATAATCCTTTACATCTAAAATCACTTTGCTTAGACTCATGTCTATATAACTCAAAAGCAAAAAATGGTAACATGTAACACCTTTCACAAAACCATAGACACCCTTCCACTGAAGAAAGAAAAATAAGATTGTCAATAACCATACTAAGAATAAAAATCAGTCCACTCAGTCACCAACTCAATTTAAAAATTATAATTTAAACTTGATATGGTTCCAATTCCTTTTTCAAGAAGTTCAATCTAAAGGAGTAAAAGAACCAAAAAAATCAACTTGATGATCTAATGTGGAACATTATACAATGCACTACGAATTTAAGACATTCTAATCAAACCAAAAAAACATACAAAAAACATAAGAAATCAAAACAAAACATCTAATTCTTGAAACATGACTGTTTTACACAGTTACACTATATACCCAACACCACCATTATAGACCCACCAAATCACATAATTGACACAACCACCTACCATCAACCATCCACCTCTATATGCACATCAAACATGACCACCACCAAACCAATCTCTCAAATTACTTCTATCCCACACTCGTAAGACCCCCATTTGCATGTGTGTTGTTTGCATGAGAGAAATAGGGGGAGAGAGTTACCCGAGACTGGGAGATATTGACCACAGTCCACAGCCACAGTCCACAGCCAAATCCACATGCCTCCTCTAACATGACAAATAAAAGAAAAGCAAAGTAGCCATAAATTAAATAGCAATAAAAAATTCAATAAATATAAACAAAAGAAGAAGCCCAAAACACCAAGAAAATAAAAACTCAACACTGACGATCATGTCGTTGTTGTGAAAGCATATCAAATTACAGTAATGGGACCGTAAAAGTACATGCTTGCTAACAATAAACTCAAAGAGAATGAAAAAATGATCAACTGTTCTGACACAATGCATTAACTTGCTTAACACCAGAACATGCCACATTCACTTGTTTTGGTGTCTGAAAAATTAATCCCACTATTTTTAAAAATTAATCCCACTATATTAAAAATTAATTCCACAATACAAAAAAAAATAAAATAAAATAACTCAAAGCAAAAACTTGTGAATGAGTATCCACTATGGTCTTAAAATTATGAGCATCAGAGCTATGGAGAAATGGACAAAAAATTTGGTGTGCACCAAAACTATTGTAATACCAAAGATGACAAAAACAAAGCATATCCATATCACATAAAACACAAATTATGTAAAAACAAAACAGCGACTTGGAAAAAAACAATTGATAATGAAAAACAATTAAAGTCACATAATTATGGTAGTTTGTTCATTGGGAAAAAGGGCGTGATGTTTGGGCAATCAATAATATGTTAATTGGATGTGGCTCTCATGCTCATCTTTTTTATACCAGGTGTGAGTAACTCTCATTCCATCAATTAAATATACGCTCATGGTGGTGTTGGCTATTATCTTGCATATGAGCCTCCATAATAATGGACTAAAGAACTTTTGACTCGAGAAATGCTGGCAAATGAAATCCATGCCAGTTGCCAATCCCAAAATAAATAGACTCAATGTATCTTTCTTATACAAATACCAAGCTTTTTTCTCTTTCAAAATTTCACTGAATAAAATAACATGATGAAATCAAACTTGAAATTGTGAATCATAAGGTCCTGAATATACCTATACATTGACAAAAAATAGTTCAAAAAAGACTGCTCCACTCCCTCGAAAGCTCTTGAGTTCTGTGCTGGCCAAATGCACCAACACAAGAACCACATTCCAAATCCTGTCCCCCTCCTCCTCTTGTTGGGAAAGTACCATCCTTCCGTCAATTTCCTCAAGGAATTCAGCATTACCCCCCCCCCCCCCCCCACCAATCCAAAATGTGATGAAAGCGTACTTTTACAATGCTTTAGGCAAACGGTAATTTGCTTTTTACTTTTTTCTCTCTATGCCTCTTTGTACATAAGACACTAAGATTGACATAAATCTTCATCCTTTCCTCCAAGTACAGGAATGGGATTGATCACAAGTTGGTTCCCAAGCAAAGTTAAGCCATAGATCCTTCATATACCAAATGGAATTCCAAGGGAATGGACTGTGTCCTGTGCAGAAAACAAAGGGTAAAATGACTTAAACAGGACATATCCGATTCTCTGACTCCTTCTATCTCATCTGATCCCCGCTGCCCCTCCTTGATTCGATAGGATAAAGCCAATCGAAAAAGGACTCTATGGACTCTTAACTCCCTGTCATAAGGATTTTTACCAGAAGCAGAGGCTAGGGGACCATACAACTCAAGTATTTGTTTTCTAAAAAGCTCTTCTTTTCTAAAAAGCTAGGGAAATCAAATCATCCTTTTCTAAAAAGCTCCCATTCCTGTACATTTCCGGATAAATAGATGTCGAAGTCAAATTTGGGGGGCAAACAATAGAAAACCCACCATACTCATTACGTTCTTGACAAATTCACCCTGGCTCATTACAATAGAAAAAGGAAAAAAACAAAGAACTTGGCTTTTCTGTGCACATCAGTCGGAGTGCATGCTCAAATCTCAAGTGTGAGCACATCACATCGGTTTCCCACAGGACACCTACACGTGCTGCAGAATCAATTGTTCTTATGGCAAATAGTTCTTTTCCACACATTTAAAGGGACATACAACAAAAGAAAGATGCTGGGTAAAATATGAATAAGATATTTCCCACAGGCATTTCAACAAACATTTCATATGCATGCTAACCCAGCTCAGTAAACATTTCAACAAACCCCCACTACTCTAAACCCAGCTCAGTAAGACCCTCAGTGCGTTGCGCAGAGGGGGGTAGAGAGATAGAATAGACATACTTTGATGGCATAGGGGGGCTGGTAGGGCTGGAGGTTCACTGATTGATGGTCGCCGGAGTATTTGGTGAGAGTTCATTGGTCGTTAGCTAGCTATCCACAGCTTAGGGCGTTAGATTAGAGATTTAGGGCTAAGATGAAGAGGCGTGCATGGTTGATTTTCGGCAGAGATGCAGAGTGATTTCAGGTGTGGGTGAAGGGCAGAGAGAGAAAGAGAGAGAGTGTCAGAAGGAGAGAGAGGTTATGAGAGAATAAGAGGCTGGTGACGTCAGTGGTCGTCGCTCGTGGCTGGCTAGAGTGTGGCATCTGGGAGAAGGGTGAGATGAGAGTGAAGGAGGAGGAGATCCTACACAGAGAGGGAGAGAGAGAGAGAGAGAGAGAGAGAATTGACGGTGGAAAAAAAAAAAAGAAACAGCAATGAAACAGAGACTTGAGAGAGGTCTGAAAAAAAAAAAAAAAAGAGATGTAGGGGGAGGCTGCATCTCTGACAGATGAATTGACCGAGGGTGGCCTGATTTTGAAAAATAATGAGTAAAAAAAGATGAATTTGGGTGGGGGGGGGGGGGGGGGGGGGAGGGGGGGAATGAAAGAAGAATTAGTGGCCGTTGGATGAATGAATTGATTTGAGACCGTTGGATGTTGAAGCTGCTCTGTTTTATATTATAGATATAGATTTACTCTTTTTTTAATAACTTCAAGTTATTTGCTCACCAACTAAATATACAGTCCTAATGGATGAAGAGATTATTCCACTTCTTTTTCTTTAATGAACAACAATTAGTTACGTCTCCAGTCAAGCATTGATGATCACAAATGATCGATTACGTGAGTGAATGTCCTAAAACTCAATTATTCTTGATGATTCTGACATTTTATCTTGATCAAATTATTAGGCTGGTTCAAAAACCCTTCTGAAGAAAAAATAAAGGCAGAAGAAATAGTAAAGATTAATTGAGTTTATTCAGTTTGGGAAGTGAGCTAATTATCTAAGGGCCTGTTTGTTTAGCAAGATAATGATAGAAAATGCAAGAAAGAGAAAATTTTAAAATTTTACATGTGTTTGTTTAGCATGAAATAGAAAATGATAGAAAAAATAATTTTCTTCTATACTTAGATTTTCTCACATTTAACTAACTTTTTTTTCTTGCAAAAAACACAAGAAAAAGCAAGAATGTTGTGTTCAATGACCTAACTTCCCATTTTACCCTTATTTTTTAAAAATATTCAATTATTTATTAATTTTAAAAAAAAATTTGTACGAATTAAAAAACACATATAATTTGGTCTAGAAATCAGGGTTCGAGTCGATTCTTGTCTCTACATTAGATTAGGAGCCAATTTTTTAAAAATTTGAACAATAAAATTTTTTTTTTCTTCTTTAGACCGAGTTAAAACAATTAAGGATAATTTAGACAATTAAGAAAAATTTCCTGTAACTTTCCTTTCTTTCAAACAATGGAATGAAATTATTTTAAAATTTTCTTAGAAGTTTTTCATGCTAACCAAATGCATGCATGAAAATATATTTTCTTTCACTCTCTTTTCTTTCACTTTACTTTCTATCATTTTCACTTTCCATCATTTTCACTTTCCATCATCTTTTTCTTGCTAACTAAACGGACCCTAAAGTACAGCCTAACAAATACCGGCGTTCTAGTTCATGGGCTTACTGTTTGGCCTTTTTTTTTTTTTTTATTTATTATGGGCATGCTAAAGTGTGATTGGACTTAAGATTTAAACACGTGCGACTTTATCTATTCGAACTGGTGTGAAGTTCTAAAATCGTGACTATTCAAGCGATTGTAGCGAGACGCAATGTCACCTCTGAATTTTTTTTTATGTTTTTTAGATCAAATACTTTAAATAATTTCCCAACTAACAACATAATGGACGAGGCTGACTCTGTGTAGAGTTTGTTGTGTTTGATTGTAAATCCCTTCTCTATAGCCTTGCCCTTATTATTTATAGGGATGACCTTCAACCGTCAAAGCCATCATTTTCGACCATGACTGTGATCATTGTCTTCTCTCTCGAGATGTGCAGACATACATTGAACCGTCTCTAACTGACAACTCACTTCTCGGAATTCTCAGAATCTCACTTCCTTAACCATTCTGTTAAGTATGAACTCTAAGGGCTTGTTTAGGTGAATTTTAGGGAGGGGTTTGGATTGACTTCTCCAAATCCTTCCAAACTCAAACCCCTCTTTACAAATATGAGATTCAACATTCAATCCGGTTTATACCAATGTTTGGTCATGTAGAACCCACATATATATCATAAATATTAACAATTATTTGTCCTGTAAATAACTATTTTACCTTTAATCAATCAAATTCATACCCATGTTAAGGAGTACAATTGTCTTTTGGATCCTTAACCCCTTATCGATCTTCTCAAACCCACCCCTCTCTTAGGTTTGATGAAAATCTATAATCATGGGTTTAATCTTCTGGCCAGCTATGGGCCGGGTTTGAAAACTCGGGACTAAATTTTTCATTCAAACATGAGATTTAGGGGAACTTTGAACTATTTTTTCCAAATTCATCTTGTCAAGCCCTCCTATACTCTCTTACCAAACAGCCCCTTTGAGATTCTTTTATGACCGTTATATTAACTCCACCTATCACCCTTAGATTTCATTATTTTTGGGTGTGAACACCTACCCAATTATATTCAAACTATCCATAAGTCTATCTTTGGGCCTACTCATTTATGATTAAACTACCCAAAATAGAGCAATACTATGTATCCCAAATCTCTAACCCAAATTTTCATCCCAAATCTCTAACTCAAATTTTTATCCCAAATCAAGGGGTCCCATTGGATCAGTGGATCTCATTTAAAAAAGTTGATGGGACCCACTCATCCAATGGTCTCTCTTCATTTGGGATGGAAATTTGAGATACATAGTATTTCCCCCCAAAATATGTAGGTTGTGATCAAATCATGCCACCCTAATCAGACATCAATGTGGTACGAATTAGCTGGACTGTAAATTAACCCACTAATTCCTATTTAAAATCACATACAGCATTACTCGCAACATAAATAATTTAAGATAATATTAGTCTATGAAAACCTAATCGATTTGGATCGCCTATCCACCGTTGTAATTGAAAACCACCCAGTTAGCATTCAAAGTAGAGGTAACAATCGGATTGTGGCAGTTGAGTTTCTATGACCATTTAATCAGTGGGTCTCATTTAAAAAAATTGATGGACCCACTCATTTAATAGTTTCCCTTCATTTGAGATGCAAATTTGAGCTGTAAATTTGAGTTACATAGTATTTTCCATTTTTTTTAAACTCTAGCTTGTGTACATAATGTAGACCTATTAATCAAATAATACTGTGTACAAACTTGTCACTACCAAAAAGAGAAAAGATTAGACTAATGTGGCAAGAGTGTGTCATTTTATAGAGTAGCCAAAAAAGTCAAAAATGGGTCCTTTATTCAGGGACATAAGTCCAACTATGGCGACCTTAAGGGAGTCGCCCAGAATTATTGATCACACTTTTCTTGACCTTGGCAACTTTTTTTAGCTAACCAAACCGAGTTGGTCTTGCCCAGACTTATTGCATGAAATAATATAAGTGCTCTGTAGTAAATCACAAGGATCAGTTAAATTCAAGAGACACCATCGAAGATCAAATCCTTGATGTTTGGATCTATGATTCGCCTAAATCCAACCCCACACTGCTGAGCTATCTGTGCAAGTTAAGTCGAATCCAAAACATTTTACCTTCTTATATTTTAAAATTGTATGCATGACCTACTTACTCAAAAGAACCCACTCTCTCTCTCTGGTCAGCTAAAGATGGCATTGGAGGCAGGTGATTTGGTTCAAAGTTCAAACTTTAAATTACTTCAGTCAGCATCAAACAATAGAACAGTGACAAAAAACCCAACTGAATAATTTCCGATTGTAACATAGATAACTTTTAACCTTGAATACGAGTCCCATTTTAATGGAAGTTTGAAATAAGCTCAAGTTTGAGTTGTTTAATATTGAGAGTCAAGTTGAAATTTCAACAAAAAAATTAAAAAACCGAACTTTGGTTTTTGAATAATTCTTAACTAATCCTGAACCCTCTTTGCAATCGAATTAATCGTGTCGACATAGGCTATTGTTCCATTCGATTCCACTTGATTCATTCATGGTCCAAAGTAAAAATGGATTCTGGGATTTGTACAATGATACTTGAAGACATAACCATTCCCTTGGTTGGGGGCTTTGCCGCCCTACCTTTTGATCGATACACAATTGAGAAAATCATCACGAACACTACAGGTGTGAGAGCGATCCTACTGAAGAACCCTGTAATTTTAAAATATCTCTTTCTCCTTGAAAATTTCTTTTGAATCGGTCATTGTCTAACACTTATCCATCGTAAAGAGACATAGACAATTCCAACATTAATACAAAATTCAAAACTTTCAACGACATGCCTAAAATTAAAAACACCCACTTTTCACACACTTCCCATCCTTCTCAAGTTTATAGTATTTATTAATTGGCATGCCCAAAAGCTACTGCTTTATACCCTCATACACGTCTTGTTGTGGACTTGTAGCTTTTACTCTTGTTCCTGTTCTTCTTGGCAGTGGTGGTTGCATTTGCATTACACCTGTGGGCTGGTATGTTACATTATGTACACAAGCTATAGTTAAAAAAAAATACATATCATTAGAAAACACGTGTTGAATATATTTCGCATGTCCACTTTAAAGCCAAAATATGAAAATTATATTCTGTCATTTCTGTGTTTTTTTTTGTCACGGTTTTAAATTTTTATAGGGAGGGGTTGGTGAAGTTCGAACTCGTGACTTAATGGTCTAACAGCGGGTTGGAGTGACTATTAAACTAATCACTGCTCCTCTATCATTTTTGTGAAGTGGCAAGAAAGTGACATTGTATAGAGTAGCCAAAAAAGTCAAAAATGGGTCCTTTATTCAGGTCATAAGTCCAACTATGGCGACCTTAAGGGAGTTGCCCAGAATTATTGATTACACTTTTTCAGTTTTTCTTGACACTGGCAACTTTTTTAGCTAACCAAACCGAGTTGGTCTTGCCCAGAATTATTGCACTTGCAATAATATAATAAATCACAGGGATCAATTAAGTTCAAGAGATACCATCGAAGATCGAACTCCTGACGTTTGAATTTACGGTTCACCTAGATCCAATCCCACACCGCTGAGCTATCTATGCAAAGTCCAAATCATTTTACCTTCTTATATTTTAAAATTTTATACATGACCTCCTTACTCAAAAGAACCAACTCTTTCTCTGGTCAGCTAAAGATAGCATTGGAGGCAGGTGATTTGGTTCAAAGTTCAAACTTTTACATTACTTCAGTCAGTATCAAACAATAGAACAGTGTCAAAAAAGATAAAGCAAGAACCCAACTGAATAATTTCCGATTGGTTTAATTAAAAATACGTTTTAATTTATTTACTAAGCGAGTTAAGTTTGAACTCAATTTTAAAACTTATTTAATTAATGAATCGAGACCAAACAATATTGCTTATTTTAATTGTAACATAGATAACTTTTACCTTGAATACGTGTACCATTTTAATTGAAGTTCAAAATAAGTTCTAGTTTGAGTTGTTTAATCCCGAGAGTCAAGTTTAAATTTCAACAAAAAAAAATTAAAAAGCCGAGCTTTGGTTTTTGAATGATTATTAACTAATCGTGAACCCTCTTTGTAATCGAATTAATTGCGTCAAAATAGGCTATTGTTCCATTCGATTCCATTTGATTGTCCTAAGTAAATATAGATTCTGGGATTTGTACAACGATACTAGAAGACATAACCACTCCCTTAGTTGGGGGCTTGGCTGCCCTGTCTTTCATTCAATACACAATTGAGAAGGTGGTCACAAAGGTTATAAGTGTGGCAGCGATCCTAGTCAAGAACCCTGCAATTTTAAAATATCTCTCTCTGTGGAAATGTCTTTTGAATCGGTTATTGTCAACACTTATCCATCGTAAAGAGACAGATATACAATTCCAACGTTAATACAAAATTAAGAACTTTCAACGACATGCCTAAAATTAAAAACACCCACTTTTCACATACTTACCATCCTTCTCAAGTTTATAGTATTTATTGATTGGCATGCCCAAAAGCTACTACCTTATACCCTCGTATACGTCTGTAGACTTGTAGCTTTTACTCTTGTCTAGGGGTGCAACTCGGGCGGGTTGGGCGGGTTAGACAGTCAACCCTAGCTCAATCATAAGTATATAATCTTCAACCCTAACCCTAACCCTAACCCTAACCCTACCTCGGGTTGAGGAACTCAACCCGAGCCCAGCCCGAGTTTAATTCGGCGGGCTCAGGTTGAATTCGGGTTCACTACAAGAGAGACAGAGAGAGGGGAGAATAATTACAAATTCATAAAACAATCCATATATTTCATTCATAACAGTGCACGATTATTGATCATCTACTTTCACACCAAAAAACTAGTGATCTCAAAGCACAATCCCAGAAAACATAGAAATTAGACCCATAAAAACATTAAACTTAAAACATCACACTATCACCACTAATCACTCATAACGCATAACAGAATAGCAAGCAACAAGAAACAGAGGACGATTGAGTAAAAATGAAAAAAAAAGTGCTAATGCTTTATATATATATAATTATTTTTTAATTTGTCGGGTTCGGGTTGAAATCGGGTTGTCGATGCCTCAACCCGAGCCCGGCCCAAATTAAATTTGGGTTGAGATTTTTTGACCCAAGCCCAACCCAAGTATTAAAAACTCTAGGCCAAGTCTTAATTTTTTCGGGTTGGGCTCGGGTTGTCCAACCCAAGTTGCACCCCTACTCTTGTCTTTACTCTTGTTCCTGTTCTTCTTGGCAGTGGTGGTTGCATTACACCTGTGGGCTGGTAGGTGGGTCTAGTAATTTTTAGTTTCTAGCTTTCTCTCTCCTTCCCCTTCCCTCTTCACACTTTCACTTTATCCCCACTCTTTCTGGCGGATAACTCGGTGAGTTGTTGCATCTCCACATGAAAGTGCATACTCTGTTTGCTTCTTGTGAGTCTTATATTTTATGTTTTTTTTTTTTTAACTTATTAAATATTTGCAGTCACTTAACCACTTGGTTAAGTTCTTGGGATTAGTGGTTTTGGATGTCTAATTTCTTGTTCTCTAACTATTGCTCTGTGGATTTGGATAACTGTTTTGCTGTGTTTCAATCACTATTTTTCCTGAAAACTTTAATGGCTTATAGTTTTAGCTACTGAACTTGCTTTCCTGTTTAATGATATTTTTCTACCTTTAGTTCAAATGGGTATGCTTGATTTGTAAAGATGGATTCGTTTTTACTTCTCTGGTTTAACAGTCCAGATTGGCGTTTCCTACTGAGAGAAAATCTGTTTCCCTCAAATATTATATACATTTCCTTTGTTTTTATCCCAAAGATTCTAACTTTGATGATTATTTGCCAAAAAAAAGTTTCTTTCAATCCTTCCTTACAAGCCAAATTAATTTTCAGTAAAATTATGATGTTGGGTTTTTGGAGAAGGAAGGTGTAAATGTTGAGCATTCCATTTCTACTACCTTTTTCACGGTATGGTCCATTGGTGACAATAATTAATCTTTGGGCCCCTATTTATGCAAATGATTCCTGGGTTTCCACTGTACATTTTAATCTTTTGCTATATTTTTCGATTCGTTGGTTTCCATGTTGTTCATGATCTTCCTTTGATGTTCTTGTTTATGGATTTTTTAATATCTACCCTGCTATTATATACTGTGAAACTGTCTTTTACACTTGTATATTCTGCAATGAAGGAAGATTTAGATGGAAGGGTCTGATTTTTGTTGGTGGGATGAACTAATACCCGATGCACTCGGGCTCATCTTCAGCAATCTCTCTCTCCAGGAGGTACTAACAGTGGTCCCCAGAGTATGCAAATCATGGGGCAAAGCAGTGACAGGGCCTTATTGCTGGCAAGAGATTGACATTGAGGAATGGAGCAATCGATCTGAGCCCGAAAATATTTATCGAATGCTTCGAATGCTTATCACTAGAAGCTCCGAATCTCTCCGCAAGCTTTGTGTTTCTGGCCTCCAAGATGACCTCATTTTCTCTTTCATTGCTGAGAAGTAAGCAGAATTGCAGTATCCCCTGATAACCCGTTTCATTCACGAGTATAGATTTTGTGTTAGACTAGTTCAGGCACAATGTATGTGTAGTCAATAGCCCAAATTAGGAGTTCTTTGGTGTTCTTGAACACTAAACTCTTCACAGAGGAATCAGATGATACCACTAATCCTATTTAGATACTCAAGTGGGGATGCTTAGGCAATTCATTAGTCCATTCAGGATTCAGAATATTCTGAGTGATCCAATCATATTGCTTTGTTCAATTCACCCACAAACCGATGATTCATACAAAAATCAAATTGACTTGGTTAACGTAGGAGACATCTCTATTTTTTTCCCGGGAATCTTTTGAATTACCACTGCTTAGTTTTCAATTCTCCTCTGACCATCAAATGAGATGTGAATAAACCGTCCTCCTCTATTTAAAAGACGGGATGGTTCTGGTTCTGTCGGTGCTTGAAACAATTTTGTCTTCTCGATATTACTGTATCTCTAGAGTTAATAATTTTATACGAGGAACTACTGAACTCAATCACTTGCTGCCGTTACTCTTCAGTTTTATGTTGATGTCTACCATGTAGAGTTTCTCAAATTGGATCAGTGATCGATTTCTAGGTTTCGTCGTAAACCTAATTGGTTATTTCCAATTACGTAAATCAATAGTTCAGATCAGTAGTTCAAACCGCACTCAAAAGTATTTTAGTGGTCCTAGAGACTAAAGGGGTCATTATTTATCTAAATGTGATATGGGTGCGTATTTTTTGTTTTTGCTAGTGCTCGCTCTCTGCAAACATTGAAACTGCCGAGAAGCGCCATTAGCAATTCTATAGTGGAGCAGGTTGCTGGGAAGCTTTCTGCAATCACATTCTTGGATGTGAGCTATTGTGGTAAAATTGGCGCTGGAGCTTTAGAAGCCATTGGAAAGCACTGCAAATCTCTTGCAGGGTTACGCCGGAACATGCATCCATTAGATTTGGCAGGCAAGCTTTCACAGAATGACGAGGCTCATGCCATGGCAACCACCATGCCCAAGCTCAAGCACCTTGAGATGGCTTACCTTCTTATCGATACCACAAGTGCTCTAGAGATTATCAACAACTGTCCTGAGCTCGAATTTTTGGATTTGAGAGGATGTTGGGATGTGAAGCTTGATGACAAATTGCTGAAGGAGAAGTTCCACAAGTTGAAGGTTTTAGGGCCTCATGTTGTGGACCATTACGAGAGACACGAATGGGAAGATTGCTCAGATTATTCAGACTCTTTATTTGACTATGAGAGTTTGGATGGAATGTGGGATGATGATGAGAGGCTGGGGGGTCTGGAGCTGAGGTTTTATGAAGGATTTGATGAAGATTCTAGTTATGGTTGGCCTCCATCTCCTTGAAACCTTGTAAGATTGTGTTTTTATAATCGCCAGAACTTACCTGTTGCTTGCACTTATAGAACTTGTATGTGCTCTGTGAATGTGTGTTCTAATGAGAAGGAAGTTGTGTTTTTCTTACCATCCACTCTTTCTGTTTATGAGCAGTTTCTTAGCTCTTGCAAACGAGGGTCAATTATTATTTTCAGCTTACGGAGGAGGAATACATTATTGAATTTAGGTCTGAGGGCAAACTACTTGTTGATATTTCTATATAGATATGGTTTATATGAGTGAATGCACAGTTAGATATAGATATGGTTGATCTGCTGAGAAGCAAGTAAAACAAGATTTTTGGAGGACGACGAAGTTCGAACCTACGATCTTAAAATCCAACAGCCAATGCATTGGTAATGAGGCCAACAGTTAACCACAGTAAAAGCAAGGTAAATAATCAAAAAATACAAACGCGTACACAGATTATTCTTTCTTGTCATACATGCTGATGATATTATCCTAACCCATCAAAACCAAGTGTCCTAATTTTGATGACAATGATAACAAAAATGAAGAATTACACCAAGATCTTTGATGTTTGCCTTAATTATTTAGATTTCTTCACATTTAAAATATTACATATGTAACATTTTGACCCTGTCGTCAAATGTTCATTAGTATTATCCGTTAGTAAATTACACCCACACCCTCTAAAATTTGTAGGCGTATAATATTTAGACCCTTTAAATTTAAAATGTTACACTTAGACAAAAAATACTCCAATTAAAGATAAAATGTTAAATATTTTAAATTTTAAAACAAAAATTCATATTCTATTGTATCATTTATTAAAATAAAATTAAAAATAAAAATTTAATTTTTTATTAAAAAATCGTAATTAGTTTACAATTATACTATCTATTATAATAAAACTAAAAAATTAAACGAGGAGTCTAAGTCATTCATAATATAACATAAATTTTACAACCAAAATTCATATTCTATTATGTCATTTATTGAAATAAAATCAAAAATAAAAATTTAATTTTTCTTAAAAAATCATAATTAGTATATAATTATACTATCTACTGGAATAAAACTAAAAAATCCAAAAATGATCAAATTGTAATGGACACAATATATTCTATCTTTAATTAGAGTAATTTGGTAGTTTAAACTACAAAATTAAATTCCAATAGATAATATAATTGTATACAAATTACAATTTTTTAAGAAAAAATTTATTTTTTATTTTTGATTTTATTTCAATAAATGATACAATAGAACATGATTTTTTGTTTTAAAATTTAAAATATTTTATATTCTATCTTTGATTGGATATTTTTTGTCTAAATATAATATTTTAAACTTGAGGGGTCTAAATATTATACGCCTATAAACTTCAGGAGGTTTGAGTGTAATTTACTAACGGATATACTAATGAACATTTGACGGTAGGAGTTACAAACTTCAGGGAGTTTGTGTGTAATATTTTAAATGTTAAGAGATCTGAATGATTAAGTGGCAAACTTTAAGGAGTCTGTGTGTAATTCTCCCTAACAATAATACACAACATTGAAATTTGTGGATATTTAAGGCCTTCAAAAAAAAAAAAAACATTTCACACCAGCCACTATTTTTCTATGAATGTATGAAAGAACTGAATACACCTTGATTATAGTTCTTTATAAAAAGTTGTGAACATCCATATAAGTTGGGATTTATATTTTGAGTGATAACAATATGACTTAATAAAAGCAACATACATATTGTTGACAAATTTTTTGTATCATTTTATAAAATTTAGTGAATAATATGAAATCATATTTCTTGATATTATCTGTTTTATAACATTTTTTCCTAAGCATAGTAACCAATTTGAACGAAGAAATCCACACACACACACAAAAAAAAAAATTCCAAAACTATATAATTTTGTGGATTCGAAAAAGAAAAGAGAAAAAAGAAAAAGGGTTATTATATTTTGTACCTAAAAAATTTAAGAGTTCACACTTTATATTCTAAAAGTGTTGTATTGTTGTCTTTCTGTTAGTTTTCATTACTTATTCCGTTAAAAATCATCTCATTGACGTTGACGAAATGGACAATGAAAGTTAACAAATTGGTATCTTTTAAGGTTATAATATAAAAAAAGGGTTAATTATATTGGAGCTTCTCAAAGTATGGAGTTTGTCTCATTTTGATCCTCAAATATTTCAATTGTATTATTTTGGTATTTGAAGTATTGAATATGTTTTTATATGGTCCCTCAAACAGACATTGTCCAAATTACTAACATTTTTTTATCATAAATTTATCACAGGATACTTAAATATGGACAAAAAAATAATTTAGATAACTCTTGACCAAATTTCTACTCAAATTTTGGTTAAATACCTACCTAAATTACACAGTTTTGAACATGAGTTATCCACATTTTGGTTAAAAACTACTCATATTACACATTTTTTTGTCAAGAGCTATCCAAATTTTGTTTAAGAGCTATCAAAATTATTTTTTGTCCATATTTAGCTATTATGTGACAAGTTTATAATAACAAATCCTTAGCAATCTGAACGTTGTTTACTTGAAGACCATATAGAAACATATTCAATATTTCAATGACCAAAATGTTGCAATTGAAACATTAGAGATCAAAATGAGACAAATCTCATATTTTGGGGACCTCTAGTGCAATTAACCCTAAAAAAATATTTAATCTGGTAAAAAGTATAAATTTTTAAATCTTTTGGGGTGTAAAATAAAATTCTCCCAAAGAACATATAAGGCGGATTGTTCGCGAACACGGTATAACCGCGCCTAAGAAACGAAGAAATTTCAGGCGCCACCGCTGTTGCATAAGTTCCACGCTGAAACTTCTTTCTCATACAGAGAGAGTTGGAATCAAATTGTGACTGATTTCAAGTGAATTCTCGAATCAGACAGGCCACTATCAATGGAGGTGAATCAGGAGGGTTATCAATCCCAATTAGTACCAAAAGATCGAAGAACGGACGCTCTCGGAGACTTACGTCTTCTTCCAGACGAAATCTTATGCTCCATAATGGTTTCTCTCACTCCTCGCGATGTCGCTCGCCTCTCTTGCGTTAGCAGGTTTCAATTCTCTTCTATCTTATGTTTCTCAATTATCCCTAAGCGTGTCGCATGGCTAAAATTGTCAGAATGTATGTGCATATCTCATGGTTTAACTCAAGTTTACATTAAAATATTATTCTCTCTCTCTTCTTTTTTTCTTTCGATTGATTGCAATTGGATTCGCATTTCTGTGTGAGCTTTTCGTTACTACTTGCTATGAATCTATAGCGATTGGTATGCATTTCATTCGAGTGTCAAAAAACACATTTAGAGTTGTCTGTAGCATGATCAACATTTCTCCGAGTTAGGGATAGGTCGGTCCCGAGTTGAATTATCAACAAACATTTGTAATCGAAACCTAGTTTGTTTTACGTATTACAATAATCTGTCTATATATATAAAACAATCGAATTAGGGGCGAGAAACATTGAAGACTTCTCTCCTCAAATGATTAATTACTAGAGTGTTGAAATTTAATTAGTTCCTTCCAACCATATTATCCCTGGTGTCCTATATAACCACTCCCATAACTTTTTAAAACTACTTCAAAATTTAATTTCCAATCATCTTTCAGAACTATTTCAAATTTAAAAAATGTCATGTTAACATATTAATAGGTAATTATATTAGAGTTAAGCGCAGGTGATGGTAGGGAGAGACTGTAAATTATGTGCATCGCACAGGGCGTTCGCTAGTATTTATTATTTAAATGTTTCTTGATTGTTGTGTCCTTGTCTTGTCCACATCCTACATGTCCATTTCTTGTGTCCTTGATTCATAGCCATTGTTTGATTGGTGGTTGAAAAATAATTTAATGCCTTCTTATTTTTTTCCTTTTATGTTTGGGTTTGTTTTTGTTTTATACAGTATCATGTATATTCTATGCAATGAAGAGCCATTGTGGATGAGTCTATGCCTTAACAATATAAATCGTCACCTTCAATATAAAGGCTCCTGGAAGAAAACCACCCTGCATCAGTAAGTTTTTGTGTTCGGTATTTTATTGCACATTCTGAGATATGGACTTATTTTCATGCGTGTGGCCCTAGAAAAATTTCCTTTGAAAAATCTGAAAAGATAATCAGTTTTATCCCTTATTGTTTCTTCCGGCTGCAGACTGGATCAGCCAGATGAATATGAAAAATGCAGCAGAAAACCACTGCACTTTGACGGTAAGGGATTTCATGCCTAGTTTTTTTTTTCTTCTTTTTTTGCTTTTATTCAATGTTTGTAAAGCTTGTACTAAAGGTGATGATGTTTTTACCCTCTGCAGGGTTTAACTCTTTATATCTGTATAGAAGATTATACCGGTGTTATACCACATTGGATGGATTCTGTTCTGATAGCGGAAATGTGGAAAGAAAGAAAAACCTCTCTTTGGAGGAGTTTCATATCGAGTATGATGGACAAAAACCGGTATGTGGTTTAGTTGTTCAACCTTGAAATCAAAGAATTGAATCGAAATAGATTGGTGGACATAACATCTATGCTATTTTACATTGATGTTGTACGCCATATTATGGTCCAATGCGTTTTATTTTTCAGCTGTATTATCTAATGCTTTTTTTTTAAACGAATATTATGTAGCTATAGTGGTTGGTCATAGAGAAATGACAAGTGATCATCTGCCTTAGTGATATGTTGCTAGTTCGAGTCTAGAATCAATCTATTCAAAATGAGGGTAGGGTTGGCTACTGCTTACCTCTCCCAGACCTCTTTATGGGCAAAAGTTTTGTGCACTTGAATAATATTAACCTTTGTCTTTTCTTTTCATTTCCTTTGTTTTTTACTATATTCCCCTTTCTCCATTGGGATTTTCATATCTACCTGAATAATGACTTCATATGTGGACTTTTCTTATATTGTATAGGTGTATATTGTGCACTTGTTTGTGATTTTTGATTGATGTTATTGTATTGATCTCATTATTCAAACCAGGCTTCTCCCCTTCCCCCCCAACCAAAAAAAGGAAGGTTATAAAAAAGAGGGAAAAGACCCTTGCCATTTACCACTTTGCTATATTTAGTTGGTGTTCTTTCATGAGCTAGGTTATTCATGACCAGTGAAGTATTTTTTTTCCCCTTATTTTGCTTCACATGGATTATGGCTGAACTCTACACCAGGTTTTGATTTCTGGATTGACTGATACTTGGCCAGCGAGGAATACATGGACAACTGAACAGCTATTGCTGAACTACGGAGACACAGCATTTAGAATATCTCAGAGGAGTTCTCGGAAAATTAATATGAAACTCAAGGATTATGTCTCGTACATGCAAATGCAGCATGATGAGGATCCCCTCTATATTTTTGATGACAAGGTACCTTGCTTGTAACATTGCGATTTTCATTCAAAAGTTGTGAACTACTCTAACTTGCAATTCATGCAGTTTGGGGAAGCTGCTCCAGATTTGTTGAAGGATTACACAGTGCCTCATATATTTCAGGAAGATTTTTTCGATGTATTAGATAGAGATCAAAGACCCCCTTTTAGATGGCTCATCATCGGTCCAGAGAGGTCTGGTGCCTCTTGGCATGTAGATCCAGCTCTTACCAGTGCTTGGAATACTCTTCTCTATGGCCGGAAAAGGTACATCTAATAATGACATATTGGTCCTAGCATATTAAATGTGCTGTTCCTGATATATCTGTAACCTATTACTGCTTAAGCTTAAGTGGTTGGTTGTTCGCTGCCTATGTTGCTTGCTTACAAGAAACAGAGAAGCTTGGAGAAATAAAAAAAAGTATCTTTACAAGTTTCAAAGTGTTTTGCTGATTTAGTCTGTCCGAGTTAATGAGATATGGTGTTCAATCTCTTACTTTTTCTTTCCTCCTTTTGATCATGTAGCAATTAAACAACTCATCATTAGGTGCAGTATCTCCAAAGAGGCAGGCCTTGCCAAAACTGCATGACATTGGTTCCCATACTTGTACATCCATAATGCAGTTACTGCATAGAATGAGTTTATATTTATGCGGTACAAGATTATAGGCTCAGAAAATTAAATAGTGTAAAGCTTGGATCAAAGCCATGCCCATTGTATAAAATAAAGGAAAAGGGAAGCTTGGACCTAGGTTGCATATTGGGCAATTGTGCTTGCTTGACCTTACTGACTTATCCTAAGCAATAAAACTCAGCCTGGGTAGCTCAGTTTGCTATGGGCTTGGGCCATTGTGTTGAACTCTTGGGCTGGGATTGAACAACTCAACCCACTGGTACTCTAGTAGAGAGAGAAAAAAAGCTGTTCAGCATGCACATGTATAAGGTAAATGGCATTGGTGTTCTGGTCTTTTTTAGTAATGGGAACACTGATTGCTTGGGCTGGGTAGCGGTCTGTGTTCAAAATGTGCAGCCTGTCATTTTTGGGTTTTGTAGCACTCTAATATGTGATGTCTTACA
The DNA here is from genome assembly GCA_951799425.1 of Ilex aquifolium. NCBI lineage: Eukaryota > Viridiplantae > Streptophyta > Magnoliopsida > Aquifoliales > Aquifoliaceae > Ilex > Ilex aquifolium. The sequence goes on along the minus strand of OX637407.1, from coordinate 19,121,939 downwards.
AAAGGAAAAACTACACACACACAAAAATACAAAAGAAAAAGAGAGAAGAAAAGGAAAAGAAAATGCACACACATACACAATTACATGTCCATGCATAGGTTAATGGTATGTAGGATTAGTTAGAAATTGTTAACCCTGCTCACTAGAAAATCCTCCCTAATGTGGGATGTATGTGCTCCAAAGTTTAACCTGGAACTGTAGACCTGAAGCGTAATACTTCACTGATAATAGGTGGACCTTTTCTGCTATTTATCAAAATATGGTTTATCTATGTAACTGTCATGGCATCTACTAATTTATCCGCTATAATGTACGGGGGATTTGTATCATTAACTGCTTACAGGTATTTACTGTTTCTATTGCTTCAAGATATTTCAAATAGTTGATATCAAAAAGGCAATGTCTCAATTTTTTTCGGCTAGGTGGGCATTGTATCCTCCTGGAAAGGTACCTTTAGGTGTGACAGTACATGTAAATGAAGAAGATGGTGATGTCAATATTGAGACTCCATCATCATTGCAGGTATCTGATTTTGACATACAAAGCCATGGCTACCTATGCTAGTTTATTGTGATGGGTTTTTACTCTTTTGCGCACTTTTTCAGTTGACATTCTACCATATTCTGTTCTGTTTGCTCAGTGGTGGCTCGATTTTTATCCACTTCTTGCTGACAAAGACAAGCCTATAGAGTGTACCCAGCTACCTGGGGAGACCATATTTGTTCCAACTGGATGGTGGCACTGTGTGCTTAATCTGGAGACAACTGTTGCTGTTACGCAGAATTTTGTGAGTTCCAAAAACTTTGAATTTGTATGTCTGGATATGGCTCCTGGCTATCGACATAAAGGAGTCTGCCGTGCTGGATTACTTGCTGTTGATGAAAGCAGTTTTGAGGATGCCAAAAAGAATACATTGTGCATGGAAGATAATTTATGCTACTCAGACCTGACTAGGAAAGAGAAGAGGGTCAGAATTTGTGAACCTGTAGAAGATCCAAACAGTGAAAATGCCAGAAATGGTGCTTCAAAAAGTTACAGATTGTATGATCATGAATTTTCTTATGATATAAATTTCTTGGCAACGTTTTTGGATAGAGAGAGGGACCACTACAATTCTTTATGGAGCTCAGGCAATTGCATAGGAGAACGAGAACTGAGAGAATGGTTATGGAAGCTTTGGGTCGGGAAACCTGGACTCAGAGACCTAATATGGAAGGTATTACTTCTTGTTAGCTTCTTCTTGATGTTCACAACTCATCTTCTTGTTGGTTCCTTTAATTTAAGAAAAGCAAACAATTTAAAATTACTAAGACTGAAAAAAGGCCCATTTTCGTGGTTAGTAATGCCCTACAACATTGTGATAAATTGGAGCTTCACTTATACATAGGTATCTCGCAGGTCCAGTTGGCCTTGAGTGGACTGCCTCCCTCTTCCTTCCTCACTCCCCTCCCCCTCCTTACCCCGCGGCCCCACGTGGGAAGCAGGGTCAATCGTGACATAGAAAATTCTGCTTATCTAACCTACTTTATAATGAACAGTCAAATCCAGTCTATTTTAGGTAACAATCAGTATGTCAATAATTGATTGTTTTGGGTAATTAAGGAGTACATTCTTTGTCAAGGCTGTCCACCTTGACAGAGCCCTTTTGGTTCATATGGTCAGCAACCCAGTTACCCTTATTTATGCTCATGATTTAATTGTGTGTGCTAGTATCTCTCATTGTTTTGGTAATATTGCTCTGATTAATGTTTTTGAAATGGCCCAGGGAGCCTGCCTTACACTAAATGCGGGCAAATGGTCTGAATGCATGGAAAATATTTGTGCCTTTCATGAGTTGCCGTTACCCACTGATGATGAGACGCTTCCTGTTGGCACGGGTAGCAATCCTGTAAGTGAGTTTTATGTTATGAGTCATGGTTCTCCAAAGATTGACAAGTAATGCTAGTTGAATGCTAGACACACTGGTGTTATTCCTTTCTCTCAGGTGTTTTTCTCTTTGAATGCATCTGGGGTTAGCATCACGTGAATGCTTTAGCAGTTCGAATCAGAAACTTCTGAATCATTTGTTGCATCTCCTCTGTTTCCTGTTCATAATTTGAAAAGATCTTTGGAAATGAAATTGGTTTATCGATCAAAAGGAGTGAATTTGATATAGCAGTGGTAAATATCAAAAAATGGATATGCCTTCATGTAGTGTATTAAACTAAATTTCCTCGCCACAATTTGGGTTAGATGTTTACTAGAATGGCATAACAGGAGACAGAATCAAAATGCAGATCTTGAAAGCAACACTATTCCTGGCGAAAAGTCCTTTTACTATGAACAGTCTGTTAACTTGTTCTATGTTTCTTGAACAGGTCTACCTCGTTTGTGACAATGTAATAAAAATATTTGTTGAAGGAGGGACAGAAGCTTCTTTTTATGCTTTAGGCACCGAGGTATCGTCTTATTTCTCTTGATTTTGTTCCTTGAAGTGGTTTCCCGACTTTATTCAAATGTATCTTATGAACTTTGAATTGTATCTTTACAGCTTGAGTTTTACAGTCTACTGCATAAAGTTGACTCTCCTCTAAAAAATCACATTCCTGGTGTTGTGGCAAGTGGGTTTATCTTTTCTGAAAATGGGTCATATACGGTTGCATCTTGGGATGGCAAAGGAGTTCCTTGTGTGATTGCTAACCATAACTTCATTCCAGAAAATTGTAAAGAAGTTGATTATCCATTTGGTAGATGGAGCAAAAAACAATTTGAATATAAGAAAGTTGGGATGTCAATACATGAATCAATAGGTTCTGCTGGATGCTCAAGAATATGGCCCTATATTGTGACAAAAAGATGCGAAGGAAAAATATTTGCTGAACTGTAAGTTGTCCATCATTTTTGTTGACTTCAAATGCGACTGTTCACAACGTGTCCTTTTTTATGCAGTAAAATAATTATATGTACAGTTCTGTAACTATGTTCGACTTTTGTTATTTCCCTTTCCAGACGAGATACCCTCTCATGGGAGAACATTCTAAAATTGGCTTCCTTTCTGGGAGAACAGCTGCGTCACCTACATCTTTTGCCCTGTCCATCTTTAAATTTTTCGACCAGCTCCTCAGATAGTGAATATAGAAAAGAGCTACCATGTGGTAAAAGGTCTGTGGTGGATGGCGCTGATGAAGTGAACATTCCAGCAGAATGGCTACTTTTCATCAGAACTCTGAATGGGAGGAAAAAGGATGTTTCTAATCGGTTGACTAAATGGAAGGTTCATGTTATCTTGAAGAATTTTGATATTAAGTCAGGTAAATGGTTTTTGGATACACTCCCCTGTGACAAGGAAACTTCTTTAGCCTTTTTTGGTTTTCATGGTAAAATACCTTTTTCCTGCTGGTGTCAGTATTTGATATATGAATTCAGTTTTGGAGACCAACATGTCAGACATTCAGTATCCTCTGTGAGGTATTTTTATTTCTATTTCCTTGTCCGCTAGCCGCAACAATTTCCACATGGATAAAGTTACAGATGCAGTTTTTTATATGGTAACTTAGTAGTCCTTTTTTTGTTGGTAGTCTTGACTGTACCAGGGCACAATTTTATTGAAATGGATAAGAGAGAAGGACTTGCTGACTGGAGTTTCTCCTAGTTATTGGATAAAGGCATGGACACCCTATGTAGCCAGAAAGATTTTTTATGCATGCCTCAGATCTGTGGCATTCATATTAACTTCGGAAATCAATAGCCTTTTAAACATAAGCACCCTAATAGTTAGGACGTGCCTGTGATTAGAAGTGGGCATGGCTCGCCCGGCCCAGACCCATCACTATTCTGGGCAAAGGTGTTTTTGGCCTGCGGTCAGCCCGGCCCAGAACAATGCATTTTAGAATATAATATATTACTTTTACAATTTTACCTTTTGAGGTATAAAAAATGATAGGCATTAAAATACTGAAAAAGGTGTCCCGCCCTAGGCATCTGGCCCATTTTTTTGGTGACCCATGACCAGCCCCAGTTGTGATACTGGCTTTGCTCACTGGGCTACTTTCAGACTGCAGCAATTTTTGTAGCTGCAGTGCCTATCTCTTTTGAGAAAGGTGTCCACCATTGGTCGAACTTCTTAGTTCTTGTCATTCTGTCAGTTGGTATGTGTATTGATAGACTATTTTCTTCATCAAATAAAAAAGGTGGTCCAATGTAGAGAGGTTGTCTCTGTGACTAGAACCCTTGATGCTAGGTTACAATGGAACAACCTTACCGTTGCACCAGGCCCACTCCATGTTCTTCATCAAATTGAAACTATGAAACATGAAAGTTGAAATACTCGAGCTTCTTTTTTCTTAAGAAACTCGGTTGAATATTCCCTTTGTGTTACACTGATCTAGTGAGAAAGCGGAGTGGTAAGCAAACAAGTGAATCATATGTCAGCCGTCAAGTCAACCCCTTATTTCTTCATGTTTAAGTTTTAATAACTTCTTCAGCTTACAACCTCTTGCAATTTGTAGGGGTGATCCTATTCCCAGCATACTGATAGAGAAAGTTGATGAATACATCCCCGATGACTTTTCGAAGTTTTTTACTATGTTTAAGGTGATCTTTTAGCTCTTAACCTTTAATCTGGCATCTTTTCCCATTGCTCATTTTTGCTATTATTCGTATAATTATGTAAAATAAAGTCATACATGTCCACTTCATTACTTTCTCTGTTTTGTTTTAGGATGACAATGGCTTGCTGGAAGTTTCTAAATCTTTCACATGGATACACTCAGATATAATGGATGACAATATCCAAATGAAGCCTGACCTTGTCAATAATGATTATGTGAATGGCAATAATGGAACGGGAGAGGAAAAATCATGGTGTCCTAGCTTCATCCTCGATTTCAGTGATCTGTCCATAGGTGAGTGCTGTTAATGGAAGTTAGTTTTTCATGTGTAAGGATGATTTTATAGATTTGGAGTTTATCAAGCTTCTATTTGCTAATGAAAGAAAAAAAGCTGCATTGAACTAAGAGGGGTCTTAGTACCTAATTGACCATACCCTTATTTCTTCTGTGTTCAGTTGTGACTTGAACTGAACACAATGACATGGGGTGGATGTGTAGTTGGTTTGCATTCTGAAATAAATCTCTTTGTATATAATATTGAGAAATGCTTGCAGATTTGTGTTTTATATGAACACTAGTAATTGCCCGTGCCTAAAGGCACTATGTAACAAATAAGAAACCGCAAATAAATGTCAATCCTTGCCAACCTAATCTTTGTTGCTTCCTTAAATTTTAGATGACCCAATCGTTAACTATTCCTCAAAGCAATGACACCGAATTTTCTTCCTTAGTGCATAATTAAATCAAAAAACATATAATAAACCAACCGCAATAATCATAAACTTTTTAAAGCCACAAAATTCACCATCATACATTCCCAATTATGATATTTAACTAATGGAAAAGCACCACATGAAATTAGAATAAAAATAAATAACAATTTTACATAATTTGAATCCAATAAAAACTACTGGATTGTAGTCTCTCTTTCACGAAATGTGCTTCCATTGGCTTTGAAGAGAAAATCAAGCCCACGTTTGTATAGATCCAATCAACGCAGTCTTTGCCGCCAAAACTACAATGAAGAAATCAAAACTATAATATCACATAAATGTAAAAATCATTCTTAGTATCTTTTAACACAAAGATCATCCCTATATAGTTCTAGCATTATACCATGGCAGACTAAAGTAATACATTTCGGTACAACTTCTGTAGAAAACCTCATCGAATGGAAGTAACAACTCTACAATAACAAAATAATTCCAAACTATGAACGCATAAAACCCCAATGTCACCACCGATTCATAATATATTCCAAGGTTTAAAAAAATACAACTTCATATCACACTCAAAAGTGAAGCAATATATCACTATAACAACAATTCATTATCCAAAAAGTATAGCTGAATCCATGCAAGATTCATGTACTTAAAACTGGGAAATAAAGAAAAAAGACACGATCATAATTGTTTACCACAACAGAGCATCAAAAGAAAGTAATCAAACTATACTACCACCCTCTCATTCTTCCTGTAGAACTTAGAAGTGGATTCATGCACCTAACGTACTACTCAAGCATTGCAACCATGGACTGCCCTCTATGGCTATCCTCTTTGCTGCCTCGGTTGTTTCATCCAACTCTTGTCTCCCCTCACATTCAACAACCTTCTAAAAATTGACCAACATATCAACACATCATAAATTTCCATAGATCAGTAATATCCAACAACTCTTACCTCATTTTTTTCCTATTGAGAAATAGTAAACTACTTGTTATTAAAATCCACAAAAATAAACACATTCATTCATCATCCACATATATATCTAGAGGGATATAAGGAGAAACCCACAATAGTGTAAGCAAAGTTGCAATTCCTAAAAGTGGTAGCACAATGAATTCAATCCATAAAGAAGGCTAGCTAGAAACGATTGCAATATAAATTATATGCCCATTCAATGCATAGAACATAATCTAAACCATATAAAAACTAATCAAATTTCATGACTCCAAAGCAAGCCAATTCACTTTGTCCCAGCTGAATATTAATTGCCTATATGCACCATTTTTGAATCAAATAACCAAAACAATCAATAGTTGAATTTAAACTCAAACAATTCATATTACCGATATATGAAATGCAAACTAATTTGATCATTGCAATGTTTAGCATGGATCAATCACAATTGCCAAACGTCATTAACATTTAATTTATGCAAAAAAAAATCAACCTAATTGATACATTGTACGCGAAAATTTCCAAAAAAAAAAAAATAGGTAAATAAAAAATGAAACTCATCCATGCTAAACAACTACATACATATGTTGTCAATGCATTAGGACTATGCATTAGGAGGGAACAAGGGTTTTTCAGCTATCCAACGTGTCAACATATATGTACAGTAAAATAAGAAAAATAGTTTTCTTTTGTTGCAAAAGAATTGTGAGCTTGATATATAACTTTGCCTCGTACAAAAGAAATAAGTAAGTTTAATATAGAAAGCTTGGGGCAGCTGTATTTACCATGCAAAGATCCTTTGTTGTATATTCCATATAAACAAAGGTTTACTCTTAACTTTTCTTTAAACAAAAAAATAAGTATGCTTAATAACTGAAAAGATGATTATCAAAATCTTTATGTCAATGTCTTGGCATATCCCAACAACTACTTATTAACCCATCACAGACCCAACAAAAATTAATTATAAAAAATGATAGAGTGGGCACACTTAAATATACTTCAAATTATTTGAAATATACATAAGTAATATTTAAAAAAAAAAAAATGGGGGTGGGCATGTGGCCCCCCTGGTCCTCAAGTAGCTCCGCCTTTGAGTACAAGTTGAGAACCTCATAAGTTGTTCCTAGTGCGTGCCAGAATTGCACAATCCCAAATGCTATTTCAATATTGAGGAGTGCATACTCCATGAAAAGTTAGAAACTTAGAATCCATTTTTCTAGGAGTAACAAAAATATTTTACAGGAGCTCTGCAGCCCTGCCCTTTTGTACCTCCCCTGTGCATAATCATAGTAGAAACTCTTAGCCCCATCATTTGGGGAAAAAGGGGGTAAGTATGTAATCAGCACACCAGATCATTGTTGAGACCACTAAATATTCTTCATTATTTCTGTGCTACTTATCAAAGTATCAATATGTTACCATAGCATAGGCTATTATGATTTGGTAAGTGGTAAAACACATACCTGTGAGTAGAAGCAAGTATAATTCTCCTGGCAGCCCAAGAAAAGAAATTGTTTGAGCAACTTTGTCCAAGCACTCCTTGCTCTACCACCAAAAGCATCAGTTACCAGTCTGCGGTTTGTAACAACCAAGTTGAATAGAATTATTTATTTCAACGACAAACAACATGCAGGAATAAGACACCGGTGTCATGAAAAAGAATCTGTAAAGAGATATAATACACAATCTCATCCCAGCATGGAAAAGGAAAATTATGATCACAATGTGACACACCGAAAGAAAAGATCTTTTCACATTCCTACAGACTTCCTCTGAAGCAAAAACATGGTAAAAATACATTACATAAATCATTGGGCTGGCTGATTCCACCTATACTGGAGCATGGTTGGATCACTGACGAAATCACCCCTCATTTGGATTACTTGTACTGCTACTGCTCACATAACAGATCAAGGTCACCATCCATAGCAGGTAACATCTTACTATTCTTTTTTTTTGGAAAGTAACATCTGAATCGTGAATCTCAATGTAGCATATTTTCTATATGTGACCTTATATCGTGAATCTTCTGAACCCCGACACACAAATTTCATATCAGGCACAACAATGCAGCATATTGAACATATGGCAACGTATCATCTTCAACATCTTGTGTTTACTAAATTCCGTTTAAGTAAAGCCTAAACAAATTTTCAACTGGCAAAACGAAGGAAAAGAAGAAAAGCTTAGGGAATTTGCAACACAACAATAAAGCCACCCATAGCAAATTGAAGCAAAAAACACACCCTAAGAAGTCCATAGCATTGAAAGCCATAAAAACTATCGATCAAATTAAGTTTCCCATTCAGTATAAAAAAAGACATGGAAGGTTAAAAAGAAAATCTAGAAAAGTCATACCACAACCAATAAGTGTCAATAATTAAAGAGGTAATCATAAAAGGTGGAGACTCTCTCCGGCATGCTCACTCTAACTTTTCTTTAAACAAAAAAATAAGTATGCTTAATAACTGAAACAACTATATATTAACCCATCACAAACCCAACAAAAATTAATTATAAAAAAAAGGTATGCTTGATATTCAATTTACATGTTCTATCTATCACAAAAATCCAACATACCAATTACAAATACCCATAGAGTAGGGAAAACATAATTACTTACAAATACACATTATATTTATTTTATCAAATTAACAGTGGGTGATTCAAAGACCATATAATCCTTTTGTCAAATGCATTATATACACTTAATTAAACTAACAATAATTTTAATTCAATAATCAGGGTGGTGGTGGTGGTGGTGGCTGGAGGTGGAGGTGCAAGGGCTGGAAATGTTTGGAGAGATGAGAGATGAGAGATAGAGAGAGGAAGCAGAGTTTTGTGTTGATTCTGTCTGCGTGTGTGTGAAGCAGCGTGTGTAAATTTGTGTGTGTGTGTGTGAACGGTTGCATCTTGAATGTACACCATAAATTGTCAAGTAACAAAAGTGGGTATTTACACAATTTTATAAGCAAAAACTTTGCTCAGAGTTCAAGAATTCACTGACCACGGCAAAGCTTGAAAGTGCAAGGTTTATCTCTGTTCCTCGTTGAAGTAAACTTGGCTCCATCAAGCAACATGGGTACCTAGTGAACTAGAAAACACAATGATGAAAATTATAGGTAAGACCAAAACAAAAAAGATTATCACTTGAAAACACATTTAAGCCAAACCAAAAAAAAAAAATTCAATATTCAACATCAGAGAGCTGGGAAAAAAAAAAAAAAAAGAGGAAGAGAAAGAGAAAGACTTTAGATTCGGACTAAAAACAAAGAATAAAGAATATTCTTTATGCCCAAAACAAAAAACAAAGAATAAAGAATATAATTATCAATTAGGAGTTTAGATTCGGTGTTTGAGCCCATGAACCGAGAGAAAAAAAATTAATTTGGAATTGGGATGTTATTGGGTGGGTGGCTAGGGGGTTGGACTTAAGTAGGCAACTCCAAGTAGATGGTTGGTAAAATGAAATTATATTCAAAAAATAAAAGACAATATGAGAGTAAAAATATATTTGAATCCAGTGTACTGTAAACCGACAAACAGGGAGATAATGTCTCTTAACTAAATATTAATATTTCACCCCAGACTTATTTCTCCCAAACAATTTCTAACAGGCAAGGTACCAAATCTTGAAGTTATAGAGAAAATAGCTAACAGTAGACCGTGAAAAAAGGCATTATCTTCACACAAGCCACTCAAGAATGAGTAGATCTGTCCAGGCTTACATAATGTAGCAAGGTTTTGGTGAAACTCTCTAATAACTGTCAAAGAAAGTACCTTTACAGAATTGAACAAAAAACCAAGGGAAAGCAAGAAATAGGATTGCATTGTAGCAGAACAAAGAGGTAAAATTATGTTTCAGGTTTAGACATACTAAGCAAAAACCATTAGGATCTGGGATTACCCAAAACAAGCAGATAGAGCTAAAAGTACCTTCAAAGGTCCAGAAGCACAAAAAGTTTAAGCCAAACCTTTTATCACAATTGAACAAATCCTAATGAACAACAGGTTAATGGCAATGAGCATAACCACCACCTTGAAGTAGCTTAAAGTGCAACAAAATCCAAACCCAAAAGAAACAGAGACATAAATCATCAAACAAAAGTACCAAAAAAATTCTACTTGCCACCCAAATGCTTTTACCCCTAAAATATGTTTCTCTGTATGTATGCTGCATTTAATGAAATCAAAGACCATGGCAGAGGCCTTAAAGGCGCAAAAGAAAATCTGGAACATTGATGAGGATAACTATGTAAGTTTGTAATAAAACTTGTTTGTTGTCTACGTCACTCTTACTTCATTCATCCCACGTCAAGACTATGAAGTCAAAAAAATTTAAAAATTTTGGCAAAATTCCCTCTAATAACAGTCTCATAAACATTTAAACCTGTATATAAATTTTTTTGGTTTCATAACCACACCCTAAAAGAGAGAAATAAAACACTACTAAAAGTAAGAAATAAAAACAAACACTATCACGTGTGTTTAATATCATCATCCACCAAAAGAGACACCAAGGTGAACAACCAACATGTTCAACTATACTCCAAAAAATAGAACCATGAGCTTCAGCTACTAAAAATAAAGAGCTTCACTCAATGATCTACTTACCAGCTATTTCTATATGGAAAAGGTCGTATAGAAAGTTATAGATCAAAAAGCTATCTTCACAATTTACAATCACAAATTCAAAACACCCAATTTCTATACGAAATGCTCCTTAATAGCTTGTAGAGGAATTAACACCCAATTTCAAAACCCTAAATTAACACCCAATTCAAAACCCTAGATTAACATATTGGGTGTGCCATGATGTGTGTGTATGTGACTGTGATTGCGTGCTCTGGCTGGGTGGGGGTGTGTTTGTGTTTGTTCGACTGTGTGTGCGTGCGTAGAGAGGGAGGTGAGAGAGAGAGGGAGAGAGAGAGAGGGAGAGAGAAGGAGAGGGAGAAGAGCTTACCTGGGTCTGTTTGGTGGCCGGTGAAGGGTGAGAGGGAATAGAGAGCTCGCAAAGGAGGAGACAGATAGAGAGACGAAGAAGAGAGACGTTGGTGGTGGTGGTGTCGCTGGTGGTGTCGTTGAGGTGTAACAGAGAGAGAGAGAGAGAGACAGGGGATTGACGAAGGACGCAGAGGCAGAGGCATGGCTTGAGAGAGGTCTGAAAAAAATAAAAAAGAGGTGTAGGGGTAGGCTGCATCTCTGACAGATGAAGTGATGGCCGATTTTGAAAAATAATCAGTAAAAAGAGATGAATTTGGGGGGGAAAATGAAAGAGTATTAATAGCCGTTGGATTGATCAACGGATTTGAGACCGTTGGATGTTGAAGCCGCTCTGCATTATTGCTGTGGTGCACTGTTGTTGGGTGAGAGTGAATGAATTTATGAAATGTTGTCTGTGATTGAATTGATTAATGAGTTCTATGGTGCACTGTTGCTGGGTGAGAGTGAATGAATTAATGAGTAAAATTACACTTGAAGTGCATTACAGTAAGTATGCATTTGATGTTTGGGACAGTGGAGTTTGATAGCAATAAGTGGAGATGTGAGGATATGGTGGTAGCTTCTGGTAGTACATCAAACCAATGATCATACAACAACAAATCATACCAGCAAACCAAAAGGAACAAAAGGAACAATTCAATATCAAATTTCATCCAGCAAAAAATCCAAATCAGAAAACCCAATAATCATCCAGCAAATACCATCCACTAAACTCAATGATCATACAGCAAACTCAAGATTCCGAAAACCCAGCAAACTCAATTCAAACCAAAGCAAACTCAATTCAAAAAATCCAATTCAGAAAACCCAATTCAATATCATACCAAAACAATGTAAGAATCCTAATTCAATTCAAACCAAAGTCCATGATCATCCAGCAAAAAATCAAACAGAACAGAGAGATATATATACATACACGCATACAACGATATATATACATAGCAGAGAGAGAGAGAATGTACATAGCCATTGATACCTGTTTTGATCGATTCGCGTTGCAGAGAGTCTGAGAGAAAGAGGAGGCGGCAGTAACCAAGGATCTTCAGGGTGCAATACGAAGGGATTTCTGGATTCGACTTCGATCGATGGTCTGAGATCGATTGCTGCCTCCTGCCTGCCTCTGTGTGCCTCTGGTGTGGAGAAAACTCGGAGATGAGCTATGTGTATGGAGAAGAGGCGACAAAACACAGAACCGCAGAAGTCGATTTGGGGCAAAAGCAGCAATCGATCGATGGTGGTCTGATCGAGTTCGATCAATGGTCTGAGATCGATTGTGGCTTCAAGGATGCTCGATTTGGGGCAAAAGCAGCAATCGATCGATGGTCTCATCGATTGTGGTCTGATCGAGTTCAAGGTGGTCTGATCGAGTTCGATCGATTGTGGCTTCAAGGAGGCGAGTGTCTGAGAGAAAGGAGGAGGCAGAGAGAGGCAGGAAGAGGCGAGAAGAGAGAATTTGGCAGTACCTGGCGACTGGCGTTGGTGACTCCGGTGGGTGGCGCTGGTGGTTTCGGCTCTAGTGGGTCTGTCTCTCTTGGTGGCTTACAAAGTGAGAAGAGAGAGAGAGGAACTGAGCGAGAGGTGAGAGAGAAGGAGAGAGTACGCCTGGGTACTGATTTTGAAAAATAATCTGAGTGAGAGAGGGATGAGTTTAGGGGGGAAATTGAAGAAAAGGTTGGTAGCCGTTAGATTAGATGATATGATTTGTGGCCGTTGGATGTTGAAGCCGCTCTGTTTTATATTATAGATACGATGATTAAAATTTTATTTTGTGAGTATAGACAGCATGAATTTATCGATATCCGCTGCAGAAAGTGAGACCTCCAGCCTTATTTGTCTCACCTCGTGTTCATCTTCTTCCAGCGAAACCTTATGGTATTTCTTCCTGTCTTAACTTACAAAACATGTCTCTTGGTCAAGCTTTTCCAAACATGGAGAAGCATTTCAGATAAGTCCACCTGAAAAGATTCAGATTCGAGTTTGAAGGTACCTGTTTAGGGTTGTTTTCTTTTCTGGCACACAATGGGGGCCATTGATCTAACTAGCACATGAAGTCATGAACCATAGTATGCCAACCTGGATGCCCATAAATCTATTATGTAATATCAATGGTATTGAGGAGTTTGGCCTTTTTGGTGTCTCCACCCTAAAATGTTGGACATGGGAGCATGGGAGGGAATCCTGAATGTATTAATAAAACTAACCCAAAAGAGGGGGAAATAACCACCTGAAAAATGGGCCGATTATAATATAGATTACGGAAGATGTGCAATGTGCATAAGTCTGTCCATTCTTTTAAATGTTTGTGGAAGCCACATCATTGTTTGGCATCAAATTAGGACATTTGGCATAGCTGCTTCTGTTTTTGCTTTCACAAAGTACACCTAGAATTTTTTTGTAGTATTATCCTCTCAGTTGATACAGATGACAATTGACTATTTTAGATATACCATATTTGTCAGAATCCAGGGTCAAGTAGCTCTTTCCCATCCTGCTCACTGCAGAGCATATTCTTTGTTCATGTATTGATTTGATCACCCTGTATAAGGTTCTCTTTTTAAATCAGATATGAATGGCGGAGACTGATTGAGCTTTGGTTTTTTGGAAACTATTTTGGCTAACACGCAATTGTAACAATGACTTTTGAGGTTGTAGCTCTATTCTTTTCGTCTCGACTCTTTACTCTATGGTACACCAATGACGTGAATACGGGGCCATAGGTTACTGCCTTTCGGACTGCCAGCATGATTCATTGATTATTCCTGTTCTATGAAGCATGGACAGAGAAAGTGACGTATCCATGTCAGACACTGACACTCTTCGGACACTTTTGGACACGTATCCAATACTCTTTTATCCGTGTCATAATTAAATGATAAAATTTTAATTTCGGACACATGTCCAACACTTCTTTGGTGACGTGTCCAACACTTCTTTAGAATCGTGTCTACTATTAAACTATAAACATGTGCTGAAATGTGATTAACAAAGTTTAGAAATTTGATAACATATAATTACTAAAATTAGATATGTTAAAGTTGTACCTCAAATATAATAATAAAATAAAAGATGCATAAAAATTTTAAAAAAGAGGATTTGAGAAAATGAGAGCAATTATTTAAATTATATATTAGGTATACATTGTCTACAAAACAATTTGATGATTATTGACTATTATGAATATGTTTTAGTCTAAAAATTCACACAGATGACTAAACATATGATTTACTTCTCATAAAATACTGAATCTTTTATAAATTGTATATCATTATTACTATATTTGCAATAAATTATATAATGTTATATATAAAATATAATTTTTTATAGCGTATCTCCAACGTGTCTGTGTTCTATTTTTTTTAGAAATGTCGTCTCGGCGTGTCCGTGTTGTGTTGTATCCATGTCCCATGCCCGTGTCCATGCTTCTTAGATTCTGTTAGGAGGGAGGGGGATTTGTCTTTCCAGCCCTCTTTATTTGACACATGGAAATACTGGTCCTACACCCTCCATGATTGACGTGTCAGCATGTGGTTGAGACTCTTTGGCTTAGAGGCAGCGATAAAAGTAGGAAGGGAAGTGGAGTATCTTTGATCATGGGAAAAGAAGGCCACTATGCACTGGTTTACTTTCAAATGCAACAGAGCTATTTAAGGGCTTCACATATGCATATGGAAGTTCTCCGCTTTCATATTCTTTCTACTTTTGGGAATAATGCAATGATAATGGTTTGAATTTAGTTTTGAACTGGAAAGTATTTGTAAGTTGATTAGTTTGAATGGTTTCTATTACCAATGGCTTGTCTTACCCATGCAGCACCCAAAATAGTCAATGTAAGTCAACCAACACAAGTACATATGTTATAGGTAACATAAATCATACTTGTATCTAGTTTTTTAATGTGTTTTTCTTCAATTTCATGCTTATCAACTAATATTTAGTTTTCCTCTTCTTTTGTAGGGGACCCCATATGTGATGTGATTCCCATACATCTAGATGTCTTTAGAGGAGATCCTTGTCTCCTCAAGCAGTTTCTAGAAAGCTATAGACTTCCACTAGTGAGAAGAAAATCAAAGAGTGAATCAGTAGAGGGAGGCGATAAGTTTGGGCGACTTTCGTACCTAGCAATGTGAGTTAAGATTGGCTTACAAGGTCTTTTTATAGTGTGGATCTTCAATAGAATATCAACTGAGGTCGTATATATTGGCATGTGGCTTACTGTTTGCATTGAAATATTCACAACATATGAGCTCCTCTGTATGAACTTCTTATAGGGAAACAATCTCCACTAGTCTTTAGTTTCACAAGGACCTTCTCTTGAATCTGATTGACATCCTAAAGAACTGCAAAGTGGATTAATTAGTATACTTTGAGACCGGACCAGGGGTGTACCCATTCAAGAGACTGGGTCATGAATTAAGCAGTTCAACTGCTTGATCAACACGTTACATTGTGGCATCAGCATGATGTTAAGAGAAGGAGAACAATCCACCACATCCTGATATATAGTGTTTGAAAGAATGCTGTGAAGGTCTAGTCACCGAACAAATCAGGAAGAAAAAGTTGAAGGGAAACCATAAAAAATAGAAGTAACTATTGGGTGTAACAGTGACGCTACGTCACCAGTACCACGTGGTGTTACCATCTAATAATAAACCTACTATTGGGCAAGGTGAACCACACTTGGTAGTTATTCTCATCCATACTAAATTAAGTAGAGTCCACTTATACTTGTTGATTTGTAATTGTTGTGATACCACGTAACAATGGTGACTTGGTGTAACCGTTACATTAATATTTTATGCAAAAATAAATTAATGAAGAGAAAGGCTTCAAAATAAATGCGAAAGGAGTCAAGTGGGTGCAGCGTTCTCCTGTATCATCTTCAATGAATAAACCGAGATGGTTCAGTAAACATGTGACCAATTCAAGTGTGTCACAGCTAAACCTCCCGGTTTATGTTGGTTACCGGCTGGTACGGTCTTTAAAAATTTTTCTTCAGTTCACATCGGTACTATATTGCTCCTTGAGACATAGTTTAGGTCTCTGTATGTGCATGAAGGTTTCATCATCGTAGTTCCCCCTTGTATTCTTCTTCTTCCTTTCTCAGCTGTTATTAATATAGTATTAATTTCTTCACGTGAATATGTGTAAAGAAAACTTGACATCTCCGATCATGCACATCTTTCATTATGGTTGTCGTTGCCACAAAGATTGTTTCCAAGTTGCACTCAGCATTCACTACATTTGTGATGTTAACATTGCATTTTGACGATTCGTGCTGATGGTTTAATGCATACAGGTGTTACTGTATATTGCATGAAGAGAATGTCTTGGGAGCTATTTTTAACTTATGGAAAGGACTAAGGATGGCAAAGTCATGGGAGGAAGTTGAGGAAACAGTGTGGGGAGATCTGAATAGTTACACTAGCCTCTATTGACCAATCAGTTTTCTTAGTGTTCCGAGACTCAGGTACACTAGGCTTTGCTTCCTCTAACATCTCTACTACTTGAACATTACAAAAGTGGTCACACTGTTGATCAATTTTTTTGCAGTTGATGGTTGTTGTTGTGACAATTTGACCGATAATTTAATTATTCTTTCTGCAATGAAATGATTTTTGGCATTGTATAACATCTTGTGAATGTAATAATACCTATATGTTTGTGTTTTGGTGCACCTCATGAAAAATCTAGATTCTTCTAAACCTGTTTCAAGCATCAGAACTTACTGCCCCTACAAGTATCGAAACATTTTGGCAAATAGAATTGAACCTCCTTGGAGAGGTTGAACAGTTTACAAATTTTAGATGCCCTCTTCGGACCTCTCATTCTTTGTTTCTTCGTGTCAGTCAGCTGAGGAAGATCATTCTCACCCTCCTTCACAATAACCAAGTTCAGAACAGAAAGGTCTGGACAGAAAATACACCCACGTAGACTTCCTCCGACGCTCTCCCTTGCGCCGACCATAACCACAGAAGCATGGCGTCTGAGTCAAACCAAAATAAGGTAGTAGAAGAACAGTATCGCGTGACAAAGCACACAAGAAGAAGCTCTAGCAAAATATGCTTCTACTATGTCTGATAAATCACAACGGCTGGTAGGGACTATTGTTAATGTGACATGGAACACCAGAAAGGATTGTACACTGACCTCTGTGGAGCAAGAGACAGACACGGCCAGGAGCAACAATACATCATCTACCAAATTTTTTACCAAATTTTGAATCCTAAATCAATGTAAACCATAGGATTAATAGGTCCTACAAACTCTCACTAACTATTCAATGGCTATTAATGTGACACGTCATTTGGAATCCAAAAATTTGATAAAAATTTTGGTGGACATGTCATTTCTCCGGCCAAGAGTGAACACCCCTGTTTCATAGGGAAAAATGTTATGTTTACTAAATTTTTTTACTAAATCTTTCATCCTAAATAATATGACACAATCTCCATTATTGAATATTAATAGGACTCACTCATATAATGGGTACATTATTTAGGATGGAGATTTGGTAAAAAATTTTGATAAGCATTGTATTACCTGTTGGGAATCCTTGCTTGTAAGTTGGCACGGTCTCCCATGATTTTGAAAACATAGCCTTTAAATTCCTAGCAAACAATCAAAAAGGATTGAAGTAAATAGAAAGGTCATAGTAGAATAAGAGAGCCCCCACCATCACCGCAACCACCAATCACCATTCACCACCACCACCACCAGTACTACCGCACACCACCACCACCCCCCCCCCCCCCCCCCCTCCCTATTCTTCTTCAAGCGTCATTAATATAGATATGATATACCATTTAGAGGATTCAACTAGGACTATCAACTATCGGTTCTAAATTATAACATCACATGTTGGGAGATCGGGAGCCCAATGACACAAAACCTAAATTTGTTATGAACATGCAGTGCGGTGAATAATCAAGAATGAAAATAATCATGAATAAGAATACGGGATTTACGTAATTTGGCAAAAATATTATCTACATTCATAGGAGCAGTTGCTTTCTGCTATGTATCAAAATTCAAAAAAGTTAAAGCGCATACAATTTATACAAGTAAAATGACAAATTGAGCAGCTCTCTCAACATTACAATTTATACAAGTAAAATTTTTGGTATTGCACCTCCAAATTTTACTACATTAATAAGTATTTTTGTAACTTTTATACATCATTTTACAAAAAAAAAAAAAATTATAACTTTTGTAAGTGATTTATCACTTTGTTATAGTTACTAACAATCATAACATTACAATACAATAAATAATGATACAGTTTCGAATTTTTTTTTTTTTTTTGATACTGTAGACTTTATCTTCCTCAATGAAGCGCACTGGTTCATTGGAAGTCTAGGGCCAAAGCACTATTTTAGTTCAAAAGCCATGTAAGACATACAAAATCTAAAGAAAGTTACATAGTAAACAAGAAATGATAGTGTTTCATCAGCTTGGAGCAATTCCAACGCTGTTGGCTATTCTACTTTTTTAGTTATTTTGACGAGCAACGCTACAAAATTGAGCTCCAACCCACTAGCTATCCTCCTCGCCAAAATAGCTAGAGGTCTTCATCCTAGCCAGATCTGGAGAGGCCAAATTGCTCACCAGTTGCTGCTGGACTCTCTCTCCCTTTAGTCGCTCTGTCTCCGTCCCTACTAAGTATGTCTTTCTTCCTCCAATCTCTGCCTCCTTCCTTACCAGGCGAAGCTGCTCTCTCCCTCTCTCCCTTCAGTCGCTTTGCCTCTTTGCCGAATTGGGGTTTTTTTGGTTTTTTTGAATTAGGTTTGAGAACCAGCAAAAAAAAAAAAAAAATAGTTCTGAGATATTTAATTCAATTCTTATGATTTTTGGCTTTTTTTTGAATGGTTATTGTTTTTTTTTAATGGGTCTGAACTATTTGGTTATTTCATTTGGAAGTTCTATTAAAGGGGTGTATGCGATGTTCTACTGATTTTTTATATTTGGGTTGATGATGATCATGCCATGTTTATTTTGGGTATGTGTATATGCAAACATCTATGGTGATAATACTTCAAAGAGTTTTCAAAGTTTTAAATTGACATCACTGTTTCTATTGTTGCGGAATAAATTGACATCAGTGATATTTTATGACGCTTACGTGTTATTTCACGTGGCTTTTTTAAGTTATATTATTAAAAGTTAATTGAAATAGTTAGCTAAAATAGAGAGCGTGGTTAGAGTGAATTTTAAAAAGTGACTAGATAAAATAAAGAATTCAATAGTTAAATATATTTTAATTAACTATTTTGCTGAGCAAGGTTGGAGTTGCTCTTGGCCAACCATACTTCTTTATCATTCGTGCTTACAAAGGCGGAAAAAACAAGCTGTATGAGTGGGGTTAAGGTTACTAGGTACATGTCATTAAGTGGACCCAGTGATCAGCTTCAATTAATTACTTTTTGCTCTTCTTTTTTGAGAGATCTCCAAGAAAAAATATAATATTTTTCAATGAAAAACCATAAAAATTTTGGGGTAATTTTCAATTGAACAATGTTACACTGACAAAAAAATTTAATAAAAAAATAAGAATTAAATGATGTGATATAGCATTAATAATATTTTTAATCCTACTTTTATTTATCTAAAATTCAAGTTTTACTTATTATGTTGACTACCACATTATTTGGACTTTATTTTTCGTTTAAATTTTGGTCACATGGCATTACCTATTTTAGTTACGTGACATAATATTTGAATGTATTCCCCGGTTACAGCTAGATTCTTAAGTGCGACATGAAAATTTCACTCCCAATTTTCAATTGAGAAATAATTTATCTACCCTCTTGATTACACACATTGGGTCAATAGTGGTCAACGTAAAAACTAAGTAGATTTGGTCAGCATTGTTTAAAATTGTAAGTGGTGATCTGTATAATAAAATTCAAAACTTCTGAAAATAAAACATAATGATGATACAGATTGTTTACATCTAACGACTAATCTTAAAATCTACATTGTAATCACCCACCTATATATCAACTATACTAAAAATTTTAACAACCCACTTTTATTTTGACCACACACTTACATTAAAAACACGAATAAGAAAAAATAATGCAATAATATAACAATGCAATTATGACCTAATAATGTGAGTTGACATAATTTAATAATATTATTGTAATTATAATAGGTTTGTTTCATTGAGAATATATATCTTGCTCAAGGCAGATTATTAGGTCTCAATAATAATTTTTCATAGGGTTTTTCGCACTTTACACCATGAAGGATTTAAAAAAATTATTTTGTATACTCAAAGATTAAATTTTTTGCATTGCACCTTCAATGTATTAAAAGTGTTGTAATGTGACATTTATGTTAGCTTCCGTTACTTTTTTCGTCAAAAGTCAAACTATTGACACTGACGAAAAGCTAGTAGAATGGTCACATTGTAATATTTTTCATACATTGAGGATACAATGTGAAAAATTTAATCTTTGAGAGTATAAAGTAAAAAACTTGAAATCTTACGGGGTGAAAAGTATAATTCGCCCTATTTCATATAACACTAGCGTAACTCGTGCCTGAAGACACGATGCAACGTAAGTGAGAATGATGGATTTTTTTGGGGGGAGGAGAAATTCAATGTGAATGATTTTGAAAAGGATGTTGGTAACCATTAGATAAGTCTATTTGAGACTGTCGGATGGACTTATTGAAGTCTGCCCTGTTTTATTAAAAAAATGCTATTTGATCCTAATTTAAGGATCTAATATGAGGTTGGAACTCACAACTAATTCAATGGTTGCATTGAAGCCACATCATTAAGTCCCCAGATTAGGTCTTGTAACCAACAGACCTCTGATCCAATTATACTCTTTGTCTTGTAAAGGTTTTGTCTTCTTAAGGTCAAAGGTTCAAACCCCCTTCTCTCTCTCTGTGACGCCCCCAAATTCGGGTGTCCGTAATTACCCGGTTGATCACTCATCGACCCGCGGAATACTCGTGGATACCTTGTAACTCGATAACACGCCGTTATGCCCCATTTACCAAGTTCCATAATTTAACAAAATTCTGGCAGAGTCTCATTTGTACGGGGAGCTCTACTAAAAACGCAACCTGTGCAATTCTACAACATCGACCACACCGGGTCCATTCATCCATACTCAATTGCATAGTATTGGATACTACCATAATCATCATGACTACGTACATTCATTCATAAAAGAATAAATGTCTCAAAAGAGTCTCATATACATGTCTTTTAAATATAAACAAGTTTTTGTTACAAAAATTATATAAGGCAAAAAGTAAACATATACAAGGGACTGCAAAGTCAAAATAAGAGCCACAAACCGGCTCTGTCGTCAAAGTGGGCCCATGGCCTCGCTTTCGGTAGATGCTTGGGCGATACCTGAAAAATGTTCCCATAAAGGGTGAGCTAACGCTCAATAGGGTAACTCCTATAGAGAATACCTCTCAACCTAATTGCATATGAAATGTCACATGCAACAATCATTTCATGCATTCATTCAAATATGTATATTATGAACAAATGTCATAAATCATGTCATGTCATGAGATGAAACTCATGCAAGCAATACCAACACCAAGCCCCATCATGAGCTCCCACAACACATGCAATGTCATGCGTATATATCCGGGCATTCCAAGCCCTCGTCATTGGTGTTATGTACACTCAATGACTAATTAATTCATTTTCTTGTGTCTTTGTGGGGAGATGATTTATGGTATTACACCAATGGGACACCAACCATCAACGAATTTTCAGGACATCTCACTTGCGGCTCCGTTTTCGCCGTTACACTTTTCTGGAATTGCACCGCCGGAAAGTGTATAAACCAAGTAAGCGGGTCTTGCACTCTAGGGAGAATCTAGCCCTTCTTTCTATTCCTCGACACATTTATCCATTTAATTTCCCGTGTGACTCAACCGAACCTTGGTGCGACTTTTTCGAGCCCACGATCAACCACCTATGTGGTGATTGATTTCATACCATGCACATACTCCCACCCATGTTAATGCCCATGAATGTAGTGCAACTCATGCATAATGCAATACAATGTGTAATTACCTTTGGTACCATTTACAATGTCCATTACATAATGAATGCAATATAATGACATTTTCAACACAATCTCAAACATGTTATATAAGATAATCAACTCAACTAACATACTTGTATTCACCTAGGCATTTAAACAAACACCTAGAGTGCACATCAATTTATACAAATAGCATGTTTATTACTTCCAACATGGCAACATATTTATTAATTCTATAAACATAAGCACAAGTCCACCACACTAATCATATGCTAAATAATCATTTAACATACATATTATTTCATAATCACATAACAAGCTAATAATTTTATTAAACTTGATATGCCATTAAAACATCAAGTTATGCTAATGTACAATTAACATACTTTAAACCACTAACATTAACTTACACCAAGTTAATTACAATAGGATTTTCCTAATTACAAGGTTAATTATAAATCCTATATTTGACCCACTAGTTACACTAGTCAAGGCCTAACATGTGATATACACCCTTAGCCTGCCCATTTTATATGTCATATTTTAGGTTGAAATTACATCTAAATAGGGAAAACCCTACCTCTCGTAGCGTGTGCCCACGTAGTAGACTCCAAGGAAAACCCAAATTCAGCTTCTCAAGCTTTAGGCCTAAATTTTCGTACTTGATATTTTTTGAAGAAAAATACGATCTTTGGTGTGGTTGCGTAGCTCTCGTTGCGTAGAACAACTTTAATTTTTCACCCGAAGCGATTAAACGGTTAAATCTTTGTAGATTTGAGGAAGAAGGTCAGGAAGTCTACTTTTTCTTTTTTTCTTTTCTTTTTCTCTTTTTCTCTTTTCTTTCTCTCTTATATATATATATATATATAGTCTAAATTTATTTATTTTTAAAATTACGTTTTGACCCGTACTTTAACAATTAATTATTTTTTTATATATCCCTGTAATTAGAATTTTTAATAAATTTTTATTTTTTCTCGGGTTTTACATTCTCTCCCCCTTAAGGGAATTTCGTCCCTGAAATTACACCCACATGCACATGCAAAAAGTCATTCAATACTCTATGACTATAAGAGATATACGTCCATCCTCGAACAGAAACGGATAGGTAGCTCGGATAGTGTTCTCACGCTCCTATGTCGCCTCTTCCACTCCACGGTGCTGCCACAGCACCTTCACTACCCTCATAGTCTTGTCACGCAAAACTTGCTCTCGGCTATCCATAATACGCACCGGTCCCTCCTCGAATATCTTATATGCATCAACCACCAGCTCACCCCAATCTACCACGTGTGTAGGATCTGGAGTGTACTTTCAGAGAATAGAAACATGGAACACCGTGTGAACACCAGATAGATTTGGCGGTAACGCCAATCGGTAAGCGACTGTACCAACCCTCTCGAGTACCTCGAAGGGCCCGATATACCTCGGCGACAGCTTTCCCTGCTTTCTGAACCTGACCACTCCCCTCTTAGATATCACATTCAAGAAGACATGATCTCCAACCTCGAACTCCAGAGGTCGCCGCCGTCTGTCGACTCTGAGCCGTGAGAAGACGTTTCCATATCAAATCCATCTTCTCCGAGGTGTCTCTAATCAAATCCAGACCCGTGGAAGGTCTCTCTCCAACCTCCATCCAACAAATCGGAGAATGGCACAGTCTCCCATAAAGTGCCTCATATAGTGCCGTCTGTATACTCGCCTGATAGCTGTTGTTGTAGGCGAACTCCAGTAAGGGTAAATACTTCTCCCAGCCACCATTGAGATCAAGGACGCATGCCCGTAGCATGTCCTCTAAAGTCTGGATGGTCCTTTCTGACTAACCGTCCGTCTGGGGATGAAAAGTGGTGATCATCATCAACTGCGTCCCCATGGCCCGCTAGAAACTCTCCCAAAAATGGGCCGTGAACCTAGGGTCCCAATCCGATACTATAGATACGGGTACCCCATGTAACCGAACTATCTTCCGTATGTACAGCCTACAGAATTTCTCCAGTGTGAAGGTCATCTTCACTGCCAAAAAGTGTGCCGACTTCGTAAGCCGGTCCACTATCACCCACACCGCGTCATGCCCCGCGATGTCCGTAGCAAGTGGGTCACAAAATCCATCGTGACATGCTCCCACTTCAACTCAACCACCTCCAAAGGTTGGAGCAACCCTGCTGGTCTCTGGTGTTCAGTCTTGACCAATTGACATGTGAGACATCGACTAACAAAATCTCTAACGTGTCTCTTCATCCCACTCAAATAGTACTGGCGGCAAAGATCATAGTACATCTTCGTGCCACCTGGATGTACAGCAAAACGGGAGCAATGAAACTCCCTAAGGATATCTTCTCTTAAATCCGCAGACTGGGGAACCACAATCCTTCCCCTGAACCAAAGATTACCATCCGCATGAATGGCCCAGCCTTCATCACCTGTACCCAACTGCACCCTATCCCTGATGGATAATATCTCAATATCCTGCCCCTAGAACTCGATCACTCTGCTCAGTAAGGAAGGCGTAGCCACTAGACTCCCCAAAGTGCCCTGAGTCTGATCCCTATAGTGTAGCCCGAACTGTCCCACAGTCTCGAGCATCAGCCATTCCTGGGAAACTATACTGGCCAAAACTCCCCGTGACTTCCGACTCAGTGCATCAACCACCACATTTGTCTTACCAGGATGATAATGCAAAATGAAGTCATAATCATCTAGGTACTCCATCCACCTACGCTGCCTCATATTGAGGTCCGGCTGCGTGAAGATGTACTTCAGACTTTTATGGTCCGAAAACACCTCAAACTGCTCTCCATAAAGATAGTGGCGCCATGCTTTCAAGGCAAAGACAACAGCCGCTAACTCCATGTCATGTGTGGGGTAATTCTGCTCGTGGCTCTTCAACTGCAGAGAACCATAAGCTACCACCCTCCCGGATTGCATCAAAACACACCCAAGTCTGTCCTTGGAGGCATCACAATAAACTGTGCACCTCTGTCCCTTCTCCGGAACTATCAAAATCGGAGTTGAAGTAAGCCTCTTCTTTAACTCTTGGAATGCCCACTCACACGAATCATCCCACTGAAACTTGACCTCTTTCCTAGTCAATCTAGTCATAGGTGCAGCTAGTTAGGAGAAGTCCTCAATGAAGCTCCTATAATACCCTGCCAATCCCAAGAAGTTACGTATCTCGAAGACTGACTTCGGTCTCTCTCAATTCATGACTGCCTCAACTTTTTCTGAGTCGACTGACACACCCGAAGCTGACACCACATGTCCCAAGAATTTCACCTCCGTGAGCCAAAATTTACACTTGCTGAACTTGGCGTACAACTGATGGTCCTTCAAGGTTTGAAGAATAACCCTCAAGTGACCCTCATGCTCCTCCTCAGACTTAGAGTACATCAGTATGTCATCAACAAAGACCACAACGAACTGATCTAGGTAGGGTTGGAACACCCTATGCATGAGATCCATGAATGCCACCGGGGCATTCGTCAATCCGAATGGCATCACAATAAACTCAAAATGTCCATTACGCGTTCGAAATGCCGTCTTCGGAATGTCGGCATCCCTAATTCTCAACTGATGGTACCCCATGCGTAGATTTATCTTGGAGTAGACCCATGCCCCTCTCAGCTGGTCAAAAAGACCATCTATCCTTGGCAGTGGGTACTTGTTCTTGATAGTGACTCTGTTCAACTGTCGGTAGTCAATGCAGAGCCTAATCGTCTTGTCCTTCTTCTTGGCAAATAGCACTGGAGCACCCCGATGTGAAGTACTCGGCCTAATAAAGCCTCTGTCCAATAGCTCTTGTAACTGGACTTTAAGCTCTTGCAACTCCGCTGGTGACATCCTATGCAGTGTCATAGAAATAGGGGATGCACCAGGCTGTAACTCTATGGTAAAGTCTACATTCCGATGCGGTGGCAATGCTGGTAACTCATGTGGGAAGACATCCGCATAGTCGCACACGACACGAGGCAAACCTAAGTCCTGTCTTACCTCGTCCTCCAGTGTAAGGCTAGCTAGCCAACCTATCAATTGTTCGTGCCATCGGGAGTCATATACGGCATGGGGTAAAATATTGTGCTTCTCCCCCTGAAACTTGAAACAAACCCCATCTGAAGTGTAGGTCGTAACCCTCTTGCATTCACAATCAATGATGACCTTATGTGCCGCCAACCAATCCATCCCGAGTATGACATCGAACTCCGTCATCTCGATGACCCTAAGGTCAACGGTAAGCTAAGTTCGTTCGATTTTCAACTCACAACCCCGGCATATTTTTTCAATATAAACTCTGTCTCCTAGGGGTGAACTCACATACATGGGCTCCTCCAGAGTCTCGGCCTCTAAGCCCAAGTCTCGTATGCATGATGTAGCAATAAAAGAATGTGATGCACTAGAATCAAATAATACTCTAGTCCATAATCTAGAGAGAAGAAATGTACCCTGAATTACCGACTGATCTGCCAGTAAAGTCTGTGGTGTGATGGTAACGACTCGCCCCTGGGTCCCTGAAGTCCTTGCCTGAAAGCCCTGTCCTCGACCTCGGCCCATGCCCTAACCCATCTGGCCTGACTGCGGAGTCCTCGCTCGTGAAATGGTAGGGGCCTGTGTTGCACCCTGAAACTGAACTGATTCCCCAACCCATGGTAGGGTAGGGAGGAAGGAAGTAATTCTGTGGAGGCCCCACTAATAACTGGGACTGAGATGCCCCGTAGCTCTAGGATCCCTACCTCTGAGGATACTCTCTCTTCAAGTGGCCAGGCTGGTGGCAATAGAAACATGTCTATGGGCCTCCCTGTGGTGCGCCCCTAGAGTTCTTCCCGCCTTAGAAAGATTGACCATGGCCTTCGCCCTGATAGCCTCGGCCCTGATAACCTCGGCCCTATCCCTGTGATCCCTGTTGGGTAGAAAATCTCTGTCTCTTCCCCGAGCTAGTAGTGGAGGACTGTCCCTCCTTCTTCTTGTCCTTTGATCCGGCCTCTTGAATACTCTTGGCGTCTTCCACCTCTCTCTCGATAGTCATGGTTGTCTCAACCATCTCATCAAAGTCATGCAACTTGTGACCAACAATCTTTTCACGGATGGATAGCTTTAGGTCATTCTCAAACCTCCGCACCTTGGCCAAATCTGTGGCCACGTAGTCATCCGCAAAACGTGTCAATTCTGTGAACTTGGCCACGTACTGTGATGGCTTGATCCAAATGTATACACCCAAGTGCAGGCGGTCAAGCTGTAGTAATAATCCGGTTTGAGTCCAGAGTCGAATCCACAGGGAACTTTTGTTGATATTTCTAAGGCAAGCAGTGGTAGAGACCTTTTGATTGTAACCTTTTAGATTTGCTGTGAGATGTGGGTTTTGCTGGACAGAATATAAGATTCTTTCCAGGAGGATTTTCTTAACAAAAAAAGGAGATAAATGCTAATTAAAAAGAGTCATTCTTTAGTGCAAGGATCTGGACATGTAGTTAGTTATCCGGTTTGTCATAATTGTGCTTAATAACTCAATTAACTCCCGTGTCAACAGCAAGTTAATCGGAAGATAAAGATGGATTGTGAGAATTAAGAACATGATTCCGATATCTTTCTAGAAGTTTACAAGAATTGTCTGTGCCGAGACTTAACCCGTCTACAAACAAGCAAGAGTTTCTACATGACATCTAATCATGATATTAATAGTCCATTCTTTAAATGAAGTACAATAAGGGGGGAGATTGAAGGGTAGTCATGAGGATCTAGTCGGGGTACTTGCCTTGAACTAATGAGTCTTTCTATGCAGGAGTCATCCATGTCATAGAAAGAGCTCACAATTATACAAAGTACCTTAGCTTTGCTAGATGCAATCAATCATCCGGTAACAAGAAGAAATAAACGTTAAGCATAAAAGAACATTGCACAAATATGATTCCCGGATAACTTATACATGCCCTTCTCCTCTCACTAAAGAGTGAATGAGAAACTACTCACTCTTCATGGCTTGGGTAAAGCTAGAAAAGTGAGTGATGCTCATCCCTCAAAGTGGAGAACTTTAAAAGATAAAGTAACAACAAACGCGGAGCTAATCTTCCACAAAGAATGGGTGAATCACGTTCCACCCTTCACGGCTTTAATAAAGCTCTAGAAAAGTGGAAGAGTTTCACTCTTCTAAGAAAGAAAGAAGCTCAAGCAATGGAAGTGAAATGCATGAACAATAAAAGTAGAAGAAAGCTAGTCACATTTGGAGGGTGGCTTCCTCAACTAAGAATTGGAGGGTTGCTTCCTCAACCAAGATGTGAGCTATTTCTCTTCTATGCATGAGAAATGAAAGCATAAACATAAGCATAAGCATAAAACTACTGTTATAACAAGCAAGAGATGTTGGGCTAAAGCCAAACTAATCTCTAAAATAAAGACTTCATAAGGAAAATGAACTAACTACAATGAGAGTGGGAGTCTAAGCCTCCATCACTATTCTACTTCCTACTATGCTCTTTTTTTTTTAGCTCTCCAACAAGGGGAGTATTTATAGGCAAGAGGAGGAGACAGGGGGGGTGAAAGAAGAGTGTTTGCCGCCCAAGTCCAAGTGAACATTCAACAACTCTGCTGCCAGTCTGTGGATAACGTTCGAACGTTAGTTGGCGTTCGAACGTTCTTTCTATTTTTGCACTGAGGGCGTTCGAACGTTGACTGCCGTTCGAACGTTTTCTTCTATTTTTGCACTGAGGGCGTTCGAACGTTGACTGCCGTTCGAACGTTTTCTTCTATTTTTGCACTGAGGGCGTTCGAACGCCAGATTTGCTCTGACCCCTTTCACTTGAGTGATCTGTGGTCTTCTGTGAAGTTCAGTTCCAACTCTCTGCAGTGGTCTGGTCTTCCATCAACTCAAGTGCACGTTCGAACGTGAGTTGGCGTTCGAACGTGACACTCAAGTACTTCAGAGCTCCAGTCTTCTTTCCTACTGCAACACGCCTTCTCTTCAGCAGTTGAGTCTGCTACAGTGCAATGTGGACGTTCGAACGTGAGTTGGCGTTCGAACGTTCTGGCTGTGCTCCAAGCTTCTCCAATTTTGGGCTCTAATGTACTGGTGCTGCATCCAAGTGTGGTACTTTTTGTTCTTGGGTCCTTGTTCAGTTTAGGGCATGAAATGACATCACTTAAACTCCATTAAAGTAACATTAGTCTTTAAAATGTCATAATAATATGTCAACTTTAAGTACTAATCACACTCCCCAACCTAAATATTGCCAGTCTCTAGTAATACGAAAAAGAAAATTCTACTCCTAATGTCATTTTCGTAGGTCATCCGGTTGCATTTAGCTTATGCAACAAGCCGTTAAACCACTAGGTTTACCCTAGCGGACGAGTGTTGTCTCGTGAGGGTTTCCAGAGAAGCTACCCACAAACTTCAGTCGAACAGATGTGCATAGGAGAATGCTGACTAAAGTAAATTAGCATCATGGTCGTTGGGACACCAGATTTTCAATCAAAAACTTATGTCTCACATGCCCTTATTTCACAGGTATTCATTCTATGCAAAAATTATCATTTGTTACATTGGTATTTGAAATTATCAATGCAGTAGGAATGATCATTCAAGCAACAGGAATTGTTATGTAACAAATACTCCCTTTTATTACCTTCCATGGATAGTTTCGATTTCACAAACCTCACGTAGTATACCCTCAGCAAAGGTTCACTCTGATTATAGTGACTTGTTTCTCACAGATCATGTGATCAGAAGATGGCCAATCGAAAAATCACATGCACAATTTAGGAAAAGAGTGAAATTTTAAAGAAGCAACTACTTATGTTTGGCATAATCTCATGAAAGAATATTAATGCAATTAAAAGGAATGCTATTTACCATATCCCAATTGTGATTAACAACACATGCATGTAACAGACTTGAGATCAAATAGGGCTTTTCATGGGTTGTAGCGTGGCCAGAGGTCAGTGGCTAACGAAACGACGTCAGGGATTTTCAAAAGCTATCTGCTGTTTGCGTATTGTAGCACACCTTTTTCTAACTTCTTGATATTTTGCCGAGAGATGATATTTCTTTCTTTCATTTTTCTCATTTTTTCACTTTCTTGGCAAGTTCTTGCCTTTTTGCATCTGTTTTGTTTCAATTGTTCCAATCAACTCTTCTTGGATGATAATCTCGAATGCTCCTTTTTCTTTTCCTTTTTCTGTATCATCTTACAAAGAGGATGTAAGAAAATTAGATAGCCAAGATATGTCAAGTATGTTTTCCTGTGGATTGGTAATCATGTAGGTTTATCAAAGAAAACTTTAAACATTGATGGCTCAAACATGGCTAACGAGGGATAAAATTTTTTCAAAGAAAGGTCTAAGGCTCAATATTATATCAAAGATGGCCTAAGATCATTTCTCAAGCATGTGCACATGTATGTGTCGGATGCGATGGTTCCGTGTGGGATATGTCAATAGATCACTTTTAAGTGCGTTAATCAAAGCAAGGTTAATGAGATCATTCAAAAATTGAGATTTGAAAAGAATTTACTTGAGTAAACATTGATTGTCTCTCGAAAGCATCGTTAGGTTCGAAACTCACCCTGGTGTTCTTTGTTATCTCCACTGTGTATGTCGGGTTTTCCAGGGGGTATTGGTTATATACCAATTCCATTTGCGAGTCAGATCCTCCTGTACTTTTAAAATAACAAATATCGATGTACATATGATAATTTAAGTATAGAGAGAACACCAATTTTTTTCAAAAAATGTGGTTTTAAGTCTCGGTTGATAAATGGAGGTGTCAAACCGATCATGTGCATATTTACTCTAGCAAGCATTCTTAACATCCACATTTGTTCCTTCACCTTTTAATTTTTATGCTAAATCTACAAATGCATTAAAACAAATAAAAGTGATAAATGGAACCATTCATTTCAAAATATCATCTTTTAACATCAACAGTTCAATTCATTCACAACCACACAAAAACTTACAACTATCAAAGAAGAAATTCATAAAAAGGAGCACTTTAAACAAACATAAAAAAAAAAAAAGAACAGAAAAGAAATCCCTCTCTCTCACTCTCCTCCTTGCCCACTAGCTCCACCATGTCCACCCCTCAGATACCTAAGGATCTCATCCTGCTTAGCTTCAATGCTAAGCATGATGTCCGGTAATGAGCGTCGGGTGCTGGTGCTGGTGCTAGGGCCTTCACCTGCTGGCTGATCTCCTTCTTCCCCCATCTCTCTATCCATCTCTCTCTCCATCTCATCTAGCTCCTCTTGCACTTCATCCATTCCGTGGGCCGGGGGTTCTTCTTGCCTTGCCGCCGGGCCGCCACTATGACTTTGGCTTCTCCGGAAGGAAGCCTTGTTCAGTGGCCCCATTGGCTTTTGAATCTCCATCTCAGGCTTCACCCTCACCCCATGCTCTGTGCACATTTCAGTCACCAAAGTACCAAAAGGAAGTGCGCTCCTCTTTACATCACACCCCTTCTTCATTTCGCTCAGGATGAGAGAGGGGAGGTCAATGCTATGTCCCTTGCCAATGGCATACAGAAGTCGGGCCATGTCGGGTAGAATTTCATTCTTTCTTCCTACGGGAGCGAAGTTGGACACCGCAATCAAATTCAACATCTTATATTTGTCACTTAGCTCCCCTTGTCTAAAGAATTTCTTTCCTGCCCATGAAAAGTTGGGTACTCCCGTTAGTTCTTTCCCCACCTCATTCATCGCCACATTCTTCCTTGGGGGATAAGCGGGATTTGGGACCCGAGGTATTTCTTCCCTTATTTCTACAATATATGTTTCGTCCACGTCAATGTGGGTACCCCTAACATATGTCCGGATTGCGCCGTTGATGATCTCAGCGTTGGAGTAAAACTCCCGCACCAAGTCAACAACGGCGTCTCCACCATTCCTCAAATACCATACCCACTCCCTCCTCTCCATCTCCTGCTTTATACCAATCCCAGCAAAATCATCAATCACAACATCTCTCTCACAGACAATAGCATGCTTATGGTAAAAATTCTCATACCTCTCAGCCTTTAAGGCATTAGGAAATTTGGTTTTGTCATATGTCTTTGTCCTTTGCCTTCCTCCCCTTTCTTCAATCACTTCTTCTACCATGTTTGGGTCTTGATTCACTGGTGGAGCACGCCTGGCAGGGAGTTTCATCCTTGGCATGGCGTTCGAACGTGGGTTTGATTTGGGAGGGTCCTGAAAAGTTCTGGAACTTATGGTTCTAGGTCTGGGATTGATGATTTTGATGTGGGGAGGAGTTAGGGAAGGTCGAATTTGGGTATTCTTGGGGAATGAGGGCAAGTTGAGGTCTGTGGAGTGAGAATGAATTCTAGGGTTTTGAAAAATTTGGGGATTTTGGCTGAAAACGACGAACCAGGCTTTTATAGCCTGAGTTGTAACGTTCGAACGTCTGTGACGTTCGAACGTGGGTAGAAGGATTTTAAACAGATCGTTCGAATGTGGTTTGGCGTTCGAACGTGGTGAGCTCCCAGTACTTTTGAGTTTCTGTCAGAGGCTAAAGTACTGTAAGTTCTCTTAGTTCGAACGGTCTATTGGCATTCGAACGGACTGAGCTTACAGTACTTCTAAGTTCCAGCAGAAGCTTCATCAGAGGCTGAGTACTGTAAGCAGTCAACGTTCGAACGTTACCTGGCGTTCGAACGTTGAACCAAAAATTAAAATTTTTCTCCACTACACTATATACAATCCAAGAAGACAAAACACACAAATTTAATTCAAAAACTAAGGCGTCTCAGGATGAACCCCTACCCACGCTTCAGGTTGGTATTTTGGGGCATTCCTTACTCGGCCCATATTTTCATTTCAGTCAAAAAGAAATTTATACAAAAAGATTTTTACACTTTTTACAACAAATTCGGACCTTTGGCATTCACTCCCCCAACAAAAGTACACATTTCCTACAGAAAATTATCTAATCTGAGTCTCCCTCTGTGTCTGTGTAAAATAGACAACCAGTAACTCTCCCAACTTCCTCTCTCACAAATCGGTTAAGCATAGTACCGGAATAGCATGGCGTATCAGGGTAATCCTTACTCAGCCCATTCACTATCCAGTTTAATCGATCAAGTGCGCGACCGGAAATTGGTTCAGAACACTGGTTGTACCTTTTTTCGTGAAAGTATCTGCCACACTGTTTACAGGCACCAAGCCTTTTTGCACGACGGCGTTTGGCAAAGCTACTTCTGCCACAGAGAGGTTTCGCTTGTTTTTTTTTTATTTCAGCCTTCCTTACTAATCTTGCTTTTCTCATGATCATGGTATGTACATCAGATGGAAAAGTACGTAGGACTCCTAGGCTAAACCAAAAAAGATTTACATCCATGATTGCTAAATTTTAAGACTCACTATCTGGTTCTTTAACGTCTGCCAGTCACAAAGACGATTGAAGCTGATTCATAAGCATAATCATCAATTTATACAATCAATGTTCAAACATGATCAACAACGAAAATTTTAAAAAAATTGCGAAAATTATGAACGAAAATGAACTGATGAACTGATCATACCCCCCAACCTAAACTGAATATTGTCCCCAATGTTTCGAATTTACCGGTTCATGGAGTGTGGAGACGAGGTTGAATGGTAGAGATCTGTTCACCGCTGAGACCTACAAATAAAAACACCAAAAATTACTCATCTGTGCGCAGATCTGGATTTCGGGTAGGCTGAAAATCCTTATGTGTGAGTGCGAACAAGAGAAGAACACCCGTGAGCAAATATAAGATTAAAATGCTAAACAGGAAGCAAAATATCGTGTTTGTGGAGTGTGTGGTCATGGGTGTTTTCTCGGGTAACAGAGACTCGAAGACTAACAGAAGGAAGAAGAAGAAAAGAAGAAGAAGAAGAAAAAAAAAAAGGGGGGGGGGGGGTGAGGGGCCAACTGCGGCGGCTGGGGAACAAGTGGGCACCTTATAACGGCGCCCCAGTGGGTCGGGTTGGAGTAGATATTTCCTGACCCGATCCACTGGAGTGTCGGCAGGCCCGAATTTCGGAGGAGTACTCTGGTTCCATTAAAAGAATGGTTTCCACATTTCTAACAAAATCCTCCAAAAATGGTTTTAACCTCTGACCATTAACAGTAAAATTATTACTGTTTGCTGGGTTTTCCACTTCAACTGCTCCGTGTTCAAACACCTTTTTCACAATGTAAGGCCCAGCCCATCTTGATTTTAACTTACCAGGGAAGAGACGGAGTCTTGAATTGAATAGCAAGACTTTTTGAGATGGCTCAAAAGATTTCCGCACAATGTGTTTGTCATGAAAGATTTTCATCCTGGTTTTAGCAATCTTAGCATTTTCATATGCTTCATTTCTCAATTCCTCCAATTCATTTATCTGAAGTTTCCTTGTTAGCCCAGCCTTGTCTAAGTCAAAATTCATTGCTTTAATGGCCCAGTATGCCCTATGTTCCAATTCCACAGGCAAGTGACATGGCTTTCCATAGACTAATCGATAAGAAGACATGCCCAAAATTGTTTTAAAAGCAGTTCGGTATGCCCAGAGCGCATCAGTTAGTCTTAATGACCAATCTTTGCGATCTGGATTCACCGTTTTTTCCAAAATTAATTTGATCTCCCGATTAGCTAACTCAGCTTGTCCATTGGTCTGTGAGTGATAAGGGGTTGCAATTTTGTGAAAAATCAAGTATTTTTTCATTAAATTCCAGAAGGGACGATTGCAAAAATGAGCACCCCCATCGCTTATGATTGATTTCGGAATTCCAAACCGGGACAAAATATTTTCTTTTAAAAATTTGATCACTGTTTTGTGATCAATGTTTCGGCAAGGAATTGCTTCAACCCATTTGGATACATAGTCTACAGCCACTAAAATGTATAGATAGCCAAAGGAAGGGGGAAATGGTCCCATAAAATCGATGCCCCAACAATCAAAAATTTCAATTACCAGAATGGGGTTTAAGGGCATCATATTTCTTTTAGAAATGTTTCCCAACCTTTGACACCTATCACAAGTTAAACAAAAGGCATGAACATCTTTGAAAAGTGTGGGCCAGTAAAATCCACACTGCAATATTTTTGCAGCTGTTTTTCTTGATGAAAAGTGGCCTCCGCATGCTTCAGAATGACAAAATGTTATTACCTGGTTACTTTCATGAGCAGGGATGCAACGTCTTATGATTTGATCTTTACAGTACTTGAATACGTAAGGATCCTCCCAAAAGAAGTTACGTACCTCCCTCAGAAATTTCTTTTTCTCCAACATGGTAAAAGATGGAGGGAGTATACCAGTAGCAAGAAAGTTAGCAATGTCTGCATACCATGGTGTATTATCAATCATGAACAGTTGTTCATCGGGGAATTTCTCATTGATTGGCAGTCCATCCACATGAAATTCATAGGTTAGTCTGGACAGATGATCTGCCACCACATTCTCGACGCCTTTCTTGTCTTTAATGACAAGATCAAACTCTTGGAGCAAAAGTATCCATCTCAAGAGTCTTGGTTTGGCGTCCTTCTTTGTGAGCAAAAATTTTAGAGCTGCATGGTCAATGAATACAGTAACAGAAGAACCAACAAGATAAAAACGGAATTTTTCCAGTGCAAAAACTACAGCAAGCAATTCTTTCTCAGTTGTTGAATAATTCATTTGGGCATCATTCAAAGTTTTGCTTGCATAGTAAATCACATGGGGTTTCTTATCTTTTCTTTGTCCCAATACAGCACCTACAGCAAAATCACTTGCATCACACATTAATTCAAAAGAAAGGTTCCAGTCAGGAGGTTGCATTATTGGTGCAGAAATTAACATATCTTTTAGCTTGTTAAAGGCTTTTTGGCATGCTTCATTCCAATCAAATATTACATCCTGACTTAGGAGGTGGCACATTGGTTTTGCTATGGTACTGAAATCTTTTATGAATCTCCTGTAGAACCCTGCATGTCCTAGGAATGATCGAACATCCTTTAAAGTCTTAGGGGCAGGCAAATTTCCAATCAAATCAATTTTTGTCTTGTCAACTTTCATGCCTTCAGACGACACGATGTGACCAAGAACAATGCCCTGTGTTACCATAAAATGGCATTTTTCCCAATTGAGCACTAGGTTGGCTTCCTTACATCTGATCAGTACTTTCTCCAGATTGGTTAAACACAAATCGAAGGAATCACCATAGACAGAGAAGTCATCCATAAATACTTCCAAAAAATTTTCAACCATATCACTGAACAAGCTTAGCATACATCTCTGGAATGTTGCAGGAGCGTTACAAAGTCCAAATGGCATCCTTTTGAATGCAAAGGTGCCAAAGGGGCGTGTGAAGGTTGTCTTCTTCTGATCATCTAGGGCTATCTCAATTAGGTTATACCCTGAATATCCATCCAGGAAACAGTAAAATGCATGGCCTGCAATTCTTTCCAGGACTTGGTCAAGAAACGGGAGAGGAAAATGATCTTTTCTAGTGACCAAATTGAGTTTTCGATAATCAATGCACATTCGCCATCCTGTGACGACTCGAGTTGGCACTAGTTCATTTGCATCATTTTTTACCACTGTGACCCCAGATTTTTTTGGCACAACTTGGGTTGGACTGACCCATTTATTATCTGAGATAGGGAAGATTATCCCTGCATCTAAGAGTTTGAGTACTTCAATTCTCACAACTTCCTTCATGTGAGGGTTCAGTCGTCGCTGCATTTGACGAGAGGGTTTTGAGTCCTCTTCAAGGTATATGGCATGATTGCAGATTAACGGGCTTATACCTTTCAAGTCAGCGATGGTCCATCCAATTGTACTTTTATGACTTCGAAGAACTTCAAGCAATTTAGACTCTTGCAAGTCTGTGAGTTTAGATGAAATTACCACTGGATACGACTCATTCTCTCCTAAGAATGCATATTTGAGGTCAGATGGGAGAGGTTTCAATTCAGGCTTTGGTGGGCTAACACTTGATGAGACTGGCTTTGTGCCACTTGATGAAATTTCTTCGAATTTGAGTGCCCAGGTCTCAACAGTATGAGTAGGGTCACTTGGTGGATTTGGGTCATCATCTGTTATTTCTAATGAGATGAGTTCTAACAGAGATGATTCAGCAGAATCCTCATAGAATGTATCATCCAGATGTTCCTGTATCAAAGATTCTATGGAGTTTACTTCCCTTCTTCCTTTTCCTCTTCTGGATGTTTAGCAATATTGAAAATGTTCATTTCGAGAGTCATATTCCCAAAATTTAATTTCATGACTCCATTCCTGCAATTGATTAAAGCATTGGAAGTTGCTAGGAATGGTCGACCAAGAATGACGGGAATTTGGTTCTCCGAATTTATTGCTGGTTGAGTATCCAGAACAATGAAGTCAACAGGGAAGACAAAACTATCTACTTGGACAAGCACATCTTCAACAATCCCTCTGGGGGTTTTGACAGATCTGTCAGCCAACTGGAGTGTGACACAAGTGGGTTTAAGTTCACCCAAACCCAACTGTTGATAGACAGAGTAGGGTAGCAGATTAACGCTGGCTCCAAGGTCTAATAAGGCTTGTTCAATTCTGAAGTTTCCAATAATACATGAGACAGTCGGACATCCTGAGTCTTTGTATTTTGGAAGGGTTTTCTGTTGGAGAAGAGCACTAGCTTGTTCTGTTAGGAAAGCTCTTTTTTGGACTTTCTGGTTTCTCTTGATTGTGCACAAGTATTTTAGAAACTTGGCATAAGGCGGGACTTGTTTGATTGCATCCAAAAGTGGGATGTTGATATTTACTTGCTTAAAAAGCTCGTAAATTTCAGGCTGATTTTTCATTTTTTGTTTGGTTCTGAGTCGATGAGGAAATGGAGCCGGAACGGGATACGAAGGTTCCTTTTTCTCAGAAGGTTCTGACTCTTGTTCAATCACAGGCTCAGGGTCTTTCTCAATTGGTTCAGGTTCAGATGATGGATTGGCTGGGCTTGACTCAGGTCTTGGCTTGGGAATGAGTATGTCTCTGATTGTTTTGTCAATCACTTTGCCACTTCTGAGTGTCGTGACAGCTTGGGCTTGGTCTTGGGTGTTTCCTGTTGTTGAAGGGTTCCCTACATGGAATTGGTCTTGTGGTTGCTTTGGTTGGGCAGGAAACTTTCCCTTTTCGTGTGTGACCATGGATTGAGTCAACTTTTGGATGTGGCTTTTAAGATCCTCAAAATATTGAGTGGTCTGGGTTTTGAAATCAGTGAAAGCCTGTGTGGAATTATTGTTATAATTCATTTGGCTTTGCATGAACTGATTTAATGTGTCCTCAAGGTTCCTCTTTTGTGGTGGTTGGTATGGTTGATATGCAGGAGGTCCTTGAGGTGGTGGGTATGGCCCTTGTTGTTGGTTCATGGGTATTGGTTGTGTGTTCTTCCAACTGAAGTTAGGGTGATTTCACCACCCTGGATTGTATGTTTCAGAATATGGGTTGGAGTAGAGCTTGTTGAAGTTGGAAACTGCATGTGTTCGTTCTAACAAGACTTCTTTGAATGCTGGGATGGTGGGACACTCCCCAGTAGGGTGTCCTGTTAGCGCACAGATTCCACACACTTGCTCAGTGGAAGGGCTAACATCAACTTGATGGACTTTCTTCATCTCTAAAGCTTCGAGCTTTCGAGATAATGTGGACATTTTTGCTCTCAAGTCATCATCCTCTCTCAAGACATATTCCTCCTTGGGAATTAGATGGTCTGGCTTCTACAGTGGTAGGGGAGGCTGAGTCCCACATCTGAGAACTGTCAGATATGGTGTCGAAGAAATTGAATGCCTCCTCCGGACTTTTTCCCATGAATTCTCCTTGGGCCATCATTTCGACAAACTGACGTAGTCTAGAGGGTAAGGAGTCATAGAAAAATCCTACCAAAGTCCAATTTTCAAAAGCATGATGTGGGCAAGATTGGAGCAGATCTTTGAATCTCTCCCAACTTTGATAAAAAGTTTCTCCTTCTTTGACCGTAAAATTCATGATTTGCCTTTTTAGTGCATTTGTGCGGTGTAAAGGAAAAAACTTTCTAAAAAATTCATTTTGCAATGCTTGCCAATTGGGTATTGAAAAAGCCTTTAAAGAATTTAACCATTGTTTGGCTCTATCCCTCAAAGAGAAAGAAAACAATTTCATTTTAGCCAATTCAGAATTGTCTTGAAATGTTCCACACACTTCTTCGAAATCTTTTATATGCAGATATGGATTTTCTGCATCCAATCCATGAAACACAGGCAATAACTGCACTGTCCCCGGCTTTACAGTAAAGAGGGGAGCATTTTCAGGAAAAATAAAACAAGAGGGGACACTATTTCTTGTGGGATTCAAGTAATCCCGCAAAGTTCGGATGTTAGGGACTTCCTCCTCTCTCATAGGGACTTCTCCATTTCTTTCATTATTTGTCATACTACCCTCACAAGAGTCTGCTACTGATCTAGGTGAATTAGGTTCAGGCTGATTCACGGACTCACACGATTCTGCCTGCAAATTTTGGAAGTGAGGAGTGCCCTCAGTCATAAAGAAAATAAAACAAAGTTATTTACAGTAAACCAAAATATACACAATGTTGAAGGTCTTTTTACCTTTTACCTTAAAATACCTTTAAAAGGTTCCCCGGCAACGACACCAAAAACTTGATGGCTTGATCCAAATGTATACACCCAAGTGCAGGCGGTCAAACTGTAGTAATAATCCGGTTTGAGTCCGGAGTCGAATCCACAGGGAACTTTTGTTGATATTTCTAAGGCAAGCAATTGTAGAGACCTTTTGATTGTAACCTTTTAGATTTGCTATGAGATGTGGGTTTTGCTGGACAGAATATAAGATTCTTTCCAGGAGGATTTTCTTAACAAAAAAATGAGATAAATGCTAATTAAAAAGAGTCACTCTTTAGTGCAAGGATCTGGACATGTAGTTAGTTATCCAGTTTGTCATAATTGTGCTTGATAACTCAATTAACTCCCTTGTCAACAGCAAGTTAATCGGAAGATAAAGATGGATTGTGAGAATTAAGAACATGATTCCGATGTCTTTCTAGAAGTTTACAAGAATTGTCTGTGCCGAGACTTAACCCGTCTACAAACAAGTAAGTGTTTCTACAAGACATCCAATCATGATATTAATAGTTCATTCTTTAAATGAAGTACAATAAGGGGGGAGATTGAAGGGTAGTCATGAGGATCTAGCCGGGGTACTTGCCTTGAACTAATGAGTCTTTCTATGCAGGAGTCATCCATGTCATAGAAAGAGCTCACAATTATACAAAGTTCCTTAGCTTTGCTAGATGCAATCAATCATCCGGTAACAAGAAGAAATAAACGTTAAGCATAAAAGAACATTGCACAAATATGATTCCCGGATAACTTATACATGCCCTTCTCCTCTCACTAAAGAGTGAATGAGAAACTACTCACTCTTCATGGCTTGGGTAAAACTAGAAAAGTGAGTGATGCTCATCCCTCCAAGTGGAGAACTTTAAAAGATAAAGTAACAACAAACGCGGAGCTAATCTTCCACAAAGAATGGGTGAATCACGTTCCACCCTTCACGGCTTTAATAAAGCTCTAGAAAAGTGGAAGAGTTTCACTCTTCTAAGAAAGAAAGAAGCTCAAGCAATGGAAGTGAAATGCATGAACAATAAAAGTAGAAGAAAGCTAGTCACATTTGGAGGGTGGCTTCCTCAACGAAGAATTGGAGGGTTGCTTCCTCAACCAAGATGTGAGTTATTTCTCTTCTATGCATGAGAAATGAAAGCATAAACATAAGCATAAGCATAAAACTACTGTTATAACAAGCAAGAGATGTTGGGCTAAAGTCAAACTAATCTCTAAAATAAAGACTTCATAAGGAAAATGAACTAACTACAATGAGAGTGGGAGTCTAAGCCTCCATCACTATTCTACTTCCTACTATGCTCTTTTTTTTTTAGCTCTCCAACAAGGGGAGTATTTATAGGCAAGAGGAGGAGACAGGGGGGGTGAAAGAATAGTGTTTGCCGCCCAAGTCCAAGTGAACATTCAACAACTCTGCTGCCAGTCTGTGGATAACGTTCGAACGTTAGTTGGCGTTCGAACGTTCTTTCTATTTTTGCACTGAGGGCGTTCGAACGTTAACTGCCGTTCGAACGTTTTCTTCTATTTTTGCACTGAGGACGTTCGAACGCCAGATTTGCTCTGACCCCTTTCACTTGAGTGATCTGTGGTCTTCTGTGAAGTTCAGTTCCAACTCTCTGCAGTGGTCTGGTCTTCCATCAACTCAAGTGCACGTTCGAACGTG
Source organism: Ilex aquifolium (assembly GCA_951799425.1). Classification (NCBI taxonomy): domain Eukaryota; kingdom Viridiplantae; phylum Streptophyta; class Magnoliopsida; order Aquifoliales; family Aquifoliaceae; genus Ilex; species Ilex aquifolium. The sequence goes on along the minus strand of OX637407.1, from coordinate 19,080,429 downwards.
AGTTGGCGTTCGAACGTGACACTCAAGTACTTCAGAGCTCCAGTCTTCTTTCCTACTGCAACACGCCTTCTCTTCAGCAGTTGAGTCTGCTACAGTGCAATGTGGACGTTCGAACGTGAGTTGGCGTTCGAACGTTCTGGCTGTGCTCCAAGCTTCTCCAATTTTGGGCTCTAATGTACTGGTGCTGCATCCAAGTGTGGTACTTTTTGTTCTTGGGTCCTTGTTCAGTTTAGGGCCTGAAATGACATCACTTAAACTCCATTAAAGTAACATTAGTCTTTAAAATGTCATAATAATATGTCAATTTTAAGTACTAATCATACTGCATAACAGTCATCGCTCCTTGCTTCAAGTTTAGAAATTCCTGGGCTTTGACTTCCCGAACAATTTATGGGAAATACTTCTTCATGAAGAGCTCTTGGAACTCTTCCCATGTCCACCATTGATGGGTTTCTCCCTCAAACTGGAAAGTGGCCAACCGTATCTTAGTGGCATCGGATACAATCTCCATTGCCTCTAAAATTTTGTCCACCTATTGGAACCAATGGTCGGCTACCATCGGATCCCCTCCTCCTGCAAAAGTTGGTGGGTTGTGGGACTTAAACTTTTGGAGGTTGGTCGAGCCTCCTTGGCCCACGTTGGAACTGGCTTGCAAAAAGGTGGTAGCTATTGTAGCCATAGCCTCCATAAAGACTTGTTGATCAAAAGCCGGTAGTGGTGGTTGGTTGTTCCGTCCACCCCGACTTCCCCTTCCTTTAGTTGTCATTTACACACACTTAAGATAGCAATAGACCAATAACTTAGTATCCCAAAGTTAGGGATCAAAAGTTAAAATCATAAAATATATACCTACCGGTAGATGCCCAAACAATAGGCTTACTCTTCCTTTCCCTTCCCGACTCTAAGTTATGTTTTCTAACCGTAGTGTCTCATTCCTATATACATTTAATCATGCATATAATCTCATAACACATAGCACGTAACATTTGATACATTTAACATGCAATGCACAATGGATGCAATGGCCTAGACCCATGTCTCGCAAGCCCTAGGTAAATCGAGAACCTAGGCTCTGATACCAAGCTGTGATGCCCCCAAATCGGAGTGTCCGTAATTACCCCGTTGATCACCCATCAACCCGCGGAATACCCGTGGATACCGTATAACTCGATAACACGCCGTTATACCCCATTTACCAGGCTCCATAATTTAACAAAATTCTGACAGAGTCTCCTTTATACGGGGAGCTATTCTCAAAACGCAACCTGTGCAATCCTACAACATCGACCACACCGGGTTCATTCATCCATACTCAATTGCATAGTATTGAATACTACCATAATCATCATGACTACATACATTCATTCATAAAAGAATAAATGTCTCAAAAGAACCACATATACATGTCTTTTAAATATAAACAAGTTTTTGTTACAAAAATTATACGAGGCCAAAAGTAAACATATACAAGGGACTGCAAAGTCAAAATAAAAGCCACAGACCGGCTCTATCGTAAAAGCGGGCCCATGGCCTCGCCTTCGGTGGACGCTTGGGCGATACCTGAAAAATGTTCTCATAAAGGGTGAGTCAACGCTCAATAGAGTAACTCCTATAGAGAATACCTCTCAACCTAATTGCATATGAAATGTCACATGCAACAATCATTTCATGCATTCATTCAAATATGTATATTATGAACAAATGTCATAAATCATGTCATGTCATGAGATGAGACTCATGCAAGCAATACCAAAACCGAGCCCCATCCTGAGCTCCCACAACACATGCAATGTCATGCGTATGTATCCGGACATTCCAAGCCCCCGTCATTGGTGTTATGCACACTCAATGACTAATTAATTCATTTTCTTGTGTCTTTGTGGGGAGTTGATTTATGGTATTACACCAATGGGACACCAACCATCAACGGATTTTCAGGACATCTCACTTGCGGCTCCGTTTTCGCCGTTACACTTTTCTGGAATTGCACCGTCAGAAAGTGTATAAACCAAGTAAGCGGGTATTGCACCCGAGGGAGAACCTAACCCTTCTTGCTATTCACCGACACATTTATCCATTTAATTTCCCGTGCAACTCAGCCGGACCTTGATGCGACTTTTTCGAGCCCACGATCAACCACCTATGTGGTGATTGATTTCACAACATGCATATACTCCCACCCATGTCAATGCCCATGAATGTAGTGCAACTCATGCATAATGCAATACAATGTGCAATTGTCTTTGATACCATTTACAATGTCTATTACATAATGAATGCAATATAATGACATTTTCAACACAATCTCAAGCATGTTATATAAGATAATCAACTCAATTAACATACTTGTATTCACCTAGGCATTTAAACAAACACCTAGAGTGCACATCAATTTACACAAATAACATGTTTATTACTTCCAACATGACAACATGTTTATTAATTCTATGAACATAAGTACAAGTCCACAACACTAATCATATGCTAAATAATCATTTAACATACATATTATTTCATAATCACATAACAAGCTAATAATTTTATTAAACTTGATATGCCATTAAAATATCAAGTCATGCTAATGTACAATTAACATACTTTAAACCACTAACATTAACTTACACCAAGTTAATTACAATAGGATTTTACTAATTACAAGGTTAATTATAAATCTTATATTTGACCCACTAGTTACACTAGTCAAGGCCTAACATGTGATATACACCCTTAGCCTGCCCATTTCATATGTCATATTTTATGTTGAAATTACATCTAAATAGGGAAAACTCTATCTCTCGTAGTGTGTGCCCACATAGTAGACTCCAAGGAAAGCCCAAATTCAGCTTCTCAAGCTTTAGGCCTAAATTTTCGTACTTGATATTTTTTGAAGAAAAATATAATTTTTGGTGTGGTTGCGTAGCTCTCGTTGCATAGAACAACTTTAATTCTTGACACGAAACGATTAAACGGTTAAATCTTCGTAAATCTGAAGAAGAAGGTCAAGAGGTCTACTTTTTTTTTTTTTTTCTCTTTCTCTCTTTTCTATCTCTCTATCTTGCCGCCTCTGGATAAGAAAGTAAAAGTGGAAGATAAAAGTCTACCACTTATATATATATATAGTCTAAATTTTTTTTTTAAATTACGTTTTTGACCCGTATTTTAACAATTAATTATTATTTTATCCCTATAATTAGAATTTTTAATAAATTTTTATTTTTTCTCGGGTTTTACACTCTCTCTCCCCCAAGAAAAGAAAAAAAGGTCTTGTAGCATTGTTGTTTATATTATAGATAGATGTCCTGCTCTTCATCCAAGGATAGATTAAGGAATTTAGTCTTGGGAGCTCCTTAAATTTATTTTATTGATAAATCTTCATGGACTACATATTTTGAAAGTATTTGATGGTACCACGAATATGCCCAAGGTTGAGCTCGGTAACGCAGGTCATGCTCACTTATGTCAGGAGCTCAGCTCGTGTTATATACAGACCTCGACTTCAGACCTCAAACTCCCTGTGTCTGCATCTCAAGGAAGGTTGTGCAGAAGACAGCTGGATTCCGCCAAGTACCCCCTTTGTAACAACAGTTACTTAGCAGCGCAAGTCTCTTAGCCGCCCCAACACCCACTGCAACCGTTGTGCAATAAAGGCAACCGTTACAAGAGAGGGGCAAGGATCTCGCCTCAGATCAAGCTAAACCCAGGGATAACTATAAATAGGAGGCAAAACCCTCGATAGAAACAAAAAAAAAAAAAAGCAGTTGTAGCCTCACTAAAATACTCTCTGTAAATTCACTAGTTATCAATATATTCTCAGGAGCAAAAAGCTCCCTTGAGAGTGGATTAGCAGAGCTCCCAAGCTGGTGAACCGCTATAAACACTTTGTGTGATAACCCCTTTCTTCAGATCTTATTCCCAAGAGCCTTGGAGCTTAGACTAAACTAAATCAAACTGTTCAGTACACTTTACATTCACACATCTGCTCAGTCGTGTTAATAACATCATTAGTACTCATAATCAATAACAATACAACAAGATAGATTTTTCAGACTCTAGGGTGGCAAATGTCCTCAAATCCATCGTTGTCTGAATAAGCCTCACCCCCCCGGGGGCAGACTAGGAGTCAACTTGCATCCAAACCAATCATTCATTTCATTTTGTACATTAAGACATCAATAGCAGCCCAGTAGTGGCATAATATTATACTCAATCTTCCTCTCTTGTTTTCTCAGTGGAATGACCATCAAACTGCCCTCCAATTTGTGATTTCTCCCATTTTGAATATACTAATTTTTTTCTTCACTGCATTGCCTACAAAATTTATTATTTAATGAACCAAACACTCCATTATATCCTCACTCACTTCATCACTTATAGAGTATCCAAAGCCAATAGCACCACCATGGAGACAATGCAAGGAGGCAACAATGAGCCAAAGCAGCATCAAACCATGATGCCTTTTAAGGCCTTCCTTGTTCTGCTAAACTGCATTTTGATGACCGTTGGCCAAGTAGGTGGTCCGTTGCTCGTTAGGCTCTACTTCTTGCATGGTGGGAAGAGGAAATGGCTCACTGCTTGGTTACTCACTGCAGCTTTCCCAATTTTGATCTTCCCAATTGCCATTTCTTATGCACGAACACGAAAAAAGGATCAATCGGTCACTAGGGTACGAGTCATAGTCACACCGAGGCTGGTTGTAGCTAGCGCCGTGATTGGATTTCTCCTTGGCCTTGACAGTTATCTCTATACTTTTGGCATGTCATACCTTCCCCTTTCAGTTTCTTCTCTTCTTAGTACCACTCAGCTTGCCTTCACAGCAATATTTGCATATTTTGTTGTGAAGCACAAGTTCACACATTGCTCAATAAACGCCGTGGTTTTGATGATTTTCGGGTCAATTATACTGGGACTACACATGAATGGTGATCGTCCTAGAGGTGAATCGGATGGGAAATATTCGTTGGGGTTCTTCATGACACTAGCTGGTGCTGCTCTACATGGGTTCATAATGCCAGCAGTGGAGTATACTCACTTGAAGGCTGGAGTTCCTGTCACCTATGATCTGGTCATGCAACTTCAGTTCCTCATTTCACTGTTTTCTACCCTGTTTTGCACTGTTCCCATGATCATCAACAGGGATTTTCAGCTGAGCAAAGTACACAAGTTGTTAGTTGTTACGGACTTGGGTTTTGTGCGGTGGAAATACAAGTTTTTGGATTTGTTTATAACAAAAAAAAAAATTATAATTTTTATGGTCTAAGTTACAATAATTTCCAAAAATTGTAAATGATCATCAAATTTTGTTAAAAAAAAATCTATAAAACTTGTAAATGTCAAGACGGTATTGAGATTTTTTGGGGGTACTGCAGACTACTCCGTCTTTTTCTATTAAAATGAAGGAAATAAACTATAGAATTGTGGTGTTTTGACGTGGTTTTGATGTTACACTTCCTATCTATGCAATCATGTCAGTTTCCCACTGCTTCTGGCTTTTGTTGTGCACTAAGGTTACGTAGCCATCTGAAAGGTTTGAGAAACTTCGCTTGTCCCTTTTTTTTTTTTTTGAACTGTCAAGAGATAATGTTCGGATCAACTGACACGCATTTTGATTAATTTTTTTTTCCCTTTACCTCAACTTTTATGCTATATTTAGTACGATGAAAAATAAAAAGATGTTTAATCATTACCCCCAAGACTATCTCATTACTTATTTTTATCACATGTTTAATCATTTAATATTTAATTAGTTTATAGTTTAACATAATTTTTATTTTATATACTATCCATATACGCACACATGTTGAGAAAATTTGTCGAATTACGTATTTTTGCCGATATTTTTAAAAAAAATAGGTTAAAATAAATTTTAAATGATGTAATCAAATAAATGAAGGAAAAAAATATTATTTAATATAGTGGGAGAAATTTTTTAAACGCTCGAATTTTATGTTTCATTGTACCTTCAGGCACGGATTACGACTAGTATATCTATATAATAAAGTAGAGCGAAGTTTGAATCCAAAAGATAAAGAGAGGTACAGATCGTTTTGAGACAAATCTAATGGACAACGTAATCCCAACATAAAAGACGGTTCAGATCATTTCAAAAAAATTTAATCCAATGGTCTACGGTTAGTCCTAAATTTTTTTTTCCCGCCCACCCATGATGAAACCTATCTCTCGCGCGTCTCTCTCTCTCACGCTTCTCTCTCTCCCAATCTATCACGTCTCTCTCTATCTCATGCCTCTCTCTCTCCCAACAGGGATGGGAGACTATTATCTCTTCCACAATTATCCATTCTTACTGTTGGGGTAAACCCACTTCTCAACCTCTCTCTTCATTTTCTCTTCACTCCTTTCTCTCTCTCTCTCTGTTACCACCATCAAAGCCAGAGCCACCGCTACAGCCAGAGCCACTGCTACCGCCAGCCACCGCTATAGCTAGGTATTCCCCCCCCCCCCCACCCTTCTTCCCCCTCTGCGCAAACACCCCCAGTTCGAGTTCGAAGTTTCTTCAATTTCAGAAACTGAAATGAACTATATTGAAAGGTATGTTCAATATCTCTCTAACCTCTCTCCAGTCGCACTCTCTGTTCTCACAAATACACACAAATCGCTCTCTGTTCTTACATCTCTTTGGCGCACACACACACACATCTAACTCTTTCTGTTCTCACCTCCCTTTCACGCCCGCACACAGTTATAATTTTTATTTTCCCAATTAGTCACAGGAATTTTATTATGCCGCAATTCATCATCTTTTGGAACAATGGGCCTCTTTTTGTTGTTGAAAGGTATGTGTTTGAACTTCTTTAGAAATATGGTTTGATGGGTAATTAGTTTTATAGGTATTATTTTGTTACTGGGGATATTTTTGCAGAATTCTTGGTATGTTTCGTTGTTTTTGACTAATTGAAAATGGGTTATGGTTTGGTTTCTTTTTTCAAGTTTCAATTTCCTCAAATGATGGTTGAATGGTCCACACTCCTGTCTGGGTTAGAAGGTGGACTGCCTTCAAGTTTTTCAGGGCCTTCCACATGATCTTTATGGTTAAACTTGCGTGTGCGTGTGCGTGTGTGTTTGTCTTTACTGTTTGAAGTTACTTGGTCTTCTTGGTTTATATTGAGACTTTGGAATAAAATGGTTGAGTGTCTTTAAGATCTTTCATATAAAGCACAACCTCTCTTGACTACATTTCAAAGGTTGCATTGCATCTAAAAACTCAAGAAAGATTGCTGCTACAGTTGACAGGTGTGGGTATTTGTTTTATGTTAATTTTGCTTTTTGGGTACTTTATGAAAACTGGTGATGAGTAATAGGTATCATAATTACTGATTTGGATAAAGAAATGAGATCATATTGCAGAGTGTTGCATTGGAAGAATTAATGACAATTAAAATCAAAATATTGGATTGATGTTGTTTTTATTGTTTTTAAATTTTTTTCTGCCAAGCAGCTTTAGTATTAGATTTTGTGTGCTTTATATATGATGATGAACTGTTTGTTATAATGCTATAATGAAAATAACTCAAACTGTGTTAACTCTTTGTGATCTCCTATGATTTTAATGTTGTGATCAACTTACCTATTACCTAACTTAGTGCAAAGATTTGCCATTAAATGTGGAATTCCCAATCCTTTTTATTGCTTATTTGGTTAAAGGAGTATGCTATATTCCAATTGTTTATCACAGATCCAATCACATTTGTATGAGTTTGTGAAATTTGTTTGTATTTGGATTGGAGAGCAGGACTTTGGCAGTGGGATTAGTAGTGAGAGGGGTGAAGACCATGTTGATGACTTCACTGATGCATGATGACCATTATTGAATTTAAGGTTTGATTTGTGTGAGTTTTGTTTTTATATAATATTGGTTGTGTCAATAATGTGATTTAGTGGGTCTATCATGGTGGTGTTGGGTATAGAGTGTAACTGTGTAAAATGACTATCAAGAATTAGATGTTTTGTTTTGATTTCTTATGCTTTTTGTTTGTTGTTTTGGTTTGATTAGAATGTCTTATATTTGTAGTGCATTGTATAATGTTCCACATTAGGTCATCAAGTTGAATTTTTTTGGTTCTTTTACTCCTTTAGATTGAACTTCTTGAAAAATGAATTGGAACCATATCGAGTTTAAATTATAATTTTTGAATTGAGTTGGTGACTGGGTGGACTGATTATTATTCTTAGTATGGTTATTGACAATCTTATTTTCTTTCTTAGGTGGAAGGGTGTCTACAGTTTTGTGAAAGGTATTACATGTTACCATTTTTTGCTTTTGAGTTATATAAACATGAGTCTAAGCAAAGTTTGATTTTAGATGTAAAAGAATATATAATGAGATGATTCTAAATTTGATTTTATGCTTAGAAAATTATATTTTTAGATTTTTTTGATTTGGGTTGTGATTGTAACCTACATTAATTTTGTATATAGGTTGATATGTTTTTGGTGTCCTCTTTTTAAGAAAGATTTTGTCCAAGTTTTTTTAAAGAACAAAGAAATTTGACTTTGATTAAATGTTGATGATTGTTTTGTTTAGCATAGCATAGTACCTTTGGAGACGGACATTTCTTCTAATAGCATAGGTTTGCAAATCCCTCTGAGTTGACTTTTGGGTAAATTTTTCTGGGCGCTACTATGAGTTCTAATTAAGCATATAGTTTTAAACATATTAATTTTTGCATCTGTGATCAATATTCAATTTTTTAAAATTGAACAGTGCCTTCAGGCACGAGTTGTCGCTATATACCCACAAAGAAAGAGAGTGTCACAGTCTATTCTTCTCTTTCTTTAAAACCCACATATGTGATATGTGTGTCTGTGTATGTATAGAGAGAAAAAAAGACCTACATAATTGTTTGTTGTCTCTAAAATCTACATATCTATATAATTTTATCCCATATATATTTTTCCCCCAAAACCATTTGATCACACCCATGTTTCTTCTATTTTTATATGTATAATTTTGAAAAAGAAATGAAGATACATAAAAGAGCTTGGGGAAAAAATAGACTATATTGATTCTCAATTTTTGTCATTTTAATTCTTTATTATTACTGGTTGATTTAGGCATAGTTGTTAGGTTCTTTTTTTTCTATCAATTTATGATATCTCCTTCGAGTCTTGATTTATAGAGTTAAATTCCATTTCTTTTTTGAAAAGCTAATTTTCCTTCGCTAATGAAGGTATTCATCTAGCCACATATCTAGCTTTTCAGCAACCCACCTGTTTTCAAATTCTCCAGTGGTGCAACTTTTTAGTAGTTGGGGGAAATATTATTCTTTCATATTGGCTTTTGGGATTGGGTGATGTGGTGGTGTCCATACATGGATTATTTCAAATATATTGTGGTGGTATTGTGAATTATGATGATTGTTATGTGTATGATTGTAAGTTCTGTAAATAGGTTTAGATTTTTATGGGTTCTTATTTTTAGAAAAAATTATGCCGAAATTTCTGGATAATAGTATAGACTACTTGATTTCAAATTGACAGGTTGTAAAGAGTCTTTAGGTAATGTAAGATTCTTCGAGTTTTAATTTAATTTTTCGTTACGCCGTGCCTTTAGGCACGGACAATTACTAGTATATATATATAATCAAATAACATATATTTCAACACACATAATTAATTTTTCATCTACTTTTCTTTCAATTTTAGAGGGATTAATTTTGGATTTATATATAATATTTATCAATTACATATTATGTATTTATATTTTTCTAATAAAAATTAAAAATTAAAATTCAAAAAAAATATAAAAATATTTTTTCATCTTATTAAACACAAAAAATCAATCATTCCTACTTTTCATTCTTCTATTTTTCCATCTACCCTTCCAAATGAACCATTAAATCCTTTTCAGCCTTCACCTGGTCTTGTTTAGTGCCTCCAAAACATTTCAATCCTGCATATCCTCTTCAGTACCATCTTTTATTGTCACTACATATCCACATCTCTATCAACCATACACGAATTGTTTTTCCCAGGTACCTCAACTAGAATTTCGTTCCACGCGGATTCCATAATTTGTAGTTTACAGATCACCCATTTCCATAGTCGATTCCAAGAAAGATCCATGATTTGTGCAGGCTATAGCCAACGAGGCTGCAGAATTTGAGCTTGGTCAGACCAAGTACTACATGATACTGGCGTTGGCAGCAGTGGCACTGCAATTCAACATTATAGGAAGCCTTGGGGTGATCTTCTGCTCCACATCTCTATTGGGAGGCATTGTGTCATCTCTTTTAGTTCCTGTCCAGCAGGTTTTTGCTGTCATTTTCTTACCTGAAAGCTTCAACGCCGAAAAGGGTATGTCCTTGGCCCTGTGCCTGTGGGGTTTTGCATCCTACTTCTATGGAGAATACAAGGTAAGCCAGAAGAATCTAGCAGGAAAACTAGAGCCAGAGCAGGAAGTGTGACTTCATCCAAATTTCATGTAACTTCAAATAAGTAAAGTCAGATCATGTCATCAATGTTTTTAGTAGTAATTATGCTGCTTCAAATTCAAAGAAAACCAGGACAGAGTATGAGTATCTAAATCTCTAGGATGATTGATGTACCAACGCCACATTCTGAGTGTTGTCTGCATTTTCAGTTAATCACACCAGAAAAAGACTCCTTGAGCTAGGGATGTCCCTGAATTCATTCTTTTGAACCCACGGACAGAAAAGGTAAACAAAAAGTATAACGCCAGCGCACAAAACAAAAAGGAAAATAAAAAGGTATTTTGTTCCACAACATCAAATGATATTAAGTTCCCAACAAGAAATGATTGTGCTCAACTCAACTTCATTGAAGCATAAAACAAAATGACTGCAATTACTTACTGGTAGCGAAGTAAGGATGATCCCTGCATGCATAACCATCGACTGCACAATGGGGATACATGATTTGATACAAAGATGGTAGTGGAAACGATAACGAAGGAAGTATAATCCATTGAACAATTAGCCCTGCGGGGATACAATATCACCACTTGATCATAATGGGCACACAAAATCACCACTTGTTTCTATATCTTCGATATCTGAGTCATCCAAGTCATCAAGATCCATACTGCCCCCGATGGAATTCTGCCCATCCAGTTGAACATCAGAAGGTGTTCTCGCCTCTTCTATTATTGACAATACTTCTTCAATGCTTTGGGGCGGGTAATTTACATCATTGCTTTGATAGCTTCCTCCTTCCATTAGTTCTATGGGCAAGTTCTTCAAGAACCATGGGTGCCTCCTAATTTCTGGAATGGTTATTCTCTGCAAAGGAAGAAATTAGAGTCTACTTAGCATAATCCCTATGATATGTAAGGGATGTTGACGAGGTCCAAACCTATGTGGAAACAAAACCAACACCAGTAATTATGTTCAGGTTTAAACCCATGCCCAATAGAATACTAAAACTTGAGCATGGACCATTTATTACTTTTAGCCACTCATTATGCAGCTTTGCACGTAAATTAAGGTTATATTCAACACCTTGGTGTGTACATAAGTTGATGAGTTAGGTTATCTGATAAGCCAGAAATATTTGCAAATTTCAACATTGCGTAAGAAGTCATATTACCTTTTCGGGATTTGCAATAAAAATCTTAGATAGAAGATGTCTGCATTCCACTGTAATATGAACACAATCAGGGATTGCGTACTGGACGCTCATTATCCGCTGTCATGAATAAAAATTCTATCAAAATACTGCAATAGAACTTTTGAATCAATCAGAAAATAAAAATTCTCTTTTCTCTATCAGCAACTTAAGTTTTACTATCACTCACACCAATGGTCTTTCTGAAGTTTTTTGGATCACTGGAATCTTGAAAAGGATAAGCACCAACCAGCATCACATACAAAGTCACGCCACAAGACCAAACATCTGCAAGCTATAGTTTTTGCAGATTAGATAGAGAATGGGACTCAGGTAATAAATGAAAGTATGAAGAGTATCCTAAGAGGATCAAAATGTTAAATAGCACCTTTCCATCATATTCTTTTCTAGAGAGGACTTCAGGTGCAATGTAGGCTGGTGTTCCCACTTTTGTCTTTGGTTGAGAGTGCAGCACAGATGACTACAAGTGGAAAAATAAAACCAAAAAAAGAGTAATCAGAATTTCTTCCATAAAAAAGGGGTTAGACTTGAGGGTGATAAATTCATTACCTTGGAGTACCCAAAATCGCATATTTTGACACGTGGTGCTGTGCTTCCATCTAAGAGTGTATTTTCCAGCTTAAGATCTCTATGACAGATTTCCTGCAACATATGAATCTCTTAAAAACCAATACTGCAGAAGAAAACTACCAACTGATTAACAAGGAAGGACTGGAGTTAATACCATTGAATGACAGTAGCTAACTCCTGATATCAGTTGCTGAAAGAAAAACCTCGCCTGAGCCAAATGAACCAAGAATCAGCTACGTTGAACTTTAAGAGGTGTATTGAGTGCAAAAGTTTGTTAAATAAATTATGGGCGTCAAATTCAAAACTTAGAGGAGTTCTTATTTCAAGGGAAATGATTCCTGGCAATTAAATTGAATCAAGTAACAATTACTATGTTCCCACGTAGGAGACTGTCCAATTATCAATCTAATTCCAGTCCATGCCACAAGGAGGCTAATTTAAGATGGGTACTAACCCAATTAAACAAAGTAACCCCATAAATCCCTATGGACCTCGGCAGTGCCTTGCATTGACAAAGGCCAATAATGAATTTTGGTCACTAGATGGCTTAGATCTACAGAACATGCAGCAGCAGAATAGCTTAAAGCCTTAAACACCATCAACACATAAGGACAATCGGTTACTCATGTGCCAAATTTATGTACCTTAAAAAACACTTGAACTTGCCCAACTAATGGCATGCATAAAATGATATACTGATTTCAAACTTAAATAGGGTAAAATGAAATTATTTTGATTGCACATGGACAACATGACTTTTGAATGGTGATGCAGCGGACCAAAGGAACACGAAGAACACTACGATTCTAAGTGTATAAAACACACACATTCTGAATCCACAGAGAAAAGAACAAGAGAATAACTCTAAAAAAGGTATATTACTCAATCAACTTAGTAGAATTGTAGTATATAAGATAATTTATAGGAAAATTCAAACCCTAAGCATTCCAAAACGGAAACAAATCCCTAGTCTTAGAAAAGTTATCAAAAACAAATAAACACATGTCTAATGAATTAGGAAAATTGACATGTTTTAGGAAACTAAATATCCTAGAATATTGATAATTAAATCCTAATTCTAATAACACAATCAAATCAAATCAAATATAAAAATTGCGGATCTCGTTCTACATCAAATGGTTTCCTTCCCAAGAGATATCCGAAAGATCTCACAGAAACTCTTTTCTAAAGCTTTATGCCCTTACCTCATTCTCATTGAATCTTCCAGCACTGCATATCCTCTCAAAGAGTTCTCCTCCAGCAGCATACTCCATGACTATAGCCAGATGAGTAGATGTTAGCAATACCTGAAAGATGTTGCCCCAAATTTCTTAAAGACCAAACACAGTTCAAGGAAATGAAATGGAAAAGCCTGACTCCAGTTGTTTCTATTCTCTAGTGTCACAATTATGTTTAAAAGGACAAACTTGGTACAGATACACTAATATCTCACTAGGCGCAGATCCTGACTAACCTTTATTATTCAAATTCAGTGAACTTGCCATATTTTAGTTAATTGGCACTATATCTGAAGTTCCATGGCATTAAATTTAAGAATGAGAGCACTTCATAATTAAAGTGCTCATGTCACCTTAAATTGATACAATTAAGACTTCCGAATTCAAATTCAAAACCCAGATTCTAATTCACTGCTTGGTCATTTCAATCATCAAAATGTCACTAATAATTTAGCTTCATCCTTAAACATATGCACTCTTATTTCTAGCTTGATGGTTTCATTGACTACTCACCATGAAATTACCCATATGAGAAATCACATAATAGATGACATTAATAACTTCAATGAAGCAAAGAAAAGCACAAGCATAGAAGAAGCGAGACCAGAAGAATACAATAACAAGTATCTTAAGAAGGCTGAATATATCTTCTACATATATCATATGCTTCCAAAAACAAAAACTTAGAAACACTAGAAAACCACCTTTTGTTTTAGAGCAACAGAGCATAGCCAACTCCAAAATAATCCATCCTAAGCAACACATAAGATTACAAAGTTTGTGGTACATCAAGAAAACTCAATAACGAACCTCTTTGAATCTAACTATATTGGGATGCTTCAAAGATCTGTGGTTCATAATTTCCCGTTGCACATGTTCATCAATCTACAACACAAGCAAAAAAAAAAAAAAAAAACAACCAGTCAAACAACAAAACCCAAATCAAGAAAAAATTTACCCACATGGAAGATGAGATCAAATTCAATAAAACTAAAACCTTTTGGCCTCTCTCGATGAATTTGACAGCTAAGAACTCTGCGGTCCATTTGTCTCTTACAAGCTTGGCTACCCCAAAGTTGCCGCACCCTAGGTCTTTCACAATTTCATAACGCTCCATATTTGCCATAGAACTAAAACCACCAATTTCACACCAAGTCTCTGCTGTTCCTCACTTTCTTGAGTTCATATAATAAGGTTTCAAAGTTCCACATGAGAGCTGCTGACTGCTCTGTTGGAGTGGGCGACAGGGTGGCTGCGTGGGTGGGCCGGGGGGTGAGGGGGGGGGGGGAGATGAAAAGGCCAAGGGCAAGAAAGTCGAGGTGGGAACTGTCAGACAGTGGCAGTGGACCGGGAAAAAACGGTTATTCGTCCAAATCCGTCCCGTTTGGATCGGGATGGACTATACGTATTGGACGGTGGACGTATACGAAAATATCCGTATAAACCCGTGCGAAGATGAAGGTGGGGATGAACTTACCCTTACCCCGCCCCGCCCCGCCCCTCCCTGTACCCGCTATCCCCGTTAAATATATATATATTTATATAAATATATATACCCATTAAACCCTAACTTACTCCTCTTTCTCTATCAGCGCCGCCCCCCCTCTCTCTCTCTCTCTCTCTCACACACACACACACACGAATACACGATCAGAGACTCTCGCCTCTCTCGCTGTCTCATCTTCGAAGCCACAAGCCAGGCACCACAACAAGCATCACACAGGTTCTCTCTCTCTCTCTCCTCTCTGACTCTTTGTATGACAATCTCGCTCCCCCCCACTTTCCATTCTCTTTCTATATGTATATGTATATCTACACATATTTATGAATTGCTTCATTCAAAGCTGTTGGTTACCGTCTTTGTGAGAAGAGGGAGAAAGTGAAACAGCTCAGAGAACAAGCATTGCGATTATTCGGAGATTTGCTCTTCAAAGCCATTGAAAAGCTAGATATAGTATATATCTATATACGCCTATATGTATACGTCTGTGTGTAGTTTCTCTATATATCTATATACGCCTATATTGTTTGCTTAAATTATGTCTTTGGTTTGCTTCAATCCTGATTTATTGGTTTGCTTGAAATGTTCAAGTAGAAATTTGTTAATTTAGGAATCTCTAACACCTAATCGTAGGGGGAAAAGAAAGGAACTTTTTTAACTTTGTATAATTGCTCCTTTCTTGTCATCTTGGGATTTTTTGGGTGAAAATTGCTTCAATTATATTATATACCATTTTCTTAATTATATTATATACCATTATATAATTGGACTTTTTTAACTAGTTCACACTTCCAAGCATATAGTTAGTATATTATATTGTCCAGTTGTCATTTGTAAGCATATAGTTAGTTAGTATATTATATACCTTTATATAATGTTCTTTTGATCTCAGACGTCATTTGTAAGAGCAAGAGAACATTGGTGTTCATTCTGATCACTAAGTATGTCCCTTATGTTGCATCACATTGTAATTTCAAGATGCCTTCAGAAACTTGACTAAAAATTACTCATGGAAAGTGCTATAAAGACCAAAGGAAAATAATAGGTCTTATTGTTTTGGTACTGAGCCGTGAACATAAGTAGCTGATTTTCAATAATATAAGCTTATTGAAAATATAAGTGAATATAAAGTAGCTGATTTTCAAATTAATAGGTCTTACTATCATGTACTGATTTTCAACAGTGGTGAAATACTATAAACATTAAGCTTTTCTTGTGCATGACCTCCTTATGATGAAAAATTTATAATAAGAGGGCTAGGGCTAGGGCTTGGGCTTGGGCTTGGGTGGGGACAAGGGAAGCGGGGACGGGGACGGGGACGGGGATTAAAAGTTTATCCGTGGACGGGGATGGGGATGAAAATTATACCCGTTAACGGGGGTGGACCGGGGATGGACGAAATTTTTTAAACGGGTATGGGGATGAAGACTATACCCTCCGCCCCCGCTTTGGTCCATTGACATCCCTACAGACAGATGTATCTATTTTCTCTACTACACGCCAAAGAATTCAGTAAGGTTACAGGATTCGCATGAAAAGAAGCCACCAGTTGGTGGGCCCCATGGTTAAGGATGGATATGGGCTTAGTTGAATCCTGCTGTGCTGACCCAATAGCTGCGAGCCTGTGATGCGATTTTTAATGCCGGTTAAGTGATTTAATATCCAATTTTTTTTTAAATAAAAATTAAGCTTCTAAAATACATTTAATAAATATATACAACTACAGACGGCGCCCGTAAGAGTTATTTTGGTAACAGCAATGGTATTAGGATTTATACTCCCGTTTGGTAGGAAAGATGAAAAATAAGAGGGATATATTTTCTTTCTTTTGTATTTGGTAGGTAGGATAGATGAAAAATAAAAATAATTAATTTTTTTTTTTTTGTGCTGTCTAAGATTAGGGGTGACAATCAAGTCGTGTTGAGTCATTGCGGGTTTGTGTCGAATATTAGTCAAACATAACTCAACTCATTTAACTAATTGAATCGTGTCGAGTTGATCTATTTATTTTCGTGTCGTGTTCGTATTCATGTTGACCCATATAAATTTTGAATAAAAAATGTAACGCTAATATTCTATTTTCATTTAATTGAATTCATGTTAAACATGTTAGTTTCATGTTACTATACAATCGAAAAAATAGAAAAAATGTTTATTTTTAAATAAATGGGTTGATGGTGTCAATTTTGAGTTTGAAGGGTTGAACTGAATATGAGCCGTTTATATTTCTTGTTCACGTGTCAAGTCATTTTCAAGTTCGTGTCATAAAATTCGTGTCGAGTTCGAGACTTGTCATGGTGTTGAGTCAAAATTTTTCACCCCTAACTAAGATAGAAAAAATATATATTTTTGTAATTTTAAATTTTTATTTTTTATTTTTAAATTTATTTTTAAATTTTTTTAAAATATATATATACATACATATTTTATTATTTTATTTTTACATGAAATTAATGTATAGCTAATATATGTATATATAAAAAGATATATAGACAAATAAGATACATCTCAACACAAATAATTAACTTTTCATCCACTTTCTTTCAGATTTTGGAGGGGTTGATTTTGGTGAGTTTGAAGGAAAGTTAATCCATCTACTTTTTCATCCTTCTTATATTTTTTTTTACCAAACATGATGTTTTATTTATCTCTCCAACTTTCCACCATTTGAACTTTTCATCCTTCCATTTTTCCATCATACTAAACGGAGCATTAATTTACTGACATAATTTGTTGACTTAATTGACTATGATCTTTGGATTAATTGTGGGCCCCATCAAACATTGAAACTTGGTGTTGATCAATGATTTCAATAAAGCCACATCATTAGATCAACAAATTATGTCAGATTTTTAGATCCAAATAAAATTAGTTTTTTGGTAATGATTATTTAAGTTCAATTTATAGACAATAAATTGTTAACTTGATTCTAATAATTTAATAAGAATGGGGGTTAAACTATGACTTTAATTTTCTTTAGTGAACGCCTGCGGAGTTCACTGTCTATGACCCTCTGAAACCCTACTTAAGTGAATTTTGTCTGTTATGATCACACCCAAACAGAGTTTTCATGTTGGTTGCCCCATCACAATCCTTTTTGACAAATGATGGGACATATTCGAAGTTTGATGGGGGGACGACATTTGTCCTCGACGTAGTGACCTTGGAGTCTCCATGGAGTGACATGTGTCTTTGGCGTGAGTGTCCTCGGAGTTCCTTGTGGTTGGCATGTGTCCTCGGTGTGTGTGACCCTTGAGGTACTGCCCACTCGACGCATGTTCTTGGCGTCTAGGTCCCTCGCAGCATTCTCTGCTTGACAAATGTCTTCGGTACTTAGGTCCCCGAAACCCCAGTTGCTTGACACGTATTCTCAGCACTTAGGTCCCCGGAGCTCCAGTTGCTTGACATGTGTCCTCAACACCTAGGTCCCTTGAACATTATCTGCTTGACGTGTTCTCGGTGCAAAGCCTTCCACACGCGGCAAAAAATGTGAATAATTGTTTCTACGGCTAGCATGACTTGAAAGTAGAGTTGGTTGTCAATCATTGATTCTCCCTTTCCAAGGCAATCAAAATGGCAAAGGAGACAGTCCTGTAACCAATAATAAGGGTGTACAAAATACAAAGCATTGAAGGCTTAACCTCTTGGAGGGCAATTGATGAAGATGCCCCAACGTGTGCGCAGCCACAACCAGAACTCATTTAATGACCCAACAGAAGGATTGAACATATTTATTGCTCAGCGAAGTCAAAAAGACGAACATTGAATGCCCGGAAATCTGAGCATTAAATGTAGAAGCTTCTACCACGTGAAAATAAAGATACTCTGCTCAAGGACTATGCACCACATGTTGCCTTCCAAGTGTGCCAATGAAGGGTCTTTCCTTCAAGGGACCTAGATGTCCGCAATGATTGACTCTAGGGAGATATAAATAACACTCTCAAACTCAAGTCTAAGGTGCAAAAAACCTCACCCAAGCAATAGAACAGTGCTTTCCCAAACCCTCTCTCACATATTGACTTGATCGTCCGAGGGATCACGTCGGAAAACACTCCACCGCCCTTCTAACCCTTCTTTTTGAATAACATGACTATTTTCAAGGATTCATGAGTGAATAGATCGTTTGTAAAAGAGTTTCATCATCATCCATTACAACTTCTCAACATCCACTTGTTGTGGAACTTTCGACTTTCCAGGCAAACCCGAGTTCATCAGGGAAAAGATCTGTCAATTTGTTCATTGTGCCAGAATCATCGCGCACAACAAACAATTTTTTTTGGTAATCAAATATATATATATATACTAGTCATAACCCGTGCCTGAAGACAAGATGAAATATAAAATTTGAGCATTAAAAAAATTAATCCCACTATATCAATTAGAAATTTTTATTTCTTCATTTCTTTGGTTACATCATTTAAAATTAATTTTTACCTTTTATTTTCTTAAAAATAGCATTAAAACTTTTTCAAAATGCATAGTCCGACAAAATTTTCTCGACATGTGTATACTATCGTGTATGAATAATGTATAAAATAGAAGTTGTGTTAAATTACAAATTAATCAAATATTAGATGATTGAATATGTGATAGAATTGAGACGTGTGATTTTTTTGGGGGAAAAAATGTCTATGGGATAAAGATTCGAGTTACTAGCTAATTTATTGTATTGATGATATATATATACACACACATACATATTTGGTAACTATATCTATATTTTTGTTGATGAGTAAGTTTGTCAGATTACATGAAGTTGCCAATAGTGCAAAATATTAGGGTTATACAATATTTGATTGCGAGAATAGGTTAGCCGGAAAAATTAGGTCCTATGTTTTTACAAAGGTCCGTCTAGGCGAGTCTATAGAAGGAAGGGTATAAAAAAAGTGAAAATTGAGATTGAGTCCTCCTTAAAGAACTCCGCAAAGAAAATTTATTTGGGGATAAATCTGTTTTTAATCTTATTAATAAGTAGTTAAGTTCACTGTTTTTTTAAAAATTTCAAAATACTCTTCTACTGACTTAAAAACAATCTTTAACATTAAATTAGTTTCATAAACAGTTATCCTTGATTCATACTTAATGAAATATTTTTTTTCTATAGAATCTGATATTTAAATTTAAATTTAAATTTGATATTACTACCATTTCTCTCTCTCTTAGATTCGATTATTTATTATTTTTGTTGAGAAACTATGGTTAATTTAGTATTGAATGTAAATATGCATGTTATTATTTTTTTTATTTTTTTGTGCATGTTACTACTTTTTTCCATGTTACTATTTTTTATTGAACATGTTCCTATTTTTTTGATGAGCTTGTTAATATTAATATTGAATGTTACTATTTTTATGAAATATCAATATTTAATGTTATTTTTTTTGTTGATCATATTACTACTATTATTTTTTTCAAATATTAATATTCAATGTTACTATTTTTTATTTTTGAATGTTATAATTTTTTTGTATTTAAGTGGTACTATTTTTTTTGTTTAAATGTTACTATTTTTTTTATTTTTAATGTTATTATATATATATATATATATGAGCGAGGGAATTTTAATGTTAATTAAATTCTTAAAATTTAAGAAGTGTTAGTTTTCAAATTTGTTTTAATTAAATATAACTAATGTAGGTATTTTGGATGATGGATATCAAAATAGACTTAATATTAAACAAATTTTTTTGATGAACTTATCATCAATTAAGTCTACAAAAGAGGGACCGGCCTCCACATTTCCCTTAAAAAAATAGTTCAATCCATTGCTATAGCTCATATTTGAATGCCTTTTTCAGACTTGATATTTAAACAGACTCAAACTCTCTCAAACCCATGTACAAGGGCTTCGACAAACGAAAAAGTGTGGGCTTCATCAAACTTATGTATAAAAGTTTGGTCAAAACCAGTTTAATCTTTTACCCAAATTCTCCCCAAACAAGCTATTAAAGCATTCTCCATCTCGACCAAAGAGACAAACGACTGAAAAATAAACCAAAATGATGTAAAAGTAGTTTTTATGTAAAACCCATAAAATAAGTTTGTCGTGTGAAAATTAAAGGCCCGGTAACTGTTTTTATTTTTTGTTTTTGTTTTTGTCAAAAAAAAAATAAGGGTTAATTGCACTAGAGGTCCCCAAAGTACAGGGTTTATCTCATTTTGATCCACAATATTTTAATTACATCATTGTGGTCTGTTAAGTATTGAATATGTTTTTATATGGTCTTTGAAGCAGACAACGTCCAGATTACTAACGTTTTTTATCATAAAATTGTCAAGTAATAACTAAATATGGATAAAAAATAATTTTAATAGCTCTTAAACAAAATTTGGGTAACTCTTGAAAAAAAAATGTGTAATATGGGTAATTTTTGACCAAAATTTAGATAGCTTATGATCAAAACTGTGTAATTTAAGTAGGTATTTAACCAAAATTTGAGTAGAAATTTGGTCAAGAGTTATTCAAATTATTTTTTTGTCTATATTTAAGTATCATTTGACAAATTTATGATAAAAAATCGTTAGCAATATGGACACTATCTTCTTGAGGGACCATATAAAAACATATTTAATACTTCAGGGACTAAAATGATGTAATTGAAATATTAAAGACCAAAATGAGATAAATTTCATACTTTAGGGACTTCTAGTGCAATTAACCCAAAAAACAAAAAACAAAAAACAAAAGCGCGTTGTGTTTTTGTTCTCGCTCACCACTCCCTCTCTCTCGATCACCTCTCAATCTCATCTCTCATCTCTTTGTCTCTCACGAAGAGGAAGTGCCTCCGACTCCATTAAGGCTCGCCTCTCTCAAGGTCAGGTCTCTTATGCTCCATCTCCATCTCCATCGATCTCTCTCTGTTACACTTTATAAAAAATTTATTTTTAACTATATTTTCTATATACATAGATCTATGGATATATATATACACACATAGATCTGTATATATATATGCATATATAGGCTTGCATCTATGTATATATTTTGTATATTTCACAAATATAGGCATAAATTTGTTTGTGAAAGTGTGGTTGTGTGTGGGTCTGTGTTTGTGTTTGTGTTTGTGTGAGTGTGTGCGTCTCTGTGTGTGTGTCTGTGGCTGTTTGAGTCTGTGGCTGTGTGTGTGTGTGTCCAATGGGTGTGTGGGTCTGTGTGTGGTGATACAATAATGAGGAACTCAAAGGTAAGGACAGTCATGTTGAAAAGTTATGACTATTAATGATGCACAAAAATGACTTTTAATTGAGCTTTTTATTGAACTTAATGTTCATGGGTTTGAATATATGGTATGGACTATGTTACTCCTATAAATTTGGGGTCTCTTTTTTGGTTGGCCCCTAAAGGCTTATGTTTGGGCTGGCCATATTCTTTCACTTGTTGAAGGTGTTGCAGGTGTTGCAGGGTTTAGGGTTTAGGGGAAGAGATGAGTGGAACAGGAGAGAAAGGGTCAGCCACCACAAAAACACCAGCAGATTTTCTTAAATCAATCCGTGGGCGACCTGTTGTGGTCAAACTCAATTCTGGTGTTGATTATCGAGGTTTGTGTGTTTAAGTCCTCTTTTGCTCATGTACTTTTTGTAATTTTTGTTTATGGTTTTCTCATTGCAAATTTTCTTCCCAGGTCTAGTTATCAATTTTTTCCCTTTCCTACTTCTACAAATATGATACTTAATTCTAACCAGAAGATCACTTCACTTTCGTGTTGTTGTCTCGACATTCTAACAACATGTTCAATTATGTGCGATCGGTTTTCTTGGCAGCACCACAGGGGTTTGATGAGCAGTTTAGGCAAATTAAGCCCCTAGTTAGCTGATTATATCTTACATCTGGTAATCACCAAGTAGTTAGGATATCATAACTACTTGGAGATGCCATGAGTATCATTAGACGAAGATGAATGACGAAAAGAGCAAGCTTCACTTGCCCTTGCCCTTGCCCAAAAAATTACAAATAGAAATGTAATCATTAGTAAAAAAAACTATGCTTGAGGCGAACAATGCCAAGCCAAACATAAGCGAGAAGGTGAAATAACCAATACTATGCAATCAAGGCTTTGCTTGGTTGAGTTGCTTCCCATTCTTTGCTTAAATTTTTACCTGACTGATTAATGAGAATGTAATAGTTTGTGACGTAGTTTTTAAGTATATTGACTCTGACTCAAATCTAGGTTAATAGAGGTCTGAAAAGTTTTTGATCTTTATGCTACCTAAGGAAGGATGCATTCACACACATGGTTCAAGGTCGCGGTATTGACCATCAACTCGGAGAGTTTTGAGACATATCGATCGCGGTGTCGCGGCGCGTTATCGATCGATATGATTTAGAAGAAAATGTTGAATATGACGAGCGATTTAGGATATATCGCGGCGTCGTGGAACCATATCGGTCAATTTGTTGATGATATTTCGGTGACTCGGGATTGACTTGGATATAACTGAGATGATTTGGTCGAGTTGTGCGAGATTCGGGGTTTATGCGTATCGTGTAACGGTATTATCTCTGACGATATGCCGAGACGGATACGACTCGGCCATATCGTATCAGTATCGGTCAATACTTTAAACCATGTTCACACATCCATATATTGTAGCAACTGGTTTCATGTGACATTCTTCATTTCCTTCTCTAATAAGGCACCAATATATGACTTGTTAATGACTAATTCAGACTCAAAAGTGATTGTAGATTTTGAAGCTTAGTAAAGTTTTTACTTGGAACTGCAAAATCCGCAAGACAAGCTTTAGCAAATTTTTAAACCACTCCTTCAATTGCGCTACTAACTAGATAAGACAACATCTTGCTTCAAGACTCAAGCCTAGCAAGGTGGGAACCGGGAATTGTCTTAAATTGAGATCAAGCCTGAGAATGATCTAGTAGAAGCCACAAGCTAATAATATGCAAGTGATTAATATATGCATTAGACATCGGCACATTACACAACATATCAATTCATACTTGCAACCCTCTTTAAATTTGAGGGCTACAAGCAATTTTTATCCCTTGGGGAGGATAACACACTATCGATATCAGTTTTGTAAAAGTCATGCCTAGGCGTTTCCCTAGGCTCAAGGCAACTCCAAGCACACCCTTTGCGCCTCAACGTACCTCAGGTGAGTTAACTTCCATAAGATGCACGCCTCACACACCTCAGGAATTAAGCTCAAATCATAGAGGTGCTCACTTCTTTTTTCTCTTCTGCCTTTATATATCTTTTGTAGGTATAGATGCTTCGACCTTAGCTTTGAGGTGTCAATACGCTTCATGTGAAAAAATTGGTTCCCCTCTCTTTGAAAGATATTAATGAAAGTAATGAGTGGTTGCTTAGGAGGATGGTTGCAGGATCATATGAAGATGATGATTCAAGGTTTTGATGTTGACTTTTGTTTTTTAATAATCCAACTCCAAACCAATCGATAGTGTGTGGAGAGATCCACAAGACTTGTATATTAGCTTGGGAGATGTTTTATCGATAAGGGATAAGCACTATTGCTCTCCCACACGTGCTATTCTCACTTGTATACAAGGAGAGACAAACAGAAGATTTAGAAGACAAATTGATGGGAATAACAAATGAACCTACAAACAATGGGGGAATCACTTACCAAATCGAAAAGTTTAGCCTTGCTCAAGCCTTCCCCATGTGCAGCTCTTAGATCTTGTTAAGCATCTATCCGTAATGTATAATATTATCCTTTTGTTTGATATACTTTTGCTTCAGATGTGTCACACATTAGTTCTGCAGGCACATAATTTATATCCAGGACCCATACCAAATGCATGGCCTACAATTGGGCCCTTGTGTGTATTTATTGTGTGCCAATGCTGAGTTTCTTTCTTGGTAGTCTTGCATTACATTTATGGTGTACTTGTGCGTGGAGTTAGCATATTTAATTTGATTTAGATGGATGGTCACATTTCCATCTTGGCTTATAGAATTTTGAGATGTGATAAATATTTCTTTATTTGGGTTCATTTCCTGATGCAGGTATATTAGCCTGTCTGGATGGATACATGAATATAGCAATGGAGCAAACAGAAGAATATGTGAATGGGCAACTGAAAAATAAATATGGTGATGCGTTTATTCGAGGAAATAATGGTAACTAGTACTTAGAAGATTATCTTCTTGATTGACATCTTAACTGTTCTAATCAAATTGAGATGACAGTAATTGGGTCTCTCTTGATGCAGTGCTCTACATCAGTACGTCAAAGGGCACACTTGCAGAAGGGGCTTAATGTTGTGATGCATTCAGGAAATTGAAATCAGATTTAATACTCTTCCTTATGGGTTGATATTTATGTAGTAGTGGATTTTGGCATTGGTTAGGATATAATTACGCGAAGCTGTTTTAAATGCCATTCTGATTGGATGTACTATCAAACAGGTGCTTTTTGGTAAGCAAAAACTGATTTACGCAACGAGTGATCATTTTCTATCCTTCTATCTTCCTGTTCATGTTGTTGTGCACTCTCTCTTGTTTGCTGTTTGCATACTGTGGGAATGGGGCAAGCTGGCTGAGGGGTGGGTCGGTAAAGGGGGAGGGGTGGTTGGGCTAATTGTGCCCTGGTCATGTTTTCGTTTATCAGCAAGGTTAGAAGACTCGCAATTTTGTTTTGAAGGGTTGGGTAAGAGCTTAATTGCTGTTGACCATTGGTTTAACACATTTTTTACTCACAAAAAGAGGCATGGGAAAAACGAGGAGGAAGAAAGAGTTGAAAACTGTTTCGGTGTTTTAGCAAAGCTGGCCATTACACCTTTGCTTGCGGCAATTCTTGTTGCCTCGTTCCACATACATAGGGCTAATCTCACTTTGTACCCCCAAAATATGCTTCAATTCTCAATTTGTATTCTCAAACATCAAAAATCTTAATTTGTTCTTTATGTCTGAAGTATTTGTACCTCACATGTTTTAATTTATGACGAAAAATTGAATAGTTGTTTAAGTTAGATTCACATTGTTACTAATTCATAATATTTAGTGTACAAATTAAGATTTTTAATATTTGATGATGCATCAGTCCCACTCGAATTAAAGCATCAGGCTTGTGGTAGTCCTCTATGGGATCAATTCCATTTGCATACGTTGTAACTAGTAGAAATGTATTTTTGTATTCTTGTGTCTTCTATTCGTGCTTCTTCACCTTTTCACTCTTACTAAAAAAGCGATAGGGGCGCTGTGGTTAATCCCAAGCGTTTGATCTCGTACATTATTTCTTTTGGGGTGACAACCAGTGTAGATACTTTCATTTTAAAAAAAGATCAACTGAATTTCTCAAGTTATAATTGGAGATAAAATAGGAGTGTAAAAAAGAAAAAAAAATTAATTTATATTAGACTAATCTCATTTTACACCGTGAAACCAACTACTTTCAAAACTTTTATTTTTAATATAATTTTTATGTTATCTCTAATTACTTACTTATATATATTCATATTAATTATAAAATAAAAATAAATAAATTTTGTATATATACGGCACTGTCGAGATATATAGTTTGGCAACATCCAATGAACGGGTCCATGACGGGTTTGTTTGGACCATAACGACAAAAGTTTGTGGTGGAATATTTTTTTTTTTTTTGATAACTTGTGGTGGAATATTTAGGCCAGTGCATTAGCAGCCTTATCTTATGCACCCCCTCTCCAAGCCTGATAAGGACGAAGGCCTAATTTTGGAGACCACCGAATTATTGTCCACTCACCCTGAATCATATCCTCCTAAAAATATAAAATATAATAACATTTCAAATTATTTAGATTGATGATTGATGATTGATGATTGATAATTTATATTTAATATTTTAATTATAATAATTTTATTTATTAAAATTTAATCTTATTTGATGATGCACAATCAAACAATCAAGTATATGATGTAAGGTAATTAATGAAGTAGTTAATAACAAAAGACAAAGAATGGGTAGTTGGGTTGAGGTGACCCGATGGCGACGGTGGCCGGAAAACTTTATTAATAAAATAGAAGGTGAGAGATATAGAGAGAGTAAGGATGAGCTTTAGGTATGGTGAAGGTAGCTATGAGAGATAGCCGTGTGAAAGGTGTGTGAGAGATGTAGAGATCTAGAGATCTAGAGGTGTCTCCCTCATGTGTAGAGGATTTACAATTTATAGACACAGAACCGTAGTTGTGGCGGCGGCGTGAAGAGTAGGTTACTAGTTTTTTTGGGGAGGATAGTTACAATTAAGGATAAGTACAATTAGAGATAGTCTTGATCTTGGAAAGTTGCTATTCCGATGATTGTTCCCCACGTGAGTTGACTTCTTGGGTCCCTTGAACCTTGGATTGGACCAAGACCACAAGTTGTGTTTGACCTACTTTTTAGTTGGTTTGGACCTACCTCATTAATTGGGCTTGACCCAATTAGATTTGGGCTCATTATTATTATTATTATTATAGTAAATATATTGATTGTCCTTATTTTTTTGACTTTACAGGTGATAAATAGATAGACCCATTAAATTCGTTAATTAAATAGTTCAATATGAACCTAATTGAACATGGTATGAATCTATTACACACGAAATTAATTATACATGATTATAAATAAATTAGACATGAATTAAATAATTTTTTAAACACAACTCAACCCAATTTAACCCTAATTGAATTGTATACATGCAAATTGTATTATAATGAAGATTACACACTCGTAAGTCGTAATTCGATCCATGACAAATACATATCTAGTTAGACTATCTTCAAATTTGAGTAAAAATGTTGATTTGATACAAAACATTCTAATGAATAAATTTAAATTTAAATGAGGACAAATCTATATTTAGAGATGGTGAAATATGATTATTAGATTTTTAAACGATGATAAAAATCTGACTATTTGAGATCGAGTAAAATTAGAGTCTCCTTTTATGTGGTATAATTTTGAGTAAAAAGTTAAAACTTATTTTTAAATTTTTTTTATTTTAATTTATATTAAAATTTGAGTAAAAGATACGTGAAATAACCACGATTTGTTGCTCGTTGGGGTCCTATATATTAATTTGTGAAATTCATATATTTGTTTTTTAACAGCGCAAAAATATGGGCTGGGCAAAACACTCGGCCCAATATATCCCACCTAATAAAGGCAGATCAATTTCAATAAATTTCTTGGGCCTGTTTGAGCTGGCCTATTTATAGAAGTTGCTAGCTCCAACCCCACCTGCCCTTTTCTTTGCTTTTTCTGCTAGAGCCTATGTTAAAAAGATGGTGCGTTCGATTTTTCACAATTCTTTGACATCTGTCAGAAATTTATTTTTTATGAATATCTTAATTCCATGGTATATGACCTTCTTTTGACGTGACTGAGGAGGAGATTATGCTGTCATTAAATTAAGAAAAAATTTCAACCACACTCATTCTGATTTACGATAACTTCAACGACACCCCTTCTATTTTCCTCTATTTAGTAAATCTTCATTGACACCCTTTTGTCAAATTAAAGATGTTAACTAAAATACAATTTTACTAAATTGTTCATGATATATTTTAGAAAAAACTTCATCCACACCCCTCGAAATAAGCATATTTTCAATGACACTTCTTTTGTTTTTTAAATTTTTTTACTATTAACATTCGATTCGAACTAATTAAAATTTATTTTTTACGTGTTAAAATTTGAGTCGATTAAAATTTATATTTTTTTACGTATGAAAATTTGAGCTGATTAAAATTTTATTAGAGCTAATTAAAATTCAATTTTAATTGACTCAAATCAATTTTTAATCAACTTACATTGAATTTTAATCGATCCGAATTTTGATACATAAAAAAATATAAATTTTAATTAACTTGAATCAAATTTTAATTGGCACGAAGTTTAATTAGTCAAAAAAATATAAATTTTAATTGACTCGAATAAAATTTTAATCGGCACTAACAGCTCAGGTAGAATTCAAATCGGCTCGAATTTTAATACCCAAAAAAATAATTTTAATACGCTTAAATTTTAATACTTAAAAAAAAAAAATTAATTAGCTCGAATCGAATTTTAATAGACTCAAAATTTAATATGTAGAAAATAAAATTTTAATCAGCTTGAATTTTAATATGTAAAAAATAAATTTTAATTGTTTGGAGTTTATGTAGACAAATTGTTTGGGATTTACGTACGAGCAATTTTAATATTTTAGATTTTTTTTAATTAACAATTGTAATTTAACGGTTGGTTGGGAGTGTCAATAATGTTTAAATATAAACTAGAAGATGTGTTCAATATGTTTTAGATAATAAAAGGGATATATTTGAAAATATGATAAACAAGAAGGAATGTGACTAAAATTTTCTCTTAAATTAATTATGAATTGTAATATTAGATAAAACTCACTTTCAAACCAATAATCGTACTAAATTATGCCCCATATTAATGGTCCGTTTGGTACGATAGAAAAATGGAAGAATGAAAAATTTGAAAGATGGAAAGTGAGAGTGATAGATAAAACATCATGTTTTGCAATGAAGGAAAGTAGGAAGGATGAAAAAGTGGATGAATTAACTTTCCTTCCAACTCACCAAAATCAATCCCTCCAAAATCGGAAAGAAAGTGGAGGAAAAATTAATTATTTGTGTTGAATTGTATCTTATATGTCTATATACATATATTATATACACATTAATTTCATATAAAAAATACAATGATAAAATATGTATTTATATATATATTTTTTAAAAGATTTTAAAAATAAAAAATAAAAAATAATAAAAAAATAAATAGATCAATTAGTAACACGACACGGCACAATTAGTTAAATTAGTTGAGTTAGGTTTGACTAATGTTCGATACAAACCCGTAATGACTCAACACGAATCTGACACGACACAATTAGTTAAATGAGTTGAGTTAGGTTTGACTAATGTTCGATACAAACCCGTAATGACTCAATACGAATCTGACATGACACGACTCGATTATCACCCCTAATCTTAGCCAGCACAAAAAAAAAAATTTAGTCAATTTTATTTTTCATCCATCCAACCAAATACAAAAGAAAAAAAATGTATCATTCCTACTTTCTATATTTCTTACCAAACGGAGAATAAGTATTTTTTTTTCTCCCGAGTAACTATAGAAATTTAATTAAAAATTTATTATAATATAATTATCAGATCAATTATAAATTTTAATATTAAATAGAATTCATATTCAACCCAACAGCCACCGTAATTAATTAGGTTGAAATAAAATTTTACTTTTTTCGGATTCAACTTCAATCCCATCTGTCCCACACTAATTTTTCCCAACGTCCAAATCTACGGCCTTTATTCATCTCTCACACTAATCAACGACCCTCATTTATCCTGCCAATATCAACGCATTCCAACGCTATCATAGCTTGCACGACCCCACAAAAAGGCCAAAAGCCACGACCTCAACTTTCTCTCTCTCTCTCCGCCTGTCACTCTCCTCCTCCAAAAATTACATATTTTTCTCTCTCCAAAACTCAAAAATCAAAATCCAAACCCCCCCAAAACCAGATCCCATATCTTCCCCCCCCGCTCTCTCTCTCTATCTCACACACACAAACACACACAAAGATCAACATCCAACCTCAGGAACCTACAAACACTTATTTTATCATCGAGGGTCAATATTACCATACCGGCAAGTATTTGGAGCATGGTAACGTTGAGGCATCTGCTAATTACATCAGGAGAAAATGACATTGCTGCACGGGATAATTCCTGCAATCAATATCGAGTAGCGGCTGGGCTGATAGCGGACCCTGAAACAATCACAAGGTTAGGAAAAAGGGAGCCAGGCGCACGCCCGGCTTATCCCCTCCGAAGCTTTAGTTAGTAAGGATGGGGGAAAGCTCTCCTTCTGTGAATTCTGGATAGATTTTGCGTACCTTTGCTCATTGTTCTGAGGAGTATTTATACACAAACCTGTAATGATTGCTCTGACATTGGGGTTGTCTCAGCAATCAATACCTGTTGCCATTACCCATATGTAATGAGTGTTTTTTACCTAGATTCCCGCGCCATCAATGCTCGGCGGGGGGATATCCAACCTCGGGGCAACGCCGAGTTCATCAGGCTATCAAGGCACTTGAGTGCCTATGAACGGTGTCTGACGCCTACACCCGAGTACTCGGTGTTTAGGGGCACTCGGCCCTATGTGAGAACTCGGCATCACAGTCATTAATGCATCCACTCATCACTGTCAGTTTGGGTCTTCGAGGATGCAGAGGCGCATTTAATGCTGTCTAAGTCACTCACGTCTTCATAAATGCTGGGTCATATCTCATTAATTGCTGGTGTCAGAGGTTCATTCCTGGCTCCATGGAACAGCGCCTTCTCGGCTCCTGCTTACTACTCGGCGTATTCCCTTGTACTCGGCGTATTCCCTTGTACTCGGCTCCTGCACTCCGTAACGGCTTCATTTGTACACGTGTCGCCTTGGGGCCTGCCGAGCCGTCTCGATTCCCTCCAACTGCCCCCCAGCCCCCACTCTTTTTGCGGCGTGGGACAGGTGGCGCAAGCAGAGAGGGGGCTTGCCTGTCACGTCCATTTAACGAGGGGCGGTTACTTGCACGTCTTGAGCCACCCTTTTCAAATTCTGTAATGATGAACGTCTCCTCGATTCCCGCTCTCCCATCTCCCTATAAATAGGGGAACTCTTGGGCATTTGAGAACTTTGCAATCTCAATTCTCTTTCAAGCAAATAGCTGCCGAGTACTCCTCCCTTTACCTCCGAGAACTCTTCAGAAGAAAAATCCTGTAAGTACTCTGCACTCTTCCTTTCTTCTTCTCCTTCTACCCTTTCCATCATCTCCACCCATGGCTAGAAGTCGCAGTAGCCAAGCTAGGAACCCCTCCTCATCCACAACTCAAAGGTTGAAGAAAACCGTGGTCAATGAGGGTAACATAGATGCCTTTAGGGCCAAGTACCGAATACCAGAGAGAGTCTTGACCTTCCCTTTCCACCCTTCACGACACAGTAGGGAACGTGGGTGTGTTGAGATGATGCCCTTCTATACAAAGGCCATCATGGAAGGTGGTCTAACTTTCCCTCTACCCCCCTTGTACTGAAGATGCTGATGTAGCTCAGGCTGTTCCCTCTTCAGTGCGGGGTAAACTTCTATAGGATAGTCATGGGAGTAGTCGCCCTGAACGCTCGTTTAGGGGTCAACTTAGGAGTAGACGAAATCCTGTTCTGCTACGACCTAAGATTAGTCGGCGGGGGAAGGTACTACCTCAAAGCCCGGGACACCTCTATGTACCTAGTCACACATATGCCAGACTCCGACAAGGGGTATTTCGATGATCTGATTATGCTCGGCGGAAGCTGGGAGAGGGGCCCTGGACCCGAGTACGACGGACTGTACTGCCCCAAAGTGCCGAGGGATGAAGGTGGGTTGAACTAGTTGGACGACCCCTCGGCTTAGAAGTATTTTTCCTTCTAACTCTGTCTTTTGCTGCTTTTGCAGAGGGATACCGGCGTGACGCAGCCCAACCTCACAGATCCCAGATCCGGTTCGACGACCTGTTGAAGGTGTGGTCCTCCGAGCCGACTAACGAGTACTCCCGAGCAGCACACGTGCTCCTTGGCTACCATCCACCCTACAGCCGGTTCTCTCAGGTTCCGCCTCCCTTCGACCCTAAGCGTTGGGAGGACTTGTCTTCATCCGAAGACGACGCCGAGAGAACCCCTTCTCCTCAAGCTCCTCCTTCCCCGGCCGAAGACATGTTCAACGTCCCTCCTATTTCTGTTGCTGCCATGGAAGCTGTCGCATCTCGGCGCAGGGCCAGGGCCTTGGCTCAGGGTGCCTCCCCGAGCATCGCAACGGCTATTCCCCCAGCACCTCAGCAGGATGTGCCCCCACCTGCGCCAACTCGGCGACAGGCGGATCCTGCAATTCCGCCGACTGGCACTGTGCCCATTCACCAAGTTCCACCTACCGACGATCGGGAAACCGGCAGGCGAAGCCGGGATTCCCAGATACCCGAACGCCGACAAGATGAAGAGCGTCGGCAGAAGCGCCGCCATGATGTCCCTGGCACAACCACCTCTGTTCCCGGGACGTCCACCCCTGCCGCGTGGATTGCACGGGCGGAAAGGAGGGGAGGCCGACTAGTCCTGGAGTCAGACTCCATCATGCAGGACAGGGAAGTAGCCTTTGTAGTGGCCTCGACCCTCCAATTCAGCGCAGACATGTGCGTTCACAACGACCAATCTGACAACGCACTCCTTTTAAGCGCTGTCCAGAACAACTTGGTGGTAAGCGTTTCATTTGGGCTTCGTTACACGTACTCGGCAACCACTTAACTCGCTGTTTTACCGATTTTCAGGTCTCTCAGCAGCTGGGGGTCATCATTGATCGCTTCTGGGAGTACAAGCAGACGGCGAGGGGCGCCCAGAAGGCGATAGATGAGAAGGACGCGCACATCAAGGGCGTCGAGGCGGTCCTCGCCGATCAGAAGAAGCACATCACCAATCTCATTGTTGAACGCGACTCGCTAGACGCCGAATTGCAGAAACTGAGGGCGAGTGAGGCGGCGGCAATGAAGAAGGTTAAGGAGTACGAGCTGAAGATCTCGGCTGCCGAGGACAAAGCTCTGGACTCCGAGGGCCTCGTCAGGCAGTTGACCGCTCAGGTGGACTCCTTGACAGCAGAGAAGGCAGGGGAGCCACAAAGGCTCCACAAGGAGTGTGAGAGGGTCTACTTGGAGACCCAAGAGCAGATGGTTCCCGCCTTCGAAGAAGCCAAGACCATTGCTTTCCGGCGCGGATGGGCGGCCGCTCTGCATGCTGCTCGGGTGAACCCAGCCAACGAACTTTTCCAACAGCGCAGTTCTCTTGCTGGGTTCGAACCTGGGGACCTCCCAGAAGGAGATCCATACGCCGAGGAGGTTGAGGCAGCCGAGGGTGCCACGGCAACCATAACTGTAAGTGATGGTTCTGATGGCCTTTCTCCCGTCATTGGTGGCCAAGAGCCTGATCTTCCCTCCTCGCCGGTCGACGATCTGACTACTCACGAGCCGAGGTAAACCCGGCGGTGAGCTCTTTCGTTTTTTTTTCCTTTGAATATATGTACGCCACCGAGGACGCAAATCCCCGTTTTGAATTGTAACGCACTTTTCCTCACCAATCAATGGAAATTTCTGTCATTTCGTTTATGCTTTGACTGTGAATGCAATTTCTTCTTTATAGGCGCTCTTTCGTTTTTTTTTTTTTTCGACTGGCTTTGGGTCACTCGCTGTCTTAACTCGGTCTTTGGACTGCTGGGGGCCAAGACCAATAGCATCCCGTTTCCACGAAGTGGAAGTGAGCTTATAACCATAGGGAAAAGGAAATACTTGGGTGAAGGATGAGTAAACCCCTAAACTGCTGGGCACCACACTATCAGAAACCTCTCCTCAGGGCCGCGCCCCTAACGACCGAGAGCTCGTCTCGTGTTGGATTTGAGAGCGTTGCCTCAATGGTGAGGTCTTATACCCCTCGGGACCATGCCCCTAACGATCGAGAGCTCGTCTCGTGTTGGATTTGAGAGCGCTGCCTCAATGGTGAGGTCTTATACCCCTCGGGACCATGCCTCTAACGACCGAGAGCTCGTCTCGTGTTGGATTTGAGAGCGTTGCCTCAATGGTGAGGTCTTATACCCCTCGGGACCATGCCCCTAACGACCGAGAGCTCGTCTCGTGTTGGATTTGAGAGCGTTGCCTCAATGGTGATGTCTTATACCCCTCGGGACCATGCCCCTAACGACCGAGAGCTCGTCTCGTGTTGGATTTGAGAGCGTTGCCTCAATGGTGAAGTCTTATACCCCTCGGGACCATGCCCCTAACGACCGAGAGCTCGTCTCGTGTTGGATTTGAGAGCGCTGCCTCAATGGTGAGGTCTTATACCCCTCGGGACCATGCCCCTAACGACCGAGAGCTCGTCTCGTGTTGGATTTGAGAGCGTTGCCTCAATGGTGAGGTCTTATACCCCTCGGGACCATGCCCCTAACGACCGAGAGCTCGTCTCGTGTTGGATTTGAGAGCGTTGCCTCATTGGTGAGGTCTTATACCCCTCGGGACCATGCCCCTAACGACCGAGAACTCGTCTCGTTGACATCTGCATTAACAAATTGACAGAATAATGAACTTGTATTAACAAAAGTATCTCTTCAGGTTAGATACATTCCAAGGGCGGATTACATCAATGCCATCCATATCCTGTAGCCTATACGCCCCGGTGCCCCCCACTGCAACCACTTTGTAGGGGCCTTCCCAATTAGGTCCGAGTTTACCCTCTGTGGGTTCCCGAGCAGCGCCTACTACCTTTCTGAGGACCAAGTCCCCCACCTTAAAATCTCTGAGTCGGATCTTCTTGTGGTGCTGTCTTGATAGTTCTCCTTGGTACTTGGCTAGCTTGATGGACGCCAATTCTCTCTTCTCTTCGGCTAAGTCCAGATCTCTGGCGAGCATCTGGTCATTATTCCCCAGATCGAACGCTTGACTCCTGATGGTCGGGAGCCCGACTTCAAGCGGGATGACAGCCTCCACCCCGTAAGTTAAGGCAAACGGCGTTTCCCCTGTTGAAGTCCTCGGTGTCGTCCTATAGGCCCACATCACGTTGAGCAACTCCTCGGTCCACTTTCCTTTTGCCTTTTCAAGCCTCTTCTTGATCCCTGCCAACACAGTCTTGTTAGAAACCTCTGCTTGCCCATTGCTCTGGGGGTACGCTGGTGTGGAATAGTAATTACGTATTCCAAACCCCGAGCAAAATTCTCTGAAAGGGCCACTGTTGAATTGGGTGCCGTTGTCCGAGATTATAGCTCTGGGAATCCCAAACCGAGTGATAATGTTCCGCCAAACGAATCTCTTTGTCTCGGCGTCTCGGATACGGCTCAGGGGCTCGGCTTCGATCCACTTGGTGAAGTAATCGGTTGCCACCAACAAGAATTTCTTGCCTAAGGGGGCCTTCGGAAGTGGACCCACAATGTCTATTCCCCATTGAGAGAAAGGCCAAGGACTAGTCATAAAGTTCAGGTCCCCCGCCGGTTGTCGGATAATGGGGGCGAACTTCTGGCATTTGTCGCATCTTCTCACGTAGCTCTTCGCGTCTCTTTGCATATATGGCCACCAATATCCTTGTGTCACTACTCGGTGTGCAAGGGATCTGCCTCCCGTGTGACTTCCGCATATGCCTTCATGGATTTCATAGAGCAGGGGTTCCACCTTGTCCTCAGGGACGCAAAGCAGATGGGGACCGGAGAAAGATTTCCTATAAAGTTGCTGATTGCCGGAAATCCAGAACCTAGGGGCCTTGAGCCTGATCTTTCTGGCTTCCTTGATATCCTCGGGGAGCACGCCTTCTGTCAAGTAGGCAATAATAGGAACCATCCAGCCGGTAGTTGACTGCACATGCACCGGCAACGCTAGCTGGACGTATGTCTCCTCTATACTTGGTTTCTCCCGGTTTTCAATTGTGATACGCCGGGTTACTTCTGAGGCCAATGCCGAGGCCAAGCAAGCCAGGGCGTCGGCGTGGGTGTTCTGATCTCTTGGAATCTGGGAGATTTCCACCTTTGCAAATTTCTCTATCTTGGCTTTCGCCTTTTGACAGTAAGCTTTCATTCTCGTATCTCGGACTTCAAAGTCACCATTGATCTGATTCACCACCAGCTGAGAGTCGCAGAAGGCCTGCAGGTGCCTAACTCCGACCGAGTAGGCAACATCGAGTCCCGCCAGCAGCGCCTCATATTCGGCTTCATTATTGGATGCTTTAAATCCCAATCTGATAGCTCTTTCAATTGTGAATCCTTCTGTACTAGCTAGTATTACCCCTACTCCTGCCCCCCTTGCGTTCGAGGACCCGTCGACATGCAGGCTCCAGTCAACACCCAAAGCGCCGATCTTCGGTGGGGGCTCGGCCGCAGAGAACTCGGCGATAAAATCAGCCAGGACTTGCCCCTTAATCGAACTACGGGGTTTGTACCTTATCTCGAATTCACCAAGCTCTACGGCCCACTTGGCAATTCTGCCTGACAAGTCGGCTCTCTGAAGGATGGGCCTGAGAGGGCGATCAGTCATTACCTCAATGATGTGTGCCTGGAAATAGTGCCTGAGTTTTCTCGCCGAGACTATCAGCGCAAGGACCAGCTTCTCCATCGGCAGGTACCTTGTCTCGGCGTCAAGCAAGGTCTTACTGACGAAATATACGGGCCTTTGGGCCCCTTCATATTCCTTTACCAACGCGCCACTAACGGCCTCCTCCGAGACAGACAGGTAGAGGTATAGCGTTTCCTCCGCCACCGGGACGGATAGAGTCGGAGGACATTTCAGATACTTCTTAACCCCTTCAAGTGCTCGTTCACATTCGTCGTCCCATACCCCCTTCGCCGCACCCTTCAACTTGGCAAAGAATGACTTGCACTTATCAGAGGATTTAGAAATAAACCGGTTAAGGGCGGCGAGCATCCCAGTTAACTTCTGGATGTCTTTGATAGTCCTAGGAGCCTGGACGTTTTGGACTGCATGAATCTGGTCGGGGTTAGCTTCGATACCCCTATGGGTCACCAGGTATCCTAGGAACTTCCCCGAGCTTACCCCAAAAGCGCACTTCGATGCATTAAGCTTCAACCCGTAGCGTCGGAGTATAGAAAACGTGATGCCGAGATCCGCCAGATGATCGGCGCTCTCTCTACTCTTTACTAGCATGTCGTCAATGTACACCTCCATGGTCACGCCGAGAAGGTGTTTGAACATTTTGTTCATCAACCGCTGGTAGGTAGCTCCGGCGTTTTTCAACCCAAACGGCATCACAGTATAGCAATAGATTCCCCGGGGGGTAATAAAGGCTGTCTTCTCTTGGTCCGACTCGTCTAATGGGATTTGGTGATATCCCGCCCGAGCATCCATGAAGGTGATGCGCTTGTGACCTGCAGTCGCATCTACCAACTGATCAACTTTAGGAAGCGGGTATCCATCTTTGGGACACGCCTTATTCAAGTCGGTGAAATCTACGCAAACCCGCCATTTACCCTCCTTCTTTTTCGCGCACACCGTGTTAGACAGCCACTCGGGAAACTGGACCTCCCGAATGGTACCCGCCTCTAGTAATTTGTCAACCTCCTCCTCCACAGCCTTTGCATGATGCGGAGCCGTTCTTCTTGCCTTTTGCCTTACTGGCTTCACCCTCGGGTTGGCATGGAGTCGATGAGTCATGACCTCGGGATTGATCCCTGTCATCTCGGAATGAGTCCAAGCAAATATATTGACATTCCGGCGCAGAAAAGAACTCATTTCCTCCCTCTCAGCACCCTCCAATGTGGATCCTATCAAGAATATCTCCCCTCATCTTCGGGATTAAGCTGGACCTTGATCAGAGGCTCGGTGGAACGGTCGGCCGGTTCCAGCGCGGGCTCATCTACTCCGAGCCGACCAAACTGTGATTGCTATTTGGCCACCACGTCCTCGGGGTTACGGTCTTCAAGTCGGGCTCCCAATCCTGTCTTCATCGCGGCATAGAAACAATTTTTGGCGGCCAACTGATCCCCTCGGATCTCCATGATGCCGCGCGGGGTGGGGAACTTTATTTTCTGATGATAGCTGGAGTGGACTGCCCTAATGGCGTGCAGCCATGTCCTTCCCATAATGGCATTGTATGGGGAATCAGAGTCTATCACCAAAAACTCCACCGGGACCGAAACGATTGCTGCTTGAACCATCAAACTGACCTTGCCGAGTGGAAGAGCACTCGAGCCGTTGAAACCGACAAGGGGGGTTTGGACAGGCTTCAAGTCCTTGCGGGTTAGGCCCAACTTCCGGAAGAGGTTGTCGTACATCACCTCGGACGAGCTTCCTGAGTCCACCAGGATCCTCCTCACGTCAAATTTATCGATTCGTAAGGTGATGACAAGTGCATCATCATGCGGCAGGGCCACCCCCCCTAAGTCGTCGTCAGAGAAACTGATGGCCTCGTGAACCAGCCGTGGCCTCTTAGTGGACTGTTCTGTCCACTCGCTCTGTTCGACTTTCAAAGCCTGCGACACTCTCCTGCGTTCTGCTCGGAGGACATTATACGTCGGCCTTTCAACTGTACAGACATGTATAACGTTAATTACAGGAACAACTTCCCGGGGCGACTCCGCCCTCTCCTCAACCACCCTTCGGCGGGGCTTTTGGTCAATGAACTCTCCAAGGTGTCCGTCTCGGACCAATTGTTCAAGGAATGACTTGTATGCTTTGCAGTCTTCGGTCATATGGCCAAAATCCCTATGGTAGGAACATCTGACTGTTGTGTCTTTCGTAGTCGGGTCGCCTATCATCTTTGGGGGCCACCTGAAATAAGGCTGGTATCTTATTTTTCTCAACATTCTGTAAATGGGCTCCTTGAAAACCGTGTTAACCCCCTGAAAAGACAAGCGGCTTGGTGGCGTAATGGGCGCACCCCGAGACTGTGGCTCCCTCTCTTTCTTCCTCGGCATTGCTGCTCTATTCTCGGGAACGGTGGCCTCTTCCTCGACTCGAGCATACTTGTCTATGCGCGCCATTAAGTCCCTCATGTCCCCAGGACCCCTCTTAGTAAGGGACCGATAAAGGCCGGTGTCCCGGGACAATCCTAGCCGGAAAGACGCAGCAGCCATCGCTTCCGAGCACGCATCCACCTCATTAACCTCCTCCCAGTATCGTATGACATACTGTCGGAGGGACTCCCCGTTCTTCCTCCTAAGGGTGAGCAGGGCGCCGATGTCTTTCGGCTTCTTGGTGCTGGTGATGAACCGCGCCTTGAAGAGCTCGGCCATCTGCTTCCAACACTCAATGCTTTCCGGGGCCAAACTTTCATACCACTTCATAGCGGTATCCCCCAGACTCATGGGGAAGACCCGGCATAACACCCTCTGGTCAGTGTCATAAATCGACATCAGTTGTTTGTAATGCCGAAGGTGACTCTCAGGATCGGTCCTCCCATCGTACGCCTTGAACCGGGGGACGGCAAACTTCCTCGGCATTTCAGTTTCTCTGATGGAACGCACAAACGGAGAGGATATCTGCTCGTCATCCCCCCTGGGTTGCGGTCCTCTGTGCACATCACCCTCGAGCTTTCCCGGGTACTTGGCCTCTCTAGGCCTCCTTGCGGTAGATTCTGCCTGGGACTCCGTGGATAAGACATCTCGAGGAATCCCTCGGCGGAGGTCCCACCATGAAAGGCTTGCTCCCCGGCGGATTTCCCCGGGCCCTTTTTCGGGTGCATGCCTCTGCCGTTTTCGCAGACCTTGTCTTTCGGCTGAGCGCCCGCGCCGATTTCTCACTGGGGTCTCAGGCCTCGTTC
Organism: Ilex aquifolium; assembly: GCA_951799425.1. Taxonomy (NCBI): domain Eukaryota; kingdom Viridiplantae; phylum Streptophyta; class Magnoliopsida; order Aquifoliales; family Aquifoliaceae; genus Ilex; species Ilex aquifolium. Next base: position 19,040,238 of record OX637407.1, on the reverse strand, counting down.
TCCTGGATTCTTGTCGGCTGGGGCTCCGATCGAAAGGTTCTCGGGTGTGCCAGCTGGCGTTTGCTGATTGCTCGAACTCTCTCAGTCTACGCCGCACCTTGGCGTTGTCTCTCTCTAGTTCTCTCATGCGTTCCCCCATACGTTCCTCCACCATCTCAACGATGTCACGGGCCGAGGGGATTTGCCCCCTGGTCCCTGATCCATGAGGAACGTTCGTTGGGAAGAACGTTCAACCCCAGCTGACTGGCGCGCTGGGCTTCCTTCTCTAACCAGTGGGAGGCGTATAGCCCCTACGTTCCTCGCGTGCAAGCTCCCTATCCCCTCCCCTTGGGATCGAGTATTCACCATGATGTAACCGCTACAAAAGAAAGGTTGTTTGTTCCCACAGACGGCGCCAAATTGCACGGGATAATTCCTGCAATCAATATCGAGTAGCGGCTGGGCTGATAGCGGACCCTGAAACAATCACAAGGTTAGGAAAAAGGGAGCCAGACGCACGCCCGGCTTATCCCCTCCGAAGCTTTAGTTAGTAAGGATGGGGGAAAGCTCTCCTTCTGTGAATTCTGGATAGATTTTGCGTACCTTTGCTCATTGTTCTGAGGAGTATTTATACACAAACCTGTAATGATTGCTCTGACATTGGGGTTGTCTCAGCAATCAATACCTGTTGCCATTACCCATATGTAATGAGTGTTTTTTACCTAGATTCCCGCGCCATCAATGCTCGGCGGGGGGATATCCAACCTCGGGGCAACGCCGAGTTCATCAGGCTATCAAGGCACTTGAGTGCCTATGAACGGTGTCTGACGCCTACACCCGAGTACTCGGTGTTTAGGGGCACTCGGCCCTATGTGAGAACTCGGCATCACAGTCATTAATGCATCCACTCATCACTGTCAGTTTGGGTCTTCAAGGATGCAGAGGCGCATTTAATGCTGTCTAAGTCACTCACGTCTTCATAAATGCTGGGTCATATCTCATTAATTGCTGGTGTCAGAGGTTCATTCCTGGCTCCATGGAACAGCGCCTTCTCGGCTCCTGCTTACTACTCGGCGTATTCCCTTGTACTCGGCGTATTCCCTTGTACTCGGCTCCTGCACTCCGTAACGGCTTCATTTGTACACGTGTCGCCTTGGGGCCTGCCGAGCCGTCTCGATTCCCTCCAATTGCAAAGCCTTATTTTCATGATTATCGCTTCTCGTTGCATAACCTCCAAACCATGTTGCAAGTATGTCTTTCTAGTTCTTGTCAAGATGTATTGGAAAGGGCTCCTAATCTTAAAAAGTTGGGATTTTGCGGACCTATGTTGTCAGAGGTAGGTTATGTGGCATTCCCTAATCTAGGCTTCTTAAACCATCCTGAGACATTGAAGTTTCTAGACACAAACACTCATGTTCGCGGATCACGGAATCTGCAATGGGACAAGTTTCCTTCAAAACTTAGAAGGCTAACTTTATCAAATACTGATGTTAAGTGGGAAGAGATGAAAATCCTTGGAAACTTCTAGTTCTCACTTTCCAAGCCTTCAGAAATTGATGCTGCAAGGATGTTCTCAACTCAAGGAAATCCCTTTGGAATTAGGGGATATAATCACACTGGAGATTATTGAGCTCATTGATTGTAGCCTCTCTGCCACAAAATCTGCCAGACAACTTGAGGAAGAGCAACGGAATAACGGAAATGATTGGTTGCGGATCCTCACCAGCGCTGCATATTGGGAGAAGCTCACCACAAATTCTTGACACTATGATGAGTATTTATTTCCCACTCATACTTAGGTCATCCAAGTTGGTTGTACAGGTATTGTCAAGTTCATGCCTTACCTTTGCCATCGCACAAGCTTCTTTCTCTTTGTTCTTCTAATGTGTTGCCTGTCAGTTAGATTTCCTGTTTACTAGGCAGAAATTGTTTTACTTCCTTTTTGGAATTCAGACAGGAAACGAAATTGGATAACGCATTAGATATATCTACAATTGCCAAATAATGCACCATTGCAATTATAATAGTGGAATACCAAAATCTTCATCACAACATAGTTGTTCTTGTCTTTTGGTTTTTACATTATGACACTCATTCTCTAGTGTCTTTTTTGTCCTCAACTTTATCATGTTGAAGGTACTGGGAAGAGCACACGAGCGACAATATCGCAGAGTTGGGAACAGCCTCCATCCATGGAAGCATCCAATACAATCCAACTCTGCACTTAGCTCATCAATTGTCTTATTTATTTGTTGCAAGGGTGGTCCTAAAACATCATAATAACAAAGGAGATCAACTGGAAGCAAATACCTAAGGAGGAGGAAAAAATAACACTATAAAGATGTTTAATAAGTTGCACTGAGCCCATTTTATTCGCCAAATTTCTATATTCACGGTTAGATTCGAAATATTCCTATTCTGTCCACACTCTCGTTGATATCAACTTGGACCAGTTCATGTTCCTGGTTTGATTATTGGGACCAATCTAAAAATCATTCGTAGCTATAAATGAAATTGTTTGTAGCCCTGTTTTTAGTTGTCTTTTGTCCATACGCACAGTTGTTGATGCTCAGATTTGCGAAATGGGAAAAAACATGTTATGCCACTGGGAAAAAACATGCACTGTTTGTAGTTTGACCTGGAATACTTGTTGGACTTGATGATTCTCAAGAAATGTAACTAGGGTGATTCATTTTTAAGTCATGCTAATTTATCTGTCACAAGTTATCTGGTTAATTTGTTTCCACCTTTACTCATCAGCAGTCAAAAGAAAACTAGAACACTATATTTTTTTGGTGTAGTGACTCATAAAATGTAGTTATTTCTTAAAAGAAGAATGATGTTCGCCTCTTGTACAGTGATTGACTGTGCTACAAAATATTGTATCAATGTAGGAGTTCGAAAATTCAACCATCCATAAGACAAAACTTGTTATTCCATCACCCTCCAAACCCATGGCCCCCAAAGAACAGAGGAAAAATTTCCGAAGAAAATATATTTTTTTTGTGTCTATACACTTTCAAATTAAATAATTTCATCGCTGCAAGAGTCAGTCACAAGATTTCAAAAAATAATGCACAAGCCAGGTATATGTTGGAATGAATGATGTAAATGTGAGAAACTATGTATTTTTATTAACCCAAGCGTTTTAACATATGTCGCTGACAATTAATAAGTTATCACACTGGGGAAGTTCATGTACTTGTATCTCATTAGCTTACTAATAGTATATTATCTGTTCACATCAGTTGTATATTCTTGAGAGGTAACATGCGAGGAGGGCTGTTGAAATATTTCTTACATTTCCCTCTAATAGTTTGCACTTTTAATTCAGTTAATCTACAATTTGTTTTCTTTAGAGGGGTATCATCCTTCTCTTTCTTTGATAGAGATGGTTAATTAGCACAACCACTTCCTACTTCAGAATTTTGTGTCTTCAGTGGCAGCATAACACGCTAGGAATAGATTGAAACATGCCTACATTAAATTAATTTTCAAAAAGTAGTTGCTCTTAGACTTCAAATCCTTGTTCTCAACTCTGAAACGTAAGCATTTCACAATTTCACCAAGCCATAGAATAGAAAACACTGGGAAGAACCAGTAGGTGAACCTAAAACCCATCCCCTGTTTTCTTTCTTATTAAGATGTTATAGAACTGTAATTTTTCCATTATGACGGGGCTTAGTGAAGTAGAACCGGGGTTCGTTGCTTGTCGATGCATCCTTTCTTCCAACCTTATTAATGCTAGTAGGTAGGATGGGGCGTTAATGGGCCCTGGGTCGTTGATGTACTTCTTTAAAGAAAGATAGAAGGTGATGCGTTCCCCTCTTTAAGTGTGAGATGGTAATTTCAAACAGAACATTTTGTTCCTCATTTTCCTTCGTACAAGATCAAAATGCAACTTCCATTTCTCTGAATACCTTTGTCATCCCTCCTACCTTCTCTTTTTTTGATTTTAAATATCCTTTAACCAAATGGGAGCTCAAATGCCCAACCTAGTTTCGGCCCTATGTGTGTCTTGTCTACTACTTGATACGAATCTTGGTTGGTCCAAATATTTAAGTTCATTATTCACCCATTCTTCTTTGGGCGATCAGTTGGAGATGAGATATATGGTGTCTTTGACAATATCCAGCTTCTTTAGAAAAGTTCCCATTTGGTCATCATCTTTGGTGAACTAATGTCAGAGCAGATGTTGCAGAGGCAGACGATTGATCCGGAACAAGGATATGGGAGACTAATCAATGGATCTGTAGGATTCTTTGAGAGCCCAACTGAAGTTTCTGTCGATACAGCAACATTCTGAGTTCCTACTTGAGTTATTTGAATTTTACAGCTTTTATCATGGCAATTTGTGGAGTTCTTGAAGATTTGAGTTTTTCTACCATGAGTCCAAGGCTGCTGGATCTTATTAGTTGGTGTGCCTATTTTTCAACTTTATGGTTAAGCATTCTTAAGATGAGCACTACCAGCATCTCAATGATTTTGTTAATTTGTACTCTCAAAATGGTTCTTTTTTACGAGAAATTTTGTATGTTTTCATCTAATCTATCTTTAACAGATTTTGTGTGGCTTTTCCAATTTTATTATAAACCTCCATGGTTATTACATAATGAAAATCTATTTCTAGCCTGTTATCATAATGTTTTTTTGACTTTGGAGTGTCACTACTTTTATTATATTCAGTCATTTGCAAGTGGATTGAAGATTATTGTTATAATTGCAGCCTCAAGTTGAACAATGTTATGGTTATGGTGTCCCTGGAGACGGTGGCAGGAGAAATCAATTCTGCAGACCAGAAAGGTTATGTTTGACACTAGATTTGGAGACGCAAGGAGGAAGATCTAGCTTGGGGTAAACTTATCTGCAGGTAAATAAAATTGGAGCTGAGTGAGCATCTAATCATGATCTTGTTTTATGTGCATATTCACAAATAATTTGCTAACAGCGAATTCAATAATTTTATTTTATGAGCCTTATCATAAGCTGTGTGACGGCTGCCGTGTTTACCATAGAAGAAAATGCTATAGGAGGAGGAGATTGAGCACACCACATAAAGAAAAGAAACTAACCATGAGTAATCCATCCCTGTACTTCAAAAGCAGGTAAGAAACTGATTGAATTACTCAAAGTTTCTAACTAACCATTCCGATGTTTTTCTTCTTTTTTTTTTTTTTTCCGATAAGGCTATATTCCAAAGTTTTTCGGCTTCCAACAAGATCATACAGGTCCGCCTCCATGGCAATCACAGGATTCAAAGTAATTTGTACACTGGAGGTTGTAGGATTCAAACTTTTGGCAAATTTTCCGAATATATCGGCATTCCTTATTGACCACATTTTTTTGAGAAAAACCAATTATAAAATTTGACACGGTATTTTAAGGTGCTAAAAATTAAACAACCAATCTGATACAATTTGTGCATGCTTGTTTGTCTGTGTTCCTTGGCTTTAGAAGATTCTACTTTCATAGGGGTGTTTAGTTCTGTTTCACAACATGTGCATATAAACCAAAAAAACTATTGTTTACCCATAACAATCTTGTTTGACATTTCTGTGAACAAAGTGAAAATAAAAAATTCGTAATGCCAAATAATCTATAAGAGTGGAATTTTACTTGATAATACATCTTAAAGTACTCATATGCAACGTACGTGAACAGCCTCTAGTAGAAAAAATACTGTTTTCCGTTGGTTTAGGAAATAATGCCTTTTCTTTTTTCATCTTACATATGTTTTCTGGAAATCTTATGTGCATACGAAGATATTAAAGTTTACGTGTTTCTTGTTCAATTTTCCAATTATAGACTGGAGTCTAATACATTAGGATTTGAGCTTTCATTTGAATTTGCTGTCCAATGTCTCTTCATGAAGCATTCTATTACTGTTATGCTGAATAATCTGGGGTTTGGATAGAGGTAGCTGTTATTATTCACAGTCAGTTTGCTTGGTTTATTGTGCATTTGTGGTTAGATATGTGATTATGGGAACAATTTTAGTAGGTCTCTTCAGTAGAGTTCTTGGTGTAAGTTCGATTTCTTACTCATGCATTTGCCATTTTTCTCATATTCTTTTCCCCGGCTTAGATTCAATTAGATCCATACTCTGCTTATGACAAAACATCACGTGGTTTTTCCTTACTTAGAAATTAGGGCACAGACCACTTCATAGAGATTTTTTGCCTTTGTTCTGGTAAGCTGACGAATGTCAAATCATTTAAAAGGAAATACAATTTCTTTTGATCCATCAAATAAGTTTAACTATTACCAAAACTTAAATGCAATAGTGGTACATCCGTTTTATATTACGTAGACTAAGAACTAACTTCTATGTAAACTAACAATGAAAGCAACTGATAGGAGCATACCATTTTAGAATGAGCAAGTGTGATCACATTTGCATTTGAACAAGTTCATAGCAAATTCTGAGAATGGGAACATTGACCTTAGTAGACAAGCATACCATTTTCTTTAATTACTAGTTTATCCTCGTTTTTCTTGTTTGTTTCAAACCTCCAATTATTTTGGCAATTCACATATATTATTCTTAGTCAGCCACTGACTAGCTTGTAGCATTATTTACTCTGCTTATGACACAGTTAAAGTTCTTATTTTGGTATTAATTGTAACTAGCCTTGTAGGGTAGTATTGTAATTACTTTAAATACTTCTCTGCTATAAACAAGATGGTGTACGACAACACAACTACACCACACAAATTATTCTCTTTTTCTCTCTTTCACTTCTCTCGAATGTTTTTCAAAAATAGTGTCCAGATTTTTCGATCTGGCTTTTCTTCGATCTTGCTGTGCTTTTGTTGCTTCAAATCAGTTTGGAATGGTGCAATTCAGGGATTTGAGTACTCATCAGAGTGATTCAAGGCTGCTAGGTTGGCGGTGGACAAATTTTGGGTGTTTTTTTTTGTGGTTCGGCACTTTGAACTATGCACTGGTGCATCAAACATGCAATTTCTCTTCTTGTTGCTTGATTGGATGAACTAAAGCATCCAGAACTGGTTCTTTGACAAAGAGATTGGTGGATCTCCACTCTGTGTGTTGCAGCTCTTCATCCAGCTGGCCCTCTCCTATGTGTTGGATCTCTATCGTTGGTATTCTAGTCTGCTGAAAAGACAATAGGTTCTGAATATTCATCGCTGGACATACAACAGGTTGTTGGTCTTTTGAATATATATATTTTTGGGCTTACTCTTGTCTTGAGTGGACATTAGTTGGGAATTTGTTATGTTATTGGGCTCATGGATTAAAATTACGTTTCAAAACGTTTCTATTTCCAAGGAGACTGAAACAAATCAGTGATAGAATCAAAATTCCAATACTTTAAGGTGTTTCATAATGTTTCGCAATACTTTGAGATATTTCGACTAATATTTTAAAAAAATAATTCTCAAGTTTTTAAGTAGTTTTCATTCTATTTTTGAAACATGTCAAAACGTTTTCAAAATAGGTCAAAACATTTTCGTTTTCTAGGTGATCGTAACAATGCACCGAAATGAAATTTTGATCGTTAGTTGGACTTTTGCCTAGCTGGTTTTTTGTTCCATTGGGCTTTTGTTCCTGTTTTGGTTTTTCACTCTTTTTGGGTTTTGTTCTGCTGTCGGGCTTTTTTTGTTTTGTTAGGCCTTGATCTGCTAGGCTATTTTTTGTTATTTGGGCTTTGATCTATTCGGCTTTTACTTGGTGTGGCGATTATAGGGTTGGAGGCTGTTGGTGAGCTGCCCAGTCAGTTTTAGGTGAGTTTTTGATGTTTTTATTTGGCCTTCCAAGCTGTCAACATTGACCAAATTCACCTAGGATGTTATCCCGACTTCGAGTTTGTTTGATTTTTTTTTTTTTGGATTCCTGAGTTCGTTGGTTGTAGATTTCTTACTGCATAGTAGTTGTTTGTGTTTTTATTTCATATGACGCCTTTGAATGGTGGTCGTGATGCTAGTCATGGAGATCTATACACAGGAGTGGAAGTGTACTTATTGTGGTGGTACAAGACATACTGATACTTCAGGTTCTCTATAACATAAGACTTCTACTAATGGTTCGGTTTTATCTACTTGTGGCTCTCATGATAATCTTTCTTCTCAGTTTAGCAAGGTCATTATCTTCATTTTTTTTCATATTTATATGTCCCTACTACTAATGAAGGTAACTTTGTATATGTGGCTATTCAACTGTCTTCGTTATCTTGGGTTATTGATTTAAGAGCTAGTGCTCATATATCTGGTATTTATTTCCTATCATCTAATTTTCGTTCGTATAACTCATGTATTGTATTAGTTGATGGTTTTTTTCGACCAATACATGGAACTGGTGATCTCCATCGTACTCAGTCTATACCATTAACCTCCGGTTTGTTTGTTCATAATTTTTCATTTAATTTGTTATCTACGAGTCAGTGAACTAAGTCATTATAGTGTTCGGTATCCTTTTCTCTATCTTCTTATACCTCAAAACTAATAAGGTGGTTGGTGTGGGGCATGAGCGCAATGACCTTTACTACTTAGATCTTGGTGATTCTGTTCCTTCCTACCTTAAGTGTTATTGTATCTCCTCTTTTGTGGCACTTTCGACTGGGTCATCCCTAGTCTGAGTCTTTCTTTTGTGTTAAAATGTGAAGCTTGTCAATTAGGCAAACGTCATCGTAGTTCCTTCCTCCTAGTTCTTCTAATTGTTAGTCTAGTTATGACAATGATCAAATTTTCACTCGAATATTGCCTCGTGATGGCACTGAGATCCAACACTCAGTCTCAACCAATGCACCCAAACGCTCAAAAAAATGCACACATGAACAGAGTATGGTCAAGTACAGAAACTTACAGCAGGCACACAAACATTATAGGCCAAACCTTTTACTTCTCAGCAAGCCTAAAGGAAACTGGCTAGGGGTCTATTTACAAAACGTGTCCAAACTCTCTGGTTGCACTGCAGACCTTAGCATGCTTATAAATAGTATACAATGTGGTGGTTATAAGCCCAACCGTCTAAGTAATGCAAGCACTCATCAGATTCGCCCCCAAGACTTGCTGATCATGGCTGAATCCTTCTGCCACTCCCACAATGTGTTGATCATGGCAGGGGCAGTTCCAACTGTTGGCTGATGCAGCCAGCAACTGCCTATAACTTCCCTTATGCTATGTGCACATGCCAACAACTTTCCTTATGTTGTGCATATGCCAGCATTCTGCACAAAACCACCATTCATGCCATGCACATGCCCGCAACGGTCTAGAACCGTCACCACCTGCAATGCACATATCTCAACTGTTTGGAATAACCTCACATGATGTGCACATGCCTTCCTTGTGAGCCCATAGCACCTGATTTGTCTTGTCTTCGTGCCAAGCTATGCCCAGCCCATGGCTTGGTCTTTTAAGCTAGCAATGCCTTACAATTCGAGCCCACCAGCTAGCCTTGCTTGCTTGTGCCCAATGTGTCAATGCATGAGTTGCCTTCCTCAACCATGCATGAGGCTTCAATCAACACACTGGTCGTGCCCAATGTAGCCATGCATATGCTGCTTTCCTCAGCTATGCATGGGACTTCAATCAATCCACTAGTCGTGCCCAACGTGCCTATGCGTGCATCGCTTTCCTCAGCCATGCATAGGGTTTCTGCCAACGACGGGTCTTTCTGATCATCGGCCCCACATATCGGGTCTCGGACTTTGAAATGTCTTGCCTACACCCATGGCAAGCATATGTTGGGGCCGTGGTTTGCTTTGGTGTGCCAAGGCTTAGGAGCATAGGGGTTCCCGAGGAAGCTGGCCTGGCACCCCCTTCGCGGAGCACCCCCTTATAATAGCGTTAGTGAATAAATCCCTATTGGCAGCAACAGACATACTCTGAGCCGATGAGCCATAATAACTTGAGCTAGGGGCATATTCGTTACATGCCACTTGAGCCTTTGCTGAACCACTTTGTAACCACACCAAGTACACGTTCAAGTCCTTAGGAAGTCATTTTTGCACTAAGGGTTTGCTTTACCAAGCATCACCCAATTTGGCCAAGGCATGGGCGCATTTGGGCGAGGGTAGCCAAATGGCTAATGTTGAGCCAACAAGCTAAGGGGTTAGTAAACCACCCCCACTAGAAGAGCTCGACGTCTTCGTCGAGAGATTGTTCCAATACTCCTTGATTTGATCAAGATCAACATTCTTCTTCCTTCGACGGGCAGCTTTGGCCAAGCTATCTTTTGTCTCGTCAAGCATCCCTTGCTTGGAACGAGTAAAGTAGTATGCAGTAGGACATCGATCTTCGGTCCGTTGTTTCACCACTCCATAAGTAAGCGGTTGCTGCTGTTCCACGACCAACATTCGATAAGGGACACGGGCTAGAGGATTTGCACCATGCTCCAGCTTGTTCGTGTGGTCAATTCCATGTTTGGACCCAAAGGTCTTCGAGAGTTTTGGTGTGATAATATCAACAAATTCCTCCAAAATTTCTACCACCAAACAAGGCACTTCAACCTTCTCGTCAGGTTTGTTCTCCACTAAGGCTGCGAGCTATGTCATCTCACCTTCTTGTAACCCAGAATTCACTTGCATAGCGGACAACATCTCCACCTTCCGCTTGCCACCTTTTTTGCTTTGGTCTGCCACCACTGCAGGCACAAAGCATGTTGTTCCCTCATTCAAGATCAGCATCCCATTCAAATGTGGCATCAATGCCACATTGGCCTTTATGAAGAACTCATTCCCGAGGATGACATCAAAGTCATCCAAGGGTATAGCCGTCAAGTTCACCCGGCCTTCCCATAGACCCACTTTCAGGCATGTCTCTGTGATGCCACGCATTGACATTGCTTCAGAATTGACAGTCTTGAGCTTGCTAGACTTTTCTGTCAATTGCAACCCAAACGTTCCCAATTCTCTCTACGCAATGAAGTTATGGGTGGCACCTGTGTCCACCATGGCCAGAACTTTTTTCCCGTTTACCCAGGCCTACACAAACATAAGGTCTTTACAAGGTTGCTGAACCTTTCCCATAGAGATTGCGTTCAGCAATTACAGAGGATTAACTCGAGTGGGGTATGCATCGTCACTGTCATCTCCACTTTCAGTGACAAGGGCACTCAACTTCTCCCGCTTGGAGCAGTCTTTGGCACGATTAGGGCCATTGCAAAGAAAGCAACTAGAATCGAAGTTTTTCTTCTTCTGGTCGTTGTCTGTCTTTTTAGAGTCACTTTCACTCATCTTTTTCCTCCAATCCGTCTCCTCTACGTCTTTGGAAGTGCTAGTCTTGTCTTTCTTGCCGCCACCATCCCTATTTTTTTTTTTTTCCAAAAGGGCCTTGACTGTTACCCATTTTGAAGTCAACCAGGCCATCCGCAGTAGCGATGGTAGTGTGAAAATCACGCACCCCCTGCCTACACAACTCAGCCTGTGCCTAGCCTTGCAAACTAGACATGAAATTGAAGAGCTTGTCCTCCTCGGACATGTTCTTGATATCCAATATCAAAGAACTAAACTCTGTCACATAGTCATGAACGGTTCCTGTGTACTTTAGTTTCTTGAGCGAATCCCTAGCAATCCACGTCGTGTTGGTTAGAAGGAATTGATCATTCAACTCCTTCTTTAACGTATCCCACGTCTCGATTTTGGTTCGCCTAGCAGAAACATCATCCTCACTCCGGGTTCGCCACCAAAGCTTGGCGTCACCGAAGAGGTACATGTTGGTTATGGTCACTTTCTCTCCCGCAGGCACATGGGCAGTTTTGAAGTATTGTTCCATGTCCCATAGAAAACTCTCCTGTTCCTTGGCACTCCGGATACCTCCGAAGGCCTTAGGTTTAGGGACCTTAATTTTTGAAAACGTTTCACCCACAGTAGGTCGAGAATTCATAACCCTCTTCACCGGGGTCAGTTCGTCTTCAATATCTTCAAGTTTGGTTTTGACAGCGTCTGTGAGAGACAGAATGTCATTCATCATTGTTGCAAGTTTTGCATCGTTGTTGGCCACGTGGCGGTTACAAGCCCAACTGCCTAGGCAATGCTAGCACTCATCAAATTCACCCCCAAGACTTGCTGATTATGGCTGAATCCTTCTGGCACTCCCATAATGTGCTGATCATGACAGGGGCAGTTGCAACTATTGGCTGATGCAACCAACAACTGCCTATAACTATTCTGCATGCAGTTTGCACATGTCAGTAACTTCCTTCATATTGTACACATGCCAGCATTTTGCACAGAACCGCCCTGCATGCCATGCACATGTCCGCAACAGTCCAGAACCGCCACAACCTATACTGCACACGCCTCAACTGCTCGGAACCACCTCACATAATATGCACATGTCTTCCTTGCAAGCCCATAGTACTTGATTTGCCTTGCCTCCATGACAAGTTATATTCAGCCCATGACTTGGTCTTCCAAGCTAGCAATACCCCATAATTCGAGCCCACCAGATAGCCTTGCTTGCTTGTGCCCATGCATGAGCTACCTTCCTCAGCCATACATGGGGTTTCAATTATCCCACTGGTCGTGCCCATGCCCATTCCCATGCCCATGCATGAGCTGTCTTTCTCGGCCATGCATGTGACTTTCGCCAACGACGGGTCCCACCGATCATCTGCCCCACATCTTGGTTTCGGACTTTGAAATGACTTGCCTACACCCATGAAAAGTATTTGTTGGGATCGTGTCTTGCTTTGGTGTGCCAAGGCCTGGGCATAGGGGTCCCCGGGGAAGCTGGCCTGACACGCTCTTCGCAGAACGCCCCCTTATAATAGCATTAGTGAGCAAATCACTATTGGCAGCAACAAACATACTCTGAGCCGAGGAGTCATAATAACTTTGTCGAACCACTTTGTAACCACACCAAGTACACATCTAAGTCCTTAGGAAGTCATCTTTGCACTAAGGGTTTGCTTCACCAAGCACAACCTAATTTGGCTAAGGCATGGGAGCCTTTGGGCGAGACAGCCACATGCCAATGTCGAGCCAAAGAGCTAAAGGGGTAACACTAGTCCATTACATGTTGTTCATATAGAAATTTGAGGTCCTACAACAGTCAAAAGTATTTTTGATTTTCAGTATTTTATAATTTTTGTTGATTATTTCTCTTTTCTTATGAAAGACCGATCTAAATTGCCTAAAATTTTTACCACTTTTTATAATGAAATTATGGTTCAGTTTGATGTACGTATTAAAGTTCTTCGGTCTGATAATGCTTTTTAGTATATTCAATTGTTTTTGAAATTTTTTGTGTAATTATCCATAACACAACTTATCGACATACCTTTCAACAAAATGGCGTTGTTGATAAACATCGTCATTTGTTGGATGTTGTCCGCACCTTGATGTTTAACATTCATGCACCAAAACTATATTGGGTTGATGTCATTCTTACTTCAGTACATCTTATGAATCACATGTTTTCCTTCAGTTTAGACAACAAATCTCTTTTCTTATTATTATATCTTGCTGAACCGCCATTTAGTCCCATTTCTCGTGTCTTTGGTTGTGTGCATTTGTTGATCTTCTTAGTTCGGATCAAGATAAAACTTTTGTTTTGCTCACTTAAGTGCATCTTTTTGGGATATTCTCATCCTTAGAAAGGTTATCGCTGCTATGAACATGTTTTTTGCCGATACTATGTCAGTGTTGATGTTACCTTTTTTGAGTCATCTTCCTTTTTTTTTGCGTCAGGACACACTTTTATCAGATTTAGTCTTTCCTAGTCAGGGTGAGTTCTTGTTGCATATTATACTAGACTGTGCATCTTCTTCCTCGATTATTACTCCTTTGCAGGTCTATAATTGTTTCAAGGACAGACAGATTCTTCTACATGCTCCAACTCCACAACTATCCTCGGATTCTACTGATGTCCTACCTTTTGAGCTATCAACTAGTTCTTTCTCTTCTAATTTGCCTATTACATTGAGGAAATGTACTTATACTTGTACCTAACATCCCATTTCTAGTTTTATTTCTTTACATTGGTTTTCCTCATTTTTCTTTATTTTGCATCAACCTTGTCTTCTATATTTGTTCCTAGTTCCTTGCAATAGGCATTGGCGTCTACTTGATGGAAACTTACTATGGATGAGGAAATGAAAGTCCTTCATGACAGTTATGCATGAGACCTAACACCTCTTCCTTCTAGTAAGCAGCTTGTCAGTTGTCATTGGATTTATAGTATGAAATATCATCCTGATGGTTCTGTTGAGCGTTTGAAGGCACGGTTAGTTGTAAAAGGCTGCACTCAGACTTATGGTGTGGATTATAGTGAGAATTTCTCTCCGGTTACTTGTCTTAACTATGTTAAAATTTTTATTTCTGTTGTAGTCAGTTTTGATTGGCCTTGTATTAACCTGACATAAAGAATGCCTTTTTATATGTAGATCTACAAGAGGAGATATATATGGCTCAGCCTCTAGTGTCTTTTGAAAATAGCACTATATGGCTTGAAACAATCATCACGTGTTTAGTTTTAAATTCAATGTAGTTGTACTTTAGTTTGGTTTTCAGCTCTCCACTTAAGACCATTCGGTTTTTATTCGTAAGTATTCTGCAGGAGTTATTATTGTTATTGTATATGCTAATGACATTATCTTTAGTGACAATGACCCAGATGGTATAGCCCACTGCAAGGTTTATTTGGGGAAGCAGTTTCATACCAAAGATTTATAACTTCTTTTATATTTTTTAGGGATTAAGGTTATCCGGTCAAAGAAAGGTATTAGTTTGTGCCAACGGAAGTACGTACTGAATTTACGATCTGAGACCGGTACACTTGGTGTTCGTCGAGTTGATACTCGTATGGACTCTAACAGTTAAGTTAGATGCTTAAAGGGTAGATTTTTCCATGACGTAGGGCAATATCAGAGCTTGGTTGGTAAGCTGATTTATTTCACAGTTACACGTCCAGATATTACATATGTGGTTGATGTGGTTATTCAATTCATTCATGCCCTTCAGAAGCCTTATTGGGAGGCGATCTATCATATTCTTTGATATCGGAAAAGGGCTCCGAGGAAAGAATTATTATATCACTGATCATTATCCATAATTGTTACTGGTTTCTCTGATGCTGACCTGGTAGATAGTCATAGTGATATACAATATATTTTTAACTACTGTACATTTGTTGGGGGGTAACCTTGTTACTTGGCGCATTAAGAAACAAAACGTAGTTGTACGATCTAGTGCGGAGGTTGAATATCGGTCTATGACTCATACTGCACGTGAAAGGTTGTGGTTCCGTTCTTTACTTCGCGATATGGGCATTAATGTCCCTTCTCGTATGTAGATGCATTGTGACAACCCGACAAAAATTTTTATTGCGAGTAATCTAGTATTTCATGAGCTTACTAAATATATTGAGGTGGATTGTCATTTCATGCGAAATCTGTTGATGCGGAAGGAGATTATCACTCCATCTTTCAAGTCTTGTGATCAGTGGGATAATATTCTTACCAAATCATTAGTTCGGTCTGCCTTCAATAGTTTAGAGTTCTTATTTGGTATTAATTGTAATTAACATTGTAGGATAGTATTGTAATTACCCTAAATACTTCTTTACTATAAATAAGAGGGTGTAGGGCAACACAACTACACCACACAGATTATTCTCTCTCTCTCTCTCTCTTTCACTTCTCTTCTTTTTCTTTTCTCCTAAACCCCAAAACTATTATTATTATTTTAACTGACACATCATCACATGGTTTTTCCTTTCTTTTTTGCTCTTTTTCTAGGTTTCTTTTCAGGTTTGGTCATGCTTGCAAAACAGTACTACAATCTAGGAGAGTAGCTCACTTTCAGGATTTGTTGCTTTTATTTTTGTGAGTTGTCGAATTCCTAATCACTGAAAAAGAAATTGATACTCTGATTGATAAGATGGTGGGATTAAGAGCTGGATTAATAAGTCCATCTCTTTTGCTGGAAGGCTGCAAATAGGGGTGGCAATCGAGTCGTGTTGTGTCGACTTCGTGTCGTGTCAAACTTTGTTCGTGTCGAACAAAGTCAACCCTAACCCAACCCATTTAATTAATCGTGTCGTGTCGAGTTGACCTATTTATTTTCGTGTTCGTGTTCGTATTCGTATTGACCCACATAAACTTTGAATAAAAAATTTAACGCTAAGATTTTATTTTCACTTAATTGAATCTCTCCAAATACTTTTTCTACAAACTAAAAATTAACTTAATAATAATAATAATGAGTAATAATATTTTTTTTATACAATAATTATGTCAGTGCTTGATCAACAGTTACAAATAATTAATATTTTATTTCTATAATACTAATTAAATATGTTAATCGTACATCGCGCAACCAAATTAAACATCAGAAGTAATGAAAAAAAAAAGCCATCAGAACATGAAAACTCATACATGCAACAAAAAGTCTAGGTCAATCTCCTTCGAGTTAAAAACTTCGTGTTGACGGGTCAATTCGGGTGAAGCGGGTTGAACCCGAACACGATCCATTAACATTTCGTGTTGACGAGTCGTGTCATACACGGGTTTGTACCAAAAAATAGTCAACCCAAACCCATTTATTCGTGTCGTGTTCGTGTCGAGTTATCGTGTCGTGTCAAAAATTGTCACCCCTAGCTGCAAATGGTTCAAGTAGTCTTATTCACTATACAAAGTTACTGGCTTTGTCATTTAGTCATTCCAGAAGGAATATTGAATAGGATTGAGCAGCTCATAGGATCTTTTTTGTGGACTGGTACAGATAACACAAGTAAGGGAAGCAAAGTTGCTTGGGAGGATGTTATTAAGACTAAAGCACAAGGTGGCCTTGGACTGAAGGACTTGCACAGTTGGAATAAGGCCTTGATGATTATATATATATATATATGGTAGCTGTTCAAGGATGGAGGTAACCTCTGGGCTGAATGGTTGAGATCTATTTATGTAAAAGGAATAAGCTTTGGCAGCTTAAATACCCCGAGGTTTCCTCTTGGAATTGGAAAAAGATTTTGAAGTTAAGACCTCTTGATTAACACACTATTGGGGACGGGAGATCAACTAAGTTGTGGCATGATAATTGGCACCCTGAGGGACCCTTGCTACTGAAGTGGTCTCATAGAATTATTGAAGGGTCTTCATTACCAGCTATTGCTATGGTTGAGAGCATCATTGATGATGACAGTTGGAATTGGCCTGACCATACCTCATCTGATTTACACGAAATATTTAGCACAATGCCTAACTATACTCTAAATGCCCTCCATTTTGATCAAGTTAAATGGCTGCCTAGTGCTAATGGAATTTACACAGATCGATCAACCTGGACTTGGTTTGTGCCTCAATTCCCCAAGGAACACCGGTATAGGCTAGTATGGTATGGACAACTGGACAAGCTATCCCCAGAATACTGAGGTTCATGTTAAGGCTTATATGCAACATGTAGAGTCTGTCTGCATGTTCTGTAGAAGTGAGGAAGAAAGCCATAAGCATTTGTTTTTCGACTGGCCTATTACATCTGGGATATGGAGGGCAGTGCTGCAAAGGAGTGGAGAGCCTCAGCAGCCTAAACCTTGGCAGTCTCTCATTCTTAAAGCTTCTAGGGAGTGGAAAGGTAAGTCTTTGAAGATGAAAATTCTGAAGCTAAGCCTTCCATCTACTGTTTATACCCTCCGGAGGGAGACAAATGCAAGGATTTTAGAAATGTGGCCAAGGATGCTGCAACTATTCTGAAGGGGATCATTAAAGTGGCAAGGAGTAGACTGATTACTCTAGTCTAGAGGTTAAGGAATCTGCCCCAAATTATGTCACACTTCAAATGTGGCATCTATCCCCTGCTAGCTGAGTAGTTGATGTTAGGAAGTTACCTTTCTTCTACATTTTATGAATTGTTTCAAGCCTCTTAACTATTTTTTCTAGTCTATATAAACTATGCTTAGTCAGCCAGTGACCAGCTTTTGGCTTTGTTCTTGCACCATCTAATCGATCTAATTAAACACCTGAATATGAAAATTGCTGGTATCTTTTTAAAACATGCAGATCTTCTGTGGAAGAATAGATATCCTGGATTCAGCATTTTCACGTATCAACGAACTGAGAGAAGAGAGAGTGAAGAGACGACATTCACCAGTCTGTATCAATGTTGACTGCAATTCATCAATCATCATCTCTGATTTGAAATGGAAAATGTCAACATAGAAACTTGCTGTTCAACTGTACTTCGTGTATATTATCCTACGATGATGCAAATACTTGTGTTACCTTCCTTCTGTGTAGAATACTTGGTAGATCTTTCAGACTTTTTGTTTTTCCTTGATCTTGAGTGGGTGTGCTCATATTTTCATCACCTCTCATATCTGTTGATTGTAATCATTTCTCTTTATATATGTCCATTGGTTTTATCAATTTCTATAACTGCTATTTGTTGTGATTCAATAATTTATGTTGATTCTTGATGCCAATTTGGGCAATTTACATTTGACGAATTTGTGAAGAAGCAAGCTCAGTTGGCTAGCTCCACCACCCTTGGGTTGGCAAATTTGCTTGGTTGATGTTGTAAAGATGATGAGAGACAAGTGGTGCCCAAAAATATTCAGCAGTAGCTGATTATGGCTCGGTAGCGGGGACAGAACCAGAAATTTAGCATGATGGGGGTCAAATAAAAACAGTGGCACAGTTAAGAATTTAATGAAATAAGGTCATCCGACAAATTACTATTAGTATTATATTTTTAATTATGAAGACCCTATCATTGAATGATGGTATTAAAAAAATTTAGTTTGTAAAATTTGATAACTATTTATTATTTATCATTAGGAAATTAAATTTGTAACAATTTCATGGATCACTTATTCCTTCTTTTATGGCATGATGCAAAATTTTTGAATTGTATACTATCATAAATATTCACAATATATTGTTGTAAACGTAAGTGATGAGTTATTGTGTTATTGATGATATAAAGTCGCGTTTATACCTTGATTTTGCAACACATTTTCTTCTTCTTTCTATTGGTCATCAAATTTGCCCAAACAAGTATTTTTTTCTATAAGAACCCACTTGTCCATGTGAACAATATCTCCCATTTTGTTAGTAAATGTTTAATGTCATGCTATTATGCATTTCGATACACTAATTGAATATCCTTTATACAAAAAAAGTTTTAAAAGACCTACAAGAACATATAAATTTTTTGAAAAATTAAAGAAAAAATAGGATAATTTTAAAAATAAGAGAGGGGCGTGGCCCCCTTGGTCTCCATGTAGTTCCATCACTATATGAGATACACAAATATAAATTTGTTTAAATTTTTCTTGGCCTATTAAAACTACAAAACGATGTTGTTCTCTAGGAGTTTATTTGTTTTAGAATGTAGGTTTAATTTTTTTCAGGGTAAAACGACGTTTCACTCCTTGAGTTTTGAAATATAAAATAAAATTCTTCATCCATAACATGAAGTTCTTTGAGTGAAATTGGTTGTGCTCTTGTCCTTATAGCTGCTCTGAAAGCACTATACTCAGATGACAGTCCATTAAGAGTGTATATCAATGTATCTTTATCTTCAACAAACACATAGACTGCTGAGAGTTTGTCTCTTGCTTCCTTGATCTTCTGGACGTAGTTATCAATGGAGTCCTTTCCTATTGACACTGTTTGAAGATTTGTCTTTAGTTGCAACACATTAGATCTGGATAAAGATGAAAATCTCCTCTCCAGTGCTTCCCAGACTTGACGTGAAGTAGTGTAGCCAACAATTTGTGTAAGAGCTGATTGAGACAATGTTGCATTGATCAAAGTCATTAGCGCTTGATCTTGATGTATCCACTGATGATATTCTGGATTGATCACATCAGTTAAAGATCCAGATTCATCTCTCAAATATTTCTCTGGACAAGGCGGAGATCCATTTAGAAACTCAGAGTGAGTGAGCTCTCACCAGTGAAGAAATTTGAAATTTCCATGGTATATAGTTGGTAGAATCTAATCGTAAAGAGATTAGATTGCAAATGCTTGACAGTAGATAGATCGATGAATGAGAAGTGATAGAATTTGAAGAAGGAAGACTTGTAGAAGATGAAGTGGATGAAGAAGCTACAGATGCAGAGGACGCCATTGATGGAGACAAAGGTCCCTCTAAAGGCTTTGATACCATGTGAAGTTTTCTGATGAAAGAATTTCTTTTCTTCTCATTCATTAATCTGTTACATCATCTCTATTTATACATGAATCTTAGGGTGTGTTTGTTAACCCAAATTCAGCACTTAAAATGAATGTATTCAGCACTTATTAATTAATCCCGTTTGATAACCAAAATTTAAACTCTCTTAATATGTTAAGTGCTCCTTAAAAATATGCTGCAATATTAAGTAGGAGATCGCTTATTTAATTCTGAAAGTTGAAAGCGCTCAACAAAACCATCTTTAATAATATTTACAATATGACAATTATACCCCGAAATATTTTACAATCCTATTAAAGCTCTAATTAGTCTTCTCTTCAAAATTCCTAACCTATATATTCTCCTTGTTGATCTTTTTTTTTCTTTCCCTTGTCTTCTGTAACAAAAATATATATACACAATTATAATTACACACACAAACGCACACACCGCACACACACAATTACACACATACATATGCACTGCACACACACATACTTACACACACACACGGCGCACACACATTGTTAATGAAATCTAATTTATTGTATTTTTTCAATATTATTTGATTATTTATTAATTATTGTTCTTTTTTTTTTATTAGATGTTATTGTTCACTTATTATGATATTCAATTTATTATTGTTCACTTATTTTATTATTCAGATATTATTTATTTATTTATTTTGATCAAATATTTGTTAAATGTAGACTACAATATAATAATAGTGATTATGATTTATGTTATGATTTTTTTATAAATATTTTCAAATTAAAGAGTGGAAGGGTAAAACTGAAAATTAATTTATTTTCAGACGTAAGATCTGTGTAGTTATCAAACAGTTTAGTTCAATTCAGTACTTAAATTTCAGTGAATATCAAACAGTCCACAAATTCAGCATTCAGCTTTCAACTTTCAAACTTCAGTTTTCAGTTTTATCAAACACCATCTTAAGTACTAACTTAATCAATAGTTAAGCTAAAGAATTAGTTACAAAGCTGTTAACTCTAACAACTAATGCTGACTCAGCAACTGGCTTCAGTCAGTTACTCTTGCATTGTCTTGAGCAATGATTTGCTGTGTTGTAGGTGCTGCTTTGCTGATGATGTGGCTGTTTCTTAAGCTGTGGCTGAACCTTGAGTTGCTGTTGTGGAGACTCTGCTCTGTGAATTGTTGCTTTGAGAGCACTGGAGCTGCAGTTGGGTTAATACTTTTTAGCCTACAGTATACAATCAGAGTCCGTAAGAAAATCATTATTCATTTTGTGAAACCTATTGAGACCGTCTTCCACCTTCATCATTTTTGCCACTAATTGTGTTTAACTACGTCATAAGCAATTAACTTTACGAAAAAAAGGAGTTAGTGGTAATTCTACTTTTTTAAAAATATATTATATGTAGTATCTTATCAAGATACACCAAGGTTAGGACATCTCACATTTGTTTCATGCAATCCCTACCAATTTATATGTTTTACTAGGTGAGGGAAGCAATAGTGTCCAGTCCTACCTTAGATTAATTTGCATAAAGTGCTTTCTCTTGGGCTTAAAATCCTCGTTCTCAAGCTTGAAAAGTTAAGCATTTTACAATTTCACCAAGCCATAAAATAGATATCACAGAGCAGAACTAATAGATGTACCTCAAATGGCTATCAAAGAGTAGCGGTTCATTTTAGAACCCAGCGCATGCTTTTGCTTTCTTTGAAGGATTTTGGGAGTTTATATTTACCTATAAGACACGAGCCCCAAGGATTGTGATTTTTCGACACAAAAACACCCACAAAGAGAGAGAAAAAAGGTGTTGGGTTTTAGATTTCCCCTATTTCAGTGTGTAGACGTTAGTTCAAACAAAACATTTTCTTCCTTGTTTTCCTTCGTGGTCAGCCATACAACACCAAATGCAACTTCCATTTCTGAGCATACTTTTGTTGTCCCTCTTACTTTCTCTATATTCTAATTTAAAATTCCTTTTACCAAATGGGAACTTAAATTCCCAGCTTCTTTAGTACGCAGGACAATATCTGAAACAAAACTTAAATTCCCAGCTTCTTTAGTACGCAGGACAATAACTGAAACAAATATGTTGGTACATGATGAGCATGTGTTGATGCAATGCATACTAGTTTATCTGAATATTGGTTGATCCTAATACATAAGTTCATTATCTCAGACAGCTCAGTCCTATAATTTTTTTACAATAGTGCTTCAACTGCTAAATTATATCGACTAATTTGTTACATTTTCTCTACTTTATTTATTGGTACACAGTGAACTTTTTGGAGAAATATTTAGCACGTTCATAACATCATATGATCTGGATGCCATTGGAAAAAATGTCCCTTGATTTGTATTAGATTTTCAATTATGTACCTTTATTTTTTCTAGACAATGTAAAAGGTTCATAGATTAATTTCTTGGTTGGGACGACCAGGTGGAGATCGGTTATACAGTGTCTTTGACAATCAACGACCAGATGCTCTAGGAAAAGCTCCCATTGGATTATCATCTTTCTTCAAATAATGTCAGAAAAGCTGTTGCAGAAGCAGATGGTTATCAACCCCATTTGATTGAGCCGGAACAAGGATGCAGGTTCCTAATTAGTGGATCTGTAGGATTCTTTAAGAGCCCAACTGAAGCTTCTGTTGATTCTGCAATATTCTCAGTCCCTACTTTGTTTTTGTCGTCTTCTTGGTTCCTACTTGAGATATTTGAATTTAACAGCTTTTATAATGACTAGTTGTGGATTTCTTGAAGATTTGAGTTTTCCTACAAATTATGTTGGATCTTATTAGTTGGTGTGCTACTGTGCTTATTAACACTTGGGTAGACCCTTTTGTTCAACTTCATAGTTAGAGATATGTGTACTTACGATAAGCGCGAGGAACGTCCCAATGATTTTGTCAATTCATACTCTCAATATGGTTGCTTGTTAAGGGAAACTCTTTATGTTTTTATTTCATCTATTTTAAAGTAATTTTAAGTGGCTTCCCAATGTAAT
Organism: Ilex aquifolium; assembly: GCA_951799425.1. Classification (NCBI taxonomy): domain Eukaryota; kingdom Viridiplantae; phylum Streptophyta; class Magnoliopsida; order Aquifoliales; family Aquifoliaceae; genus Ilex; species Ilex aquifolium. The sequence goes on along the minus strand of OX637407.1, from coordinate 19,017,182 downwards.
TCTAGATATTCTTGATCAAACACATTGAAATTCAATTTCCACCCTGTTATGAAAGTAGTTATAGAGCAATGGAGTGTCATAACTGTTATTCTATTGAATCTTTTGGAAGTGGATTGGTGATCTTGAGTTAGAATTGCAGCCTCAAGTTGAACAATGGTATGGTGCTGGTATCCTTGGAGACCTTGGCAGGAGAAATCAATTATGCTGCTGTTCAAAAACAGTGCACGCTCATATCAATTTTGAAGAAGCAGACCATAAGATTCAGCATAGGTAAAATTATCCCTTGGTAAACAAATTTGGAGCTGAGTGAGCATCTAACCATTCTCTTGTTTAATGTGTCTATTCATATATATCATTTGTTTACAGCGAATTCAATAAGTTGATTTTGTGAGCCTTATCAATTCCCCTGTGATGGCTGATCCACGCACGCTTCAACAAAATGCTGAAGGAGGAGGAGATAGAGCACATTCTATGAAGAAAAACAAATGTGCCAGTTGCATTTGTTACTACCCATGAGTAATCCATCCTCTGTATTTCCAAAAGCAGGTAACCCCTGATTGGATTTTTCATTTCAGATGGCAATACTTAATATTCCTCATTTCTGATTGCATCAAAATTGAAGTGGTCGCCTCCAAGACATTCAAATTTCTATCTTTCTCTCGCTCTCTCTATTACACACACACACACATTTATAGAATTTATCCATGGAGTCAAAAACAATTTGTAGTCCGGCCGTAATATTCAAACTTAAGGTATTTTTTAGCAATTCATGTAGCATTATTTTCTGACAACAGTTCTCTGTGAGTGAAACCAATTATAGAATTTGACATTGTATTTTAAGACAAACGAAAATTAACCAACCAGTCAGATACATGTAAATGCATGCTTCTTTGTCTGTGTGCCTGGGCTTGAGAAGGTTCTACTTTCTGTAGGTGTGTTTATTGGTGTTATACAAGATTTGCTTATAAAACCAACAAAATTTATATTTACCCATAGCAACTTTGTTTGTTACATATCTTTAAACAAAGGTGAAAAACAATTATGATGCCAAATAATCTAAAATAATTGATTTTGAATTTTTAACTTCATAAATAAAATCTCAAACTACCCATGTGTGATGTACGTGAACAATCACAAGTCGAAAAATACCCTTCTGTTGTCAAATTACAGGCTGGAATCTAATTCATTAGGCTTTGAGCTGTCATTTGAATTGCTTTCCAGCGTCTCTTCACGAAGCTATTTCCATTGTGCTGAATAATTTGGGGTTTGTATAGGATTAGGTATTACTATTCATAGTCAGTTTGCTTTGTTTTTTGTGCATTTGTGGTTAGATATGTGATTATGGAAAAGAAGATCAATTAATCTTTTCAGCAGATTTCTTGTTGTAAGTTCTACTTCTTACTCATGAATTGTTTTTTTTTTTTTTTGGCCTTTTTGTCAGATTCTTTCCCCAGCTAAGATACAATTAGATCCATACTCTGCTTATGACAAAGCATTGCGTGGTTTTTCCTCTCTTGGGTTATTTTGTTTTTTAGGTTTCGCTCAAATTTGCAGAACTGTACTTAGAAATTAGGAGAGCAGTCCATTTTGCTAGGAATTTTTCGCTTGTGTTCCATTAAGTCGTTGAATTTCTAGTTCCATTAAGTCGTTGAATTTCTAGTCAGTTAAAAAGAAATACAATTCCTTTTGCTCCATCAAACAAGTTTGCTATTACGAAAACTGCAATAGAGTAACATCTAACTTCTATATCTAACTTCTATCTCAACTAACAATTTTGAGATACTGATCGGGGCCTACCATTTTTGTGCGTGGAAACATTAATTCCTGTGATCACGTTTGCGTGTGAACAAGTTCATGGCAAATTCTGAGAATGCCAACATTCACATTAGTAAAACTGCATACCATTTTCTTCTTTGTTTCAGGCCTCTTTTTATTTCTTTTATCTCATATATACTATTCTTAGTCAGCCAACAGCTAGCTTATGGCTTTAATATTCTTGCACCATCTAATCTATCTAATTCCTTTTCAAAGTGGATGAGGAAGAGTATAAGGCTATTCGCTTAGCCATTAACACCTGAGTACGAAATTGCTGGTATCCTATATTATAAAAGAGCCGATGCATCTTTTGTCTGAGTACTGAGTACTGTGCACCCACATGGGCTGCCTTTTTTTTTTTTTTTTTTATTTGTGTCAAACACCTATTTTCAATCCACATGAATGGCTTGCCCTAGCTTTTTTCTCTCTTCAGCAGCACTTCAACGTGCAGAGAACACCCTAGAAGAGTAGATGTCTCCTCAGCCGTGCAAAGAACCCTTCCTCTTCTCAGCTTTTTGACGTAAATCATGGAGAAAATCTGGAAATCTGTTCCTCGCTCTTTCTTTCTCTTACAAGACAGAATATCAACTTCTCTTTACAAGACAAAGCATGGATCAAATTAAAGGAAGAACTCCTCTCTCTTTCTCACTTCTTCAATACAGATTATTGAGGAATGAGGCATTGTCTCTTTTTTTCCTCCATCTCTTCTCTTATTTATGGGTGAGAAGTTACCATTAGCTATCATAAGAAAAATTGAGAAGCATAGGAAGAATCAATCTGTGCAACTGCTCTTACCAGTATAATTTCTTTGGGAAAATATTTTCTTTAGTCTAAAATATAAATTTTCTTAGCTCATGATCTTGAAAACCATCTTTGATTTCTGTAAACAGAGTAATCTTTTTTTTGTTGTGTGTCTGTGTCTGTGGGTGTGGGTGTGTGTGTGTTGTGGGGGGGGGGGGGGGGGGGGGAGGAGTTTCCTCCATATTCCTTTAATAACCAACCATCTTTGTATGTTTATGTGCAGAGAATGGGTTTTTTTGTGTCGAAGTGGATGGGTGCGTGTTGCCTTGCACGCAGACTCCTCACATAAATTAATTGAATTTGGCTATTAAAGGACTGTGGAGGAAATTGTATTGGGTTTTGTGATGGTATTGTTTTGATGGGAAGTCAGGTTGGGCATTTTACTTTTTACCGTTTAGTCTAATAGCCTTTTATTGCATCTTTCACCATTAAAAACAATATCTATCAAAATCTCTTGTAATTGATATGATAGATAATGCATGGATATAAATGGTATTACTACAAAGGTTTAACATTCGCTTGTTGTTAAAGCTTATGTTCACCTGTACTGTTAATGATACTGGAAAAAAGCTCTCAAGTGTCTAGTTATTGTTGCCATGTGTGTTAATTTTTGGACAGATAAATGGATCCTATCTTAGTCAAATTTCTATGCTATCTGGAAAACGAGGTGATTACAGAGTTGACAAAATGAATGGTATGATAAATTGGTGAGCAGGGGAATGGAAGAAGGAGGAGAGCAATCCAAAAACATAGTTACACTGATCTTAACCAAATCTACCATCAATCACCTACCTCCGTAGACTATCTTCCTTTTTGGTCAAATTCTAAATGAACTGGCGATTACTGGATAGTTATATAGATGGGGTAGTGCGTGAATATTTTATTCACGTATCATATATTTATGCATGTTTTTCGTCGAAGTAATAGTAGACGTGAGTGGTGTGCTCGACTCTAACTCTGTTTTCCTTGAAGATGTGCCTCTATATCTAAGGCCAAAGGAGCAGAGTTGGTGTTGTATTCACATTTCCTTCTTATGGGACTGCCTATGTTCGAGCATGGAAAGAATTATCTTTTTGACAATTGTAACCTCTCAACCTGATGTATGGTTATTTGTGAATTTTGTAATCTTTTGTTCTCCTGTTAGTGAAAAGGTCTCAATGATTGATGCCCTTAAGTTGATTTTATGGATTGTTATGCTGAATTTAACTGTTTGCGAAAATGCTAACAGTGGAGATTAGAGAAAATTGTAAATTCCCATTGGGATGCATTCAAATCTGTCTAAAAAATTCATCATTCGATAAAACTGGGCTCAACTAGCGTGTCATGCACTCAGAATTCTCACTTAATCTTCTCAAAACATGATACTTTCTGTGAAAATTTGATATTGTGAATTCATCATTCTCACATGAACTGATCCAAGAGAGAGTGGAGCGGCCACCTTTCACCGGTCTGGCCTTTTTCATTTTTACATAGAACAACATTTTTGGCTTTTTTCAGTAGCAAATGAAGAAAGAATAATAGTCACAAAGGCTAAGGAAAAAGGTGTATGCTTGTTGTGCTTCAAGGTAAGAAAGATTTGCTTATTTTTGTTTGTGTGTGTGTGTGTGCGCGCGTGTTGTGTTTCTGTATATTCTATGTGTATGAATGTATGAGTGTTTGTTCTATGTGTTTTGTGTGGCGAATACTGGAGTATAGGTGATGGAGAGGGAGAGGAGGAAGAATACAACGACGATGTGTTTGGCTAATTAATATGTTTATTTTTTTCTAAATTAGTTGTACTTTCCGATATGAAAGATTATACTGTTCCAATAAGGAATTAGTGATGAAATGGTATGTTAAAATATAGTTTTATCGACGTGATTCTTAATGCTTACTATTATAATCAGGAGTATAATAAGTCAATTTGTAGTCTTTAATACCAGTTTTGAATCCAACACTTTGCTTTAGTTTCTGTTTGTGGTGACATAAATCCCTCCCTACAACTCATGAATTAAGAATTCTTACAACAACAAGGTCTACTCGACATGAATTAGGCGTTAATGAAATCATTTACGAGAATTTTTCACAAAATTCCCAACTAATACTAATTATCAATTAATCAGAATGCTTGATTAATAGACTATGATATTTGATTTGCTAAATACATCATTATTGTATACTCTCTCATATATATGGCGCAAAGCTCTCATTATAACTTTACGAAAGTAAGAGTTTTTGTTTTATTCATGAAATGCCAAGGTACTTATGTTTTTACATGTTAGGGGTGTCATTATAATGAACACAAATTATAATAATAATAATAATAAATAGAAAAAATTATCAATAAGTATTATTTTTTTATAAATATGTATCAAGTCTTATCATTTTTGTTTTATATCATAAATTCTTATTTTTAATATTTTATAGCACCAAATAAGAGAAAGGGAGGGGGGGGGGGGGTGATGAATTAGGCCACAACAACAAAATGCCCTCCTTTTCTCTGTGTGTGTTTAGCACCACCCTTCCCCCAGCACCCAACCACCATGACCACCAACTCCCTCGCCCAACTGCACCTCGCTCCACCCCAACCCTGCTACACCCAACCACCATCCCTGCAAACTCCATGCTTAGCTGCATGTCGTGCCACCCCAAACCCGTTGTACCCTCACCCGCTTTCTAATAAAAAGTCCAATGGTAATAATTGCACTAATCTTATTAAATCATAATAATATCATACGAAAATTAGATCAAATTTTTAAGCCTTAACAATGTAACTAAAATTCATTATAGGAACTCTCTTATTTTTATATTAATTTTCATAATATACTTCATCTTTATTTTTTTTTTACTTAGCATAAATTATAAATTCAAAGGTTTTGAGATTGATTCTTATTAATAAAATTAAGTATATATAAGCGGCATCTCATTTTTAGAGGACAGTAATTATTGGAATAATGTTAAAGTAATAATCATAATTGAAGATAAAATATATAAAATATGATAATTGAAGAAACAAAATGATATAAACCTTATGGACGAAAAAGTATAATTACGAGTAAATTATACTTTATCCTTATATTTATTTTATTTTGTACTTTTAATTATAAATTTTGTTACGTTGTATCTTAAAGTATCAATTTTATTTCATATCATTCCAATATATAACGACAAACTTGAAAATTTGTTAAAGGAGGGAGAGAAACCCCAAAGAGCTTCCTTCAAAGTGTCTAGAATCACTTTAATTTATCTCTTTTGTAACTAAATGGTTACCGGGAAAAAAAAGATGGTCGGTCAAACAAAGAAAATTTGGAGTTTAGGAAAGATAAAGCTATGGATGAATATTTTTCTTGATTTTTGATATGCACATATGCAATAGGCAGTTAGTTGTTTACTGGCAGTACATACCACTCATATGCGTATTTACTGTCAAAAAATTGACCGTCGTTATCTATTGGAGTGATATAAAATAAAATTGAAACTTTACGGTATAATATGAAAAAATTTATAGTTAAGAGTATAAAATAAAATAAAAGTAATAGTTTAAGGGGATAAAGTATAATTTACCCTTTAATTTATAATATAAAATATGACGGTTTCAACAATTAAATTCAACGGTCTCAAATCAATTCATCAAATGACCACTAATATCTCTCTCATTTCCCCCCAAATTCATCATTTTTCACCCACAATATTTTTCAAAAATTTGACATTTCCAGTCACCTCACCTGTCAGACAGCCATCCTTCTGCTGCCTTCCCTCCATCTTTTTTTTTCCCTCTCTCTTCTATCAGACAAGCCATCCTTCTGTTTCTCTTTCTTTCCCTCACACACACATTTAACGACCCCCCTTCCCCCAAATACACACACACACACACACAAACCCATCGCCCCCACACTCACATACACAAATAATTTCAAAATTAGGGCTGCACATACACGACACACGCAGAGAACACACACAACACGACATATGCAACACAAGCACGGTACCCACGCACATACACTCACTCAAACATACACACCAACACACACATAAACTGACACAACCACCCCATTGCCACCAACTAAAATACCAACAATAACCCCACCCTCTTCCTGCGCATCAACTTTTTGTTGAAATGCCTCACAAAATAATTTTCCTTACTCTGATTTATTTTGGTGGTTTTGTTAATTTATATGGCTTGGGTGTTGTTTTTGGTACTTTGATTTTTTTTATTTTTTTATTATTTATGGGGTAACCCGGCTTAACTGTAACATTATCAGGTCATGATTGCTTTTGTGTCAAAACAGATTGTTTGATTTTCCATGCAACAGTTAAATCTGGTTGTTCAAATCAATATATGACCAAATGGAGATCTATGAGGAACAGTGCCTCTGAAAATAAGATATTGAGAAAATTCCTTTTTCTATCACTTTATTTGCTCATTCACATTATACTCCGTGATTCAATTTATTGCCCTATCACTAGAATAATTTCCTTGAGTGTTACTTCAAATAAGAGGCTGTCATTAGTCAGAACATGAGAAGAAAGTGGGAAATCAAAAGCTAAGAACATGTAAGCTTCTTGCTGTGTATTTTGTTTTAAAATTGGTTTGTCCAGTATAGGTTGACTTTTCTGATTTTTAGTGTGTTGACACAAGTGTTTTGATGTGATTTTTTTTTTTTGGTGGCTGTGGTAATTGTTAAATATGCTAAGAATTTTCCTGGTTGCAGGTTTGATTTGGATTTGCATTTATTTGGTGAATGTGTAAATTTCTGATGATATGGCGATCCACATTATTTGATTTGTAAGTCTAAGATTTAGTGGTGGTATGTTCAATATCAATTTGATTTGGTCAGGTTAAGATTTTCTTGATTTGATATTATGTTCATTGATTTATTGAATTGTGGTTTGGGAGTATTCTTAATGTCACATAATGTATATGACTTTGCATAAATATTGCCTTTGCTAGTATATAGAATAGATGTATAAATGTATGTTTGATTTGTATAGACATCTTGAGCTGATTTGCATTGTGACAACCAAATGTCATTTGGTTACACATGCTTTGTATCCATACTAGAAAAAAAAAAAAAACACTCCCAATTAAAATCCATGTTACATCTTGAGACTCATTGCCAACAGGTCTCTTGAAAAATTGGATTTGTTCTTGCTTTTTAATGATCAATAGAAATGCTACTTATTGGTAATTGGCATATGGATGATCACGGTTCGAGAGAATGTGCACTCCATGGCTATTTTGATATTTGTTCGGTCTGAATAGCACACGAGCTTGCTTCTTCATGATAGACATCCTTATTTGGACTTCAGGTTATATTCTTTTAGCTACAGAGTAGTTGAGAAAATTTGATATAATTGTGAATTCATCACGTCACTAGAGACTACAGTTGGGTGTGTTTTAAATGATTTTTCGGTGGTGGGTATGCTTGTGTAGGACACTTAAGATTTTAGTGTTGGACAAGATGTTGGGGCTATCAACATTCCTTACATGTTCTAGACCACATATATTCCTTACGTGTTCAAGACCACATATATTCGTTAGGTGTTCTAGACCACATAAATTTGGTTGGGTATTCTAAGCATGAGATTTTTGTAGTGAAGTTGGGTATTCTAAAGACAAATTAATTCAATATCCAATTTTTTTGCTTCTTAATCCGGGTTATTGATTTTGTTGTGAATAGAAGGATTTTTTGAATAGTAAGATAAATTTTGTTTGAGCTGGTGCATTTGATTTTCGGTTGAATTGTTATTGTTGTTAGCTGCAATTTGATATGAATTGGCTTGAAAATGATGTGATTGTCTTCTGTATATGAATGGGGCTAGAACTAGAAGAGTTATGGTTTATCCCTAGAGCCAACTACCTGTCTCCAGCCTCTTAAAGTTCGGAATCTTGAAGCTTTCTTTGACTCAAGTATGCCATTGATTTCATTGGAAGTATCAATAGTCTTTTGCCCTTATTGCATTACTGCATCACATGTTCTCTAGAGCATTTTTTTTTCTTATTGGTGAATTAGCATCACATTTTAACTGGTTTGATGGTTAATGGAGGTTGGATTAGACCAGTACTTGTACAATTTGGGAAGAGTCGAGTTTAGTTTGGAAAAAACTTTTAGTTAGTTTGGGAAAAAGAAAGTGGCAGAATGGGTTTGCAAAGTATAATTCGAGGGGTTTGGTTTAATGCACACTACATGACTGAAAAAATGTCAAAGAAAAGAAAAAGAAGGCTAACCCAACCCTTGGCTGATCGTGGTGTTGTTTCATTTACTTTGGAAGAAACTCAAGTTGTTACGAATATGAAAGACAATAAGAAGAAGAAGAAGAAATAAGGCCAACGAAAAAACGGAGTCACAAAATGATACTATAATTCTTTGAATTGAATGTCGAAATGAATTTTTCTTTACTTTGTTAATTTTTTGATTTCATGGCCTGAGTTTTTGTTATGTTATTTGATTCAGTCAATACCTCTTCTACCCATTGTATTACGTGTTCTACATTGATTAAAATATCTCTTTTGTTTGAAAAAGTTAATCTGCTTAAGTTTATGTATTATAGATTTTTTGCCTTGCTCATATTTGATCACATTCCGTTCAATGCAAATAAGGGGAAAGTTTGATAAATTTGAACGGCAATTATAGATTGAAGTTCTGAAGGCCCTGCGATTTTATTGTAGACTCATTACCGTTACTTGCGTCGAATCGAATTTTGAATTTGGGAGGCGCATGTAGCATATTTGTTGACTTTCATGCACTTACTTTATCTTTTGACTGTCACACACTCTTTTTGGGAAACACATATATAGCATATTTTCTCTAGCTCTTCCAAGTTGACTATCTCTCTTGAATTTCTATAGTTTTTCTCTAGCTCTTTCTTTGCAAAGATTTGGAGATGTTGGTGAAAATCGATCCCGGAGTATTGGTAGAAAATGGGATATATGAATGATTCAGGTTCTCCCCCACCTTACCCACCCCCTTTCTTTGTGCTTTTTCACAGCTAAAATTACGTGATCCATTGTTATTTTGTTTTTTTCATCATTTGTGTTCTTGAAGTAGTTGAATTCGTGAATACAATTGAGATAGGGATGACTAATTGTTGAATTTGGTTAATTATTTGATATAGTTTTGTTGAAGTTGTTGTTCAAAAATAATTATTAAAATTGTTTGTTGATTATTTGATGTAGTTTTGATGGATTATTTGTTGAACTGCATTTTGTATAGGACCATGACAATAGTTGTGATTAATCTAAATTGATTCGATGGTAAAACATTACTCCCTAAATTTTCTTATACCACCCATTTCTATCATATCGCACCTTTACTACCACCTTCTCCCATTTCTCTCCATTTTTTCTCTGGTCTACGACTTCAACTATGGTGTGTTCTGGCTTCTGCAACACGGTGAATCAGGTTGATCTCCCTTTATCTCTCCTCTTCTTTCTCTTCTCTGACCCTCTCCCACTCAAAATCTCTCATAGCACACACATCCTCATTCATTTCTCTCTATTCTCTCATTTTCTTTGATTTACTCTACAAAATCTCTCTTATGGCATACACACGCTACACCAATAACTAACACACTTGCAAACACTCACACACACGCCTACACCAGAAACTCACACACGCAAACGCACACGCAAAAAATTTCACACACACACACATGCATCACACATAGTTGGATATTAAGGCAACACATTCACTTCACTGATTCACAATCACAATTTTTTGAACGTGTCATTATTTATTGTTTCTTTCATACTCTCATTTGAGTTTCATATTAAAAAGAAGGTCAGATGATGTGTAATTTTTTTTTTGAGTTCATCGTGTTTTCCATAATTTGATTTTCGTGAACTTTGTTTTGGGTATTTAAATACTAATTTTAGTTTAATGTGAGTTTGGATTATAGTACCTATGATATTTAATAGTGCTTTATAGTGTTTGGATTTTAATGCTTTGATTTGTTCATGTGGTGTTTCGGTTTCTACTTATTGGCTGTGATTATGCTTTCCGGTAACTAATTGATTTTTCTTTTTCTTAATCATATGAGCATATGAATTTAATGGCATGGATCTTTTTAACCATCAGTCTTTGATATTGATGCTGCGTAATTTCTCTTTTAAACAATTTCATAGACAAACAAATTTACTACATTTTGTTATTTTACTATTTTTTTATTTAAACAATTTCAGGAGGAAAGGACACAAGATCGCTCTAAAATCGTTTCGGAGGATGGGAAGAGGAAATTTAGAAGAAAGCAATTTTGAAGATTGCTCTAAAATCGCTCAAGCAGTTTGTTGGTGCTTGGTCACAACTATAGAGTTGGGAAAAACTTAGGTTCAAGACGCCACCGCAGCTTCGTAGCTAGGTTTAACTTTGAAATGTAACTTTTTTTCCTTTTATTTCTCTATAACTTTAGGTTGTGTTATCTTTTCTTCAAGTAAAGATGGTTGGGGGAAACACTTTTTTGGATAAATTATTTGCCTATAGACTTGGGTACATTTTCTATTGAAGAAATGTATTGTTTACAATGTTTTGTTTGGGTTTTCTTTTGTATGGTTTGTGATGAATATTTGGTAGACTTTATTTGCTGTTGTTTAGGTACCATGTGCTCTTGAAAGTTGTGGATTGTTTGGTTTCATTCAGTCCTTGCTTAGAGGATTTGCTAAGAGTAATCTTTAATCGAGGATTATTTTAGTTAATTCATAATTATTTTTGTTTCACTGCATGTTTTTTGTTTGGTTGATACATGTAGTTTATGTCGTTTTGTTGTGTGATTGGAGTTGTGTGGGGCTGTAAATTTTTATGAATTGTTTTTAATTTTTTTTTTAGAAAATGGTTGTACTATACAGTTTTATGTTTGACCAGTCATTTTTTCGATTATTCATTGGGTACATTTGTTGTGGTTAGTTGTTCATGTAGGAGTAATAGTTTTCAGTTGCATTAGATTCGTAAAAGGGTCATGTTGTTTACATTTTAATCACATTCATTTCATTTGGCCCTTTATATATGTAACACATATTGATTTGTAGGCCTTAATTTAGAATAGACAACAAAAATTAATTGGATTGATTCAATTAAACTTGAGGAATGTCATGCGAGATTTATAGTTTATTTGTTAAATTAGCAATTTATGGAGGGTGGACTGTGTATTTACTATTTTATAGATTGTATATTTTATTGGGGACATGTTTTTAGGAAAAATTATATCCATATATTTTAAAAGAACAAAGAAAAATTGACGATTTTTGGTGTATCATAACATAATGCCTACATTTTTTCTAGTGACATAGGTTTGCAAATTTCTGTAAGTTAACTTTTGATTAAATATTTATGGGTGTTATTGTTAGTTCTAATTAGATATGCAATTTCAAGCATGTGAATTTTATGTGTTTTCAGTTTAAAATTATGGGATCTTGATTATTAAAGCTGGCTTTTATTTAACTCTTCATTGAAATTTATTTTCACACGAATCTTCATATAGGTAATACTTTGTTGAGCATGTATGTAAAGTGGTGTATTAAGAATTCAGTTTAGGTTGTTAGCTTAATGCATGTGTATGTTCGGTGCTTGATTTTTTTCATGGATCACGATATCTGTAATGGGACAAGTTTCCTTCAAAACTTAACAGACTAACGTTATGAAATACTGATATTAAGTGGGAAGAGATGAAAACCCTTGGGATGTTGCCCAGCCTGGAGGTTCTCAAATTAAAATTTCATGCCTGCTTGGGAGAGCATTGGAAAACAAATGATGGGGGGTTTCCTCGACTAAGATTGCTGAAAATTTTCCAATCAAATATTGTAACATGGGAAACTTCTAGTTCTCACTTTCCAAGCCTTCAGAAATTGATGCTGCAAGGATGTTCTCAACTCAAGGAAATCCCTTTGGAATTAGGGGATATAATCACACCGGAGATTATTGAGCTCATTGATTGTAGTCTCTCTGCCACAAAATCTGCAAGACAACTTGAGGAAGAGCAACGGAATAATGGAAATGATTGGTTGCGGATCCTCACCAGCGCTGCATATTGGGAGGAGCTCACCACACATTCTTGACACCACGTTGAGCGTTTATGTCCCACTCATACTTAGGTCATCTAAGTTGGTTGTAAAGGTATTGTCAAGTTCATGCAGTACCTTTACCATAGCACAGGCCTCGTTCTCTTTGTTTTTCCAATGTGTTTTCTTTCAGTTTGATTTCCAGTCTACTAGGCAGAAGTTGTTTTACTTCTTGTTTGCTATTCAGAGTGCTAACCAAATTGGATCTTATGGACAAGGGGACCAACGGATTAGATATGTTAACAATCACTAAACAATGCACCATGACAATTATAATAGTAGAATACCAAAATCTCCATCACACCGAAGTTGTTATTGTCTTATGATTTTTTTTTAATTTCAGTAAGTTTCTTGTCTTTTGGTTTATACCTTTTAATACTTATTCTCTAATGTATTCTTTATTATCCTCAACTTTATCTCGGTTAATGTACTTGAGGAAAGAGCACACAAACTCCATTATCAGAGTGGTTGCTCTTAGACTTGAAATCCTCGTTCTCCTGCCTTTAAACTTGTTAAGTGTAGAAGATTAACATAATATATTAGAGAGGAACAGAGAGAGGTCAAAACTTAACCTAACTCTCATACATCACTTGTATTTATAGTTAACTCACAATAATAAGAATTACACATACACCCTCTTACTATTAACAATTTACACATACTACCATAATATTCTTAACACTCCCCCTCAAGCTGGACTATATATATCATATAATCCAAGCTTGAAACAAATCCCTGTAAGACATGTACGACTCAATGCTTTGGTAAACATATCTGCAAGCTGAGCTTCAGATTTCACAAATGGAGTTGTAATCTGCCCAGCTACTATGTTGTCCCGAATAAAGTGACAATCAATCTCAATATGTTTGGTTCTCTCGTGAAACACCGGATTTGCAGCGATATGGATAGTTGTCTAGTTGTCACAGAACAACTGTAAAGGAAGTTGAACTGGAAACTCAATTTCCTGGAGGAAGTATAGTAGCCAAGTCAACTCACTCGTCGTATGCGCCATTGCCCTATACTCAGCCTCAGCACTGGATCTTGCTACCACAGATTGTTTCTTACTTTTCCATGAGACAACGTTACCTCCTAAGAAAGTACAATAATCAGTGGTTGATCTTCGATCAGAAGGAGAGCCAGCCCAATCAGCATCTGAGAAACCTTCCACTCTAAGATGTCAATTGGCTCGATATAACAGTCCAAGCCCAAGAGCACGTTTGAGATATCGCAGAATACGAGTAACTGCCTCCCAATGTGGTACTCTAGGACATCCCATGAATTGACTTACTATACTGACTGCATAGGAAATATCCGGTCGAGTAATAGTGAGATAATTGAGCTTCCCAACCAATCTGCGATACCGACCCGGATTCTCAAATAGTGCACTATCATCCATCAAAAGTTTCTGATTCGGATCCATAGGAACATCAATAGGTCTGCCACCCAGCAAACCTGCTTCCTCTAACATGTCAAGTACATATTTCCTCTGGGATAAACAAATACCCTGTTTAGATCGAGCCACCTCAATACCCAAGAAATACCTGAGTTTTCTCAAATCCTTAGTATGAAATCGATCCTGCAAGAATATTTTTAACTTGACAATCCCCTCAGAATCATTTCCAGTAATCACAATATCATCTACATAGACCACACATAGAACATATCCAGCATCTGTCTGTCTATGAAACACAGAATGATCTGTCTGACATCGACGAAGGCCAAACTCTAAAACTGCATCTGAAAACTTATCAAACCATGCCCTCGGTGATTGCTTCAAACCATAAAAAGATTTCTTTAACCGACATACACTCTTACCATACTCCCCTTGAGCAGTAAACTCAGGTGGCTGCTCCATATACACCTCTTCAACCAAGTCACCATGTAGGAAGACATTCTTGATGTCTAACTGAAACAATGGCCAATCAAGATTAGCAGCCAAAGAAATCAAGATACGAACAGAGAAAATTTTGGCAACAGGAGAGAAAGTCTCCTCATAATCAACACCATAAGTCTGAGTAAAGCCCTTTGCAACAAGCCGGGCTTTGAGACGCTCCACAGAACCATCCGGATGAAATTTAACTGTATACACCCAACGACAACCAATAGTTCGTTTACCAGGAGGTAAAGGAACGAGATCCCAAGTCCCATTATGATGTAAGGCATCCATCTCCTCTTCCATAACTTACCTCCAACCCGGATCAGATAATGCATCCTGTAAATGCTTAGGAATAGATATAGTAGATAATTGGGAAGTAAAACAAGAGAAGACAGGAGACAAGGCATCATATGAAACAAAATGAGCAATGAGATGATTAGTAACACACAAACGAGTACATTTTCAAAGAGCAATGGGTAAAAAGTCTAAATTACCTGATGTACTAGGATCAGAAGGCGGCAAGGAAGACGGTACGGGTACCTCAGTCGATGGGCGAGGACGGTGAGAGTAGACACTGAGAGGTAAAGTAGATGGTAACACAGTGGGCAGCGGAATATCTGAAGATGAGGAAAGAGATGGTGGTACAGGAGATGACCCAAAGTCCAGATCCAAAGGCTGAGAAGGTACTGGAAAATAGGGAACAGATTCCTCAAATGTGACTTCGGCACTAGTAAAGTATCGGTGCAGAGAAGGACTGTAGCAACGATACCCCTTCTGTGTGCGGGAGTAACCAAGAAATACACATTTGGTAGCTCGATGATCAAGTTTATCAAACCCAGGACCCAAATTGTGAACATAACAGACACAACCAAAAACCTTAGGAGTCAGGGAAAATAAGGGCTTACCAGGAAAAATGACAGAATATGGACTTTGCCCATTTAACACAGATGAGGGCATACGATTAACAAGGTGACAAACAGTAAGAACAATATCACTCCAAAAATATCGGGGAATATTCATATGGAATAACAGGGCACGGGTGACTTCCAACAAATGACGGTTCTTGCGTTCAGCAACACCGTTCTATGGAGATGTGTAAGCACATGAAGTCTGATGAATAATGCCAGTTTTACTAAGATAAGCTGAAAAAGGATCAGATTCATATTTCCGAGCATTATCATAACGTAAAATACGGATACGACAACCACACTGAGTTTTTATTTCCTTACGGAAGGTTTCAAATATAGAGAATAATTTAGACCGAGCTTTCATCAGAAACAACAAAGTCACATGAGAATAGTCATCCACAAATGACACAAAATAAGGATATTTATTAGATGAAATATTCTTTATTGGACCCCATACATCAGAATGTACCAATTCAAATGGACTAGACACACGATTATGGACTCTAGACTGAAATGACACACGGTGATGCTTACTAAGTTGACAAGCTTCACAAGACAAAGACGACACACAACTAAGACCGGGAACTTGATGCTTCAGATTCTGGAGAGAGGGATGTCCAAGATGACAATGCCACTGAAAGGGAGACAACGTGGTCTGTAGAGCTCGAGTAGGTGAGTCAAAATCAATGTAATATAAGCCACCAGCTTCATGCCCCGTACCAATTTTCCTCTTCGTCTTGAGATCCTGAAAGACACAATAAGAAAGATAAAATGTTACAGAACAATTGAGAGAACGAGTAATCTTGCTAATGGAAAGTAAACTAAAAGGAAATTGAGAAACAAATAAGACGGAAGATAGGGACATATCAACACTCAAGTGAGTAGTCTCCAAACCTGAAACTTTAGAACAAGTACCATTAGCAAGAGTAACACTACGTGTGGAAGTAGCAGACTGATAAGTAGAAAAAACATTAGACGCACCAGTCATGTGGTTAGAAGCGTCAGAGTCTATGATCCAGGGACTGCGAGTGGAGGACAATAAACAAGTGGAAGCAATACCTGACTGGTCAAAAGTAGCAGTGGAGGGAGATGAAACAGCCTGTTGCTGGGATAGAAACTGGGCATACTCCTCTCGACCTAGTGTAATAGTAACCGACCTAGTGTCTGGTGGAGCTGACCGATATAGAAGCTACAACCGAGGTGTCATCTTGATAGGAAGCCTGATTAGCAGCACCAGAAGGTTTTCCATGTAAATCCCAACATAAATCAACAGTGTGCCCTCCACGGCCACAGTGAGTACAGGAACGAGGTCCACTACGGCCCCCACGACCACCCGTACGACCTCCTGTACGACCTCCTCGACTACCACGACCACCTCGATGACCATCACTGTGGCTACTAGGAACAACAAGAGTTGAGCGATCAGTGGGGGCACCATGATGGATGCCTGAAGCAAACAACGTAGCACGCTGTACACGAGAGAAAACCTCAAGTAGTGAGGGAAGGCTAGAGCCACCCAAAATCTGAGAACGAATAGCCTCATATTCGGGTTTCAATCCTACTAGAAACCTAACAACATTCATGTCCTCATGTTGCTTCTGTCAAACTGTTGCATCAGTAGTAAACGAATGGTAGGTCTTCATCTCCTCACAGACTCCCCGAACATGAGAGTAATAATCCTCAATACTTAGAGTATTCTGTTCCAGCCGAAAGTACTCCTTGCACACCTCATAAGCTCGGGTAAAATTACCTGTACCAGAATACATAGTGGCCAAGTGATCCCATATCACCTTGGCAGTGTCATGATAGAGCAAAGTAGAACTAATACTAGGCTCAATGCTATTCAATAATAAAGAGATGATTTCCGCGTCCTCTTGTTCCCACTGATCATACTCAGGAGTATCTTCCTTGGGTTTTGGGTTCACTAGATATTTCTTAAATCCTTTGCCTCGAAGAAAGACTTAAGCGGATCGGGACCATAAAGTATAATTGGTCCCATTGAGTTTAACAGATGTCATAGGACCATTGATAATAGTCGGAGGAGTAGAGGTAGGTGGCAAAGATGGAGTAAGGGACCCAATATCTTGCTTGGGGTCCATAACAGTGCAACAAATAGCAACCAAGAAGCTGCTGCATTGCTGAACCGGAGGAAAGAATGCTGCTGGACCGCTGAACCGGGCTGGAACACTGAATCAGACCGGCTGGAGTTCCTAGACCACTGAACCTGCTGGACTGCTGAACCGGGCTGGAACACTGAACCGGACCGGCTGGAGCTCCCCACTGAACCGGACCGCTGAACCTACTGGACCGCTGAATCGGTCTGGAAAACCGGATTGGAACACTGAATCGGACCGGTTAGAGCTCCTGAACAGGACCGCTGAACTTAAAACAATTTAAGATTCGGGCTTGACCCGATCTGATCCAGACCCGACTCCACGGGTTGGATCATTCTTCTTCGTTGATTAGGGTTCCAAGGGAGCCCTCTGGTCTTCGACGGCACAAGGCAGCAACACACCACCACCGCTAACCCTCTGGTCTTCGACGGCGCAAGGCAGCAGCACACCACCACCACTCTCGATCACCACACCACACCAATAGGGTTTTCTTCTTCGCGACTAGGGTTTCAGTAAACCCTGGTCTTTGACTGCGCCTCGACCACCACACCGAACAACAGACCACCACGATGGACACACCACAACGATCGCAGATCAACCACCACCACTGTAGTTTCCACGATCAAAAGTACACAACCACAAATAAGATTAATTTATTTACAATATATTTAGGATTAAAACAGTGCTTTGATACCATGTTAAGTGTAGAAGATTAACATAATATATTGGAGAGAAACAGAGAGAGGTCAAAATTTAACCTAACTCTCATACATCACTTGTATTTATAGTTAACTCACAATAATAAGAATTACACATACACCCTCTTACTATTAACAATTTACACATACTACCCTAATATTCTTAACAAAACTTAAGCATTTTACAAGCCATAAAAAAGAATACGATGGGCAGAACCAATAGGTGAACCTCAAGAGGCTATCAAAGAGTAACAGTTCATTTTAGAACCCAGCCCATGTTTTCTTTCTTATTAAGATTTAAGGATTTTTTGTGGGGGGGGGGGGGGGGGTTTAAAATTTAATTATAAGACTAAGACATGCATACACAAGGAGTGTGATTTTTCCACACAAACTTACAATGGGGCCTAGTGAAGTAGAACCGGGGGTCGTGTTGCTTGCTTGATGCATCCTTTCTTCAACCTTACTAGCCCTAGTAGGTAGGATGGGTTGTTGATGTAGACGTTTAAAGAGAGAGAGAAAGAAAGCATTATGTTTTAGATTTCCCCTCTTTAATGTTGTAATGGTAAGTTCAAACAAAACTTCTTCTTCCTCATTTTCCGTCGTGTTCAGCCAAACATGACCAAAATGCAACTTCTATTTCTATGAATGTCCTTTTTCATCCCTGCTACTTTCCCTATATTTGAATATTTGAATTTGGAAATACTTCCACCGAATGGGAGCTTAAATGCTCAACCTAGTTTTGGCTCTGGTTGTGTCTTGTCTTCTTTAGTGCCTATGACAATTACTGGAATAAGTGTGGTAATACATGATTTGCATGTGTTAAAGCAATGCATACTAGTTGATAGGAATCAGCCCAACAATTTCTTGATTATAGTGGTTTAGGTGCTAAATTATATCTACTAATTTATAAGATTTTTATGTACTTCATTTATTGGTACTCTGTGAATTTTCTGGAGAAATATATGTTGGAATAAAATTAAAAGTTTTAAAATTTCTCATTTTTATTATTTTATTTTATCTGCTTTAGTGGATACTTTTAATTCACGAATTTATTGTCAATTGAAGAATTTGTTTTAATAAGGCCATTAAGTGATGTTAATTGTCCTCATGACCGTTGGTTCCAAAGGCTATAAAAAGAGATATCCAGCAACTACTATGGGATGCAATTAAACTGCTTCTTTCCACAACTTTCATTTGAGCTTTATATTTTATCTTAATCTCATATTTTCTGCAAATATATTTTTGGGCAACTTCGATTCGAGTGAGGTTCACCCCTCCTTCTAGTGGGCGTGACCATTCAGGAGGTGCTGCTGCGCTTGAGTTTGATCTTGGAGTCGTTGATGTCCGTTAATAACCTCACTTGGGGACACTGCTTTAGGACAGTGTTGACACGACTTTTGGACTCGCAGGCTAGTTCTTTGTAATTTTTATTATTTATTTTATTCTATTTGAAATTGATTGTTATTTTATGTTTGTTTATATATTCTTTTTAGTTTATGATATTGATATTAATTTGTTAATTAAAATTATGTACAATTATGCTAATTTCCCCAACAATATATACTACGTTCATAACGTCATATGATCTGGATGCCCGTGAAAAAGATGTCTCATGATTTGGATTGGATTTCGAATTATGTACTTTTATTTTTCTAGAAAATGTTAAAAGGTCATAGACTTCTTCTTTGGCAACCTGGTGGAATTGGATATATGGTGTCTTTGGCAATCAACTACCAGCTGCTTTGAAAATTCTCCCATTGGATCATCATCTTTCTTCAAATAGTGTCAGAAAAGATGTTGCAGAGGCAGATGGCTATCATCCCCATTTGATTGATCCAGAACCAGGATACAGGAGACTAATGTTATTCTAATTCTCCATCGTTATTATGTGGTGAAAATAAATTTCCACCGCATTTTCATAGTGGTTTTTTAACTATGGAATGTTGGTAGTGGATTGAAGATTATTGTCGCAGAGGCAGATGGCTATCAAAACAATCTTGTTTGGTACATTTCTGTGAACAAAATGAAAACAAAAAAGTCATAATGTCAAATAATCTAAAAGAATAGAATTTGAATTTTTTACTTAGTAAAAATATAAAATCTCAAACTACCCATGTGCAGTTTACTTGAACGACTACTAGCAGGAAAAAAAATACCCTTCTGACTTGGTTCAGGAAGGAATGGTTTTTCTTTTGTTCATTGATTAATGCATAGTTTCAATGCACTCATGCACATATCTTTAATTTAAATTGAGTCCCAATGAGAAGGCATAAGAAGGGACACCCAACATGGTGATCGTGGTGTGGCTTAGTGTTGTTTCGGTTGGATTGTTTTGATGTTTTTTTGCTTTTTTCTTCAGTGCAATGATCCTTTGTACGGTGTGTTGCTCTCCAATATTAATCTTCATTTTGTACTCAATTTTATTTCGGGTAAATTACACTTTACTGATTTGAACTATCACCTTTGTGTTACTTTGTACCCTCAATTATAAAATTTCGCATATTACACCCTAAAGTATCAATTTTGTTTCATATCACTTTAATAGATAATGGTTGTCAATTTTTTGACTGTAAATGCACATGTGAGTGGTATGTACTACTAATAAGCAGCTGCCTATTGGACATGTGTAAGTCAAAAATTAAAAAAAATAATCATTCATTACTTTGCCCTTCCTAAGCTCTAAATTTTCTTTCTCTGACCGACATTTTTTTTCTTCCCAGCAACCATTTTGGTTGCAAATGAGGTAGAATAAAGTGGTACTACAAACTTGGTAGGAAGCTCTTTGGGGTTTCCCTCTATCCTTTGACAAATTTTCAAGTTTACTGTTATCTATTGGAGTGATATGAAATAAAATCGATACTTTATAGTGCAAAGTGAAGAATTTTATAGTTGATGGTACAAAGTAAAACATAAGTAATAGTTCAAGAAGGTAAAGTGTAATTTACCCTTTTACTTCGCCTAATAAAAGTTAGTTGCTTATCAAATTGTAAATTTGTTACCCCTCCAACTATGCCTCTTGTTACAATTAACTTCTTGTGGTTTAAAATGTTACAATATACCTCCTCCAAATTTCAAGTGGACTAAATTGATTGACAGCAGTGGCTAAAACATAAAAGTTTCATTACACTCTCCATCTTATACATTATTTTCTCATGTTTTTTTTTTTTTTGAGATACCATGTTCATAAAACATAAGAAAATGAAAAAGCCAATACAATAATACATATATTCAGCCCAACACTAACACGCTACACAATGACATTTTCGGCTTCACTTTCGCCTCCGCCTCCACCTCCACCTCCACCTCCACCTCCACCCAACACCAACACTCGCGTGCACACACACACACACACACATTCTCTCTCTCTCTCTCTCTCTCTTCCAAGGATAGTTATGTCTTTTCAATAAAGTAAAGATCACGTGAATTTCTCATGTCTAACTTTCGTTATTTTTTATGATCTAAAATTAATTGTTAGAGTTAATTGTAACATATTCAAACATAAAAAGGGTTATTTGTTGAAATTAAAACTTGAAGGAGTGAATGACAAATTATCCAAAATTGAATGGGGCATTTTGTAATTAACCCAAAAATTTAAATAGAGCTCATGGAAAGACAGTGTGCGCCTTGTGTTGTCTCCCTTGCTTATTTCTATCTGGCCTTCGCTTAGTTGAAACAATTCCCAGTAAGTACATCATTTGTTCAGCTCCTGTTTTTGGCAATTTCTATACAAAAATAATCTGCTAGGTGGTGATTGGTGGCCAAATAAGGCAAGAATCCAATCATATCTTAAAATCAACATCCTTAATTCATGTTAGCCAATTGTGGATTTGATAAAATTTGCACCAAGGAATAGTCCTCTCTCACGATATGGAGGTTTTCTCTCTGCCACGCAGAGCTTTCTCTTTCTTAGGTTTCCTAATGAAAGTTTGTTTTGGTCTCATCGTTTGTTTCCTTATGTTCTCTTTTCTTCTATCTAGTTTCCTTCCTAATCCCTAAGCTATTTTTTTCTTTACTTCTATCTACCTTTTCTTCCGAAGCTTTGGTGTTATCTGTAGGTCTTATTAGGGTCTAGTAATTTTTCAGTTTGGGGTTTGTTTTCTTCTAATTCGTTGGTTTTATTGCAGGGCTCGAGTTGTTTTTGTTAGATTCTTGCAACCCACCAGCTTGAACAATCTTTCAAATTTCTTTTGGGTGTTTTCTGGGTTGAGTAATGGAAGAGGAAATGGAAGAGTTGTGGTCTAGGTTCAAGCTTTCAGAGGAAGAGAAATCAAAGATTGTTATTGCTAACCAAGCTGATTCTGTGGTGGAGGAGAAAGGTCGTTTCTGCTTATTGGGAAGGCTATATACTATTAGGCCTTTTAATAAGACAGCTTTAAAAAACACAATGAAATTGGTTTGGAATACTGCGGGTATGGAGTTTCGAGATCTGGGTGAGAATCTACTCTTGTTCCAATTTGCTAATGTGATGGATAGAAAAAGGATTCTTGAAGGTATGTCATGGTCATTTGATAGTCATCTGCTAATGGACTATGTGGGAAATCAGCAAGCTTCGAAGGTATGCCTTAATTTTTGCCCGTTTTGGATTCAAGTCTATAACTTGCCTTTCAATAGTATGAATTCTAGGACGGGTAAAATTCTAGGCGATCGTATTGGACAGTTTATGGAGTCTGATTTAAATCAGGATGGTGTTGGCTGGGGTAGATATCTGAGAATTAGAGTGCTTTTAGATGTAAATAAACCTCTTCAAAGGGAAATGATTGTAAAAGGAGAGAATGGGCAAAGCTTCACAGTCTTTTTCAAATATGAACGCTTGCCGAATATTTGTTATTTCTATGGATGTTTTGGTCATGGGGAGAGGGAATGTTCTGTGAGGTTGGAGTCGCAAATTTCCATTAATCAAAGGCAGCTGCAGTATGGGAGTTGGTTACGAGCTGTGGGGGAAAAG
Organism: Ilex aquifolium; assembly: GCA_951799425.1. Classification (NCBI taxonomy): domain Eukaryota; kingdom Viridiplantae; phylum Streptophyta; class Magnoliopsida; order Aquifoliales; family Aquifoliaceae; genus Ilex; species Ilex aquifolium. The sequence goes on along the minus strand of OX637407.1, from coordinate 18,993,995 downwards.
TCTAGAAAGAACCATGTGAACCAGAAGCTTGCAATTGATGTTGATGTTGCTGAGAGTAAGGGGAACCATGTGGTCGGAGAAGGAAGTAAGTCGCCGGAGTTGGAGGTCGAAACATCGAATGGGGGGGGGGGGGGGGGGGGGGGGTGGGTGATAGAACGAAAATTCAGGAAGGGATAGAATACAATCACATGGACTTAGGGGATAATGATCAGGAGAATGTGAGTGAGAAGATAATGGCAGAAGGTGGGTCAAGTTAGGAACAAACAGTTTGTGTTAATTTTGTGGCTGCGAACTCTTTGGCTAATACATCTCAAATTTTGGAGGGAAATCAAAATGGTCTTGGGTCCGGGTTATCAGATACCCAAGCTACCCATACAATGGGTTTATTACGGGCCAACCAAGATTGGGCCAAATCTAAATGCAGTGGCCAAATTTTGATGGCCCAGCGTACACTAGTTTTGGAGAAGCAAATTAAAAGTGGGATAAGTCTAGCTTCAGATCAGACGTGTAAAGAATCGTTGGAGAGGGGAGCAGATAAAGGAAAGGGGATTTTATTGGAGGAAAGAAGAGAAAGGGGTATTTGAAGTCTTGGAAGCGATGGGCAAGGGCGCAGAGTGGCTCAACATTAGAGCTGTCTGCAGTCAAGAATGGTGGCAAGCGAAAGATAACGGAATCTTCTGAAGTGTTGGAGGAGGAATTGCAGCTGGTTTCGAAGAAAAGGGGGTCAACTGTCCAGGTATTTTCAGAAGATGGAGTTTTTCTATCTAATTGTTTAATGGCAGGTTTTGGGATCTAGACCTGCCGATCATTATGAAACTCTTAAGTTGGAACTGCTGAGGTATCGGGCAACCTCGAACAGTTCAATTTCTTCACGACTTTGTGGAGAAGGAAAAACCTGATATTATTTTCTTGATGGAAACAAAATGTAGAATTGATGGAGTGGAACGAGTGAAAAGGAGGTTGAGGATGAATGGGATTTATGTGGATGCAGAGGGTTTATCTGGGGGTTTGGCCTTGCTGTGGCAGAAGGATGTTTGTGTATCCTTACAGAGCTTCTCTCGGTCACATATTGATGTTTGTGTCAATGCAAATAATGGGCAGAATTTGTGGCGTTTTACAGGGATTTATGGTGAGCCAGATGTGTCAAAGCGGTTTGAAACTTGGGCTTTGCTAAGGTTGCTTCGTGCACAAAGTGAGCTACCTTGGATTTGTATGGGTGACTTTAATGAAATTCTTACCAACTCAGAAAAGCAGGGCAGGGGGGATAAAGCAAATTGGCAGATGAGGGCCTTTCGAGATGCTTTGGATAATTGTGGGTTGGTTGACTTAGGATATGATGGTTATAAATTTACATGGTGCAATAACTAGGAGACCCCTCGTACGGTTTGGGAGAGGTTGGATAGGGCATGTGCAAATATGTTGTGGAATGATATGTCTGAATACTGGTTTGCCATAAGTTTAGTAGGATGTCGGATCACTACAAAGTTATTCTTGATACAGAAGCAAAAAGTCTAACAAGGATGTATACTGGCCGAAGGTGGAAATTCAGGTTTGAAGCTTCTTGGGTTAAGAGGAGTGATTGTGAAGCTGTTATAAAGAATGTATGGAATTCTGAGGCATCAAGGATGGGTTCACAGGGCCTCATAAAGAATATTCAAAATTGTAGGGAGGGTTTACTTACGTGGAAAAAGGAACAAGTTGGGCATATTCCTGCTCAAGTGGAGTCTCTAAAAGAACAGTTGGCACGTATTCAAGGAGGACCAATCTCTGAAACTAGTAAACAACAACAATCTTCTCTTGGGTCTGAGCTTGATAACTTAATGGATTTGGAAGAAACACATTGGAGGCAAAGATAGCGAGTGAATTGGCTGCAAAAGGGTGATAGAAATACATCTTTTTTTCATGCTTGGGCATCACAAAGAAGGCGGAAAAATTGGATAAGGGGCATTAAAAACCAGCAAGGTGTATGGTGTGATTCACAAGAAGAGATTGGGAATGTGGTTGTTTCATACTTCAAACACTTGTTTACATCGGCCAGACCACACGAGCGAGATTGGGAGATTGTTCTAAGCAAGGTAGCAAGTAAAGTATCTGATGAGATGAACTTAAGACTCATGCAATGCTATCGACTTGATGAGGTATTATTAGCCCTTTCTCAAATGTACCCTACTAAATTGCATGGCCCAGATGGTATGCTTGCTCTTTTCTTTCAAAAATATTGGCATGTGGTGGGAGTGGATGTCCTAAGCTGTGTACTGTCTTTTTTAAATGGGGGGGTATTTCCTACAAAATTGAATTATACCCACATTGTTTTGATTCCTAAAGTACAAAGTTCTGAGTTGATGTCTCAATTTCGTCTCATAAGTTTATGTAATGTCCTCTACAAAATTATTTCTAAAGTTCTAGCGAATAGGTTAAAAATTGTACTCCCTTTTATACTTTCTGAGAACAAAAGCGCTTTTGTTTCGAGAAGACTAATCACTGATAATGTTCTCGTGGCTTTTGAACTAAATCATTTTCTTAAGTGTAAATCTTGGGGAAAAGAGGGCCACATTTCCTTGAAGTTAGATATGAGTAAAGCATATGATAGAGTTGAGTGGATTTTTTTGGAGAGAATGATGGGAGCTTTGGGGTTTAGCAATGTGTGGGTTCATTTGGTTATGGAGTGTGTTAAATAGGTGTCATACTCGGTCCTTGTGAATAATGACCAAATGGGTTATTTTCATCCTCAAAGGGGAATCCGACAAGGAGACCCCTTATCTTTTTTTCATATGTGCAGAAGGAATGTCAGCTTTGCTTCAAGATGCGGAAACTCAGGGATTAATATCATGAATAATTGTTGGAAGAGGATGTCCCAGAATCTCTCATCTATTTTTTGCAGATGACAGTCTCCTATTTTTTAAGGCTACTTGTTTGGAGGCAAATGCTGTGAAGGAATTACTGCAAATCTATGAAGTGGCTTCGGAGCAACAAATTAGTATGGAAATATCTGCTTTGGTATGTAGTAAGAATGTTCCAGAGATTAGAGTTGAAGAAATACAAGCTATTATTCTTGGTGTTCCTCGGGTTCAACAACATGAGAAGTACCTTGGGCTGCCTTCTATAGTGGGTAAATCGAAGAGGGAAGTTTTTGCTGGTATCATGGAAAGAGTTTGGAAGAAGTTACAAGGGTGGAAGGAACAATTGTTATCAAGGGGTGGTAAAGAAGTGTTAATAAAAGCAGTCGCTCAATCGATTCCTACATATGCTATGGGATGCTTCAAACTTCCAGATTATTTTTGTAGCGAGTTGGAGTCTTTGGCTTCTAATTTTTGGTGGGGCCAAAAGGAGGGGGAGAGGAAGATTCATTGGGTTAAATGGGCTGACATGTGTAAAGGGAAGAAAATTGGTGGGATGGGTTTTAGGGACTTAAGGACTTTTAATATGGCAATGTTAGCAAAACAAGGTTGGAGAATTCACCATGAGACACATACTCTTCTGCACAAGGTTTTAAAAGCGAGGTATTTTCCATCGACGACATTTATGAATGCCAAGATTGGATACAGACCATCATATACATGGAGGAGTATTTTAGAATCAATGACGATCATTGAAGCTGGGTCGCATTGGAGGATTGGTGATGGGTCTAAAATACATATATGGAAAGATAGATGGATTCCTACCCCATCTATTTCTGAGTGGTCAGCCCAAAGAATTTTTTGGAGGATGATGCTATGGTTAGTGAGCTTATTGATCCAGTTACACATTGTTGGAAAATTCCTGTGATTGATGTTGTTTTCTTGGAGCATGAAGCATAGGTTATCAAAAGGATCCCTTTGAGTGTGTAGCCTATGGAAGATAAGTTAATTTGGCATTATAATGCTAATGGAAGATTTTCAGTTCGGAGTGCGTACCATTTAGCATATGAGCAGAATTTATTCCATTCAGGGTGTACAAGTGCTGGTTTGTCATCAAATTCTGGGGGTAATTGGGGTGCTCTATGGAATAGAAATGTTCCCAGTAAAGTAAATATTTTTGCATGGAGGATGATCTTAAATGCTCGTCCTACTAATGAAAATTTGTGGCGTAGAAAAATTAGACCAAATGGGGTATGTTGGGTATGTGGGGAGGGTTTTGAAACTATGATGCATATTACTAAAGAATGTCCATGGGCGAGACAGGTGTGGAATGTGAGTCCTCTTTGTCATTTAATATATCGAGTTGCTGAAAATTTTGTTGATTGGTTTTGGGATATTATTTTGTAACTTAAGCCTAAACTTGGTGCAACTTTCTTGGTTTTTTGTTGGTATATTTGGCGTAACAGGAATGAGGTTTTATTCCAGCAGAGGCGAAATGACCCTGTGGTGTATTGTCATATGGCAATGGAGTTTATTTTGCAGTATGAGCAAGCCTTGGATTCTGGTCAGGGTGCTGTCCAGGAAAGTGCACCAGAACGTTGGGTTCCTCATAGATCTGGATCCTTTAAGGTTAACTTCGATGGGGCAGTGTTTGACATAGAGGGTGCTATTGGGGTAGGGGTGGTTATTCGAGATAAAGTTGGGTCGTTCATTGTTGGGATGTCTAAGAAGTTAATTGGTTTGGGAGAAACGCAAACTGCAGAGTCTATGACTGCAAGGGAAGCTGTGCTTTTTGCTAGGCAAATTGGGTGTGATGAGGGGATTCTTCTGTAATCATGAAGAGGATTGGCGATAATTCTAAAGATTTTTCTCCTATTGGTGCTATTGTTGCAGATGTGCAACGGTTTCTTCGCCTGTTTGTTTTTTATTCTTTGTCCACTGTTAGACGACCAGGAAATCGTGTGGCTCACCAATTGGCTCGAAAGGCCAGATTAGGTGAAAATATTGATGTTTGGAAGAAATGGCACCAGATTTTCTGATACCATCTCTTCTCTCAGATTTTGCTTCTTAATAAAATTTATATCGTTTCGATTCAAAAAAAATTGTGGATTTGATCGATTGTATGATGTGCATGATTTAAATATTACGTCTAAATGAGGTCAAATAACGATTTAAAGAGTCAACCGTTATGAACTTATGACTCAATAAGATTCAAAAATTTGAAAATTGAGATCAATCCCAAGTTCTTTATTAATCAATCCTAAATTAATCTCAACAAGTCATAATGTTATTTGCTTGAACTGTAATTTAATATAATTCAATCGCGACTTTCAAAACCATAGAAAATACCATGTTTTAAATATAAATATAAACCACTGGTCGACTAGTAAATGCTCCTCAAATGGGCTCCACTAAAATTAATAACCAACCCTCTATATAAAAAATAATTACTCTCTCTTTTCCTCCATGTAAGCAAATAACTACTCAAGTGAGGTTCACCTTGTCCACTTAGTATTTTTTTTATTCGTTGGTGATACGATATCAGCATTGTTGATATGGTATCACCGTTGCATTCAATGTTTACCCCATTTATTGTGATAACTTGTCGGTGATTGCAATGAGTTAAAATCTAATATAACAATGCTATGTACACCACTTTTTTATACCACCTTTGTGCACCACATCAACATAGACCAATAGATTGGTAGATCTCATAAAATTTATTAAATATTCAATAACTCTGGTTGTACCAAATCAGGTGGTATAAGAGAAGTGGTACACAAAAGATGGTGCGAACAACATTATTCAATCTTATATTCCACACCCGGACAAGCATATTAAACTACGCCATTGTTTCTTAGAAACTAAGGAAAGAAAGAAGAATTCAAAATAAAAATTTGTTACTACTAAATAGCAACAACATATATATTTGCTAATTTAGTGGCAACAGAGAGTTTTTAGGCCTAACCTAGTTGATTAACTTTAATTCTTTCGAGATTCTTTCAACAACAGGTCAAGGAATCAATCGTCCACAAGAACATTGGTTGCTTTCTCATGTCTTCTTCTTTAGAAATTTTATTTTGTCTCTTTTTCAGATATTTTTTACCCTTATACAAGTTTTTTTACTGTGCTATAGATGCATTGTACTACAATTGTGATGGTTGATTGTTTATTGTAATAGTGATCAATTAATATATATAAAAAAAATGACAGTTACGAATGAAATAATCCTGGATATTTGGACCGATGTGAAAATAATCCTGGTATTTGGACCGTGATGAATGGGCTGATCTGATAACCCAATAGCCCACTGGGAAATCGGATTGGAATTTAAATCCCCTCCATTATCTCTTCCATTTAATTCCCTTAAATATAGTGTTCATTAGTTGATATGTGCAAAACTTTAATATCAAAACAATATGTTTTCTTAGTTATTTTGTTGTTGGTGATATGTTAACCATGGTTAAAGAGTTTTCTGATAAGAAAAAAATCTGACCAGAACCACAGCTCTATTTTGTGGATTTGTGGTCGCTTTTCTCATCTCTAGAAAAATTGCTCAAAATCAACCCACTTTGAAAATAAAAATAACATAAAATGCATGGATAAAAAAAAGGACGGCAAATAAGGTAATTTTCTATGTTTGTTTGGGAAAGAAAAATAGGATGAAAAGAAGAAAGGAAAATAAACTAAATTTACCTTTATGCCCTCCAAGGGTCTGACTGTATCACGTATAAAATTAACAAAGTTGTGCTCTACTTTACTTCACATTAGTTTGGGGACTTAGACTACGGTACCCATAAAAAAGCATATTTCTTAAAAATATTACTTTTAAAGGGTATATTACTTCTAAAAAATTTATTACTTTTATGAGTATTTATTATGGTAATTATTTTTACTATTTTTCTTCGATATTAAAAAATTATCACTTCTGTAGGTCTTTTTATCACTGTTGTGGTAACTATTTTTAATTTTTTATCACTTTTTTCAATCCCACAATAATAATAAAAATATCTGCAACTATAATAAATTTTAGTGTGATATTGAAATTTTATTTTTCGATACTATAGTTAAGTCTTCAGTTTCGACACAAACAAAGGTGGGGTTATCCATCATTCTTTTCCTCTAAATGGAAACAATCAGGTATCGTGTCAAACACTAAACTCGTCAACACGTTATTTGTGTAGGACTTGACTACGGTACTGAAGAAATAATTTTGGCACCATATCTCTAAATTAAAATGATTTTATAACTTTTGTGGGTCATTTTACAACTAAAAAATTTATTATTTTTGTAGATATTTTTATCATTGTTAAGAATATTTTTACTAAATTTGTGATAACCATTTTACCACTTTTTCAGTACAAAAAAATTTATTACATTTGTAGGTCTTTTTACTATATTTGTAAATATTTTCTATCAAATTTATGGATATTCTCTATCACATTTTAATCATTTTTTGAGTACCGTAATAGTGATAAAATGACTTACAAATGTAATAAATATAATCATAAATATAATAAATGAAAGTATGCTACCAACAAACAAAATTTCGGTACAGTAAACGATCCCTATTCATGTAAAGGAAAGTCGGTCACAAAGTCTTCGTCGTCGCCCAAGTGGCACGGTGCATTGATTTTTATTAGCGACCTTTTATCCTTGTTGTTTGAAAACAAATCAAATTGAAAAATCATTGAAGAAAATATAACTCAATTAAAATTAGAGCATCCCAAACCGTTGAATATTCAACTTTTCACATATATTTAAAATTGCCTTAATAATCAAAATGATTAAGCGTTGGTTAGAAAAAGACAGTTTTCCACTTATGTTGTCTCTTTGGTCGTGGAAAGACTTGGTGATTTGCTAATGTAGTGGCATGAGAGAGTTTTTATCAGTTTCATTGGAGTAAATGAATCAAATTGGGCTTAACCTAGCTGGTAAACTTTAATTTTTTCAAGATTCTATCAACAGTAGGTCAAGGGATTAATCGTTCACAAGACCATTGGTTGATTTCTCATCTCTCTTTTCTTAAGGAATTTTATTTTGTCTCTCTTTCGGGCATTTCTTTACCCCTATACAAGTTTTTTACTGTGCTATAAATGTATTTTACTACAATTATAATGGTTGATTGTTTATCATAATAATGATCTATTGATGTATGCAAAAAAAAAAAAAAAATGACAGTTACAAATGAAGTGAGACTATTAAGAAATAATGTATAGTGTAAAAGAATATGGGAAAAAAGTCCGTTGTTGTTTTCTGAAGTATTATAGAAATTAACATATGATCCAATGTGAAAATAATCCTGGATATTTGGACCATGATGTATGGGTTAATTCGATAACCCAACAGCCCACTGGGAAGCCGAATTAGAATTTAGATCCCTTCGATTATCCCTACCCTTCAATTTCCTCAAATTCAGTGTTCAATGACTGACATGTACAAAATTTTAATTTCAAAACAAGATAGTTTCTTAATCATTTTGTTATTTGTGGTGCGATGTAGATTTGTGTGGTCCTTTTTCTCATCTCTAGAAAAATTGCACAAAGTATATTGCCAAATAGTAAATTCGTCAACACGTTATTCAGGTAATGGAAAACCTGTCACAAAGTCTTCGTCATCGCCCAAGTGGCATGGTGCATTGATTTTTATTAGCGACCTTTTGTCCTTGTTGTTTGAAAACAAATCAAATTGAAAAATCTTTGAAGAAAATATAACTCAATTAAAATTAGAGCATCCCAAACCATTGAATATTCAACTTTTCACATCTATTTAAAATTGTCTTAATAATCGAAATGATTAAGCCGCATTGGTTAGAAAAAGAATGTTTTCCTCTTATGTTGTCTCTTTGGTCGTGGAAAGACTTGGTGATTTGCTAATGTAGTGGCATGAGAGAGTTTTTATCAGTTTCATCGGAGTAAATGAATCAAATTGGGCTTAACCTACCTGGTAAACTTTAATTCTTTCAAGATTCCATCAACAGTAGGTCAAGGGATTAATCGTTCACAGGACCATTGGTTGATTTCTCATCTCTCTTTTCTTAAGGAATTTTATTTTGTCTCTCTTTCGGGCATTTCTTTACCCCTATACAAGTTTTTTACTGTGCTATAAATGTATTGTACTACAATTGTAATGGTTGATTGTTTATCGTAATAATGATCTATTGATGTATGCAAAAAAAAAAAAAAATGACAGTTACGAATGAAGTGAGACTATTAAGAAATAATGTATAGTGTAAAAGAATATGGGAAAAAAGTCCGTTGCTGTTTTCTGAAGTATTATAGAAATTAACATGTGATCCGATGTGAAAATAATCCTGGATATTTGGACTGTGATGTATGTGTTAATTTTATAACCCAATAGCCCACTGGGAAGCCGAATTGGAATTTAGATCCCTTCCATTATCTCTGCCCTTCAATTTCCTCAAATCCAGTGTTCAATGACTGACATGTACAAAATTTTAATTTCGAAACAAGATATTTTTCTTAATCATTTTGTTATTTGTGATGCGATGTGGATTTGTGTGGTCCTTTTTCTCATCTCTAGAAAAATTGCATAAAGTATATTGCCAAATAGTAAACTCGTCAACATGTTATTCAGGTAATGGAAAACCTGTCACAAAGTCTTCGTCGTCGCCCAAGTGGCACGGTGCATTGATTTTTATTAGCAACCTTTTGTCCTTGTTTGAAAACAAATCAAATTGAAAAATATTTGAAGAAAATATAACTGAATTAAAATTAGAGCATCCCAAACGGTTGAATATTCAACTTTTCACATATATTTAAAATTGTCTTAATAATCGAAATGATTAAGCCACGTTGGTTAGAAAAAGAATGTTTTCCTCTTATGTTGTCTCTTTGGTCGTGGAAAGACTTGATGATTTGCTAATGTAGTGGCATGAGAGAGTTTTTATCAGTTTCATCGGAGTAAATGAATCAAATTGGGCTTAACCTACCTGGTAAACTTTAATTCTTTCAAGATTCCATCAACAGTAGGTCAAGGGATTAATCGTTCACAGGACCATTGGTTGATTTCTCATCTCTCTTTTCTTAAGGAAATTTATTTTTTCTCTCTTTCGGGCATTTCTTTACCCCTATACAAATTTTTTACTGTGCTATAAATGTATTGTACTACAATTGTAATGGTTGATTGTTTATCGTAATAATGATCTATTGATGTATGCAAAAAAAAAAAAAAATGACAGTTACGAATGAAGTGAGGCTATTAAGAAATAATGTATAGTGTAAAAGAATATGGGAAAAAAGTCCGTTGCTGTTTTCTGAAGTATTATAGAAATTAACATGTGATCCGATGTGAAAATAATCCTGGATATTTGGACCGTGATGTATGGGTTAATTCGATATCCCAATAGCCCACTGGGAAGCTGAATTGGAATTTAGATCCCTTCCATTATCCCTGCCCTTCAATTTCCTCAAATCCAGTGTTCAATGACTGACATGTACAAAATTTTAATTTCAAAACAAGATATTTTTCTTAATCATTTTGTTATTTTGTGGTGCGATGTGGATTTTTGTGGCCCTTTTTCTCATCTCTAGAAAAATTGCATAAAGTATATTGCCAAATAGTAAACTCCTCAACATGTTATTCAGGTAATGGAAAACCTGTCACAAAGTCTTCGTCGTCGCCCAAGTGGCACGGTGCATTGATTTTTATTAGCGACCTTTTGTCCTTGTTGTTTGAAAACAAATCAAATTGAAAAATCTTTGAAGAAAATATAACTTAATTAAAATTAGAGCATCCCAAACCTTTGAATATTCAGCTTTTCACATATTTTTAAAATTGTCTTAATAATCGAAATGATTAAGCCTCGTTGGTTAGAAAAAGAATGTTTTCCTCTTATGTTGTCTCTTTGGTCGTGGAAAGACTTGGTGATTTGCTAATGTAGTGGCATGAGAGAGTTTTTATCAGTTTCATTGGAGTAAATGAATCAAATTGGGCTTAACCTACCTGGTAAACTTTAATTCTTTCAAGATTCTATCAACAGTAGGTCAAGGGATTAATCGTTCACAGGACCATTGGTTGATTTCTCATCTCTCTTTTCTTAAGGAATTTTATTTTGTCTCTCTTTCGGACATTTCTTTACCCCTATACAAGTTTTTTACTGTGCTATAAATGTATTGTACTACAATTGTAATGGTTGATTGTTTATCGTAATAATGATCTATTGATGTATGCCAAAAAAAAAAAAATGACAGTTACGAATGAAGTGAAACTATTAAGAAATAATGTATAGTGTAAAAGAATATGGGAAAAAAGTCCGTTGCTGTTTTCTGAAGTATTATAGAAATTAACATGTGATCCGATGTGAAAATAATCCTGGATATTTGGACCGTGATGTATGGGTTAATTCGATAACCCAATAGTCCACTGGGAAGCCGAATTAGAATTTAGATCCCTTCGATTATCCCTGCTCTTCAATTTCCTCAAATCCAATGTTCAATGACTGACATGTACAAAATTTTAATTTCAAAACAAGATATTTTCTTAATCATTTTGTTATTTGTGGTGCGATGTGGATTTGTGTGGTCCTTTTTCTCATCTTTAGAAAAATTGCATAAAGTATATTGTCAAATAGTAAATTCGTCAACACGTTATTCAGGTAATGGAAAACCTGTCACAAAGTCTTCGTCATCGCCCAAGTGGCATGGTGCATTGATTTTTATTAGCGACCTTTTGGCCTTGTTGTTTGAAAACAAATCAAATTGAAAAATCTTTGAAGAAAATATAACTCAATTAAAATTAGAGCATCCCAAACCGTTGAATATTCAACTTTTCACATATATTTAAAATTGTCTTAATAATCAAAATGATTAAGCCGCGTTGGTTAGAAAAAGAAAGTTTTCCTCTTATGTTGTCTCTTTGGTTGTGGAAAGACTTGGTGATTTGCTAATGTAGTGGCATGAGAAAGTTTTTATCAGTTTCATCGGAGTAAATGAATCAAATTGGGCTTAACCTACCTGGTAAACTTTAATTCTTTCAAGATTCCATCAACAGTAGGTCAAGGGATTAATCGTTCACAGGACCATTGGTTGATTTCTCATCTTCCTTTTCTTAAGGAAATTTATTTTGTCTCTCTTTCGGGCATTTCTTTACCCCTATACAAGTTTTTTAATGTGCTATAATTGTATTGTACTACAATTGTAATGGTTGATTGTTTATCGTAATAATGATCTATAGATGTATGCAAAAAAAAAAAAAATTACAGTTACGAATGAAGTGAGACTATTAAGAAATAATGTATAGTGTAAAAGAATATGGGAGAAAAGTCCGTTGCTGTTTTCTGAAGTGTTACAGAAATTAACATGTGATCCGATGTGAAAATAATCCTGGATATTTAGATCGTGATGTATGGGTTAATTTGATAACCCAATAGCCCACTGGGAAGCCGATTTGGAATTTAGATCCCTTCCATTATCCCTGTCCTTCAATTTCCTCAAATCCAGTGTTCAATGACTGACATGTACAAAATTTTAATTTCAAAACAAGATATTTTCTTAATCATTTTGTTATTTGTGGTGCGATGTGGATTTGTGTGGTCCTTTTTCTCATCTCTAGAAAAATTGCATAAAGTATATTGCCAAATAGTAAACTCGTCAACACGTTATTCAGGTAATGGAATACCTGACACAAAGTATTCGTCGTCGCCCAAGTGGCACGGTGCATTGATTTTTATTAGCGACCTTTTGTCCTTGTTGTTTGAAAACAAATCAAATTGAAAAATCTTTGAAGAAAATATAACTCAATTAAAATTAGAGCATCCCAAACCGTTGAATATTCAGCTTTTCACATATTTTTAAAATTGTCTTAATAATCGAAATTATTTAGCCTCGTTGGTTAGAAAAAGAATGTTTTCCTCTTATGTTGTCTCTTTGGTCGTGGAAAGACTTGATGATTTGCTAATGTAGTGGCATGAGAGAGTTTTTATCAGTTTCATTGGAGTAAATTAATCAAATTGTGCTTAACCTAGCTGGTAAACTTTAATTCTTTCAAGATTCTATCAAAAATAGGTGAAGGGATTAATCGTTCACAGGACCATTGGTTGATTTCTCATCTCTCTTTTCTTAAGGAATTTTATTTTGTCTCTCTTTCGGGCATTTCTTTACGTTTATACAAGTTTTTTACTATGCTATAAATGTATTGTACTACAATTGTAATGGTTGATTGTTTATCGTTATAATGATCTATTGATGTATGCCAAAAAAAAAATGATTGTTACGAATGAAGTGAGTCTATTAAGAAATAATGTATAGTGTAGAAGAATATGGGAAAAAAGTTTATTGCTGTTTTCTGAAGTATTATAGAAATTAACATGTGATCCGATGTGAAAATAATCTTGGATATTTGGATCGTGATGTATGGGTTAATTCGATAACCCAATAGCCCACTGGGAAGCCGAATTGGAATTTAGATCCCTTCTATTATCGCTGCCCTTCAATTTCCTCAAATCCAGTGTTCAATGACTGACTTGTACAAAATTTTAATTTCAAAAGAAGATATTTTCTTAATCATTTTGTTATTTGTGGTGCGATGTGGATTTGTGTGGTCCTTTTTCTTATCTCTAGAAAAATTACATAAAGTGTATTGTCAAATAGTAAACAGGTAAACACGTTATTCAGGTAATGGAAAACCGGTCACAAAGTCTTCGTCATCGCCCAAGTGGCACTGTGCATTGATTTTTATTAGCAACCGTTTGTCCTTGTTGTTTGAAAACAAATCAAATTGAAAAATCTTTGAAGAATACTCTGATTGTGACACCAACATCACATGGTTTTTCCTATCATGTTTGCAAGACAATACTTAGAAAATAGGAGTGCTGTCCACTTTCTAGGGATTTTTCTCTTTTTCTCCAATAAGTTGTCAAATTTCTAGTTATTTAAACCGAACTACAATTTGTCAATTTCTTTTTCTTCCATCAATTAAGTTTGACTGTTACCAAAACTCTAATGCAATAGTGGTACATTCTTTTTACTTTACATAGACTGAAAAACTATCTTCTCTGAAAACTAACAGTGAGGAGAAACTATAGGGGCATACCATTTTCGAGTGGAAATAATGATTTATATTCTGAGAATGGGAACATTCACCTTAGTAGACAAGCATGCCATTTTATTTAATTACTACGTCACCCTCATTTGCGTCTTTGTTTGGAGCCTATGATTGTTTTAGCAAATTCATATATATTATTCTTAGTTGGCCAATGACCAGCTTGCGGCTTTATTATTCTGCTTACAACACAAAATCACATGGTTTTTCCTTTCTTTTGCTCTTTTTCTAGTTTTCTTTGCAATTTTGGTCATTTTTGCAAAACCGTACTACCAGGAAACTCCTATTTTACCGTTCTAGGAAAGGAAAGCCCATTATGTTCCAACCTAACAATAACTAGAGTGCTCATTTCACAAGGTATTATCGTATAATAACTGGTGAAAGCATACTGTCTCCTTTCAAACCCGGACAGAGCTACGAAACAAAAGGAAAAGGGGGCCGTAGGAGAGAGGCGCACCAGTCTTGACTTAGTTGTTTGTTAGGGGAGCTACGGTCTTCTTTTCTCTTTTGAGTCAGGTGCTTAAGAAAAGACAGAATTTTTGAGAGAAGTCCACTTTCAGGATTTGTTGCTTTTATTTCCATAAGTTGTCGAATTCCTAATTTAAAAAAGAAAAATAGTATTTCTTTTTCAATCAAATAAGTTTGACAATCACCAAAAGTGTAATGCAATGGTGATAACTTCTGTTTATACGACAAAGGCTAACAATTAACATATCTATAAATTAACAATGAGGAGATATGGATATGGGCATGTCCTTTATTGTGTGAAGAAATATTGATCCATGTGAATTTGCATGTGAACAAGTTCACAGCAAATTCTGATTGAACCATTCACATTGGTAGAACAGGAGGATACTCTTTTGTTTAATCACTACTTTATCCTCATTTTTCTTCTTTGTTTAAACTTTTAAGCCTCTTAACTGTTTTAGCTATCTATATAAAGTATAAACCATGCTTAGTCGGCAGTGAGCAGCTTTTGGCTTCATTCTTGCACCATCTAATCAATCCAATTAACACCTGAATATGAAAATTGCTTGATCTTTTCACATATAAACCGACAGAGAGGAGAGAGAGTGAAGCGACCACATTTTACCAATGTGCAATGTTGTCCACAATGTATAATCTCTGATTTAGGATGGAAAATGTCAATATAGAAACGTTGTTGCAGTTTCTGCACTGTGTATATTGTCCAACGATTATGTAATGACTGGTGTTACCTTTCTTCTATGTAGAGCAATTGGTAGATCTTTCAAATGATTTGTTTTTCCTCAATTATGAGAGGGCCAAATCATGAAATTTATGTACTTACTGGAGGAAAATTGGGTGGCTGAATGCTCACTTTCTGTGTTGCAGGTTTGAACTGCGTTTAGGATGAAATTTAAAGGTTGGTACACAGATCTTGCAGTGCTGGATGTTGCGCCCATTCTTGAATATCAAGTCACACGTTCTTAGTGAATTTAAGTACTAGGGCTCTTGCTTCCTTCTTATCTGTTGATTGAAATCAGTTTCTCTTTATATGTGTCCATTATTTTTATCAATTTCTATACCTTCTACTTTTGTTTCAATCACATTTGACTTCTCTGGGGATCTCTCTTGAATTTTTCTTGATTTTTGACTCCAACTTGGCCAATTTACATTTGACAAATTTAGAAAGAAGCAAGATCTATTGGCTGGCTCCACACCCTTAGAGTGGTAAATTTGCTTGGTTTCTTTTGTAAACATGATGAGTAGACTATTGGTGGTCAAACATATTTCACAATGGGTGATTATGGATGTGTATTATTCATGGGATTATATGCATTTGGAATTACTTTTTTGTCGTATTAAGAGGGCTGAGTTGGGATTATGGGATGGATTTCTTTAGGGCATAATTAATAGTTAACAAAAGATAGATAACATTCAGAATGATTTCATACTGCTTGGTATCTTATTATGCCTTTGACATTTGCTTGATATTAAGATGAATTCTAAGTGGAGTTTGAATTAAAATGGATGAAATTGGAGATGAAGGAATTCATGATTCAGAAATTTTTTCCTAGCACCTTGTGAAACAATTATGGTCCCTTCTATTCCAAAAATAAACTATAAATATATTAACGATCCATTAACATGAATTGGGTTGTAATTTCTTAGCTAATAGTAATACTCAAAGCAGGAGCTTACTTACGAGAGATTATCTCTTGATACATCAATAATATAAAATAGGGCATGCTTTAATAAATTCATCTGACGGTGTCAAAATAGATTCATCCAACGGCTATTAACATCACTCTCAAAATCATTCACATTATACCGTGCCTTCAGGTACGAGTTACTCCTAGTGATTATAATTTGATTAAATACAGAAGTAATTATGGAATATCAACAGTCATATATTTTTCCTCTATATATATTTAGATATTTCAGAATAGAAATATACATTTCTATATCTTCTATATTCTTCATTACTGTTTTATTTTTTTGGGCAATATAGAAATGTATTGTGTGAAATTTCTGCTTCATTCGATTGTACAGATCTGAGTAAAGCTAAAACTAATTAGACTGACCTGTTGTATCCTGAGGATGATATGCTGCTCCCTTCTACATTGTGTTTCTTCCACAAAACAACGCGAATTGCCTTAAGATGACGTCCTAATTCACGCCACACCCTACCATTCACATTTATTTTTTCAACTTAAAGCATGTCAATTGGGTTCTAAAGAAAATGTTAACTTTAATATTATTTTTTCGAATTTTTACATTGAAAACTTTTCACCAAATGATGTGGCTAGTTTACTACATTCAATAATTTTTGGGATCTACTTGTTTGGTGGAAGTCTGGTTGACACATCATTAATTGATTAACAAAATTTAAGAAAATAAATTTGAAATCCATGGGGATAAGAAACTGTGACACTCCTTTGCTGTTGCAAAAAAATTTGATCACCACTTATCAAGTGGACAACACAAAATGCCAAGAGGAGCAGGGGCAAAGTCAAGGTTGTCCTAAAGTAAGGGCAGAGGAGAACAATCACATAATAATAATTAATTTTTTTTGTGAATTTAAATCGATTTTTTTGTAACAATCACATAAAATTCAAATTCATTTTCAATAAATCTGAATTCGATTTAAATTTTTTTTAATCTTATATGAATATTCAAAGAAATTTTTTTAACAGTCTATATCCACATAAAATAAATATTAAATATTCGAACAGATACGTGAGTTATTTAGAGGTGAATTTTAATAAAGTATATTTTAGTTTAATTCGATTGTATCAAGTAATACTCAATTGCATCATATCTCTATACTATATGTGAATGTATCCACAAGTAAGGGGAAGCCCCCAAACCTCAATTCCCTTTTTCCTGAATTTTTGACTTCTTAATTTTAAAAAAACTTACTCGGTTTATTTCTATATTATTCTATCCTCTTTTTAAACTCTCCTACTCTTATTTTCCTATAACTCTCACACGGCAGAAAAAAATCTAAATATCATATTCTCTTTTTAAACTCTCTCACTCCTATTTTTCTATGACTCTCACACCACAAAAAAACCTCAAGCAAACAAGATATCCTCTTTTTAAATGCTACTTTATCTTTTTTTTTAAATATCATATCCTCTTTTTAAACTCTCCTCGACTCTCACACAATAAAAAAAATAAAACATTTGCTACTTTATCTTTTTTAATTACAATATCCTATCATATCTTCTTTTAAAGCAACATAGTTCCTCTAAATGCCAAACTATAGAGTTCCTCTAATACCCACTAAACTTCACATTTCTTCCACTGCTATATCTTTTTTTTAAAAAAATTGCATCCAATTCCCTCCTCTCTCAATCCTTTCCTATTTTCTCTTTTGTCTCTCTCATTTTCAAGCAAAACTGCGGGGCATCATTCAAACACAAACTGTGACAACATCTTAGTTATTTTGTGTGTGTATGTGCATGTGCCCGGTGTGTTTTTGCTTCCGTTTATGCTGAATTCTATTATGGTTCTTAGTTATTTTGATCAAGTTGTGTCTCTTCTGAACTACTAATTTTTGGCTTCTAGCATTATAATTTGAATTTTTTATTTAGCAGATTTGTATGAGAACCATTATCATATGAATTTGTTCTTGCTTGAGCATGATATGGATTATACATATTGTGAATTAGGATTGATCTTTTTGAACATTATTTGATATAATCTCTATATTTATAATGATGTTATTAATATACTGTCAAATAGTTTACCAAACATATATTTTCACATTAATAAAATAAAGACAAAAACTAATTAAATTAAAAAAAAATAGTGAAACATTTCAACTTCAAAAGATATATTCATAAAGAAATACAAAAAATAATTAAATAACATTATTTGATATAATTTAGTATATTTATAATGTTGTTATTAATATACAAACCAAACAAATTATTAAACATTAATTTCTACCTCAAGAAAAGAAATACAAAAACTAATTAAATTAAAAATATAGTGAAACATTTCAGGCCTGCTGTTCAAATGATATATTCATAAAAAAATACAAAACTAATTAAATAACATTATTTGATATAATTTAGTATATTTATAATAATGTTATTAATATACTAGCAAACAAATTATCAAACTTTAATTTCCACCTCAAAAAAGAAATACAAAAACTAATTAAATTAAAAATATAATGAAACATTTCAGACCTGCTGTTTGAAGGATATATTCATAAAAAATATAAAACTAATTAAATAATATTATTTAATATAATTTATTATGTTTATAATGATGTTATTAATATACTACCAAATAAATTACTAAACATTAATTTTTACCTCAAAAAAAAAAAATACAAAGACTAATTAAATATGTAACATGCCTAAAACTTTTAATAAATACATGAGGGCATTAGTAGATATGGCTCAATTGAAGCATAATGGAGATCATTTGTAGTTATATTTTAACGTTTGATAAACAAATATGTATCATATTTTTCAATTAGTTGATAATTGATTAGTTTTCACTTTCATTAATGTATGAATATAATAAATTAGATTATATCACAATCAAATTAGAGTTTGATATTTCAAAATTTAAATTTATAAAATACGACATAATTAATTCAAACTTGGATAATCCGTCAAAATTATCATTGAATTGAATTCTGAGTCAAATTGAATTCTAGTTAAAATTAAATACTTTAAGTCTATATCCACCGCATGTCATTTTTAACAGACATTAATCATCAGAGTAGCAGCAAAGAAATCAGACGGAAATGGCCGAAATTGCTTTCGATAATCTATTGCGGAGTTTGGGCATTCTAATTTCTCAGTATGCACCTTTTTTCCGGCACCAGTGGATTCATATCCGAGATCTAAACAAGGATCTAAAATTCCTGAGGACCTTCGTCAACAAAATGGTTGAGAAAAACTACCATCAGAATGAAGAGAAAATTCTGGCGACAAAAATCGCTGATGAGAACGAGAAAGTAGCCAATTTCCTTAAATCAATTTTTCACGAGGAGGATGACACTGAGGAAAAGATCAACCGTTTCATGGAAGATCTTACGGGTATCTCAACAGGGTTGCAGGAAATTTGTATCAAATTGCCTGATATCCAATGTCCCCCAAGAGCTGATACGATAGTAGTTGAGGATGAAACTGTGGTGACATTGCAATTTGGAAGTTCATCGACATCAGATCCCGAGGAAGAAACGGTGGTGGGATTTGATGGAATGACGATGAGAATTGTGGATCAGCTTAGTCGAGGACGGAAGGCGTGGATGACGAAGCGACTGAGGCGCGACGAGGGAGTAAAGCACGTCCCAGTTTGTGCAATTGTCGGTATGCCAGGAAGGGGTAAGACAACTCTAGCCAGAAAAGTGTACAATGATCCTTCCATTGCATCTCATTTCAATGTTCGAGCATGGATCGATGTTCCTAAAGCGGATCGACAGAGGGATTTTAGCATTTCAAGTTCTGCTCTCCTGATTACTGACCAAATTAGTAGAATAAGTCATGAAGAACTGCCTGGAGTGCTTTACAAATTCCTAGAGGGCCAGAGATATTTTGTTGTCATCGATCTCGACCGGGACAAGAGTAAGATACCCTTTTTTACTAAGCCCATTCATTGTCCGCCTCTTTTAGGTCTAGATGAAAGTTGGCTTTTGTTGCAAAACAAGGTGTTTGGGAAAGAAAGCTGCCCTCAAGAGTTATGGGATAGCGGAAAGCAAATAGCAGCAAAATGTCATGGACTACCACTCACAATAGTAGTCATCGCAGGACTTCTTGCCAAGGAAGAGAAGACCCTTTTTTTTTGGGAGGAAGTTGCCCCAAGCATAAGTTCATACGTGGCTGTGATACTTGCTTTGTCCTTCAAGTTTGTTGGTTCTCTAGAACGTGCTTACTATGAAGACATTGAGAAGTCTCTAGACCTTCGTTACATCAGTGAAGATATTGAAGCGACTATAAAGAAAGAGATCAGTAAGCATAAATACAAGAAAATGTACATCAGAGTCCCACAAGTTGACATGATTCCCTCTGGAAGTTCGTTAACTGAAAGTACTTCAAATGTGGGAGAAATCGTGACCAGTGGGAGTTTGTCAACACACAGAATTCAGAATGCAAGGCCAACGATCAAGAGGAGCCCTTCAGCAACTTGTATTTCACAATTAGATAACGAAATTGTGGTTGGCTTTGAGGAGGAAGCAGACAACGTTAAAGAGCAACTTGTAGGACGGAACAAGCTACACGTTGTCTCCATTGTGGGAATGCCTGGACTCGGTAAGACAACGCTAGCCAGAAAAGTGTACAATGATCCTTACATTGAATATTATTTCTATATTCGAGGTTGGGCCTATGTGTCCCAAGAATATTCAAGGAGGAATTTGTTACTTGACATTTTAGATTCTGCTTTTCAGCTTGGAGATGAAATTTGTGAAATGCGTGATGAAAAATTAGGTGAAGAGCTATACAAACGCCTTAAGGGTAAGAGGTACCTGATCGTGTTGGACGACATATGGAATATTGGGGTCTGGCATGATTTGGGAATTTTTTTTCCAGACGACAATAATGGAAGTCGAATTATGACCACTAGTCGGATCACAAATATTAGTTTGCATGCTAAATCCAATAGCACTCATTGTTTGAATTTGTTAACTGAAGACAAAAGTTGGGAACTCTTGCAACAGAAGATATATCAGAGAGTGTATTGTCCTCCAGAACTGGTGGAAATTGGTAAGCGAATTGCAGCCAATTGTGGGGGACTACCACTTACGGTAGTTGTAATTGCTGGAATTCTCACAAAGACAGAGCAAACGCTTGACTGGTGGAACCGAGTTGCTGACAAAGTAAATTCGTACACAGTTGGAGGTCCAAATAAGTGCATGGACGCACTAGCACTAAGTTACAATCACTTGCCTCATCGCTTGAAAGCGTGCTTTCTCTATTGTGGAGCATTCCCAGTTAACTATGATATCCCAGTGTGGAAGTTGGCATGGTTATGGATAGCTGAGGGATTCATTCCGCTAGTTGGGCAAAAGAGCTTGGAAGACATAGCGCAAGATTACTTGATGGAGCTAATTGATAGAAGTCTAGTATTAGTTGCCAAAAAGAGGTCTGATGGTGGAGTTAGAGCATGCCGTCTCCATGATCTGTTGCGCGATTTTTGCTTGATAAAAACTGATGAAGAAAATTTTCTGCTGCAGATTAATGAGTACGAACAAGTTATATCTTTTCTAGGTCTGCCAAAGAGACATCGTCGCCTGTGCATCCATTCTCATGTCTTTCATTATGTTCCTTTTGAGCTTCCCACCGCACACATCTGTTCTGTCTTATGCTTTGGTCCTGAATCTGACACACTATCTAGGAGGCATGTGTCACACATTTATCAGACCTTAAGTCATCTGAGGGTCCTGCATTTTTCATCCATCCCTATCATCTGCTTTTTCGAGGAAATGTTACAACTTCGTTATTTGAAGTACTTAGCGATTCAGATTAGAGACGGGAATCTTCCGACATCAATATCCAACCTCAAGAACCTACAAACACTTATTATATCATCGAGGATCAATATTACTATACCGGAAAGTATTTGGAGCTTGGTAAAGTTGAGGCATCTGCGAATTACATCAGGAGAAAATGACATTGCAAAGCCTTATTTTCATGATTATCGCTTCTCGTTGCGTAACCTCCAAACCATGTCGCAAGTATGTCTTTCTAGTTCTTGTCAAGATGTATTGGAAAGGGCTCCTAATTTTAAAAAGTTGGGATTTTGCGGACCTATGTTGTCAGAGTTAGGTTATGTGGCATTCCCTAATCTAGGCTTCTTAAACCATCTTGAGACATTGAAGTTTCTAGACACAAACACTCATGTTCGCGGATCACGGAATCTGCAATGGGACAAGTTTCCTTCAAAACTTAGAAGGCTAACTTTATCAAATACTGATGTTAAGTGGGAAGAGATGAAAATCCTTGGGATGTTGCCCAACCTAGAGGTTCTCAAATTAAAATTTCATGCCTGCTTGGGAGAGCATTGGAAAACAAATGATGGGGGGTTTCCTCGACTAAGATTGCTGAAAATTTTCCACTCAAATATTGTAACATGGGAAACTTCTAGTTCTCACTTTCCAAGCCTTCAGAAATTGATGCTGCAAGGATGTTCTCAACTCAAGGAAATCCCTTTGGAATTAGGGGATATAATCACACTGGAGATTATTGAGCTTATTGATTGTAGCCTCTCTGCCACAAAATCTGCAAGACAACTTGAGGAAGAGCAACGGAATAACGGAAATGATTGGTTGCGGATCCTCACCAGCGCTGCATATTGGGAGGAGCTCAGCACAAATTCTTGACACTATGATGAGTATTTATTTCCCACTCATACTGAGGTCATCTAAGTTGGTTGTACAGGTACTGTCAAGTTCATGCCTTACCTTTACCATCGCACAAGCTTCTTTCTCTTTGTTCTTCTAATGTGTTGCCTGTCAGTTAGATTTCCTGTTTACTAGGCAGAAATTGTTTTACTTCCTTTTTGGAATTCAGACAGGAAACGAAGTTGGATAACGCATTAGATATATCTACAATTGCCAAATAATGCACCATTGCAATAGTGGAATACCAAAATCTTCATCACAACATAGTTGTTCTTGTCTTCAGCTTTTTTTTTTAGTAATTTTCTTGTCTTTTGGTTTTTGCATTCTGACACTCATTCTCTAGTGTCTTTCTTGTCCTCAACTTTATCATGTTGAAGGTACTGGGAAGAGCACACGAGCAACAATATCACAGAGTTTGGAACAGCCTCCATCCATGGAAGCATCCAATATAATCCAACTCTGTACTTAGCTCATCAATTGTCTTATTTATTTGTTGCAAGGGTGGTCCTAAAACATCATAATCACAAAGGAGATCAACTGGAAGCAAATACCTGAGGAGGAAAAAAGAACACTATAAAGATGTTTAATAAGTTGCACTGAGCCCATTTTATGCGCCAAATTTCTATATTCAGGGTTAGATTCGAAATATTCCTATTCTGTCCACACTCTCGTTGATATCAAGTTGGACCAGTTCATGTTCCTGGTTTGATTATTGGGACCGATCTAAAAATCATTTGTACCTATAAATGAAATTGTTTTGTCTAAAAATCTTTTGTCCATATGCTCAGTTGTTGATACTCAGATTTGCGAAACGGGAAAAATGTTGTTTTGAAACAATATTAGTTACTCCTTTAGGTGAATATGGTACTCTTCAGAGAGGAGGGTGATAAAAGTAAGCTATTCAGAAAAGCATAAGCGACCATAGGTACAGGACATTGCAAGTTTATTGCTAAGCCCTAAGGTTTGCGTCACAAAGACACTAGTTAATCTACAATTTGTTTTCTTTAGAAGGGTATCATCCTTCTCTTTCGTTGATAGAGATGGTTAATTGGCACAACCACTTCCTACTTCAGAATTTTGTGTCTTCAGTGCCAGCATAACATGCTAGGGATAGATTGAAACATGCCTACATTAGATTAATTTTCAAAAAGTAGTTGCTCTTAGACTTCAAATCCTTGTTCTCAACTTTGAAACTTAAGCATTTCACAATTTCACCAAGCCATAGAATAGAAAACACTGGGAAAAACCAATAGGTGAACCTAAAACCCATCCCCTGTTTTCTTTCTTATTAAGATGTTATAGGACTGTAATTTTTCCACACAAACTTATGACGGGGCTTAGTGAAGTAGAACCGGGTTCGTTGCTTGTCGATGCATCCTTTTTTCCAACCTTATTAATGCAAGTAGGTAGGATGGGGTGTTAATTGGCCCGGGTCGTTGATGTAGTTCTTTAAAGAGAGATAGAAGGTGCTGGATTCCCTTCTTTAAGTGTGAGATGGTAATTTCAAACAGAACATTTTGTTCCTCATTTTCCTTCGTACAAGACCAAAATGCAACTTCCATTTCTCTGAATACCTTTGTCATCCCTCCTACCTTCTCTTTTTTTGATTTTAAATATCCTTCAACCAAATGGGAGCTCAAATGCCCAACCTAGTTTCGGCCTATGTTTGTCTTGTCTACTACTTGATACGAATCTTGGTTGGTCCAAATATTTAAGTTCATTATTCACCCATTCTTCGTTGGGCGATCAGTGGGAGATGAGATATATGGTGTCTTTGACCATTTCCAGCTTCTTTAGAAAAGTTCCCATTTGGTCATCATCTTTGGTGAACTAATGTCAGAACAGATGTTGCAGAGGCAGACGATTGATCCGGAACAAGGATATGGGAGACTAATCAAAGGATCTGTAGGATTCTTTGAGAGCCCAACTGAAGTTTCTGTCGATACAACAACATTCTGAGTTCCTACTTGAGTTATTTGGATTTTACGGCTTTTATCATGACAATTTGTGGAGTTCTTGCAGATTTGAGTTTTTGTAGCAAGAGTCCAAGACTGCTGGGTGTTATTAGTTTGCGTGTCTATCAACTCTTGGTAGACCCTTGTTTTTTCAACTTTATGGTTAATCATACTTAAGATGAGCACGACCAGCATCTTAATGATTATGTTAATTTGTACTCTCAATTTTTTATGTCAATTTTTTTTAATTTTTTTATTTAATCTATCTTTAATAGATTTTGAGTGGCTTTTCCAATTTTATTGTAAACCTCCATGGTTATTACATAATGAAAATCTATTTCTTGCCTGTTATCATAGTGTATTTTTAACTATGGAGTGTCACTACTTTTATTATATTCAATCATTTGGACTGATTGAAGATTATTGTTATAATTGCAGCCTCAAGTTGAACAATGTTATGGTTGTGGTGTCCCCGGAGACGGTGGCAGGAGAAATCAATTATGTGGACCAGAAAGATTATGTTTCACACTAGATTTAGAGACACAAGGAGGAAGATTGAGCTTTGGGTAAAAATATCTGCAGGTAAATAAATTTGGAGCTGAGTGAGCATCTAGTCATGCTCATGTTTAATGTGTATATTCACAAATAATTTGCTAACAGCGAATTCAATAATTTGATTTTATGAGCCTTATCATATACTGTGTGATGGCTGACGTGTTTACCATAGAAGAAAATTCTATAGGAGAAGGAGATTGAGCACACCACATAAAGAAAGGAAATGATGCAGTGCCTTTGTAACTAACCATGAGTAATCCATCCCTGTACTTCAAAAGCAGGTAAGAAACTGATTGAATTACTCAATAAAGATATCATCACTCTGCATTCCGATGTTTTTCTTCTTTTTTTTTTTTTTTCGATAAGACTATATTCCAAAGTTTTTCGGCTTCCAAACAAGAACAAACAAGTCTGCCTCCATGGCAATCACAGGATTCAAAATAATTTGTACGCTGGAGGACGTAGGATTCAAACGTATGGCAATTTTTCTGAATATATGTAGCATTCTTTATTAATCACATTTTTTTGAGCAAAACCAATTGTAAAATTTGACACTGTATTTTAAGGTGCTAAAAAATAAACATCCAATCTGATACAATATGTGCATGCTTGTTTGTCTGTGTTCGTCGACTTTAGAAGATTCTACTTTCATAGGGGTGTTGAGTTCTGTTTCACAACATGTGCATATAAACCAACAAAAACTAACATTCACCCATAACTATCTTGTTTGACATTTCTGTGAACAAAGTGAAAATAAAAAATTCATAATGCCTAATAATCTAAAAGAGTGGAATTTTTACTTGATAATACATCTCAACCTACCCATATAATACGTACATGAACGGCCTCTAGTAGAAAAAAATACAGTTTTTCGTTGGTTTAGGAAAGAATGCCTATTCTTTTTCATCTTACGAACGTTTTTCTGGAAATCTTATGTGCATACGAAGATATTAAAGAATGTGTTTCTTGCTTCTCTTGTCCAATTACAGACTGGAGTCTAATACATAAGGATTTGAGCTTTTATTTGAATTTGCTGTCCATTGTCTCTTCATGAAGCTAATACTGTTATGCTGAATAATCTGGGGGTTGGATAGAGGTAGCTGTTATTATTCACAGTCAGTTTGCTTGGTTTATTGTGCATTTGTGGTTGGATATGTGATTATGGGAACAATTTTAATTAGTCTTTTAAGCAGAGTTCTTGGTGTAAGTTGTATTTCTTACTCATGCATTTGTCCTTTTTTCTCAGATTCTTTTCCCTGCTTAGATTAAATTAGATCCACACTCTGCTTATGACAAAACATCACGTGGGTTTTCCTTAGAAATTAGGGAGCAGTCCACTTCATAGAGATTTTTTGATTTTGTTCTGGTAAGTTGACGAATGTGAAATCCTTTAAGAACTAACTTCTATGTAAACTGACAATGGAAAGCAATTGATAGGGGCATAAATACCATTTTAGAATGAGGAAATATTGGTTCATTCGTGTAATCACATTTGCATCTGAACAAGTTCACAGCAAATTCTGAGAATGGGAACATTGACCTTAGCAGTCAAGCATACCATTCTCTTTAATTACTAGTTTATCCTCGTGTTTCTTTTTTGTTTCAAACCTTCAATTATTTTGGCAATTCATATATATTATTCTTAGTCTGCCACTGACTAGCTTGTGGCATTATTTACTCTGCTTATGACACTATTAGAGTTCTTATTTTGGTATTAATTATAATAACATAGTAAACTAGTATTGTAATTACCCTAAATACTTCTCTGCTGTAAATAAGAGGGTGTAGGCCAACACAACTACACCACACATATTATTCTCTTTCTCACTCTCCTTCCCTTCTCTTCTTATTCTTTCTCCAAAACCCTAAAACTCTTGGGGCGTGTTTGGCTTGGGAGGATTGGGTTGGATTGGATATGGCTTGTCACTTCTCTTCTTCTTTTTTCAATCTGGTTTTTCTTCGATCTTGCTGTGTTTTTGTTGATTCAAATCAGT
This sequence comes from Ilex aquifolium, assembly GCA_951799425.1. NCBI lineage: Eukaryota > Viridiplantae > Streptophyta > Magnoliopsida > Aquifoliales > Aquifoliaceae > Ilex > Ilex aquifolium. The sequence goes on along the minus strand of OX637407.1, from coordinate 18,966,763 downwards.
TTTGAGGGGTGTGATTCAGGGATTTGAGTACCCATATGAGTAATTCAAGGCTACTAGGTTGATTTTTGAAAAATTTTGGGTGTTTTTTTTTTGTGGTTTGGCACTTCGAAACTATGCACCGGTGGTTTTCTTCAACATCAAAGTTGCAATTTCTCTTCTTGTTGCTTGATTGGATGAACTGAAGCATCCGAAACTGGTTCTTCGACAGATAGATTGGTGGATCTACAGTGTGTGTTGCATCTCTTCATCCTGCTGGCCCTCTCATGTGTGTTGGATCTCTGTCGTTGGTATTCTAGTCTGCTGGAAATACAAGTAGTTCTGAATATTCATCGTTGGACATACAACAGGTTATTGGTCTTTTGAATATATTTTTTTTGGGCTTACTTTTGTCTTAAGTGGACCTTACTTTAGTTAGGAATTTGTTAAGTTATTAGGCTCGAGGATTAAAATTTCGTTTCGAAATGGTTAAAACGATCAAAACGTTTCCATTTGCAAAGAGACCGAAACGAATCAATGATGGAATTAAAATTCTACTACTTTGGGGTGTTTTATGATGTTTCGAGATGTTTCATAATGTTTTGATGCACTTACACAATTTTTTCGGAATGGTTCAAGGTGTTTCATGCGTTGATATATTTTGACTAGTATTTTAGAAAAATAATTCTCAAATTTTTTATTAGTTTTTATTCTGTTTCGAAACATGTCGATGTTTCCATTTTCTAGGGACCCGTTTGATAACCGGGTTTTTTGTTTTCATTTTTTGGAAAAATAAAAATGCGTTTGATGAATGTTTTTTTTTTTTTTTTTTATTGCTCCGTTTTGAAAATAAGGACAAAATATGGAAACATCCAAAATAATCTTTTTGAAAACATCCAAAAAACAAAATAGGCGGAAGCTCCAAACCCATTTTAATGAGGTCTGGACTTCGAACCCTCTTAACAACAAAAAATCTTTTTTTTTTCCTTACCATGTAAAAGGCCAAGAACAGAGCATTTCTTCCCTCACCCGTTTATTTTTGTAGATCTATAGTCTATTATTTCAGATCTATGATATATTATGGTTTATTTTAACATCTCTCTCTATGTGCATCTGTGATTAGGGATGTCAGTGGACCGAAGAGGGGGCTGGGGTTGTAGTCTCCATCCCCGTACCCGCTTAAAAAAACTCCGTTCATTCCCTGCCCACCCCCATTAACGGGTATAGTTTTCATCCCCATCCCCGTCCGCAGGTAAATTTGAAATCTCCGCCCCCCGCCCCGTCCCTCGCCTTCACCCCCACCCCTGCCCCTGTCCACCTTACCCAACCCAAGCCCAAGCTAACATAATCCGAAATTCTAAATAAATCTAACATTCTAAATAATCCAACATAATTATAGAATATCATAACATAATTAAAAAGCTTGTCATCTACAATATAATCCAACATAATATAATTAAAACCTTATTTACAACATAATCCAACATAATATAATTAAAAGTTTGTCCCCAATGTAAATCCAACACAACATAATGTAACATAATATAATCCAACATAAAAAAAAAAAAAAAAAAAACCATAAAAATACAAAGATCTACACTTTTACAAGCCAAAAACATGAAAAAAAAAAAATTCCAAAATAAAAAATCATTCAATAATATGTAGATTCCGATTCACAGCAACATGATATATATATATATATATATATATATATATATATAAAATAATAATAATAATAACGAGTAAAATGGGGCGGGGCGGGGCGGGGCGGGGATAAGTGTCAGTTCATGCCCGCCTTCATCTTCGCACGGGTTTATACGGGTATCCCCGTACACGTCCACCGTCCAATGCGTATGATCCATCCCCGGTCCAAACGGGGCGGGTTTGAACGAATACCCATTTTGATCCAGTCCACTGCCATCCCAATCTATGAGTTGTGTGTGCATCCGCGTGTGTGTGTGCATTTGTGTGTGTGTGTGTGTGTGTGTCATCTGGTGTGTGTGTGCTTGGTATGTACATGAATTGGAATTATGAATTTGAATTCAATTATGCATTGTGTATTGGAATTATGAATTATATGCTTATGAATTTGAATTTGAATTAGGCTTTATGTAACTAGTTGTGATTTGAATTGGAATTATGAATTATATGCTTATGAATTTGAATTATTCTTTATGTAACTATTTTTGTTTTGAGAGGATGGTATAAGTGTGAGTGTTTGATGAATGTTTGGAGTTGTTGGAAATTGTTATGTAGATGAAAAATGTTATATTGATGTTGATGCACATAGGGATGACGATATTGTTGAGGTTGGGGCTAAGAAAGCTGACGGGCCATGGACGTCTAAACCACGCAAAAATAATGTGGATGTGTTTTAGCAGAAATTAAAATAAATGTAAAATATATGACAAAAAATAAAATGGTTACCAAACATATTTTCTGTTTTAGTTCTTAAATTTCTTAAAATAACAATTACATCCAAACACGTTTTTATGTTCTAACCTTTAACCATAGAAAAAATAAAAATTGATTCTATTTTTTATTTTTTTGGAAACATGAAAATAAAAACGTTACCAAACACATAGGCGACCGAAATAATACATCGAAATGCAATTTTGAGCGCTGGTTGGGCTTCTTTTGCCTTGCTGGATTTTTGTTCCATTGGGCTCTTGTTCTTGTTTTGGTGCTTGGCTTTTGTTTGGTTGGGCCTAATCTATTTGGCTTTTACTTGGTGTGGCAACTAGAGGATTGGAGGCTATTGGTGAGTTGCCTGGTAAGTTTTAGGTATTTTTTATATTTTTATTTGGCCTAAGAAGCAGTCGGCAGTGACCAAATTCATCTAGGTTGCAATTCCAACTTTGGGTTTTTTTTTTTGATTCCCGAGTTCGTTGTGGGCAGTTTTGTTATGGGTTTCTTATTGCGGAGTAGTTATTTGTGTTTTTATTCCTTATGGCGCCTTTGAATTGTGGTTGTGATGCTAATCGTGGAGGTCAATACACAGGACATAGTGGATGTGGTAGTCATTTTGATGGTCGTTGTCATCGTTATGAGTGAAGCATACTTGTTGTGGTGGTACAATACATATTGAAAATTATTGTTGGGCTAAGTACAGAAAACTAGCGTATGCTAATCAGGCTTCTAATGATACTTCAGGTTCTCTAACACATAAGACTTTTAGCAATGGTCTGGTTGCATCTACCCTTGGTTATCATGATGATCTTTCTTCTCAACTTATTAAGTTCATTCAGCAGTTATATTCACTTTTTACACATTTATCTGCCCCCACCACTAGTCTAGTTGCTTAACCGTCTTCGTCATCTTGGGTTATTGCTTCAGGAACTATTGTTCATATGTCAATTCTCTAATATTTTTTCGTCTAATTCACGTATTGTGTTAGCTGATAGTTTTTTTCGACAGTACATGGGACTGGTGATCTTCGTCCTACTCAGTTTATACCATTTGTTTGTTAGAGTATATTAGGGGTAGATTAGTTGTTTTCATTATTTTATTTTGCCTTACTATATAAGGGTCTTTGCTGTGTATTTTAAGACTTAAGTTGCACAACCTAATTGTGCCGTAATAATATTTTTCCTTTCTTTCTCTTCTTCTTTTGATCAATTCTAACATGGTATTAGAGCATGTTACGATTCGTAAACACAACTAAACATAAGTAGAATTTGGGAGAATTTTCTTATGGAAGAACTATGGCTGGTTTTATCGTCGCAAAGGCTGATGTCATCGTCGCATATGATTACGTTGTCAATCTGAACAGTATAGTACGTCGTCTTGATCGAGTTTATATTACATTTGTATGCTTTGTTTTTTAAATTGTGGCTATCTGATTTGAGTTTTGGAGTTCTGAATATTTTTGAGAAATTCTGTTGATTTTCTTTGATTAGAAGATCTTCTGTGTTATCTTCGAATCTGAGGCTTGAAATCTTGCTCAAGAGGTTCGATTTGAAGGTCTGGACAGTCAACTGTGTGTTTCGAAGCTCTTGGAGTGGTTTTGGGTTGAGATCTGGTTAAACTCAAGGTTCGGCTGTCTTCTCCGACTTCAATCTACTGTGACTTCTTCCTTCGATTGCTTCTACTTTTGGCTGCGTGGTCACTAGAGATCTGGTTTGGGGGTCATCTTCTACATCTTGGCTGGGTTGTCGCAGAAGCTCCTCTCGCTGAAGCTTTGGTTTGGGAATTTTTCAACCGGTGGAGGTTATTTGTTTTGGGTTTTAGGTGTTTGGTTAGGCAGGCTGGTGTTCAATTTTGGGCCTTCAATTGTTTGGATGTTGATTCTCCTTTGTTGCAAATATGGCAAGTAGCAACTCTGACTTGCTTCAAGCCATCAATGTTAATTAACTGGTGACAATTATGTTTATTGGGCTTTTGTTTTGAAATTTTTTTTGTTGGATAAAGAGAAGCGGAATTTTATTGATGGTGCGACAATGGCCCCAACTAATCCTAAGGCAGAAAAGTATGCTGACTTAAAGAACAGTTGGGACATCAACAATGCAAAAATTATTACCTAGATTAACAACTCTGTTGATCAGACCATCAGCTTTTTGATTCTGAATGTTTAGTTCATTTCTTTTCCTCTTGTTGTGTTGTGCAGGATCTACAGTCCAAGAAGCTGATTGGGGCAAGCCATAGAAAGGGAGGGCTTTATGTGGTGGAAGAATTACATGTTCTAGATGTTGCCAACTACTCGGAATTAGCACAAGCTCAATCAATTCGTTCCCAAACTGTATATGGTTCTGGTCTATTTTACACCAAGTGAAAGGTTATCCTCCAAAACCTAAATCCCGAAGACCACTTCTGTCTAAAGCTTCTCAGAACAAACACATCTGCCAGTTAGGCTTGATGCTCCACCTTTTTTTTCCCCTTGCAAGATGATCTCATTGAAATCACCAAAGCATAGCCATGGTAGATTGATTAGCGATACCAACTGGCTTACAAAATTCCACGCTGCTTTTAATTTACTTACCTCCGGTAAACCTCCAAGCACTCCCCCCCTATGGTTCACCACCACATCAATATGTCTTTGTGAGAAGCCTTGTAGAGACACATTCTGGTTCTTCTGCCATAACAACGCTAGGCCTCCTGCCTTTCCTCTTGAATCAACGACAATGCCATCCATCCTGAGGCTCATCTTCACTCTGTCTATAGAAGTCAAGTTACATTTTGTTCCATAAGAAGAACAAAATCGGGCCTTTGTATCTTCACAAATTCACGAAGAATATGAACCGTCCGAGGATGCCCAATCCCTCTATAGTTCCAACTTAAGGTTTTCATGGTGGTAGGCAGGCCTTGAGACTAGTGTCTACCTTTGAAATACCTGAGTTGTTGGATGCATTTCTTGTAGTTCCTTCTTTGACATATTTGAACATTCAGGCTTCTTGGTAGTTACTTGGTATGCATTATGTTGGATTTTAGTTGTTGATGTGTTTATTAACACTTGGGTAGTCAGCTTTTTTTTTTTTAATCGTCTTTGAAGATCAAAGATATGCATACTTTTGAAAAGCTTGATTCGTTTTCTTTTGCCGAACAAGTTTGATATCAGGGATTCTTTATGTTCTTAATTTAATCCATTTTTAACGAAGTTCGATTAGCTTTTCCAATGTTATTGTAGATCTACAAGCTTATTACAAAATGAAGATCAATTTTCACCTCTGTTACATAATCCTTTGGAAGGATTGGTTATTATTGAGCTCGAATTTCAGCCTCAATTTGAACTTTGGTATGGTGATGTTCTCTCCCCTAGAGTAATTGCAGATGGGAAAGACGCGTATTTCCATTTTCTTTTCTATAATATGAAAGGGGTCTTCACCCATTCCTCGCCACCATGTCACCGCCATTATCTTTAGGATCTTAGCAAGAAGAAAATCTCCAACATGGATTTTCACTAGGTGATCAGGTGCCATTCATGTCAAGTCATTGCAAACAGAGTAGCTTTGATATATGACAGCAAACTACACATTTTGGCACTCATGTAAGCGAAATGCTGCTCCAAGATCCATTGGTATGCTGGACTGAATCATGGAGGAAATGTTTTCTAACAATGCCTCTGTAGATATATGTGATGAATGATCACTAGTATTGTTATACGATGAACACCATTTTGTAAGACTGATTTTAGGATTCGAGATCATACTTTAAGACGCTGGGCAAAGACTTGTGTAAGAAATGAATGCCAGGATCAGTACGGTAGGGTAGGGTAGGCTTGATAAACCATTCCTCATCTTTCTAATCAGATCCATCTTCATGAACATAGTATGTGTTTGGTGGAAATATATTTCCACTTGATTCAATATTGGCATCTTAAAATAATTGCATTCAACAATTGCAGGCCAGAATTTTAGGGTGATTCTGATGGAGTCACATACCTAAGGTAAATAAATTCCTTCATAAGTGACTTCTTAAAGTTGAAGATAAGCTTGAGAGCAGTCGAGTAATTGTGCTCCTAGGGGCTGTGGTAATTATAAGATTAATCAAGCATTTAGTTCTCGAGTGTAAAAGTATATATCGCAAAATAAATAGCGAAAAAAGAAAAAAGACATGTGAAGAGCACATGGTAAGTCAATTAAGGGAGACTCAAGAGTTATTTTCTGCATCTCTATATACACAAAGCATAGAAGAAGAAGATAAAAAGTTGGGAGTTATGGCACTTTTTAAAACTTATTTATTGATATATATGGTGCTTTTGAACTTATTTATCAAATTAAGACATTTTAAAAATGGAGTCAACAACCCTTTTTTTATTGGGAAGGGACAGTTTAAAAACGTGTCTACTAAAAAAGTATTGTACGTTTTTCCTGAAAAGTGGGTTTTCTAAACACGTTTTTTCACATGAATTGTATTATTATCTGGTTGTATTGTTTTAATTGCGTTTTTCTCCAATTTTGCCCTTCAAAGCACGCATCAGGTTGTATTGTTATCTGTTTCTGAAGCTAATATCCAATGGTAGTATATGACGTGGTTTATTGCATATGTGATCTTGAGTATTTGTTTGGCAAAGGCACCACCCCTATCGTTCCACCACTACCATCACCACCATTGTCGCCATTCTACCACCGCCCCGCAACCACACTATCACCATCACCACCGTTGCCACCCCACCACCTCTTCCACAACAATCACCACTACCGCCCCACCATCACCACCGTTGTCACCACCCCACCACCACCCCCCACTAGCACCCACCACCACAGCTGCCACCCCACCACACCTACCGCCCCCACCGCCCCACCACTACCATCACCACCACATCTTCCACAACAACCATCACCACCACCGTCTCATCCCACCACTACCACCGCCCCACAACCACCACTACCACCATACTCACCGCCCCCACCATCACCACTACCACCACCTCCATTGCCCCACCATCACCACCGCTGCCACCACCCCTCACCGCCCCACCACCACTAGCACCATCACCACCGCTGTCATCCCACCACCACCTATTCCACAACAACCATCGCCCCACCACCACCACCACTGTCGCCACCATACCACCACCACCACTGCCGCCACTATCTCACCATCACTCTAACCACCACTCCCACTCCCACCGCCCCACCTCCACAATCACCATTTCCACCCATAGTTGCGATCATCTCAACCGGTCGTCATCACCCACCACAACCATCACTGTCTCAACTACCACCGCTCAACTTCACTATAATTGATACTTAAATTCTTTTCTCTCTTCTCTATTTTTGTAATTTGATTTTAAGTGTGAATATAAATATACTTATTGTTGACTATTTTTTGTATTACTCCATGCCTTCAGGCACATGAAATAACTAGTATAATAATATTACAAGTGATTTAATAAACCTATTTAACAAAAATAAAAATTAATAATTCTATAATATATAATTAGATATCAAAATGTCTAAAAGGATCGGAGAGATACTTATATAAATATCAGATTAAATATAAAAAAAATTATAGAGTAAATAAATAATTAAATTTAATAATATTTAAAATACAGATTAATTATTTGACACTTAATTTATTATTTAATTTAATTATAGAAATAAATCGTATTTCCTATAAAAATAATATCATTTAAATTTATTTATGTGCATTGCTAGTATATACAAATATATGATTCCTCTTATTTTTATATTACTTTTCATAATACTTCATCTGTAATTTTTTTTTCTTTTTTTTGACTTAGCATACATTATTAATTCAAGGGTCTTGAGTTTATATACACCGCTCCATCTTAAGGAGTTGTGTTGTAGTTCTGTTCCAAAAAAAAAAAAAAAAAGTTTATATACACCGCATTTCATTTTAACATAGGGGTGGCCTAAGGTAAATCGAGGCTCTAGGCGAAAATTTCACATGGGCTCTATTAATATTTTGTCTATTAATATATATTACTTTTAATTATTATAATTTACTTTTTTTATTTACAAAAATATTTTTTATTTTTTTAAATATAAAATATTAATCAAGTTCTTATATTTAAGTTTTGACAATAAATATTTGTCAATAGATAATATAGTTAATTCATTCAATCGTAGTTGATCGTAAATAAAATATTATCAATTAAGTTTTGAGGAAGCAATTTAAAAGAGAATCTAAAATTTCGATTTAATCAAGTATAGAGTAATTTTGGATCACAAAAATAGATATTGATTTGAATTCTTAAAATTTGGTTAATATCTAAAATACAAAACAAAAATTATGCCTATTATACTAAAGAGTAAATTTTTGGGGACTCTCTAAAAGTTGGGTTTAATCAAGTGGAGAATAATTTTAGTCCTAATAAAATTAGATATTAATTTAAACTCTTAAAATTTGGATTATATCTAAAATATATATAAAAAAATGCCTACTTTATTAAAATGGTAAATTTTGGAGCCTTTTAAAATTTGGGTTTAACCAAGTCCAGAGTATTTTAGACCTAACAAAATTAAATATTAAATTGAACTCTTAAAATTTGGAACTAACAACTTATATCATAGGGTAAAAATCATTCGGACCCCCTGAGTTTTGTCTTAATGACACGGACACCCCCTCACATTTTATTAATTACAGTGACACCCCCTCACATTTGAAACTTGTTGCACAGACACCCCTTCCGTTCCATTGCCGTCAATAATTAAGACGGAAAAGAGTGACATCACCTTAAAAAACCCTTGTAATTCCAAATTTAGCCCTCAGTAGTAAGATTAAGTATTATATATTAAAATTTCCCAAAAAATATATAATAGAAAGACTATTATATCCCTCAATGCACTTTAAAAGCACAACACAACTTACTTCCCTTTCTCATTGCGTGAAGAGCTTTGGAACCCACTGAGTGAAGAAATTTAAACCTAAGTTCCCTCTCTCTCTCTCCATTATTTTCCTGTAGTTTCACTATATGGTTCATCTACAATACTTTGACATGAAGCTTTGGGATGTTCTTAAAACCAAGACATTTTATTAAAAGAAAAAACTGTTACAAAACAGAAAAAAATCTGTCACAAAACAGAAAAAAAAATCTGTTACAAACAGAAAAAAAAAAATCTGTTACAACTGAGTAGAGAAAAAAGCAAAAAATTTCCTCATAACAGGGATTAGCCTCCCTGTACACATGTATATATGTATTTCATGTCCAACTCAAATGACAAAATGGTGTAATATTTCATATAGAATGGGGCAGTGATAAAAGGTATTACATGGTGTTGCAGCAAAAAATACTTGTCCCACAAAAAATAACATGTGCCCTAAACCCTCCCAGACAAAAAATAACGTGCCTTAACCCCTCCCAGACAAAAAATACTTGGAGTGGCGGTGCTCACATGGTTTCTCCTCTTGATAAGAAGTTAGCTTATTAACCAGACATGGTAAACTGCATGCTACATAGATATTGAAATTCAATTTTTTTTTTTTTTTTTTTTTTTAGTGCTCACATGTAAAAATTAAATTTTCTAGGTTGCTGAAATTTCTTAAAAAATTCTAAAACATTGTCTCTCCATTCTCAAGACATGTTTTGAGTTTGTTTTTAATGTTATCGAGTAACTAAAGAAATGCTTAGAAATACATACAAGCTCAAATATGTTGCTGAAATTAAAGTGTCTCTCCAAACAAACAGTGTTTGTGATAAGCATACATAGTGTGTCTCCAAACAAACAGCGCAACAATACAACCAATAAGGAGAAAGGGGCTTACAGTGCAGAAGAGTCATCAATGAGGTCAGATACGAGAATAGTGAAGGATCCGAGTTTGAGTTCGGCATCAACACCCAGTAGGTGTCGCTTCAACTTGTATGGTCAGATCTCTGGTGGAGCCAATACATTGTGGAATTTAGGGCTTTTCAGTTCGAGAGGTGATGAGATCTGTGGGGATTGGGGAAAGAGGGAGGCTGTGGGGGAATCGGGGAGGAAGAGGAAGATGAAGGTTTCGATTTGGGGTAAGAAGGGTTAGCGGCTATAGGCAAACGACGGGTTGTAGAAGGGTTCCGATTTTTTTCTCTCTCTCTCTCTCTGGCAAATGATGGGTTGTACGAGGGTTTTGATTTTTTTAGGGTTTTATTAGTCAGATGGATATTTATGTCATTTTACACATTGTGGTTTGACTGGTAATATTATAATTCAGTAAAATGAGGGTTATTCTTGTCATTGCACAATTTCTCTTAACTCCGTTTATGATAAGGGGTGTCACTGTAATTAATAAAATGTGAGGGGGTGTCCGTGTCATTAAGACAAAACTCAGGGGTCCGAATGATTTTTACCCTAAATCATATCTAAAATACAAAAAAAATAAAAATAAACCTATTATAATAACAAAAAAATTGGGACCCTCTAGGGCACTAGACTAGAGAAGCATCTTAGTTGCCCATGCCCAGGGCCGGCACTGTTAATCATCAGCAAAGAAATCAGACGGAAATGGCCGAAACTGCTTTCGATAATCTATTGTGGAGTTTGGGCCTTCTAATTGTTCGGTATGAAGCTTTTTTTCAGCCCCAGAAGGATCGTATCCGAGATCTAAACAAGGATCTAAAACTCCTGAGGACCTTCGTCAGCAAAATGGTTGAGAAAAACTACCATCAGAATGAAGTGAAAATTCTGGCGACAAAAATCGATGATGCGAACGAGAAAGTAGCCAATGTCCTCAAATCATTTTTGCACGAGGAGGATGACACTGAGGAAAAGCTCAACAGTTTCATACAAGATCTTACGTCTATCTCAACAGGGGTGCAGGAAATTTGTTTCAAATTGCCTGATATCAGATGTCCTCCAAGAGCTGATACGATAGTAGTTGAGGATGAAACTGTGGTGACGTTACAATTTGGAAGTTCATCGAGGAAAGATCCCGAGGAAGAAACGGTGGTGGGATTTGATGAAATGACGATGAGCATTGTGGGTCAGCTTATTCTAAGAGGAGCAGGATCGGGATCTGATGAAATGCCAGGGGAGATTTTGGATCGTCTTATTCGAGTCGTAGAACGAGAAGGAGAACCATTGAAGGCGACGAAGTGGCACGAGGGGCGGATGACGAAGTTGCACGAGGAGTGGATGACGAAGTGGTACGACTTGCAACGAAGGCAACTAAGGCACGTCCCAGTTTGTGGAATTGTCGGTATGCCAGGAAGGGGTAAGACAACTCTAGCCAGAAAAGTGTACAATCATCCTTCCATTGCATCTCACTTCAATGTTCGAGCATGGATCGATGTTCCTAAAGTGGATCGACAGAGGGATTTTAGCATTTCAAGTTCTGCTCTCCTGATTACTGACCAAATTAGTAGAATAAGTCATGAAGAACCGCCTGAAGTGCTTTACAAATTCTTAAAGGGCCAGAGATATCTTGTTGTCATCGATTTCGACCGTATATCGGACGTGGGTTTCTGGGACTATTTGAAAAGATCTTTTCCAGATGACGAAAATGGAAGTAAGATTATGCTCTCTACACGGTACGAGGGTTTGGTTTCCAGCGTTGTTTATAAGACGACCGTTCATTGTCCGCCTCTTTTAGGTCTAGATGAAAGTTGGGTTTTGTTGCAAAAGAAGGTGTTTGGGAAAGAAAGCTGCCCTCAAGAGTTATGGGATATCGGAAAGCAAATAGCAGCAAAATGTCATGGACTACCACTCACAATAGTAGTCATCGCAGGACTTCTTGCCAAGGAAGAGAAGACCCAACATTGTTGGGAGCAAGTTGCCCAAAGTATAAGTTCATATGTGGCTGTGATACTTGTTTTTTCCTTCAAGTTTGATGATTCTCTGGTACGTGCTTACTCCGAAGATATTGAGAAGTCTCTAGACCTTCGTTACATCAGTGAAGATATTGAAACAACTATAAAGAAAGAGATCAGTAAGCATAAAGACAAGAAAATGTACATCAGAGTACCACAAGTTGACATGATTCCCTATGGGAGTTCGTTAACAGAAAGTATTGCCAATGTGGCAAAAATTGTGGCTAGCAGAAGTTCATCAACACACAAAATTCTGTATGCAGAGCAAATGATAGAGCAAACGATCAAGCGGAGTCCTTCAGCATCTTTTATTCCAAAAAAAGTAGATGACGAAATTGTGGTTGGCTTTGAGGATGAAGCAGAGAACATTAAAGAGCAACTTGTAGGACGGAACAAGCTACACGTTGTCTCGATTGTGGGAATGCCTGGACTGGGTAAGACAACACTAGCTAGGAAAGTGTACAATGATCCTTTCGTTGTATATCACTTCTATATTCGGGGTTGGGCCTATGTGTCCCAAGTATATTCGATGAGGGACTCTTTACTTGACATTTTACATTCTGCTTTTCAGCTTAGGGATGAAATTTGTGAAATGAGTGATGAAAAATTAGGTGAAGAGCTATACAAACGCCTAAAGGGTAAGAGGTATTTGATCGTGTTGGACGACATATGGAATATTGGGGTATGGTATGATTTGGAAATTTTTTTCCCAGATGACAATAATGGAAGTAGAATTATGTGCACTAGTCGGATCACAAATAGTACTTTGCGTGCTAAATCTTATAGCTCTCATCATTTGAGTTTGTTAACTCAAGACAAAAGTGGGGAACTCTTGCAACAAAAGATATATCAGAGAGTGTGTTGCCCTCCAGAGCTGGTGGAAATTGGAAATCGAATTGCAGCCAATTGTAAGGGACTACCGCTTACAATAGTTGTAATTGCTGGACTTCTTGCAAAGGAAGAGAAAACGCCTGACTGGTGGAACCAAGTTGCCGACTGTGTAAGTTCGTATATAGTTAGAGGCCCAAATATGTGCATGGACGCACTAGCACTAAGTTACAATCACTTGCCTCATCACTTGAAAGCATGCTTTCTCTATTGTGGGGCATTCCCAGTCAACTATGATATCCCAGTGTGGAAGTTGGCATGGTTGTGGATAGCGGAGGGATTTATTCCGCAACTTGGGCAAAAGAGCTTGGAAGATGTAGCGCACGATTACTTGATGGACCTAATTGATAGAAGTCTAGTATTAGTTGCCAAAAAAAGGTCTGATGGTGAAGTCAGAGCATGTCGTCTCCATGATTTGCTACACGATTTATGCTTGATAAAAGCTGATGAAGAAATTTTCTGCTGCAGATTAATAAGCACGAACAAGTTCTTACATTTTCAGGTCTGGCAAAGAGACATCATCGCCTGTGCTTCCATTCTCACGTCTTCCATTATGTTCCTTTAGAGGTTCCTACCGCCCACATTTGTTCTATTTTTTGCTTTGGTCCTGAATCTGACACATTATCTGGGAGGCATGTATCCCACATTTGTCAGACCTTAAGTCATCTGAGGGTTCTACATTTTTCATCCATCCCTATCATCTGTTTTATCGAGGAAATGTTACAACTTGGTCGTTTGAAGTATTTAGCGATTCAGATTAGAGACGGGAATCTTCCGGCATCAATATCCAACCTCAGGAACCTACAAACACTTATTATATAATCGAGGATCAATATCACTATACCGGAAAGTATTTGGAGCATGGTAAAGTTGAGGCACCTGCTTATTACATCAGGAGAAAATGATATTGAAAAGCCTTGTTTTAATGATTATCTCGTCTCATTGGATAACCTTCAAACCATCTCACAAGTATGTCTCTCTAGTTCTTGTCAAGATGTATTGGAAAGGACTCCCAATCTCAAAAAGTTGGGATTTTGTGGACCTATGATGTCAGAGATAGGTTGTGTGACGTTTCCTAATCTAGAATTCTTAAACCATCTTGAGACATTGAAGTTTCTAGACACAAACACCCATGTTCGCAGATCGCGGAATCTGCAATGGGACAAGTTTCCTTCGAATGTCAAAAGGCTTACATTATCAAACACTGATCTAAAGTGGGATGAGATGGCAACCATTGGGATGTTGCCCAACCTGGAGGTTCTCAAATTAAAATTTCATGCCTGCTTGGGAGAGCTTTGGAAGACAAATTATGGGGGGTTTCCTCGACTCAGATTGTTGAAAATTTTCCACTCAAATATTGTGAGATGGGAAATCTCTAGTACTCACTTTCCAAGCCTTCAGAAATTGATGCTGCAAGGATGTTTCCAACTCAAGGAAATCCCTTCTGAATTAGGAGATATACTCACACTAGAGATTATTGAGGTGATTGATTGTAGCCCCTCTGCTACAAAATCTGCAAGGCAACTTGAGGAAGAGCAACAGAACAACGGAAACGATTGGTTGCGGATCCTCACCAGCCCTCCACATTGGGAGCTCACCACACATTCTTGACACCATGTTGAGCGTTTATGCCCCACTCATACTGAGGTCATCTAAGTTGGTCGTACAGGTATTCTCAAGTTCATGCAGTACCTTTGCCATTGCATAGGCCTCATTTTCTTTGTTTTTCCAATGTGTTTGCTGTCAGTTTGATTTCCAGTCTACTAGGCAGTAGTTGTTTTACTTCTTGTTTCCTATTCGGAGTGCTGACCAAATTGGATCTTATGGACAAGGGGACCAACGTATTAGATATGTTTACAATTGCTAAACAATGCACCATGGCAGTTATAATAGTAATGGAATACCAAAATCTCCATCACACCAAAGTTGTTCTTGTCTTATGCTTTTTCTTTATTTCAATAAGCTTCTTGTCTTTTGGTTTATACCTTTAACACTTAATTCTCTAATGTCTTCTTTTTTATCTTCAACTTTATTTCGGTTAAGGTACTTGAGGAAGAACCCACAAACTCCAGTGTCACAGTGGTTGCTCTTAGACTTGAAATCCTCGTTCTCATGCCTTGAAACTTAAGCATTTTATAATTTTACCGAGCCAAAAAATGAATTCGATGGGCAGAACCAATATGTGAACCTCAAGAGGCTATCAAAGAGTAACAGTTCATTATAGAACCCAGCCCATGCTTTCTTTCTTAGTAAGATTTAAGGATTTTTGTGATGGGGGTTTAAATTTAATTATAAGACATTCATACACAAGGGGTGTGATTTTTCCGGGCAAACTTACAACAGGGCTTAGTGAAGTAGAACCGGGGGTTGTGTTGCTTGCTCGATGCATCCTTTCTTCAACCTTACTAGCGCTAGTAGGTAGGATGGGTTGTTGATGTAGATGTTTGAAGAGAGAGAGAGAGAGAGAGAGAGAGAGAGAGAGAGAAATCATTGTGTTTTAGATTTCCCCTCTTAAAGTTTGTAATGGTAAGTTCAAACAAAACTTTTTCTTCCTCATTTTCCTTCGTGTTCAGCCAAACATGACCACAATGCAACTTCCATTTCTCTGAATACCCTTTTACATCCCTCCTACCTTCCTTATGACAATAAGTGGAATAAGTTTGGTAATACATGATGAGCATGTGTTGATGCAATGCATACTAGTTGATACGAATCTTGGTTGCCAAATATTTAAGTTCATTATCGTAGCCCAGTAATTTCTTGATGATAGTGGTTCAATTGCTAAATTGACTTATTTATAAAGTTTTATTCACTTCGTGTATTGGTACTCTGTGAATTTGCTGGAGAAATATATACCTTGTTCATAACAACATATGATCTAGATGCCTGTGAAAAAGATGTCTCGTGATTTGGATTGGATTTTGCATTATGTACTTTTATTTTTCTAGAAAATGTTGAAAGGTCATAGATTTCTTCTTTGGCAACCTGGTGGAATTGGATATATGGTGTCTTTGGCAATGAACTACCAGCTGCTTTGAAAGATCTCCCATTGGATCATCATCTTTCTTCAAATAACGTCTGAAAAGATGTTGCAGAGGCAGATGGTTATCATCCACGTTTGATTGATCTGGAACTAGGATACAGGAGACTAATTAATGGATTTCTAGGATTCTTTAAGAGCCCAAAAGTTTCTGTTGATACTGCAATATTCTGAGTTCGTAGTTGAGTTATTTGAATTTTACAGCTTTTGTTATGGCAATGCGTGGATTTCTTGAAGATTTGAGTTTTTGTCTACAATATGTTGGATCTTATTAGTTGGCGTGTCTAGTAACACTTGGATAGACTCTTATTTTTTTCAACTTCATGGTCAGAGATATGCATACTTACAATAAGCACAAACAGAATCTCTTGTTACTTCGTATGCTCAATAAGATTGTTTCTTACTTGAAATTTTTCATGTTTTTATTTAATCTATGCTTAACAGATTTTGAGTTGCTTTTCTAATGTTATTCTAATTCTCCATGGTTATTATGTGGTGAAAATCAATTTCCACCCCATTTTCATAGTGGTTTTTTAACTATGGAATGTCATAACTTCTTTTCCATTGAATCATTTGGAAGTGGATTGAAGATTATTGTTAGAATTGCAGCCTCAAGTTGAACAATGGTATGGTGGTGGTATCCCTGGAGATGGTGGGCGGAGAAATCAATTCTGCTGACCAGGAGGAGGATGTTTCACATCAGATATGGAGAAGCAAGCAAGAAGGTCGAGCTTAGGGTAAAAATATCCGTACATAAATAAATTTGGATCTGAGTGAGCATCTCACCATGCTCATGTGAATTTGTATATTCCCATAGATTATTTGCTAGTAGAAAATTAAATGATTTGTTTTCCTGAGCCTTATAATTTCCTGCATTATGGCTGACCTTGATAGCGTGGAAAAAAATGCTATAGGAGGACTGAGCACACCCCATAAAGAAAAGAAATGAGGCAGTTGCATTTGTAGCGAACCACTAGTAAACCTTCTGTTATATTTCAAAAGCAGGTAAGAAACTGACTGAATTTCTCAATTTAGAGGTCATCACTCTATATTCCAAGTTTTTTGGCCTCGTCGAACTGGTCTTCCTCTGAGACAATCAAGTCTCTCTCTGTCTCTCACATCTATATACAAATACACAATTATTCATGGATTCAAAACAATTTGTACTCTAGGATTCAAACTTAGTGTAACTTCTCCCAATTTGTGTAGCATTCTTTTTTACCACATTTTTTTGAGCGAAACCAATTATAAAATTTGACATGGTATTTTAAGGTGCTAAAAATTAAACTTCCAATCTGATACGTATATGTGCCTGCTTGTTTATTTTGTGTGCCTTGGCTTTAGAAGGTTCAACTTCCGTAGGTGCGTTTATTTCTGTTTCACAAAGTTTGCATATGTAACCTACAAAACTTATATTTACCCATAACAGTCTTGTTTGGTACATTTCTGTGAACAAAATGAAAACAAAAAAGTCATAATGTCAAATAATCTAAAAGAATAGAATTTGAATTTTTTACTTAGTAAAAATATAAAATCTCAAACTACCCATGTGCAGTTTACTTGAACAACCACTAGCAAGAAAAAAAATACCCTTCTGACTT
Organism: Ilex aquifolium; assembly: GCA_951799425.1. Taxonomy (NCBI): domain Eukaryota; kingdom Viridiplantae; phylum Streptophyta; class Magnoliopsida; order Aquifoliales; family Aquifoliaceae; genus Ilex; species Ilex aquifolium. The sequence continues at coordinate 18,949,071 of OX637407.1, read as the reverse complement.
GGTTCAGGAAGGAATGGTTTTTCTTTTGTTCATTTATTTTTTATTCAAATTGCTTTCCCGTGTCTCTTCATGAAGCTATTATTGTTGTGAATAATCTGGGGGTTGGATACAGGTACCATTTAGTATTCGTAGTCAGTTTCCTTGGTTTATTGTGCAGTTGTGGTTTGATAAGTTATCATGGGAAACGATGTTAACTAATTTTTTTAGCAGATTTCTTCTTACAAGCTCTATTTCTTGCTCATGTATTGGTTTCTTTTGTCTTTCTTTTTTTTTTTCTCTAAATTGTTTGCCCCTGCTAAGATACAATTAGATCCATACTCTGATTGTGACACTAACATCACATGGTTTTTCCTGTCATGTTTGCATGACAATACTTAGAAAATAGGAGTGCTGTCCACTTTCTAGGGTTTTTCTCTTTTTCTCCAATAAGTTGTCAAATTTCTAGTTATTTAAACCGAACTACAATTTGTCAATTTCTTTTTCTTCCATCAATTAAGTTTGAGGTTTGACTGTTACCAAAACTCTAATGCAATAGTGGTACATTCTTTTTACTTTACATAGACTGAAAAACTAACTTCTCTGTAAACTAACAGTGACTTTACATAGACTGAAAAACTAACTTCTCTGTAAACTAACAGTGAGGAGAAACTATAGGGGCATACCATTTTCGAGTGGAAATAATGATTTGTATTCCGAGAATGGGAACATTCACCTTAGTAGACAAGCATGCCATTTTATTTAATTACTACTTAACCCTAATTTTTCGTCTTTGTTTGAAGCCTATGATTGTTTTAGCAAATTCATTTATATTATTCTTAGTTGGCCAATGACCAGCTTGCGGCTTTATTACTCTGCTTACGACACAAAATCACATGGTTTTTCCTTTCTTCTGCTCTTTTTCTAGTTTTCTTTGCAATTTTGGTCATTTTCGCAAAACCGTACTACTAGGAAACTCCTATGTTACCCTTGTTGGAAAGGAAAGCCCATTATGTTCCAACCTAACAATAACTGAAGTGTTCATTTCAAAAGGTATTATCGTATAATAACTGGTGAAAGCGTACTGTCTCCTTTCAAACCCGGACAGAGCTACATAACAAAAGGAAAAGGGGGCCGTAGGAGAGAGGCGCACCAGTCTTGACTTAGTTGTTTGTTAGGGGAGCTACGGCCTTCTTTTCTCTTTTGAGTCGCTGCTTAAGAAAGGACAGAAAATTGGGTTTTTTGAGAGAAGTCCACTTTCAGGATTTGTTTCTTTTATTTCCATAAGTTGTCGAATTCCTAATTTAAAAAAGAAAAATAGTATTTCTTTTTCAATCAAATAAATTTGACAATCACCAAATGTGTAATGCAATGGTGATAACTTCTGTTCATATGACGAAGGCTAACAATTAACATATCTATAAACTAACAATGAGGAGATATGGATATGGGCATGTCCTTTATTGTGTGAAGAAATATTGATCCATGTGAATTTGCATGTGAACAAGTTCACAGCAAATTCTGATTGAACCATTAACATTGGTAGAAAAGGAGGATACTCTTTTGTTTAATCACTACTTTATCCTCATTTTTCTTCTTTGTTTAAACTTTTAAGCCTCTCAACTGTTTTAGCTATCTATATACAGTTTAAACCATGCTTAGTCGGCAGTGAGCAGCTTTTGGCTTCATTCTTGCACCATCTAATCAATCCAATTAACACCTGAATATGAAAATTGCTTGATCTTTTCACATATAAACCGACAGAGAGGAGAGAGAGTGAAGCGACCACATTTTACCAATGTGCAATGTTGTCCACAATGTATAATCTCTGATTTAGGATGGAAAATGTCAATATAGAAACGTTGTTGCAGTTTCTGCACTGTGTATATTGTCCAACGATTATGTAATGACTGGTGTTACCTTTCTTCTATGTAGAGCAATTGGTAGATCTTTCAAATGATTTGTTTTTCCTCAATTATGAGAGGGCCAAATCATGAAATTTATGTACTTACTGGAGGAAAATTGGGTGGCTGAATGCTCACTTTCTGTGTTGCAGGTTTGAACTGCGTTTAGGATGAAATTTAAAGCTTGGTGCACAGACCTTGCAGTGCTGGATGTTGCGCCCATTCTTGAATATCAAGTCACACGTTCTTAGTGAATTTAAGTACTAGGGCTCTTGCTTCCTTCTTATCTGTTGATTGAAATCAGTTTCTCTTTATATGTGTCCATTGTTTTTATCAATTTCTATACCTTCTACTTTTGGTTCAATCACATTACTTCTCTGGAGATCTCTCTTGAATTTTTCTTTATTTTTGACTCCAACTTGGGCAATTTACATTTGACAAATTTAGAAAGAAGCAAGATCAGTTGGCTGGCTCCACACCCTTAGAGTGGTAAATTTGCTTGGTTGCTTTTGTAAAAATGATGACTAGACTACTGGTGGTCAAACATATTTCAGTGGGTGATTATGGGATGTGTATTATCATGGGATTATATGCATTTGGGATTATCTTTTTTGTTATATTAAGAGGGCTGAGTTGGGATTATGGGATGGGTTTCTTTATACTTATTTTGGAGAATGGTCTTGAACTTATATTTTTGTGGACTAGTCGTTAATTTTCTTATTTTCATGTATGTGGATTAAGAGATCATTCGGATGAAGAAAAAATGTGCATATTTGGGTGAACATGTTAATAAGAGCATTTCCAAAATCCAAATAACCCAAAAAATTTCCCTTACTTTAGACCCAAACTTATACCAAATTCTATAAGGTATTTGGCCTTGTGCCAATTTTGTATGTCAATCATTCATCAAATGAGGAAGTTAAGTACAAATTTTAAACTTGGGGAAATGAAGAAACTCATTAAAAGTATTTGAGTGTATATATATGTTAGTGCTATCTAGCTATTGAGTTAAGTGAGATATTGAGACTCTCACATGCACAGGGTGGAACCAATGGAGGAGATACGAGTGAAGTACACTGAACGACCTAGTCCATGTCTACATGGTAAATCAATTTCTGAATACTTAAGGTCTAATGGCTAGTTTTCCAATTATCTTTTTTTTATTAAATTCTAACAATTATAATTTGATTAAATACAAAAGTAATTATGGAATATCAACAGTCATATTTTTTCCTCTATACATGTTTAGATATTTCAAAATATAAATATACATTTCTATATCTTCTATATTCTTCATTACTGTTTTATTTTTTTGGGCAATATAGAAATGTGTTCTGTGAAATTTCTGTTTCATTCGATTGTACAGATCTGAGTGAAGCTAAAGCTAATTATACTGACCTGTTGTATCCTGGGGATGATATGCTGCTACCTTCTACATTGTGTTTCTTCCACAAAACGACGTGAATTGCCTTAAGATGACATCTTAATTCACGTCTCACCCTACCGTTCACTTTATCTTTCACATTTATTTTTTCAACATAAAGCATGTCAATTGGGTTCTAAAGAAAATGTTAACTTTAATATTATTTTTTTGAATTTTTACATTGAAAAGTTTTCACCAAATGATGTGGCTAGTTTCCTATCTTCAATAATTTTTGGGACCTACTTGTTTGGTGGAAGTCGGGTTGACACATCATTAATTGATAAACAAAATTTAAGAAAATAAATTTGACCTCCATGGGAATAAGAAACTGTCACACTCCTTTGCTGTTGCAAATAAATTTGATCACCACTTATCAAGTGGACAACACAAAATGCCAAGAGGAGCAGGGGCATTTAGAGTTTAATTCGATTGTATCAAGTAATACTCAATTGCATCATATCTCTATACTATATGTGAATGTATCTACAAATAAGGGGAAGCCCCCAAACCTCAATTCCCTTTTTCCTGAATTTTTGACTTCTTAATTTTAAAAAAACTTACTGGGTTTATTTCTATATTATTCTATCCTCTTTTTAAACTCTCCTACTCTTATTTTCATATGACTCTCACACAGCGAAAAAAAATCTAAATATCATATTCTCTTTTTAAACTCTCTCTCTCTCCTATTTTCCTATGACACTCACACAACAAAAAAACCTCAAGCAAACAAGATATCCTCTTTTTAAATGTTAATTTATCTTCTTCTTTTTTAAAATATCATTTCCTCTTTTTAAACTCTCCTCAACTCTCACACAATAAAAATAAAATAAAACATTTGCTACTTTATCTTTTTTAATTACAATATCATATCATATCCTCTTTTAAAACAACATAGTTCCTCTAAATGCCAGACTATAGAGTTCCTCTAATACCCACTAAACTTTACATTTCTTCCACGGCTATATCTTTTTTTTTTTAAAAATTGCATCAAATTCCCTCCTCTCTCAAGCCTTTCCTATTTTCTCTTTTGTCTCTCTCATTTTTAGGCAGAACTACGGGGCATCACACGAACACGAACTGTGACAACATGCGGTCATTAATGTAAGTTGTGTGTGTATGTGCGTGTGCCCAGTGTGTTTTTGCTTCCGTTTATGCTGAATCCTATTATGGTTCTTGGTTATTTTGATCAAGTTGTGTCTCTTCTGAACTACTAATTTTTGGCTTCTAGCATTATAATTTGAATTTTTTATTTAGCAGATTTGTATGAGAACCATTATCATATGAATTTGTTCTTGCTTGAGCATGATATGGATTATACATATTGTGAATTAGGATTGATCCATTTTGAACATTATTTGATATAATCTCTATATTTATAGTGATGTTATTAATATACTGTCAAATAGTTTACCAAACATATATTTACACATTAAAAAAAAAAAAGAAACATAAAAACTAATTAAATTTAAAAAAAATAGTGAAACATTTCAACTTCAAAAGATATATTCATAAAGAAATACAAAAAATAATTAAATAACATTATTTGATATAATTTACTATATTTATAATATTGTTATTAATATTCAAACCAAACAAATTATGAAACATTAATTTCCACCTCAAAAAAGAAATACAAAAACTAATTAAATTAAAAATATAGTGAAACATTTCAGGCCTACTGTTCAAAGGATTTATTCATAAAAAATATAAAAAAATAATTAAATAACATTATTTGATATAATTTAGTATATTTATAATAATATTATTAATATACTACCAAACAAATTATCAAACATTAATTTCCACCTCAAAAAAAGAAATATGAAAACTAATTAAATTAATAGTGAAACATATCAGACCTGCTGTTGTAATTAAATTTTAACGTTTGATGAATGAATATGTATCAGATTTTTCAATTAGCTGATAATTGATTAGTTTTCACATTCATTAATGTATGAATATAATAAATTAGAGTATATCATAATCAAATTAGAGTTTGATATTTCAAAATTTAAATTTATCAAATAAGACATAATTAATTCGAACTTGGATAATCAGTCAAAATTATCATTGAATTCTGAGTCAAATTGAATTCTAGTTAAAATTCAATACTTTAAGTCTATATCCACCACATGTCATTTTTAACAGACATTAATCAGCAGAGTAGCAGCAAAGAAATCAGACGGTAATGGCCGAAACTGCTTTCGATTATCTATTGCGGAGTTTGGGCCTTCTAATTGTTCGGTATGAAGCTTTTTTTCTGCCCCAGAAGGATCGTATCCGATATCTAAACAAGGATCTAAAACTCCTGAGAACCTTCGTCAACAAAATGGTTGAGAAAAACTACCATCAGAATGAAGGGAAAATACTGGCGACAAAAATCGATGATGCGAACGAGAAAGTAGCCAATATCCTCAAATCATTTTTGCGCGGGGAAGATGTCACTGAGGAAAAGCTCAACAGTTTCATAGAAGATCTTAGGTCTATCTCAACGGGGTTGCAGGAAATTTGTATCAAATTGCCTGATATCAAATGTCCCCCAAGAGCTGATACGATAGTAGTTGAGGATGAAACTGTGGTGACCTTGCAACTTGGAAGTTCATCGACATCAGATCCCGAGGAAGAAACGGTGGTGGGCTTTGATGAAATGACGGTGGAGATTGTGGATCAGCTTATTCGAGGAGGAGGAGGACGGAAGGCGTGGATGAGGAAGCGACTAAGGCGCGACGTGCGACCAAAGCTCGTCCCAGATTGTGCAATTGTCGGTATGCCAGGAAGGGGTAAGACAACTCTAGCCAGAAAAGTGTACAATGAGCCTTCCATTGTATCTCATTTCAATGTTCGAGCATGGATCGATGTTCCTAAAGCGGATCGACATAGGGATTTTAGCATTTCAAGTTCTGCTCTCCTGATTACTGACCAAATTAGTAGAATAAGTCATGAAGAACTGTCTGGAGTGCTTTACAAATTCTTGAAGGGCCAGAGATATTTTGTTGTCATCGATCTCCACCGTATATGCGATAGAGGTTTCTGGGACTATTTGATAAGATCTTTTCCAGATGACGAAAAGGGGAGTCAGATTATGCTTACTGCTCGGGACAAGAGTAAGATACCCTTTATTATTAGGCCCATTCATTGTCCGCCTCTTTTAGGTCTAGATGAAAGTTGGCTTTTGTTGCAAAACAAGGTGTTTGGGAAAGAAATCTGCCCTCAAGAGTTATGGGATATCGGAAAGCAAATAGCAGCAAAATGTCATGGACTACCACTCACAATAGTAGTCATAGCAGGACTTCTTGCCAAGGAAGAGAAGACCCTTTTTTTTTGGGAGCAAGTTGCCCAAAGTATAAGTTCATACGTGGCTGTGATACTTGCTTTTTCCTTCAAGTTTGTTGGTTCTCTAGAACATGCTTACTCCGAAGATATTGAGAAGTCTCTAGATCTTCCTTACATCAGTGAAGATATTGAAGCGACTATAAAGAAAGAGATCAGTAAGCATAAATACAAGAAAATGTACATCAGAGTGCCACAAGTTGACATGATTCCCTCTGGAAGTTCGTTAACTGAAAGTACTTCAAATGTGGCGGAAATCGTGACCAGTGGGAGTTTGTCAACACACAGAATTCCGAATGCAAGGCCAACGATCAAGAGGAGCCCTTCAGCAACTTGTATTTCACAATTAGATAACGAAATTGTGGTTGGCTTTGAGGAGGAAGCTGAGAACGTTAAAGAGCAACTTGTAGGACGGAACAAGCTACACGTTGTCTCGATTGTGGGAATGCCTGGACTCGGTAAGACAACGCTAGCCAGAAAAGTGTACAATGATCCTTACATTGAATATTACTTCTATATTCGAGGTTGGGCCTATGTGTCCCAAGAATATTCAAGGAGGAATTTGTTACTTGACATTTTAGATTCTGCTTTTCAGCTTGGAGATGAAATTTGTGAAATGCGTGATGAAAAATTAGGTGAAGAGCTATACAAACGCCTTAAGGGTAAGAGGTACCTGATCGTGTTGGACGACATATGGAATATTGGGGTCTGGCATGATTTGGAAATCTTTTTTCCAGACGACAATAATGGAAGTCGAATTATGACCACTAGTCGGATCACAAATATTACTTTGCATGCTAAATCCAATAGCACTCATTGTTTCAATTTGTTAACTGAAGACAAAAGTTGGGAACTCTTGCAACAGAAGATATATCAGAGAGTGTATTGCCCTCCAGAACTGGTGGAAATTGGTAAGCGAATTGCAGCCAATTGTGGGGGACTACCACTTACGGTAGTTGTAATTGCTGGAATTCTCACAAAGACAGAACAAACGCTTGACTGGTGGAACCGAGTTGCTGACAGTGTAAATTCATACACAGTTGGAGGTCCAAATATGTGCATGGACGCACTAGCACTAAGTTACAACCACTTGCCTCATCACTTGAAAGCGTGCTTTCTCTATTGTGGAGCATTCCCAGTTAACTATGATATCCCAGTGTGGAAGTTGGCATGGTTATGGATAGCTGAGGGATTTATTCCGCAAGTTGGGCAAAAGAGCTTGGAAGACGTAGCACACGAGTACTTGATGGAGCTAATTGATAGAAGTCTAGTATTAGTTGCCAAAAAGAGGTGTGATGGTGGAGTTAGAGCATGCCGTCTCCATGATCTGTTGCGTGATTTTTGCTTGATAAAAGCTGATGAAGAAAATTTTCTGCTGCAGATTAATGAGTACGAACAAGTTATATCTTTTTTAGGTCTGCGAAAGAGACATCGTCGCCTGTGCATCCATTCTCATGTCTTTCATTATGTTCCTTTAGAGCTTCCTACCGCACACATCTGTTCTATCTTATGCTTTGGTCCTGAATCTGACACACTATCTGGGAAGCATGTGTCACACATTTATCAGACCTTAAGTCATCTGAGGGTCCTGCATTTTTCATCCATCCCTATCATCTGCTTTTTCGAGGAAATGTTACAACTTGGTTGTTTGAAGTATTTAGCGATTCAGACTAGAGACGGGAATCTTCCGGCATCAATATCCAACCTCAGGAACCTACAAACACTTATTATATCATCGAGGATCAAAATTACCATACCGGAAAGTATTTGGAGCATGGTAACGTTGAGGCATCTGCTAATTACATCAGGAGAAAATGACATTGCAAAGCCTTATTTTCATGATTATCGCTTCTCGTTGCATAACCTCCAAACCATGTCGCAAGTATGTCTTTCTAGTTCTTGTCAAGATGTATTGGAAAGGGCTCCTAATCTTAAAAAGTTGGGATTTTGCGGACCTATGTTGTCAGTGTTAGGTTATGTGGCATTCCCTAATCTAGGCTTCTTAAACCATCTTGAGACATTGAAGTTTCTAGACATAAACACTCGTGTTCGCGGATCACGGAATCTGCAATGGGACAAGTTTCCTTCGAAACTTAGAAGGCTAACGTTATCAAATACTGATGTTAAGTGGGAAGAGATGAAAATCCTTGGGATGTTGCCCAACCTGGAGATTCTCAAATTAAAATTGCATGCCTGCTTGGGAGAGCATTGGAAAACAAATGATGGGGGGTTTCCTCGACTAAGATTGCTGAAAATTTTCCACTCAAATATTGTAACATGGGAAACTTCTAGTTCTCACTTTCCAAGCCTTCAGAAATTGATGCTGCAAGGATGTTCTCAACTCAAGGAAATCCCTTTGGAATTAGGGGATATAATCACACTGGAGATTATTGAGCTCATTGATTGTAGCCTCTCTGCCACAAAATCTACAAGACAACTTGAGGAAGAGCAACGGAATAACGGAAATGATTGGTTGCGGATCCTCATCATCGCTGCATATTGGGAGGAGCTCACGACAAATTCTTGACACTATGATGAGTATTTATTTCCCACTTATACTGAGGTCATCTAAGTTGGTTGTACAGGTATTGTCAAGTTCATGCCTTACCTTTACCATCGTTCTCTTTGGTCTTCTAATGTGTTGCCTGTCAGTTAGATTTCCTGTTTACTAGGCAGAAATTGTTTTACTTCCTTTTTGGAATTTAGACAGGAAACGAAGTTGGATAACGCATTAGATATATCTACAATTGCCAAATAATTCAACATAGTTGTTCTTGTCTTCAGTTTTTTTTTTAGTAATTTTCTCGTCTTTTGGTTTTTACATTGTGACACTTATTCTCTAGTGTCTTTCTTGTCCTCAACTTTATCATGTTGAAGGTACTGGGAAGAGTACACGAGCGACATTATCACAGAGTTGGGAACAGCCTCCATCCATGGAAGCATCCAATATAATCCAACTCTGCATTTAGCTCATCAATTGTCTTATTTATTTGTTGCAAGGGTGGTCCTAAAACATCATAATAACAAAGGAGATCAACTGCAAGCAAATACCTAAGGAGGAGGAAAAAAGAACGCTATAAAGATGGTTAATAAGTTGCAAGCAAATACCAGTTCATGTTCCTGGTTTGATTATTGGGACCGATCTAAAAATCATTCGTAGCTATAAATGAAATTGTTTGTAGCCCTGTTTTTAGTTGTCTTTTGTCCATACGCACTGTTGTTGATACTCAGATTTGCGAAATGGGAAAAATGTTGTTTTGAAACAATATTACTCTGTATAGGCAAAGCTTTGAACATGTTATGCCACTGGGAAAAACATGCACTGTTTGTAGTTTGACCTGGAATACTTGTTGGACTTGATGATTCTCGAGAAATGTTACTAGGGTGATTCATTTTAAAGTCATGCTAATTTATCTGTCACAAGTTATCTGGTTAATTTGTTTCCACCTTTACTCATCGGCAGTCAAAAGAAAACTAGAACACTATATTTTTTGGTGTAGTGACTCATAAAATGTAGTTATTTCTTAAAAGAAGAGTGATGTTCGCCTCTTGTACAATGATTGACTGTGCTACAAAATATTGTATCAATGTAGGAGTTGGAAAATTCAACTATCCATAAGACAAAACTTGTTATTCCATCACCCTCCACACCCATGGCCCCCAAAGAACAAAGGAAAAATTTCCGAAGAAAAGATATTTTTTTTGTGTCTATACACTTTTGAAGTAAATCATTTCTTCGCTGCAAGAGCCAGTCACAAGATTTCAAAAAATAATGCACAAGCCATCTATATGTTGGAATGAATGATGTAAATGTGAGAAACTATGTATTTTTATTAACCCAAGCGTTTTAACATATGTCGCTGACAATTAATAAGTTATCACACTAGGGAAGTTCATGTACTTGTATCTCATTAGCTTACCAATAGTATATTATCTGTTCACATCAGTTGTATATTCTTGAGAGGTAACATGCGAGGAGGGCTGTTGAAATATTTCTTACATTTTCCTCTATTAGCTCGCACTTTTAAAGCAGCATGTTTTAAATAAAGGATGCTTGTGAATCGGATGAGTAATGAAAATCATGTTTGTTGAACTCGCCAGTCCCTCCAGTTCAAAAAAATTAAAAAAGAGCTCATCGAGTCCCCAAGATTTAAGTCTATCAGGATCCTTAAAACTTGCCCCATCACCAGCCATTATATCTATCAGGTTCCTCCACTAGTCACACCTTCTTACCCAAATGTATCCTTCCCCATAGTAGTTATGCAAGGATTATTTTTCACCTAGGTTGAAATAATCAATCACGTTAATTTACTTATACAAAGATCTTAAAGAAAACCCATCCCTTATTTCCATGGTATAGAAATATAGTGCTCTTTCAATGTATACCTAGTTACTCCTTTAGGTGAATATGGTACTCTTCGGAGAGGAGGGTGATAAAAGTAAGCCATTCAGAAAAGCATAAGCGACCATAGGTACAGGACATTGCAAGTTTATTGCTAAGCCCTAAGGTTTGCGTCACAAAAACACTAGTTAATCTACAATTTGTTTTCTTTAGAAGGGTATCATCCTTCTCTTTCGTTGATAGAGATGGTTAATTGGCACAACCACTTCCTACTTCAGAATTTTGTGTCTTCAGTGGCAGCATAACACGCTAGGGATAGATTGAAACATGCCTACGTTAGATTAATTTTCAAAAAGTAGTTGCTCTTAGACTTCGAATCCTTGTTCTCAACTTTGAAACTTAAGCATTTCACAATTTCACTAAGCCATAGAATGGAAAACACTGGGAAGAACCAATAGGTGAACCTAAAACCCATCCCCTGTTTTCTTTCTTATTAAGATGTTATAGAATTGTAATTTTCCACACAAACTTATGACGGGGCTTAGTGAAGTAGAACCGGGGTTCGTTGCTTGTCGATGCATCCTTTCTTCCAACCTTTTTAATGCTAGTAGGTAGGATGGGGCGTTAATTGGCCCTGGGTCATTGATGTAGTTCTTTAAAGAGAGATAGAAGGTGCTGGGTTCCCCTCTTTAAGTGTGAGATGGTAATTTCAAACAGAACATTTTGTTCCTCATTTTCCTTCGTACAAGACCAAAATGCAACTTCCATTTCTCTGAATACCTTTGTCATCCCTCCTACCTTCTCTTTTTTTGATTTTAAATATCCTTTAACCAAATGGGAGCTCAAATGCCCAACCTAGTTTCGGCCCTATGTGTGTCTTGTCTACTACTTGATACGAATCTTGGTTGGTCCAAATATTTAAGTTCATTATTCACCCATTCTTCTTTGGGCGATCAGTTGGAGATGAGATATATGGTGTCTTTGACAATATCCAGCTTCTTTAGAAAAGTTCCCATTTGGTCATCATCTTTGGTGAACTAATGTCAGAGCAGATGTTGCAGAGGCAGACGATTGATCCGGAACAAGGATATGGGAGACTAATCAATGGATCTGTAGGATTCTTTGAGAGCCCAACTGAAGTTTCTGTCGATACAGCAACATTCTGAGTTCCTACTTGAGTTATTTGAATTTTACAGCTTTTATCATGGCAATTTGTGGAGTTCTTGAAGATTTGAGTTTTTCTACCATGAGTCCAAGGCTGCTGGATCTTATTAGTTGGTGTGCCTATTTTTCAACTTTATGGTTAAGCATTCTTAAGATGAGCACTACCAGCATCTCAATGATTTTGTTAATTTGTACTCTCAAAATGGTTCTTTTTTACGAGAAATTTTGTATGTTTTCATCTAATCTATCTTTAACAGATTTTGTGTGGCTTTTCCAATTTTATTATAAACCTCCATGGTTATTACATAATGAAAATCTATTTCTAGCCTGTTATCATAATGTTTTTTTGACTTTGGAGTGTCACTACTTTTATTATATTCAGTCATTTGCAAGTGGATTGAAGATTATTGTTATAATTGCAGCCTCAAGTTGAACAATGTTATGGTTATGGTGTCCCTGGAGACGGTGGCAGGAGAAATCAATTCTGCAGACCAGAAAGGTTATGTTTGACACTAGATTTGGAGACGCAAGGAGGAAGATCTAGCTTGGGGTAAACTTATCTGCAGGTAAATAAAATTGGAGCTGAGTGAGCATCTAATCATGATCTTGTTTTATGTGCATATTCACAAATAATTTGCTAACAGCGAATTCAATAATTTTATTTTATGAGCCTTATCATAAGCTGTGTGACGGCTGCCGTGTTTACCATAGAAGAAAATGCTATAGGAGGAGGAGATTGAGCACACCACATAAAGAAAAGAAACTAACCATGAGTAATCCATCCCTGTACTTCAAAAGCAGGTAAGAAACTGATTGAATTACTCAAAGTTTCTAACTAACCATTCCGATGTTTTTCTTCTTTTTTTTTTTTTTCCGATAAGACTATATTCCAAAGTTTTTCGGCTTCCAACAAGATCATACAGGTCCGCCTCCATGGCAATCACAGGATTCAAAATAATATGTACACTGGAGGATGTAGGATTCAAACTTTTGGCAATTTTTCCGAATATATCGGCATTCCTTATTGACCACATTTTTTTGAGAAAAACCAATTATAAAATTTGACATGGTATTTTAAGGTGCTAAAAATTAAACAACCAATCTGATACAATTTGTGCATGCTTGTTTGTCTGTGTTCCTTGGCTTTAGAAGATTCTACTTTCATAGGGGTGTTTAGTTCTGTTTCACAACATGTGCATATAAACCAAAAAAACTATTGTTTACCCATAACAATCTTGTTTGACATTTCTGTGAACAAAGTGAAAATAAAAAATTCGTAATGCCAAATAATCTATAAGAGTGGAATTTTACTTGATAATACATCTCAAAGTACTCATATGCGACGTACGTGAACAGCCTCTAGTAGAAAAAATACTGTTTTCCGTTGGTTTAGGAAATAATGCCTTTTCTTTTTTCATCTTACATATGTTTTCTGGAAATCTTATGTGCATACGAAGATATTAAAGTTTACGTGTTTCTTGTTCAATTTTCCAATTATAGACTGGAGTCTAATACATTAGGATTTGAGCTTTCATTTGAATTTGCTGTCCAATGTCTCTTCATGAAGCATTCTATTACTGTTATGCTGAATAATCTGGGGTTTGGATAGAGGTAGCTGTTATTATTCACAGTCAGTTTGCTTGGTTTATTGTGCATTTGTGGTTAGATATGTGATTATGGGAACAATTTTAGTAGGTCTCTTCAGTAGAGTTCTTGGTGTAAGTTCGATTTCTTACTCATGCATTTGCCATTTTTCTCATATTCTTTTCCCCGGCTTAGATTCAATTAGATCCATACTCTGCTTATGACAAAACATCACGTGGTTTTTCCTTACTTAGAAATTAGGGCACAGACCACTTCATAGAGATTTTTTGCCTTTGTTCTGGTAAGCTGACGAATGTCAAATCATTTAAAAGGAAATACAATTTCTTTTGATCCATCAAATAAGTTTAACTATTACCAAAACTTAAATGCAATAGTGGTACATCTGTTTTATATCACCTAGACTAAGAACTAACTTCTATGTGAACTGACAATGGAAAGCAGTTGATAGGGGCATACGTACCATTTTAGAATGAGGAAGTATTGGTTCATTTGTGTAATCACATTTGCATCTGAACAAGTTCACAGCAAATTCTGAGAATGGGAACATTGACTTTAGCAGTCAAGCATACCATTCTCTTTAATTACTAGTTTATCCTCGTTTTTCTTCTTTGTTTCAAACCTCCAATTATTTTGGCAATTCATATATATTATTCTTAGTGAGATACTGACGAGCATTGAGCATTATTTACTCTGTTGATGACACTGTTAGAGTTCTTATTTTGGTATTTATTGTAATTAGCATTTTAAGGTAGTATTGTAATTATCGTAAATACTTCTCTGCTATAAATAAGAAGTATTGTAGGCACTAGAAAGATTATTCTCTTTCTCTTATCTTATTCTTCTTCTTTCTCCTAAATATATTTAGCATCACAATAATTATTTTTGAAGGAAGAATCTGATTTCAAATTGGGGCTTACGTCATCTGCGAATATGCTGAAATCATCGTCTCGATCATTTGAGGACCACCTAGCTCGATTTCTCCTGGGTTCTCTGATGGTATGCTTGGTTTTCAATTTCAGGGTTGTTCAATAGGATTTTGGTTTTTTGAAGAACAGTGTCCAGATTTTTCGATTTGGCTTTTCTTCAATCTTGCTGTGTTTTTGTTGATTAAAATCAGTTTTGAGTGGTGCGATTCAGGGGTTTGAGTACCCATTTGAGTGATTCAAGGCTGCTGAGTTGATTTTTGAAAAACTTTGGGTGTGGTTTTTTTTTTTTTTTTGGTGGTTCGGTACTTCAAAACAATGCACCGGTGGTTTTCTTCAACATCGAACTTGCAATTTCTCTTCTTGTTGCTTGATTGGATGGACTGAAGCATCTGGAACTGTTCTTTGACAGAGAGATTGGTGGATCTCCACTCCATCCCGCAGGCCCCCTCGTGTGTTGGATCTCTGTCGTTGGCATTCTGGTCTGGTGCAAATACAACAGGATCTTTTGTTCCTGAGTTCGTTGTGGGCAGTTTGTGTTGTTCCTTACTGCAGAGTAATTGTTTGTGTTTTTATTTCTTATGGCCCCTTTGAATGGTGGTCGTGATGCTAGTAGTGGAGGTCTATACACACGACATAGTGGTTGTTTTGGGTTCACATCGATCTAGTGTAAGTGTACTTATTGTAAGTATGGGAAATTGACATACTTCTAATGATACTTCAAGTTCTCTAACATATAAGATTTCTACCAATGGTCCGGTTGCATCTACTCCTAGTTATCATGATGAACTTTCTTCTCAGCTTAGTCAGCTCATTGAACAGTTTTCTTCACTTTTTCCACATTTATCTGTCCTTACCACTGGTCTTACTAATGGAGGTAACATTTTTCTTATCTGGCTTAACCGTCTTCGTCATCTTGGTTATTGATTCAGGAGTTTGTGCTCATATAACAATTTCTTCTCTATTCTCTAATTTTTGTTCGTCTAACTCACGTATTGTGTTAACTGATGGTTCTTTTCGATCAGTACATGAGATTGGTGATCTACGTCCTACTCAATTTACACCCATTAATCTCTGATTTGTTTGTTTCTAATTTTTCCTGTAACTTGATATTTGTGAGTCAGTTAACTAAGTCATTATAGTGTTCAATAACATTTTCTTCATCTTTTTGTGTTTTTCAGGACCTCAGAATAAAGAAGGTGATTGGTGCGGGGCATGAGCGCAATGTTCTTTACTACTTGGTGATTTTGTTCCTGTCTTAGGTGTTATTGTGTCTCCTCTTTAGTGACACTTCTAATTGGGTCATCTCTTCTTGCAAAAATTGCTTCAAGTTATTCTTGGTTTGAGTCATTCTGTGTTAGAATGTGAGGTTTGTCAATTATGCAAGCATCATTGTGGTTCCTTTCCTCATAGTTCTTCAAGTCGTTAGTCTATTTCATTTCATGTTGTTTATACAGACATTTGGACTCCTGCAAGAGTCAAGTATTTCTACCTTTCAGTATTTGGTAATTTTTGTTGATAATTTTTCTCGTATGCCTTAATTATTTTTTTATGAAAGACCAGTCTGAATTGCCTAAAGTCTTTACCACTTTTTATAATGAAATCATGGTTCAGTTTGTTGTACGTGTTAAAGTTCTTTGATCTAACAATGCTCCTCAGTCAAGAATCAAAATTTCATTTGGAAACGCCGAAACGTTTTCTTTTTTAAGGAGACCGAAATAAATTAGTGATGAAATAAAATTTTAATACTTTGAGGTGTTTCATAATGTTTCAAGGAGTTTACACTATTATTTCGGAATGTTTCAAGATATTTCAAGATATTACATTTTGAGTCCATGTTTCAAGATATTACATGATCGAAAAAGTTAGTCAATGTTTTGAAAAAATAATTCTTCATTTTTTTATTGGGAGATTTGATGAAAGGTTCACACATAGATACATTTTTGGCTTTAGGTCCAATTCCAACACTTTTAAGATTAAAAGTGTAAAATCAACCATTGACAAAAATATCGTTAATAAAAGAGGTTATTTAAAAATCTCTACAATTATTTTATTTTTATATTTATTATCATTACAATCATCATCCTAATGCCTACCACCACCACCTGCCACCACAATCACCCACCGCCACTATCGTCGCCCACCACAACCCACCTCCATTATCATTCAACACCATTGTCGCTAACCCCCACCCCCGCCCCCACCTGCTACCGCCTTCAACCACTAACCACCACTAGCACCCACCGTCGTCGTCAACCACCACTAGCCCACACCATCGTCGTAAACAACCATCACAACCACCCACCACCACCATCCACTACCACCATTGCTACCCATTGCTGTTAACCACCATCACTCAAAACCCACCATCACCACTGCCCACCACCACCGTCCACTAGCACCACCACCCTCCTCCGTTATCCATTGCCATCAATCACCTCCACCCAAAACCCACCACCATTATCCACCGCCGCCACCACCGTCTCTGCCCACCACGACCATCATCAAAACTCACCACCACCCCACCGCCACCACCACTGCCGCCATCCACTACCACCACCCAAAATAGTGAAAAACTAGTGAACTCAAAAATATTGAACAAAACATAAATAGTGAACTTTAATATAATGAAACTCTTAGTTCACAAAATTTTTCACAAACAGTGAAATTTAATAGAATAAAATTCCTAATTCAATGTTCAAAATTTTCACAAACAGTAAAATTTAATAAAATGAAACTCATAGTTCACTGTCCAAAATTTTTACAAACAGTGAACTAAAAAAAATATAAAAAATTTAAATTGAAAAATATATATAAAAAAAACAAACTCAAAAATATTGAAAAAAAATATAAATAGTGAACTTCAAAACCAATGAAATTTAATAGAATGAAACTCATAGCTCACAAAATTTTTAATTTCAAATTTAACTAATGATGGTGAAATAAATCAGGTCATTTCACTGTTTACCTATTTTACTTAATGTTGAAATATGTAAAATTTTAAAAGAAGATTTGGTGAGGGGCCCACACGGAGGGACTTTTTTGGCTTTAGGTCCAGCATCAATACTTTTAAGGCCAAAAGTCTATAAAACCAATTATTGACAAAAATACACTTAATGAAGGAGGTCATTTAAAAATCTCCACAATTATTCAATTTTTATATTTATTATCACTACCATCATCATCCCAATGCTGCCACAACGACTCACCACCACCACCGTTGTCCCATCACCAACCACCGCCGCCAACCATCACCACCCACCACTACCCGCCAACATTAGCCTACACTAAGCACCCACCGCCACCAACCACCCCCTCCAGCAACCACCACCACCACCACAACTACCGCCACAACCACTGTCGCCAACAACACCCGCCACCACCATCACGGCCCACCATCATCGCCGCCCACTACCACCATCATTGCCGCCAATCACCACCACCCACTCCTATCCATTAACCACCACACAACACCAATCATCACCGCCAACCACCGCCACTCATTGCCACCACACACCATCGCTGCCAACCACTAACACCAAAACCCACCCTGTAGCCACCGTACCCATTATCACCGCCAACCACCTCCACCCACCACCGAAAACAATAAAAAACTTACCCACCACCCATAATCGCCACTAACCAATACAACCCAAAACCCACCACCACCCAACCATCGTCGCCAACCACCTTCACCCACAATCGTCGCCAACCACTACCACCCAAAACCCACCACCCACTTATCGATGCCAACCACCTCCGCCCACCACACCAAAATAGTGAAAAACTAGCCCACCACCACCATCATCATCGTCGCCAACCACCTTCACTCGCCACTACCACTTTCGGGTTGTTAATCGAGCCGAGCTTGCAAGTTTGTTTTTCTAAACGAGCTTGAAAAATTGTTCAAGCTTGACTCGAACTCGAGTTGAGCCCGAGGAGCTCGGTTATTTTACATATAAACGAGTCGAACTTTGCAAGCTTGAGCTGAGCTTTTTAGGAAAACGAGCCTAAAAATTATTCAAACTCATCTCATTTAGAAAACGAGTCAAGTTTGAACCGAGTTTTATCTGAGTCGAGCCCGAGTAGCTCATCTCGATTAACACACCTACCACCACTCACTATTGTTATCCACTACCACCCACCATTGTTATCCACTACCACAAACAACCACCACCACCCGCCGCCACTCACCACAACACCTCCACCCATCATCGCTGCCAACGACCACCACCCAAAACCCACCACCACTACCTATCGCCCCCACCCACCATCACCGCCAACCACAACCAGACAAAAACCCACCCGCCACCCAAAACAGTAAATAACTAATGAACTTAAATTTTTTTTAAAAAACATGAACAATGAAATTTAATATAATAAGACTGTTAGTTAACAAATAGTGAACTTTAATATAATGAAACTCCTAGTTCACCAATTTTTCACAAACAATAAAAATTAATAGAATGAATTTCATAAATAGTAAACTTTAATAAAATAAAACTCAGTTCATTATCCAAAATTTTCACAAATAGTAAATTACAAAATATTAAAATTTTGAATTGAAAAACATATATAGAAAACAACTAACTAAAAAATATTGAAAACATATAAATACTGAACTTTAATAGAATTAAACTTATAATTCACAATATTTTTAATTTTTAATTTTACTGTTTCAATGATGATGAAATAAATCAGGTCGTTTCACTGTTTATTTATTTTACTTGATGTTGAAATATGTAAAATTTTAAAACAGTGAATTTTATCTAATTTTAGTGTCTCAAGTAGTAAGAATTTAACGTATTTCACTGTTTAAAACATTAAAATTGGAACTTAAGTTTACCTCATTCACTTGATGTTGACAGATGCAAAATTTGAACTCAAAATTAGGTAAAATAGTAAACTCAAAATAATGAAAAATTAGTGAACTCAAAAACAATAAAAAATTACTGAACTCAAAAACAATGAAAAATTAGTGAACACAAAAAAAGTGAAAAATTACCAATTTTAAAAACAGTGAAAATTTATTGAACTCAAAAACTGTGAAAAATAATAAAAAAAATTACTGAATTCAATAATAGTAAAAACAGTGAACTCAAAACCCCTAGTTAACTATCCAAAATTTTTAAGGAACAGTGAACTTTAATATAGAATATTTGAATTGAAAAACATATAACAAAACATAATGCTAGATTTTGTTAGTCGTACACTTTATTATCCATGACACTACATAAACTACCCTTTTTACTGCGCCTGCCACTCACCCTTTGATTCATAGGGTAACTTATTTTCTGTTCTTGGTTTGCTAATCACATCAGAAGATAGAACTCCTGTATATGTTGCCAGCTAGTTTTGGACACTCATCTCCTGTTTTCTATGCTCTTTGACCGGGCAATTAGTATCTGGAGTTATCTGTGGAAAAAGTTAAACCATTATCTATATGCCCATTCTGATTGTGCAACTTATTTTCAAAGGAGTTTGGAGAGAAAGCTTGAGGGAAACTTTGAGCGCCCTGAAGATTCAAACCAACCTACGCTTCCATGTCCCTCTTGTGATCTCTGAGACAACGAGTCACATATAAATGAGCTTTTGACCTAACCCATGCAATTTTCAGAAGTTATGCACAAAAGGGGGTCGGTTTGAAAGTATTTCTCAAACCCATGCACTTTTAAAAACGTCAGATGGACTGACGTTTTTAAACAAAAGACGTCAGTCCATCTGACGTTGTTAAGCAAAAATTGATCTTAAAAACGTCAGATGGACTGACGTTTTTAACAAGCCTTTTGTTAAAAACGTCAGTCCATCTGACGTTTCCTGTACAAGGCCTTAAGACACGTCAGATGGACTGACGTTTCTAAATGCCTACTGCTTTTCCTTCCCCCAGCCACCAATTTCAATGCCTTATGATAGTTCAAGCAAGACATACATCACTGCACCACCTAAATTATATTAGTTAATGCCTGAATATTTATAAATGAATATTAGTTTGGGTAATTATAATAATTGCTCCCTCAATTTTCTATCGGATTTTTATTTAGTCCCATAAATTTTAATTGTTTTAATTTAATCCATCAATTTTATTTCAATTAAATCATTTCATTAATTTTCATTGTCAGATCAACTGGAGATTAGTCCAATTTGACGTTTTTAAGCTTAGCTTTTTGTTTATATAACTGCCCCCTAAATTTTTGGGTAATTATAATAACTGCCCACTAAATGAATATATTTAATCGGATTCACTGTTGTTCTTAACGACCAGTGTTCGATTTTTTAATATATTATTGTAAGTCAAAAACAAATTTAGGATCATATTCAAATTGATTAGAAATTATATTTATTTGATGTATTTATAATATTTTTAAAAAATTAGGGTAAATATCTTAGTTAGTCCTGAATTTTACCTCCAATTTGAATTTAATACATGACCTTTCAATTGTTTTATTTTAGTCCCTCAACCATTTAAAAACTAGTTACAATTAAGTTTTTAAATTTTTTTCATCGTTAGATCAATGCTGAAATCAATCAAATTGGACTAATCTCCAGTTGATCTGACAATGAAAATTAATGAAATGATTTAATTTAAATATAATTTATGGATTAAATTAAAACATTAAAATTTATGGGACTAAATAAAAACCGAGAGAACATTTAGTGGGCAGTTATTATAATTACCCAAAAATTTAGGGGGCAGTTATATAAACAAAAAGCTAAGCTTAAAAACGTCAAATTGGACTAATCTCCAGTTGATCTGACAATGAAAATTAATGAAATGATTTAATTGAAATAAAATTGATGGATTAAATTGAAACAATTAAAATTTATGGGACTAAATAAAAATTCGATAGAAAATTTAGGGGGCAATTATTATAATTACCCAAACTAATATTCATTTATAAATATATTCAGGCATTAACTAATATAATTTAGGTGGTGCAGTGATGTATGTCTTGCTTGAACTATCCCTTATTGAAATTGGTGGCTGGGGAAGGAAAAGCAGTAGGCATTTAGAAACGTCAGTCCATCTGACGTGTCTTAAGGCCTTGTACAGAATACGTCAGATGGACTGACGTTTTTAACAAAAGGCTTGTTACAAACGTCAATCCATCTGACGTTTTTAAGATCAATTTTTGCTTAAAAATATCAGATGGACTGACGTCTTTTGTTTAAAAACGTCAGTCCATCTGACGTTTTTAAAAGTGCATGGGTTTGGGAAATACTTTCAAACCGACCCCCTTTTGTGCATAACTTTTGAAAATTGCATGAGTTAGGTCAAAAGCTCCATATAAATACACACAGCAAAGTAAACACACACATATACACACGGAGCACGATCGGAGATGAAGTGGGAGGTCGACAAGAGAGAACTGAAAGCCACCGGAGCTGAGCTGCTGCCGAACGGATGGCGTGGAGTGCGTGCGTATTCATGGTTGAGAGATCGAATCTTTCAACTGTCTAATTCTCAACGTAATAAATAAAAATAATATAATTAGAATCGACTGTAGGACAAAAAGGTATACTTAGACTTGTGCTTATCACCTTAAAAGTGCTCTGATTGTATTTAATGGTTTAAAAGACCATTTAAATGGACCTTTCACCAATTTTTACTAAAAAAAATTAGTGTTTGAAACAACTTATTTTAATTATTAAGTCAAATGTAATTTTTCCACGGCTGAAAATTACTTCAGCTTGATCTAACGGTTGAAAATTACTCCTCATAATCCCCCCCCGCCCCACCCCCAATTCTATCCCATCAATCCTACCGTTCAAATAGACCAAAAAAAATTTGTTAAAAAAAAACCTGCACAGTAACGTCTCTCTCTCTCTCCACTATTTCCACCTGGAAATCCGGCGACTCGACAAAACCAATTAGTCTCTTTCTCTCTCGCTCTTCTCTTCCCTTTTCTTTCTCTTTCAGTACTGTCACACCCAAACACATTGTGTACAAACTCTCCCCCTCTTCTCTTCCCTTCTCTTTCTCTTTCTCTTTCTCTTTCTCTTCTCTGCTCTTTCACTTCTCTCACACAAGCCCATCGCTCACACATTCATACACACACAGTGCACACACATTCTCAATTTCATTCCCACACCCATACCCACCTCTGCGCACAACACTCACTCTCTTTTTTCTCATGTTTGCTTATCTTTGAATGTCACGGTGGCAAAAGTATCTCACCTGATGATGCTCCACTATTTTCTATTTATTTGCTAATTATTGTCTTTTAATTTCCATTGCAGCAAAACAACAAAAGAGGTACACCAGCAAAATCCAAAGCTTTATCCTTTTAAGGCATTTTGTGAAGTCGAAAGTTTTTTTTTTTTGTTAACTATCAATAGTTGTGAGTTGATGCCGATTGCTGCGATTTTGTTTCATTATGTCATAGAGAATTTGATGTTAATTTTGTTGGGAATTTTATTAATTTTGATGCGACTTTTTTGTTGAGAATTATTTAATTTTGATGAGCTCTAATAATGATTTGGTTCATGATATGTTAGATTTTGGATTGAGATTATATTAGAGTTTTGATGCTCTTAGATTATACCTTAG
Source organism: Ilex aquifolium (assembly GCA_951799425.1). Lineage (NCBI taxonomy): Eukaryota > Viridiplantae > Streptophyta > Magnoliopsida > Aquifoliales > Aquifoliaceae > Ilex > Ilex aquifolium. The sequence continues at coordinate 18,925,856 of OX637407.1, read as the reverse complement.
ATTTTGATTGAGATTGTATCTTAAATTTTGGATTGAACGGGCAAATAGATATAATAGAGATAGTATTGAGTTCTGATCAAGAATAATGGGCTAAAACATGTGTCATTTGCTTATATTCCGGTAAAAATTGGGATTTATTTTTTGCATGTTGTTGTCTAAAAAGGGTCACTCAGTGGTGCCTCCATGATGCTAGCTTTGATATGGTTTTAAAGCACATGTTATGACCTTTCTCTCTGTTGGGTGTTTGCTGTCTTAATGTTTTGAGTTTTCTTTGGGTATATTTATTGAATTTAACTGTTTCACACTAGGTTTTTGAAACTCGTTTTTTGGCAGCTATGAAAAAAAGAATAAATCTTGAAGTGGACTTTTAGTATCACGTTCTATGTTGTATTTGCTATCAATCATTTGTTTAATTTTGTTGCTATTGTGTTGTAGTTTGAATAAGTTCAATTTTTCTTTGTCTTGGTGCAATCTATGTGATGGAATATACTAAGTTTAGGAATATAACATTATGAAGCCCCCTAAAATAAGGAAGGTAGCTTTTCAGAGGAGATTCAATTGACTTGCAATTCCATGATTTGGTTTTCCGGTTATTGTGGGTGCATATTTCGTATTCTTAGTCGAACTAGTCTTTTACGTTTTGTTTTAATGGTTGTGGCTTTCATGGTTGTAATTAGGTTTGATTTGATGCGGTCAATTTGCTTGCATTTTGTTTGGTGTAGATTTTTTTTTTTTTTTTGTTATTTCAATTAGTGGCACTTGCTTATGACTGCAGTCAATGAATGAATTAATGAATAATAGAAGTCTCAATGTGTGTGGTTGGTGCTCAAATAGGTTGTGCTAATTTCTTAATTTTGAAATTTGAGCTGTGAAAAATTCATGGGTTTCTTGCACTAACCCTAGATTATGTTATACGCATTGAATGATCATTGTATTACAACACTTATATTCTAAACGTTTTATGCTAGCACTGTATTTCAACACTTATGTTTGCACTTTAGGAAAAAATAGTTGTTATTTTGTGTTTAAAGGTCGAAGCTATGTTCTCTTAGATACTGTTTAAAGATTTTAATATTTGTCATGCTAAGAAGAGTTTATTCATGGTGTTTGGAGGTGGTGTTGGGTGATGGTTTTGAAAGATATGGGTGATGATTTTTAGTTTTGTTACATAGTGCCTTAGGTACTTTAGATATCCATTTACTTGGTCCCCTATATAAGCAGCACAAAATAATTTGTGGGTCTTGATTTAGAATAGTCAATACATATTAATTGAATTGGTACAATTAAACTTGAGGAATGTCATGCAGGGTTAACATTTTATTTGTTTAATTAGCATTTTATAGAGGGTAAATTATGTAATTACTATTTTATGGATTTTCTATATAGGTTGATATTTTCTTGGGGTCCTGTTTTAAGGAAAATTTTGTCCAATTTTTTTAAAAGAATAAAGAAAAATTATTTTGATTAAATATTAGCGATTTTTTTGTTATAGCCTTTAGGCCCAATTATTTATTTTGATGACACAAGTTGGGTTTATTATACTGGAGGTTCCCAAAGTATGGGGTTTTTCTCATTTTTGCCCCTAATATTTTAATTGCATCATTTTAGTCCCTGAAGTATTGAATATGTTTCTATGTGATCCCTCAAACAGATAGCGTCCAGATTGCTGATGATTTTTTATCATAAACTTGTCACCTAATACCTAAATATATACAACAAATTATTTCGGTAGCTCTTAACCAAAATTTTGGTAACTCTTGACCAAAAATGTGTAATATATGTAGTTTTTGACCAAAAAATGGATAACTCATGATTAAAACTGTATAATTTTAGTAGCTATTTGTAAAAGTTTGGTCAAAAGTTATCGAAATTATTTTTTTGTCCATATTTAGACATTACGTGACAAGTTTATGGCAAAAAATCGTTAGCAATCAGGACACTGTCTGCTTGAGTGATCACATAGAAACATATTCAATACTTCAGGGACTAAAATGATGCAATTTAAATATTGGAGACCAAAATGAGACAAATTTCATACTTTTGAGACCTCCAATGCAATTAACCCACATAAGTTTGCAAATTCTGTAAGTTGACTTTTGTGTAAATATTTATGGGCGTTACTATGAATTCTAATTATGTATGTAGTTTCAAGTATTTGAAATTTGTAGATTTTTAGTTTTACTTTTGTAGGACTTCGATTATTGAAGTTGGGTTTTCTCTATTTCTTCGTTGAAATTTGTCTTTATAAGAACCTTCATATAGATAATACTTTGTTGAGCATACATGCAAAATGCAGGTCTATTAAGGATGCAGTTTCGACTTTAAGCTTAGTGCGCGTCCACGATTAATGTTCGATTCTTTTGAATTACATAGTGTCTTCAGACACTGATTATCGCTAGTGTATATATATATTGATTAAGAACAATTCGTACTTTGTAGTATTCTATATTAGGGTATTTCTAGTAATTTATGTAGCTTTCTTTTTGACCACATCTTTGTGAGCAAAACCAATTCTAAAACTTGACATGGTATTTTAAGGTGCTAAAAAGTCAACAACCAATCTGCTACATGTATGAGCATGCATGTTTGTCTCTATGCCTCAGTTTTAGACGCTTCTACTTTCGCAGGTTGTTTCACAACAATTGCCTATAAAACCAACAAAACTTACATTTACCCATAACAATCTTGTTTGTAACATATATGTGAACAACGTCAAAATAAAAAAGTCAAAGTCAAAACAATCTAAAAGAATTGAATCTGAATTTTTTTACTTAATATATAACTAATATCTCAAACTACTCGTGTGGGACGTACTTGTTTCGGTGTTTGGATAGAGGTAGCAGTCATTATTTCTAATCACTTTGCTTCTTTTATGGTACATTTTAGGTTAGATGTTATATCACGGAAACGTTGTTAATTAATCTTTTTAGCTGATTTCTTGTTATGAATTCTAGTTCTTTCTCATCTTTCTTTCTTTCTTCGGTAAATTACACTGATACTCTCTGACCTTTGATTTTATTACACGAACACCCCCTCACATTTTAAAAATAACACCGAACTCTCTTGACATTTAATACTTGTAACAACCCATACCCCCTCTAACTAATGGACATTAGAATTATTCACAGGCAAAGCTGATGTCATCAACAATGATTCCTAGAATACCAAAAATATCCTCCAAATTAAGTTTAAAAATTCAAATAAATATTTTTCTTACCTCACAAATTTACCCAACCTCTCGTTTATTTTTTTAATCTATATATTTCATATATAAATTAAAATTTAAAATTTAACATTGAAATGTTTAATTTTTTAATCTATTACATTAATAAGTTAATTTTTAAAATTTTTTGTTTATTAAATAATATTTGGGATTATTAGTACAGTTTAAAAATTAATCATTTTTTTAAATCTTAAAAATTTCCTATCCAATTATACCATATTAATTTTATTTTTATTTATTATTTATCAAATTACATAAATTCTTACTCCTACCACCCATCACCACCGGTTCCACCACCTAAACCCACCCATCACCACTGGTTCCACCACCTAAAGCCACCAAAACTTCCAAACCCAGCCAGACCCACCAAAACTTCCAAACCCACCACCACCACCAGCACACAGAGAGAGAGGAGAGACTAAAATCACAACCAATTGAAACCACCCCTGCCTCCACCACCACCTAGACCAAACCCATCATCAACCAACACCACTACATCGCAGAGGTTAGGGTTTCAAAATCCACTTGCAACCACCACTTGCAAAATCCACCCATTATCACCAATTCCACCACCCAGGGTATCTATCACAGAGAGATAGGGGAGAGAGAGAGAGAGAGAAATGGAGATCACAAACCCTAGGTAAAGATTCATTCGTTGCGTCGCTGGGTGTTGGTGAAAATTGGCAGTGGTGGTAGGTGGGTGGATTTTGAAACCTGACGACAGTGGGTGCTGGTGAAAATAGGCGGTGGTGGTTGCACCGCTGGGTGTTGGCGCCAGTTGTTAAGGGGTCTGATACGTCTTGAGAGAGAGAGAGAGAGAGAGAGAGAGAGAGAGAGAGAGAGAGAGAGAGAGAGCGAGTGTGTGTGGGGGGATGAAGTCAGCTTTCAGGGGAGGGTCTTGGGCTTTGGATCTTGGGTCTTAATGGATAGTTAATATGAGGGTAAAATGGTCTTTTTGTTTGTGCCATTAACGGTGTTCATTTTGTGGGGTCTCAATGTAATTTTGGAAACGTGAGGGGGTATTCGTGTAAAAACCAAATGTCAGGGAGTGTCAGTGTAATTTACCCTTATTTCTTTCTGTATTTTTTTTTTATCCTAAATTGCTTTCCCTAGCTAAGTAGCAATTAGATCCACACTCTGCTGATGACACTAATGCTCCGTTTGGTAGGAATGATGGAAAGTAGGAAGGATGAAAAGTAAGAGGGATATATTTTCTATCCTTCAAGGAAGGAAAATAAGAATGATATATTTTCCTTCATTTGTGTTTGGTAGAATGGATGGAAAATAAAAATGATTAATTTTTTTTTTTGTGCTGGCTAAGATTAAGGGTGACAATCGAATCGTGTCGTGTCAGGTTTGTTGTGCATAGAAGGAGAACACCACAACCATTTGACTAAGGTATCAAACAAAATTATATAACCAAAGAAGCCAACTACATAGAATAGCAAATGTATACAATAATTCTCACAACCACACAAAAGATCCAGATTTTGAGATTACCTTTGTTGTGCATAGCCAAACCTAGCCACAATCTCCTAGAATGCATGCAAACACGATTACCGAGACAAAAGAGGAAGTATGTATCGTTAGTTGTCCTCAAAGGCAATGAAGTTTAGTTAGAAAAATAATTCAAGTAACATGTACCTTCCATTCATCTATACCTTGGATCTATGGGATTTTGGAAGAAGATGAAAGTTCTTTGTCAAATGGATGTAAAAATTAGATAAAATTTTGGGAGACCCATATTGGCCATAGATATCATAACCCTGCTTAAATGTAGCTACCAAATTCTGCATAACTATCTTTAAAGTAATAGCCATAAACAAATAGGTAGTATATTATAAGTTAAAACAAAAATAAAAATGCCATAAACTATCAGCAACCTTTCATTGCGGATTCTTCTACTACAAAATATTATTAATAGAACAGGAGAGAATTTACATTCCAAGACCACTCTGCCGAATTGCATAACGCTATAGTGAAAGTGTCAAAATCGTACATTGGCAAAACAAATAAATGCATTAATTAAATCAGTTTGAGGAACTCACATTCAAATCCAACAAAATTGCAACCCCAAAACATCTAACCACAATCAAACAAACCCGGAGCTTCCTCTACGAAAGAGCTGAATAAAATCCATAAGTATGCCATTACATTGCTCAAAAAATAAAGCAAATGAATGCCTAAAACATGTAAATAAGTATCCGTTGTAATCTAGAAATTATGAACCACGAAGCAAGAGCAAAATGACAAATTAAAAAAAAAAAAATTAGCTTGGGAACGTTGAGTATTTGCTTCTCAACCTCTTGTCACCATTATTGGCCAAGCTTAGTGAGATTGTCACCCCTAACCGCATGAGATCTTCTCATTATGCATAGTTCCAAAAGGTCGCACAATTCTGTTAAAAAAAAAAGGGTCGCACAATGCACCAGGTTGTCAACCATAATGAATAACCACATCAAACAAAAACTAAACACTCAAGCTAAAAAGAGAAAATAGAAGGTTAAATTAATCTAGTATTTTTTCCATGGCAAATTAAGAAAATTTTACTAAATCAATGTGGAGCACACTTGACCCTGCATCACTGGATGTGGGCAAATATTGACTCTTTCAATATCTATTTCAATTGTAGGGTTAGCTCATGAACCCCCCTCTCTCCTATGTTATAAAAGGGAATAAGAAAGACATTTTTTCTTTATCTTTACTAATACATATGATTTTTCAGGCATCTATATCCTCTCCAATCTCTACTACCCTATTGAAAAGGGACAAATCCTCTAACAATTTGTTGGCCATCAAATGGATTATTAGCTTAATGTTCTAAGTGTTTATGGCTATTCGTAAGATGAGTAATGTGAAATTACCGAAAGAACAATGACTGGAAGTCATTGGATTAAGCAACTCAGAAAGGATGGAACAAAATGTAAACTCCACAAAGCTAATAATCAAGCCCCTCAGAAAGGATGTGAAAAAATAAAAAGAGAGATCCACTAAACAGAAAAGTGAAAAAGATGAATAACCCTTGATTTGAAGAAATTATTTAATCAAACAATGTCAAGTCAATGCATTGGATTCATAAATTTAAGATACCTCTTTGTTTTCACCACTCTCCAACATAAGATTCTCTGGTAACAATGGAAACGTTGCACACACACACACAAAGTGAACCACATTCGATTGTCAAAAAAATGCATCCATACACACGCAACACACAAAAAAATCTAGCATACATTCTCATCAAAATATTCAACCAGTAGTACATGCCCTCATACCTAGTTATACATAACATAAACATGTACATATACGTCTTTTTATGACTTGCCAAAAACAGAAATTAAGATAAAAATTGCTCGATTTCTTAACCGCATAACTCTTGACATCATTATTTACCAACAAATTGTGATCCAGACACCAATCACCTCACATCATCAAACAACTCAACCAAAATAAAAAACAACAAAAATTACAATGTACAAAATGAACCTAATTGTAGTCAAATCAAACCGGATTATGATCGGAATTAAATGAAGTTTGCATGAAATCTAATTTAATTCACCAAAAATCTAGCATACATTCACAATATAATATCCAACCAACAGTTTGTTAAGACTTGCCAAATTAAAGACCAAATTTGCTCGATTTCTTTAATTGCATTACTCTCGACCTCATCACATACCAAAAAATTATGGCCAAACTAAATAATCACCTTACATCATCAAACAAATCAGTCAAAAGAAATAGCAAGAAAAATTACAGTGATCAAAATGACCCTAGTTGTAGTCAAATCGAATCGAATTACAATGTCAACTTAAGTAGCAAAGAAAACTATATGATCAAGGACAAACCCGAATCAAACAAAGTGAAAGAATCAATTAAAATCAAAGGAAGAGAATCCAATGAAACAAATCCCATCAAAGAGAAACATAATTTCAACACATTATACCCACAAAAAATAGGTACATAGGAAATTCATACTAATCCAAAAAAAAAAAAAAACAATGGTGAAATGTAAATTATTTCTTTCAGGCATTCCAACAAATACTTGGTGTCCAAATCAATAAATTTCAAGTTGTGTATATTGTGTTTTATGTGTGTGTACACAATGGGTGTGTGGGTTTGTTTGTGCTGTGCGATGTGTGTGTGTAAGTGGGTGTGGGTGTTTGTTTGTGATGTGTGTGTGTGTGTGTGTGCACGCAATGTGTGTGTGGGTGAGTGGATGAGGGTGTGGGTGCTCTGGGTCTGTGTTGGGTGTGTGTGAGCTGGGTCTGCGTTGGGTGTGTGGGTTTGTGTGTGTTGGGTTTGTTTGTGTGCGTGTGTGATGTGTGTGAGGGTTGGTGTGCGTCCTCGTGTGTGATATGTGTGTGTGTGTGTGTTGTCCTCTGCGATATGCGTTATATTGTGTGTATGTGTGTGTGAATCTGTGAAGTGATAGAGAAAGAAGTGAGCGACAGCATAGAGGGGCCAGAGAAGCGGTGGGGTGTGTGTGTGTGGTGTATGCTGTGGTGTGAGAGAAGTGAGAACAGAGAAGAGAAAGAGAAAAGAAGAGGGGGGAAGAAAGAGACTAACCTGAGAGTGAGACATCGGAGTTTCGCCGGAGTTCAATGATGCACAGAGAGAAAGAGAGAGGAGAGAAAATTGGGAGGGGGAGGAGAATAGAGTGGGGTGGGGGTGTGTTGATTGACAGGTGCTCCTAAGAGCAACTCTAAGGAGGCTATGTAAACTAGCTAGCAAAAATATATTTTTTTATTTCATTATCTACTTTAGTTACCCACTTTTTCAAACTCACTCCAATCATGCTATCTATTTTAACTAACCACTTCAACTAACTTTAACTAATTATTAATTATTAAAATCTAAAATACTATGTAGTATGTCATGTCATCACCATATTGATGACAACACATGCTGACGTGTTACGTCACGTCAACAAAATTTTTAAAATTTTAAATTTTATTAATAACGGTCATATTTAAAACGGTCAAGAAATTCAAAATTTTAAAATTTGAATTTTTTAACGGTGATATTTGTAACAGTCATATTTGCAACAGTCATATTTACAACGGTCATATTTTCGGTCATATTTGATAATATTCAGCTTGCAACGGAGACATGCAACTCGTATCTATCGACATTATTCGATTTTCCTCTTTTAGTTGCTCCATTCACATTCTCTCTTTCTCTTGCAGTAGATGTTGTTGTTCTTGCAGTAGACGTTCCTGTTCTTGAAGATAATATTTTTCAAACATTTCAAATTTCTTCTCATTCATTACCTTTTTATCTTCCTTCATATCTGCTAACAAATTAACGAGTTCAGAACTTGGTGCATCACCTCCAGCTTCTTTGCTATTTGTTTTTCGTAGTCGCGCTTTCTCAGCTTTCCTTTCAGGTGGCCTGTCTAAGGATCCATAGGACCCACCGTCATCTCCTAAATTTATGGAGTCCACTGTAGAAGGCACAGAGCTGCCATGAGTAGCATAATGTTTTGTTTTTTGCTTCTTTGCTTGAGAATCGTCCATCCATTTTGGTTTATACCTTAACTCATTCCAACAATGTTCAAACTGAAAAGAAGATTTATGGAGTTCCTTGTACAAGTTCTTGGCATCACGAATCTGAAAAAATTTACAACAAAACTGATTATCATGTCATTAAAAGTATCCACACTCATACCTTGTCTTTGTCATTAAAATTCACTCATACCTTGTCTTTCTCTGTCAAGCCACTTTGATTCAGTCTTTCTATTTGTGCAAAACACCCACAAAATTTGTTGGTGGCTAACTGAATTGCCGACCAACGATTCATCAAAGAATTTTGACTACGACTAGGGTATGCCTTAGGTTTGTATTCGTGGAAGAACTCGCAAACCCTATGCCAATATGTCTTTGATTTTTGCTCATTTCCTTGTACAACATCCAAACTAATATTAAGCCACGCCGAGATTATCATAATGTCTTCTCTATTGTAAAATTGCCACCTCGTTTTTTGATGGTGGATTCTACTTGAGGAGATATATGTGAAGATTGACCTATAACCTCATCATCTAAATTTGTTCCATCATGCATGAGATTGGTAAAGTACGCACCATGTTGAAATGGATCCATGAGTAATGCCTATAATTAACAATCCACAATTCACAATTCACAATTCATACTCAATAGGTGAAGAAGTTGAACAAAGGAGAAAACAAGTGTTTGCCAAGAAAGTATAACACTTAAAGAGCCTTGCATGCTGAGATTTTGTAGCCAAAAAGAAAAAATAAGATCAGTGTGCACAATAGACTTGAGAGTTCTATAATAAAATCCCCAAAGTCCAAAACAAATTACATCTATTGGTGAACCATTACAAATCAGAAGCAAGACATACAAATTTCAAATCAGAAGCAAGACATACAAAAAAAAATTTCAACTTCCATAGCCCAAAAATAGAAAGAATCCATTAAGACCAACGAAAATGTATCACATTCACCAATCTATCAACCAAAATAATATAAAAAATCATAAATTATGCTCACCAAATAATATAACCAAATAATATGATAAGCATGCTCAATTTCCACAATCCTGTGTGAATCAAAACCCAGTTGACAAATTGAAGAAACAACTAACTTCAATTCCTCAAACCAGTTAAATTCCATCATAGACTCCAAAGCCCCATTAATGGAACTTTCAAGAACTATAAATCTAAACTCCAAGAACTCAAGTGCCAAAACCGGTGGTGGCTGTGAACTATAAATCTATACTCAAGCGGTGGCTGTGAAGTATTACTGGTGGTGGTGGGGGGATTATTACCGGGATGTATAAGGTTTTTGAGAGGATTTTTGGGGAATTTAGTGGTGGTCAAGTTGGGCTTAGAAGGTCAGATTTTGAGGGGTTTGTGAGTATTGGGGCGGCGGAGGTTGTTGGGGTTATCAGATTCCGACAAGGCTTTGAGGGAGAGAGTGGGGAGGGGTGGTGGTGGGGGTTCGGATTGAGGTGGTGGAGAAGGGTGAAGTGTGACAGTAATGTGCGGTGGAGGAGAGTGAAAACATACTTGAAATTTGTGCCTGAGATTTGTGCCTTCTGCGATGTAGCCAGATCTGCGATGAAGCCATAGCTCAGATGATGAAGCCTTCTCGACAACGAAGACGATGAACCCTTCTGCGAAGCCTGTGTTGTTGGTGCAAAAACCAGAGTAGCGATCTCCTTTGCCCTCGCCAGGAGTAGATAGCCAACTGATGCTAATGGGAAATAGCTAGTGTAATAACTAGTCCCTTGTAGCCTTCATTTACCAATTGACTATGTTAAATAGCTAAGAAGAGTGTTTTATATAACCCCTTGGAGTTGCTCTAAGTCGATAGCGTGCGTGCATGTGTGTGCCAGGCGTGCGTGCGCTTGGCTGTGTGAGGCAGGCAGATGACCGTTGAGAGAGATGGTGTAGTGAGTGGGAAATTATATAAGGGATAAAATTTAACTCGTGACTTGTGTTATTATATAGATGTACTAACAATTGTTCGTACTTGAAAAGCACTATATAAAACAAAAAATCACAAATAACTACCTATGCGCATAATAGCGCTATAGAACACAAAACAAAAATTCAAAAGATAGAAAATTTCATTGATCCAAATAATATAGATATTATAATTTATTTCAAATACAAACCTGACGCACAATTAAAAGAAACCAAAATTCAAGTCGTTGGCCAAGGACAGCATTCTGAATTCTACCTTTTGAAAAGAAAAAGTAAAGGCATGAACCTACCATTTGAAGTTGTTCAGCCACAAAATGGTTCACTTCCTCAAAGCTATAATTTCTAGTATTGTATTCTCGTCCTGCCAATGAGAAGTTCATATGTACTACACTTTACAATCTCAAATAGTAACAGAGTTTTCAGAGGTAATATTATAACTATAGGACACATACCAATACCTAAATTTTTGAAACTCTACATTGTATTTATTATTGAAATCTCGGCCCAAATTAAGGTTCCTCAACAAATTTCCAGAACTTCCACTCCATTAGAGGCCCAAATTCCACTTGTATCGATGTCAACCATCTTATATTTACCTTCTCAGACCAACCATATAAAACCCTCAAAACTATACACAGCCAATTAGAAGACATTTAATCACCTACATTTTCATCCACTTCAATACCTGGACAATAGTCAAGCAAGGTACAAACTATTAAGATAAACTCAATTCACATCAAATCGAACGTAATTATAGCAGAAATATATATGTTTGTAAAAAAATGAGATAATTAAACCTTTTTTTAAAGCTTAAACCTCCAAAAGGTAAGGATCGATGTATTTATTAAAAATATAAAGAGGGGAACTTATGACCTTACAAACTTAAATAAATAAAATAAGACCAAAGTTGCTTATTTGCATGGAAATCGAAATTTCCACGCGTTGGAACATTGGCTCCTCCATTCTCAAAAAATTTGCGTGATTTTATTTGTCACATCCTTAAACTATTGTAAAACTTAAGGTTCTCCAAAAATTTCGAGATTGCACTCTATTAATTCCCATAAATTTGACCATCCAATTACATTTTCCAAAAGAACTCAACTGCCAAAAAATCATCTCCAATTAAAGATGGTGAAATCTCACAATTAAAGATTTGGGTAAAGATTTGAGTTTCCCTTAATTTGAGTAAAAAAAGAGTCTCCCTTAATTTGGTATAAGTTTGAGTAAGGGTTGGAGCAAATTTTTTAGATTTTTTTACTCAAATTTAAATTTGAGTCTAAATTTGAGTCAGGGTTGGAGATGCCTAATAGAATAGGAAAGAAAAGAAGAAATGAAATGAAAGAATAGATAAAAAGGTTGGAGAGAGAGGAAGTGGTAGAATGACAAAGAATAAGGCTTAATTGGGGGAAAGAGATAGGAATTACTTGACTAGGCCATTTGATTAGGGCATAAAATTGGAAAGAAAATCAAAGATCACATAGAGATTACATTCTCTTAAGGAGAGAATATCAAAGATATCTTGCTAGTTAAATGCCTGAATGCAAGATGAAAATTGAATTTTAGAAAGGAATTGCCGGATTTGATTGGAGAGAGAGAGCAACAAAGTTAGGGCAGCTTGTAATTACCATATTTGATTATTTGACGGGTTGGGTTAATTAAATTTTGGAATATCAATTTTGGAAACTAAAAATTTTGAGCAACAAAAATATTTCAAAAGAGCTAATGTGGTACGTCCTATCAAAACGATCTGAGACGTCAATAGTTTGAGACAGTTTGGGATAACATCGTCCGTTGGATGATGACTTTTTTGGTTACGAAACGATCTGGGACGCTCTTTGTCTCCAAAATTTAAAATTGTTGTATTTTATTATATAGATTAATCATAATTTGTGCCTGAAATTATGATGAAATATAAGATTTGAGCGTTCAAAAAATTGATCTCATTATACCAAATAACAATTTTTTATTTCTTCATTTTTTTTTATTACATCATTTAAAATTAATTTTTATTTTTTTATTTTTTTAAAAAATAGCATCAAAATTTTCTCAACATTATGCATGAACAATGTATGAAATAAAAATTGTGTAATCAAATATTAAATAATTGAATATGTGATAGAATTGGGTGATGTGATATTTTTTGAGAAAAAAATGTATAGGGGATAAACTTTAAAACTCCTAAATGTTATTATTATTGATGATGCACAATTTTTACTTTGTACACCACCTGTCAATTGATTGGAAATAAAGGCAGTAATTAAAATAGAGAGAGACGGGATTTATAGTGGTTCGGTCAATGCGACCTACGTCCACTTTGGAATGGCAAAAAGTTGCCGGTATTTTATTAATTCCGGTGAGTAGAGAGAACAGAGAGTTACAGGTTGGAGAGAGAGAGGAGTTTAGTGCTCTGTTGAATGTGATGCCCCCCAAGTGTTGGTGGGGCTTACAATTTATATCCGTTCCCCAACAGATTGGGACTACTTAACCGCGACTACCCAACTATTCTGGTGGGGCTTGCGGCTTCTCCTCAACGGGTGAGGCCGTTGAGGAGTTCTTCATGAGACCCGATCAAGGTTGACCGCTTCCAAGGTGGTAGAGGAGGTGAGGGTCCTGAGTGCTCCCTTGATGTCGTAGTCAAGCTGATTTAGCTTCATGATGATCCTGACTTGACTTGAATCACATTGGGCCTGCTGGATCATTTAATTTTGGGCCTTTGATAATAACTGGGCTTGAGCATGGATTTAAGCTTTTTGGGCCTGGCCCATCATTTGTCCCCCAATGCCCCGTGTCCTAGGAAACTTGGAGAAAGGGGCATTTGTTTGAATCTTGAGCTTTGGGTGGTGAAGACTTCCTCTACTAGATGACTCTTCCTTTTCATGATACATTTTTGCCTTGTTGAACACATCAAGTCTTTCCCTTTTTTCTTGGGTTTTCAAGAAAGCCCTTGATTTTCAATTTGGGGCTTTTCCCTCTTTTGAAAACCCTAAGCTATAAATATAAACTTCCTTTCTTATTTTACCCATTTCATAAAGAGTTCTTGAGAGACGTGGAGTTCTTCTTGAGATATTTGAAGACCCAAGACTATAGACTCTTGGGTTTGAGCATTACCCACCTTCTTCAACTCATTCAAGAATGCTTCCTTGAAAACCTTGAAGACTTGTGCTTTGGGATTCTTGAGTTTGAGCATAAAAAAGAAGAAACCCATATTGTCGAATCTCCTGTGTGAACAAATTTCCTTTGGGTTTTCATGGATCAAGGGAATATTGGAGAGGTGAACCGTGGGGATGAGGCGCCTAAGGGGTACCAAGGCGCCAATGGTGGGCAGGTGGACCATTCGGGCGAGTTGGGCCATGGTGATAGGCGAACTTGGCGGGTTATGGTGGAGAACCAGCTGGGCAGTGATGGAAGGTGTGTATCAGGCGAGGCAGTCCATGGGTGACCAGCCCATGTGTTGGGCGAGCAAGGTGGGCGTGCAGGCTACTTGGGCGCCATAAACGCTGGATTGGGTGGCAGCCTGGGCGCCATAGGCGCTGATCCAAGCGGAGGTGGACGAGCAGACAGCTTGGGCGCCATGGGCGCTGGATCGGGTGGCAGCCTAGGCGCCATAGGTGCTGATCCAGGCGATTTTGGCGAGCTGGAGGTGGACCGAGTTGGGCGTGCAGCAGGCCTGGGCCTTATTGGGCGTGCGACCGAAGCAGGGGACTTGCTGGGCGCCCCCTTAGGCGTTGCTTATGCTGTTTTGGGTGAGAAGACCATGCCAGGCGCCCCTCTAGGCGCCACTTCATCCTGTTTGGGCGAGAAGACCAGGCCAGACGCCCCTCTAGGCGCTGATTTGGCTAATTCGGGTGAGCAAGGGGAGTCAGACACCTTGCCAAGCGCTGGGCTTCCTCCATTAGGCGAACAGAGAGGGTCAGACACCTCTCCAGGTGCTGGGCATCCCCCATTAGGCGATCAGAGGGGGTCAGGTACCTTTCCAGGTGTTGGACTAAGTGGTGTGGGGTACACAGCGCAGGAGGTGAGCACTCCGAGCACTTTTTATGGTAAGGACCCTGGCAGTGGTTTGAGTAATCCTTCACGTCTTTGCAGCAAAAAACACAAAGGCAAAGTAATATGTGACGACGACGGGGTCCAAAGTAAGTACCTTGACTAGTACTTTAATTTCAGATGCCGATATTTCGCGGATCATTTCCGCCTACCACATTCCTCCGACTGTGTTGTGCCGTCGAGCAGAAAAGGGTGAGCCCGCTAGCGATGACTCCTCTGGTGACATCGTCATTTATGAGGAAATGCTTGAGGTTGGGCTCAGGCTTCCCATTCCTTCTTCCGTTTGTGGCGTCTTGAACTATTTTTCATTGACGTCTGGGCGGCTGACGCCTAATGGTTGGAGGGTTCTACTAGCCTTTCTGGAATTGTGGAGAAAGGTGCATCATGAAGATGCCTCTCCTATTAAGTTCCACGCAACCTATTACCTGAGTGAGACTCGTGCTCCTAACTGAGGTTGGTACTACTTCACTCCGAGGGGAGGCAAGCTGATTACTGGGTTGGCTTCCAACTGCCATAGTTGGAAATCTCATTTCATATTCATTGGTGGAGAGTGGCCTTCGGATGTTGATAGAGCACTGGTACCATCACGATGGGTTACTCCAAAGAAAGTTGGTACGTCCCATTTTTTTACTCTTCTCTTACCACATTCCTTGTAAGCTGTGTACTCACCATATTCCATGCAGGTTCCCCTACACTCTCCCAGGGTCAGGAGTGGAAGCTTGAGGCTATGCGAGCTCATCCTATACGAGACTTTGGAACTCTCGTGCTCAAAGATGGAGGACGGTGTTTCCTCTTCGGTTCCTACTAAGGCTGATGCTCCCTCTTCCAAGTCTGGTGGTTCCTCTTTGAAGAGAAAATGTACGATGATTTGTTTTGTACTTTTCACCTATGTTTGGTGTTTTTCATCCATAACACTCTGTTGCTCCTGCAGAGATGTATAGGGGGGTGATTGGGTCCCCGCCTCTCCGGTAGAAGCCCTCTTCCTCCTAAGGTGGCGAGGAAGGAGGGTGCCCCTCAAGTGACCTCTCCACATGTGTCGACCAAGGTGAATTCTCCTCAAGCAACCCCTTCAGTGGTTCCTCGGGTGTGTCCCATCAAGTGCCTCCTCGGGCGACGACTCCTTCATCGGTACCCGTTACTCTGGAGACCCCTTTGACAGCACCTTCTTCTGCTCCAAGTTCCTCGACTCCTCTTGTGGGAACTCCAAGAGGTGCACCGATGATCAGTTTCATGTTGGGTAACGCATCAATCATAAGGGATCGTCTTGGGCGGTTTGTGTTTTCTGATGATGTTATCGGGATTAATGCCTTAGGTACCAAAGGAATTGTCCGCAATTTTTTGGAAGGCCTGGCTCAGGTAAGGGTTAGTTGCCCCCCTTTCTCCAGTCCTTTCTTAAGCTTCTTCTGACTTTTATATTTCTTCAGGCTTCTATTGCATCCATATGCTTACTTTCAAGGACTTATAGTCATCATCAGATGAAGCAAGATCACGATGCTATGCAAAATGAGCTCCTTGCGGCTCGGGTGAGGATTACTGAGTTTGAAGCTGCTAGTAGGGCTTCTCAGGCTGAGCTTGTGGTGATCCGTGAGAGGGCCGCGTTGAGGGAGACAGATCTTTTGGCGTCCCATGAGAAGTCGGCCAGGTTCGAGGCTGATCTTAAGGAGGTTCGTGAGAAGACCACTAACCTTGAGTCTGAGCATCTGGCGACCCATGAAAGGGACGCGTTCAAAGAGGCTGAGCTTGTGAAGGCCCGTGAGAAGGCCACGCTCAGTGAGGCTGAGCTTGCAAAGACCCGTGAGAGGGTCATGCTCAGAGAGGCTGTCGTGGAGGCAGAGGTGAAGGCAGCTCATGAGAGAGCTTTGCAAGCTTAGGAGAGGGTTGTCACAGCTGAGAGGGACTTGATGAATGGCCTTGCAGATGCCTTCATTGACGGTTATGATGAGCTCCGAGGGAAGATCTCAGCTGCCTATCCTGATATTGATGTCCCAGGCTTCATGCCAAATGAGGCGTCTGATAATGGTGATGGAGGCTCTGGCGAGGCTGAGGATGATGAGGAGGATGAGAGGGACGACCATGAGAGTAGCTAGAGTATTGGGGACTTTTGATCTTTTTTTTAAAAGACGGTTTATAGTCTTACTTTTGTACTGATACTCCTTTGGAATTGAATGAAAATGTAAAAATCATTTTGGAGTAAAATGTAGAGAATTTTATTTATCCATTGCTTATTTCAAGTAATTTTGGGTAGTAACCCCAAAAAAGTACATTAAATATTGGGTAATGATCCCAAAAAAGGTAGAAAATAAAACCAAGTCCCCACTGTTTATTACTTTGACTCTCTCAAGGTGTCATTGGTAGTACCTCTTCAAATGTTCAGCGTTCTATGGATGGAGTAAGACATTCCCTTCAAAATTCTGGATCTTGTATGTACCTGGTCTCACCACTTCTGTTACGAGGTAGGGTCCTTTGTGGTCCGAGCTTCCCTTCACGTGAGTCCTTTGTGGCGAGGATCACTTTTTTGAGTACCAAGTCACCTGGTTGGAAGGAACGATGCTTCACTCTCGAGTTGTAGAACTTTGTCATACGGCGCTTGTACTCAGTGTTGCGGACCACAACCATCTCTCTTGCCTTCTCTATCAAGTCGAGGTTGATGCGGAGTTCTTCTTCATTGGTGATGGGGTCGTGGTGTTGGACCTTAGAGAATGAACCCCAATCTCTACAGGGGTGACTGCCTCAGTTCCAAAGGCGAGGGAGAAGGGGGTCTCTCCGGTTGGGGTTCTCGGTGTGGTTCTGTAAGCCCATAGGACTCCCGGGAGCTCGTCAACCCAAAGACCCTTCGCTCTTTCGAGCCTTGTCTTTAGGTTGCGTAGCATAGTTCTCACCATGACCTCTGTTTGCCCATTTGCTTGCGGATGTGCTGGGCTAGAATGAGGTTGCTTTATCTGAAGATCGGAGCAGAAGGAGTTGAGTAGCTTATTGTCGAATTGCTTCGCATTGTCACTACAATGGCGTGAGGCATTCCGAAGTGGCAGACTAGGTTCTTCCAGATGAAGTCTTTCACCTTCGCATCTATTATTTTTGCTAAAGGTTCGGCCTCTGCCCACTTGGTGAAGTAGTCGACTGCCACCACCACGAATTTGCACTGTCCTTTGATGAGAGGTAGGGGGCCTATGATGTTAATGCCCCATTTAGAGAAAGGACATGGACTTGTGATGACCGTGAGTTCCTCTGGCGGCAGCCTAGGCACTGTGGCGAAGCGCTGACATTTGTCACATTTCTTGGCGAACCCCTGTGCGTCCTTCACCATGCTAGGCTGGAAATAGCCTTATCGGATTGCCTTATGGGCGAGAGAGCGTCCTCCGGAGTGATTCCCACAAATCCCTTCATGGATCTCCTGCAATGCATAGTCAGCTTCCTCGGGTGAAAGACACCGTAGCAATGGCAAGGAGTAGCCTTTCTTGTAGAGGATGCCTTGTAAGATAGTGAATTTGGAAGCTCTCATCCTAAGCTTCCTGGCCCCGAGGGGATTGTTCGGCAATGTACCCTCCTAGAGGTATGCTATTATCGGGGTCATCCAGTTTGATTCGGTGGAAGCATAGTTGATGGTTGCAGCTCCCACATCTAACTTGCTTGGTTCAAACTGATGACCGATGAGTGCTAGTCTTGAGATGTCTTGGGAAGATGAGGCGAGCCTAGCAAGTGCGTCTGCGGCCATGTTGTCTTCCCTTGGGATGTGGTGGATTTGGAAATATTGGAACTTAGTGACCAAATCTTTCACTAGGGCGAGATACTCCTGCATCTTGGCGCATTTTGCTTCAAACTCGCCCTTCACTTGGTTTACTATCAGCTGAGAGTCACTATACGAAATAAGATGTTGGGCTCCCATCTCAGCTGCCAACCTTAGGCCAGAGAGAAGAGCTTCATATTCGGCCTTATTGTTGGAAGCAATGAAGTGAAGTTTCATTGCATACTTGATTGGGGTACCATCGGGACTCATCAGGATGAGGCCTGCTCCACCTCCTTCGTTGGTTGAGGAGCCGTCGACGTAGAGTTTCCAGAGTGGTAGAGAAGACTGCTCGGAGGTCCCTGCTGGAGGCAATGTGCTAGGCTGGGCTACCTGGGTACCAGGTTGGGATCTATAAGGGGTTTGGGCGCCAGAGGAAGATGCCTGGGCGCCTGAGGGAGCTGGTTGGGTGCCAGAAGGGGTCTGGTCGCCCAAGGAGGCTGGCTGGGCGCCAGAAGGGGGTTGGGCACCCAAGGAGGCTGGCTGGGCGCCATTCTGGGTGCCAGAAGGGGGCTGGGCGCCATTCTGGGCGCTAGAAGGGGGCTGGACGCCCAAGGAGGCTGGCTGGGCGCCATTCTGGGCACCAGAAGGGGTCCACTCCTTTGTTAGTGTAAGCTCGGCAATGAAATTCGCCAATGCTTGTGCTTTGATGGCTGCCCTTGGTTGATACTGGATATCAAACTCCCCGAGTTCTATTGCCCACTTAAGTAGTCTGTCGGATACATCGGGCTTTCCCAGAACTCTTTTCAGAGGTTGGTCTGTGACAACAACGATGTCGTGACTCTGAAAGTAGTGTCGTAGGTGCCTTGCTGCTGAGATCAGGGCAAGTGCTAGCTTTTCTAGTTCTGAATATCTCACCTCTGCTCCCATGTATGCTCTACTCACATAGTAGATAGGTCTTTGCACCCCCTCACTGTTTTTGACAAGGACTGAGCTTACTACCGATGAGGAGGCAGACATGTATAAATACAGAGTTTCTCCTGGAGTGGCGTGTGAAAGAAGATGAGGTGTAGCTAAATAGGCCTTGAGCCTCTAGAAGGCTTCCTCTGCTTCAGGTCCCCACTCGAAGGCCTTTCAAAGAATTTTAAAGAAAGGTAGACACTTGTCTGCAGACTTGGAAACGAACCTGTTAAGTGCTGCAATTCTTCCGTTGAGGCGTTGGAGCTCCTTGGTTGAGGAAGGTGACTTCAAGCCAAGGATTGCCTTGATCTTGTCAGGGTTCGCCTCAATTCCCCTCTGGTTGACCATAAAGCCTAAGAACTTTCCTGACCCTACACCGAAGGCACATTTCTCAAGATTCAGCTTCATGTGGTACGACCTGAGAACATTGAAAGTTTCTTGGAGGTGGTCAATATGGTCTGTTGCCTCTAGACTTTTCACCAACATGTCATCAACGTAGACCTCCATCGTTCCCCCAATCTGAGATTGGAACATTCTGTTTACTAGCCGTTGGTAGGTTGCCCCTGCGTTCTTCAACCCGAAGGGCATGACCCTGTAGCAGTAGGTCCCCTTCGGAGTAATGAATGATGTCTTCTCCTGGTCTGGGGGATGCATGCTGATTTGGTTGTATCCAGAATATGCTTCCAGGAAGGTGAGCAGTTCATGCCCTGCTGTGGCGTCGATGAGGAGGTCAATTCGTGGTAGGGGATAACTGTCTTTTGAGCACGCCTTGTTGAGCTCTGTAAAGTCAACGCAAAGGCGCCACTTCCCATTGGTCTTGGTCACCATTACCACATTGGAAAGCCACTCGGGATATGTTACTTCTCTGACCGCCCCATTATCTATCAGTTTTCCAACCTCTTTGTCCATAGCTTGGGCCCTTTCAGTGGAGGCGCCCCTTAGCTTTTGGCGGACAGGTTTGTGACGAGGGTCGACATTGAGGCGGTGGGCGGCGACCTTAGGGTCAATTCCCTTAAGGTATGCATGTGACCATGCAAAAATGTACATGTTACTTCTGAGAAAGTCTCTTAGTTGGTGAACCAGATCTTCAGAGAGAGAATAGCCAATGTACACCTTCCTGTCTGGGTGCTCCTCATCTAAGGCTACCGGGGTGAGTTCCTCAATTGGTTCTCCTCTTTCTATCATGGTATCATCCCTGGGGTCCAGGACCTCCACTTGCAATGTCTCCTGCTATTTCCTGGTTTTTATTGAGGAGACGTAGCATTCCCTTGCTGTTACCTGGTCTCCTCTGACCTCTCCGACTCCATTAGGGGTTGGAAAACGGAGGATGAGATGATAGGTGGAGGGCACCGTTCTTAATGTGTTGAGAGTAGGTCGCCCCAATATGATATTGTAGGCTGATGGACAGTCAATTACCAAAAAGTTGACCATGACTGTAGAGCTTCAGGGTGCTATGCCGGCAGTGACTGGTAGGGTGATGGATCCTAGGGGATACACCCTCTCCCCAGAAAACCCAATGAGGGGTGATCTGATAGGTTGCAATCTCTCTCTGCCTAGGTTGAGCTTGTCATAGGCTTCTGCGAATAGGATGTCTGCAGAGCTGCCGCTGTCCACTAAGATCCTTCGTACCTGGAAGTTGGCAACGGTCATGGTGAGCACCAGAGGGTCGTCATGGGGGTGCTGGATTCCTTCTAAGTCCTTGTCTGAGAAGGAAATGACTTCATTGCTGCCATGCTTGGGCGCCTTGGGTGGGCGCTCCTCATCAAGGTGCTTAGCTTTCCTGGCATGAGCCTTCATGGTAGAGAGGGATTCTCCTCCTTCTGCAAGTCCTCCAGAAATGGTGTGAATCTCTCCAATGGGATGTGGATCTTCTTGATTGTGAGGTGGCGACGGCGCCTGTCCCCTTCCGGCAACATATTGGCAAAGGTGTCCATGTTGAATGAGGTCCTCAATTTGTCTTTTGAGGTCATAGCAGTCATCGGTGTCATGACCATGGTCGCGATGAAAGCGACAGTACTTGCTTGGGTTCCTGCGATTTGGAGGAGACTTCATCCTCCCAGGCCACTTTACTGTGGGGTCATCCTGGATCTAAAGTAGGATGTGCCCGACAGTGGCGTTGAGGGGAGTGAAGGCTTGTCGGTCCCTTTGAGGAGCAGGACCAAGCCGGTCCTTGATGGGTACCCTCTCTGTCCTGCTATGCTTATTGCTGGTCTCCTTCTTGTCGTCTCTGTCTCTTTCCTTTCTCTTTTCCCCTGTTCTGGATGACTCAGCTCGTCTGGCCCTCGTGATGTCCTCTGCGTTCATGTACTTTTGGGCTATGGCTAGTAACTCCGGCATGCTCCTTGGTGGGCGCTTCATCACCGAGAATAGGAAGCTTGACGAGCGGAGGCCTCCCAAGAAGGCAGTCATGGATACCTTGTCATCGGGCTCTTCTACCTGAAGGACCTCCTCGTTAAAACGAGTGAGGTAGTTTCACAGGCTTTCGTCCTTGTCCTACTTTATGCTGAGCAGGTGAGTAACGGGCTTCTAGCGGCAGCGCCCTCCAATGAAGTGCGACACGAAGGACCTGCTCAACTCAGCAAAGGAGGCAATGGAAGCTGGAGCGAGCTTGGCAAACCACTGTCGAGCGGATCCCTTCAAGGTGGTCGGGAATGCCCTGCACATGATTTCATCGGGGACATTGTGCAGCTGCATTAGAGTTTTGTAAGTCTCCAGATGGTCCAGTGGATCCTTCTTACCGTCAAAGGTCTCCACCGATGGCATTTTAAACTTTTGAGGGAGGGGGTAGGTCGCCACGTCCGGCTTGAAAGGCGTGTCAGTTCGCCTAACAAGATAGTCCACAGTCTCAGGTCCTTGCGCCTTCATGGCGTTGAAGACGTCACCTAGCTGATTTTGTACTTCTTTAATTTTCTCGTCCCAGTGATTGGGAGCTCCTCTTAAATTGTCGTGAAAATGGCTCCCATGCCCCATGTTTTGGTTTTCACCCTCATCCTCTTTGAGATGAGGGTCTCCACTGTGAGGAGCAGGAGCTGGAGGAGGAGGTGGTGGGAGTCCCTCATGGGGAGCTCCCCCATGCTGGGCGCCCAAGGGGGTTCCCATAGGCTGGGCGCCCAAGTGGACTCCAAAAGTGGCGCCCTGATGGGGGGCACCCATGTGGGAAACTTCTTGTTGCCCAGGGCGTGGAGCTCCTCTCCGTTGAGGTCCAGGTAATACTCCTCCTTGCGTAGCGATCATTAATTGAAGGATTTGCTGGTTCTGGGCCACAAGCTCCTGTATGGTTTCTAGCATCAGCTGCGTACTCGGGACGGGATTGGCTGGTGGAGGAGTAACCTCTTCCTCTCGTGGTGGATTTTCCTCATGTTGGTTCATCGATCTGGTAGTAATTGCCATCGATCCAATAGAGAAAGTACTAAAAAGATGAGAATTTTGTCGGATTCCCACAGACGGCGCCAAACTGATGATGCACAATTTTGACTTTGTACACCACCTGTCAATTGATTGGAAATAAAGGCAGTAATTAAAATAGAGAGAGACGAGATTTATAGTGTTTCGGTCAATGCGACCTACGTCCACTTTGGAATGGCAAAAGGTTGCCGGTATTTTATTAATTCCGGTGAGTAGAGAGAACATAAAGTTACAGGTTGGAGAGAGAGAGGAGTTTAGTGCTCTGTTGAATGTGATGCCCCCCAAGTGTTAGTGGGGCTTACAATTTATATCCGTTCCCCAACAGATTGGGGCTACTTAACCGCAACTACCCAACTATTCTGGTGGGGCTTGCGGCTTCTCCTCAACGGGTGAGGCCGTTGAGGAGTTCTCCATGAGACCCGGTCAAGGTTGACCGCTTCCAAGGTGGTAGAGGAGGTGAGGGTCCTGAGTGCTCCCTTGATGTCGTAGTCAAGCTGATTTAGCTTCATGATGATCCTGACTTGACTTGAATCACATTGGGCCCGCTGGATCATTTAAGTTTGGGCCTTTGATAATAACTGGGCTTGAGCATGGATTTGAGTCTTTTGGGCCTGGCCCATCAATTATTATTATTATATACATATATATATATCTCAATTCTAAGAGACGTTAATCATTGAAGCAATGTCAAATTAATCAAGGTACAATTTGTAAAATGTGGTAATATATATATATATATATATATATATATATATATATATATATATATATATATATATATATATATTATAATATAAAATAAGACAAACTTCAATAAATTTATCCGACAGTCTCAAATAGACTCATCAAACAACCACCAACATCCCTCTCAAAACCATTAACATTGAATTTCTTCCCCCCTTTCAAATCCATTACTTCTCACTTACGTTGCACTGTACCTTCAGGTACGGGTTACTCCTAATTTATAATATAAAATATGGTAGTTTTTAATAAGTTTATCTAACTGTCTCAAATAAACATATTCAACAACTACCAACATCCTTCTCAAAATCATTCATATTGAAAAAAATTTCCCCCAATCTATCAATACTCACGTATCTCACGATTTTATTAAGTTTATGTTGCATCGTTGTAGTTGGGAGCATGGTTCTAAATAACGGTAACGGCTGTAGTAACGATAACGGTAACAGTATAACGGACGCAGAGTGAAACAGACGTTACGTAACAGTAACGAAAATTGGAGACGTGAATTTTTTTTTTCGACTCACAATACTTATAAAACATAAATATTTACATGTTTCAATTATAAAATAATGCAACTATGAGTGTTTAGTGATTTTTAGTGTATTTTCATAAACATGTTAATGAGATATTACAAATACGTATAACATTGAATAAATATTAATAATAACAAAAATGGGGAACGTGAATGTTTTTTTATAATTCATATCTCCCCTAAAAGTAAAATATAGACTTAATTTTAATAAACTCTACTTCCTTTAATTATCTTTAATAATATTTTGTAATATAGGCTTAATTTTAAAAAAGAATTAGTTTAGTACTAAGGGTGGCAATCGAGTCGTGTTGTGTCGGGTTCGTGTCGTGTCGAATATTAGTCATGTCGAACATTAGTCAACCCTAACCCAACCCAACCTATTTAACTAATCGTGTCGTGTCGAGTTGACCTGTTTATTTTCATGTCGTGTTCGTGTTCGTATTCGTGTTGACCCACATAAATTTTGAATAAAAAATTTAACGCTAAGATTTTATTTTCACTTAATTGAATCTCTGCTCATACTTTTTCTACAAACTAAAAATTAACTTAATAATAACAATAATAATAATGAGTAAGAATATCTTTTTTATACAATAATTATGTCAGTGCTTGATAAACAATTACAAATAATTAATATTTTATTTCTATAATACTAATTAAATATGTTAATCGTACGTCGCGCAACCAAATTAAACATCAGAAGTAATGGAAAAAACAAACCATCAGAACATGAAAACTCATACATGCAACGAAAAGGTCAGGTCAATCTCGTTCTAGTTAAAAACTTCGTGTTGACTGGTCAATTCGGGTTAAGCGGGTTGAACCCGAACACGACCCATTAATATTTCGTGTTGACGGGTTGTGTCATACACAAGTTTGTACAAAAAAATAGTCAACCCAAACCCATTTATTCGTGTCGTATTCGTGTTGAATTATCGTGCGTATCAAAAATTATCACCCTTATTTAGTACACGTGTTTATTTGAAACATAATTTTGGACATGTGGTCTTCAAAGTCAAAAGTTGTGGAGTGTTGTTTTCTCCATTCTAACACCCACGTGACCAGCCATGATGGATCACCAGGATCTATGAAGACAACAGATCAATCAAAACCATTCACACTCCAAACTTCTTTTTGAGTGTATTGTACCCAATCATTTCCACTTCATCTTCTTCACATTCAAGGCCTGATCATCTCTGCAACTTCTTGTATATAAATTATATACATAAGCCACAAAATTCCACAAGAAGAAGAAATTCAACAGGTATGTATTGTATGAAGTTTAAATCTTTTCTTCCACTCGTTTAAATCTGAAAAGAGTATCATATTTGTTATTCCACGATCTTCCTTTTTTGCTGCCAAATTAAAGATTTTAGGCCGATGCTATAACGGCCGTTACGGTGTCGTAACGACCATTACGGGTATGAATTTTTTTCAATCCGTTAAATCGGCCTGTAATGGAATCAGAGGCCGCCAATACTGTTACTAACAGCTGCTTCGCGCCGTAACAGCCGATTTTCAAAACTATGGTTGGTGATACAAACCTCATAGATTGGAGGGAAAAAGTATAATTGAAGTGTATATCACGGCATCTCATTTTTTCTACCCAGACCCAGCGGTAGGTTTGATTTTCAATGGTTTCAAACGTTTCTTTGGTTTTGTCAAACCAGCTCCAGCTTCCTTCCAAAGAGGTTCACGGAGAATCAGCAAAGAAATCAGACGGAAATGGCCGAAACTGCTTTCGATAATCTATTACGGACTTTAGACGGCCTAACCGATCGGTATGAAGCTGTTTTTCGGCGTCAGAAGCGTCGTATCTGGTCTCTAAACAATGATCTGAAACTCCTGAGGACCTTCGTCAACAAATTGGTTGAGAAAAACTACGGTCAGAATGAAGTGAAAATTCTGGCCACAAAAATTGATGATGCGAACGAGAAAGTAGCGAATGTCTTCAAATCATTGTTGCACGATGAGGATGACACTGAGGAAAAGTTAAACAGTTTCATAGAAGATCTTACGGCTATCTCAACAGGGGTGCAGGAAATTTGTATGAAATTGCCTGATATCAAATGTCCCCCAAGAGCTGATACGATAGTAGTTGACGATGAAAATGTGGTGACGTTGCAATTTGGAGGTTCATCGAGGACAGATCCCGAGGAAGAAACGGTGGTGGGATTTGATGAAATAACGATGAGAATTGTGGGTGACCTTATTCGAGGAAGAGGAGGACTGAAGGAGTGGCAGACGAAGCGACTAAAGAGCGACGGCCCAGTTTCTGCAATTGTAGGTATGCCAGGAAGGGGTAAGACAACTCTAGCCAGAAAAGTGTACAATCATCCTTCCATTGCATCTCATTTCAATGTTCGAGCATGGATCGATGTTCCTAAAGCGGATCGACAGAGGGATGTTAGCATTTCAAGTTCTGTTCTCCTGATTACTGGCAAAATTAGTAGAATAAGTTATGAAGAACTGCCTGGAGTGCTTTACAAATTCTTGAAGGGCCAAACATATTTTGTTGTCATCGATCTCGACCGTATATGGGATAGCGGTTTCTATGACTATTTGATAAGATCTTTTCCAGATGCCAAAAAGAGAAGTCAGATTATGCTTACTACTCGGTACGAGAGTTGGGTTTATAATATTGGAAATATACCCTTTATTAATATGTCCGTTTATTGGCCGCCTCTTTTAGGTCTAGATGAAAGTTGGGTTTTGTTGCATACGAAGGTGTTTGGGAAAGAAAGCTGCCCTCAAGAGTTATGGGATAGCGGAAAGAAAATAGCAGCAAAATGTCATGGACTACCACTCACAATAGTAGTCATCGCAGGACTTCTTGCCAAGGAAGAGAAGACCCAACATTTTTGGGAGCAAGTTGCCCAAAGTATAAGTTCATATGTCGCTGTGATACTTGTTTTCTACTTCAAATTTGATGATTCTCTGGTAAGTGCTTACTCCGAAGATATTGAGAAGTCTCTAGACCTTCGATACATCAGTGAAGATATTGAAGCGAGTATAAAGAAAGAGATCAGTAAGCATAAAGACAAGAAAATGTACATCAGAGTACCACAAGTTGACATGATTCCCTATGAAAGTTCGTTAACAGATAGTACTTCAAATGTGGCGGAAATTGTGACCAGTGGGAGTTTGTCAACACACAGAATTCTGAATGCAGGGCCAACGATCAAGAGGAGCGCTTCAGCTGCTTGTATTTCACAATTAGATGACGAAATTGTGGTTGGGTTTGAGGAGGAAGCTCAAAACATTAAAGAGCAACTTGTAGGACGGAACAAGCTACACGTTGTCTCGATTGTGGGAATGCCTGGACTCGGTAAGACAACGCTAGCCAGAAAAGTGTACAATGATCCTTACATTCAATATTACTTCTATATTCGGGGTTGGGCCTATGTGTCCCAAGAATATTCAAGGAGGAATTTGTTACTTGACATTTTAGATTCTGCTTTTCAGCTTGGAGATGAAATTTGTGAAATGCCTGATGAAAAATTAGGTGAAGAGCTATACAAACGCTTAAAGGATAATAGGTACCTGATCGTATTGGACGACATATGGAATATTAGGGTCTGGCATGATTTGGAAATTTTTTTTCCAAAAGACGACAATACTGGAAGTCGAATTATGTGCACTAGTCGGACCACAAATATTACTTTGCATGCTAAATCTAATAGCTCTCATTGTTTGAGTTTGTTTACTGAACACAAAAGTTGGGAACTCTTGCAACACAAGATATATCAGAGAGTGTATTGCCCTCCAGGACTGGTGGAAATTGGTAAGCGAATTGCAGCCAATTGTGGGGGACTACCTCTTACGATAGTTGTAATTGCTGGACTTCTAGCAAAGACAGAGCAAACGCTTGACTGGTGGAGCCGAGTTGCTGACAATGTAAATTCGTACACAGTTGGAGGTCCAAATAAGTGCATGGACGCACTAGCACTAAGTTACAACCACTTGCCTCATCACTTGAAAGCGTGCTTTCTCTATTGTGGAGCATTCCCAGTCAACTATGATATCCCAGTGTGGAAGTTGGCATGGTTATGGATAGCTGAGGGATTTATTCCGCAAGTTGGGCAAAAGAGCTTGGAAGACGTAGCGCACAATTACTTGATGGAGCTAATTGATAGAAGTCTAGTATTAGTTGCCAAAAAGAGGTCTGATGGTGCAGTTAGAGCATGCCGTCTCCATGATCTCTCGCTCGATTTTTGCTTGATAAAAGCTAATGAAGAAAATTTTCTGCTGCAGATTAATGAGTACGAACAAGTTATATCCTTTTTAGGTCTGCCAAAGAGACATCATCGCCTGAGCATCCATTCTCATGTCTTTCATTATGTTCCTTTAGAGCTTCCTACCGCGCACAGCTGTTCTATCTTATGCTTTGGTCCTGAATCTGACACACTATCTAGGAAGCATGTATCACACATATATCAGACCTTAAGTCGTCTGAGGGTCCTTCATTTTTCATCCATCCCTATCATCTGCTTTTTCGATGAAATGTTACAACTTGGTTGTTTGAAGTATTTAGCGATTAAGCTTAGAGACGGGAGTCTTCCAGCATCAATATCAAACCTCAGAAACCTACAAACACTTATTATATCATCCAGGATCCATATTACTATACCGGGAAGTATTTGGAGCATGGCAAAGTTGAGGCATCTGCTAATTACATCAGGAGAAAATGACATTGCAAAGCCTTATTTTCATGATTCTCTCTTCTTGTTGCATAACCTCCAAACCATGTCACAGGTATGTCTTTCTAGTTCTTGTCAAGATGTATTGGAAAGGGCTCCTAATCTTAAAAAGTTGGGATTTTGCGGACCTATGTTGTCAGAGTTAGGTTATGTGGCATTCCCTAATCTAGACTTCTTAAACCATCTTGAGACATTGAAATTTCTAGACACAAACACCCAAGTTCGTGGATCGCGATATCTACAATGGGACAAGTTTCCTCCAAAACTTAAAAGGCTAACGTTATCAAATACTGATATTAAGTGGGAAGAGATGAAAACTCTGGGAATGCTGCCCAACCTGGAGGTTCTCAAATTAAAACTTCATGCTTGCTTGGGAGAGCATTGGAAAACAAATGATGGGGGGTTCCCTCGACTAAGATTGCTGAAAATTTTCCACTCAAATATCGTAACATGGGAAACTTCTAGTACTCACTTCCCAAGCCTTCAGAAATTGATGCTGCAAGGATGTTCTCAACTCAAGGAAATCCCTTTGGAATTAGGGGATATAATCACACTGGAGATTATTGAGCTCATTGATTGTAGCATCTCTGCTACAAAATCTGCAAGACAACTTGAGGAAGAGCAACGGAATAACGGAAATGATTGGTTGCGGATCCTCACCAGCACTCCATATTGGGAGCTCACCACAAATTCTTGACACTATGATGAGTATTTATTTCCCATTCATACTGAGGTCATCTAAGTTGGTCGTACAGGTATTGTCAAGTTCATGCCTTACCTTTACCATTGCACAAACTTTGTTCTTCTAATGTGTCGCCTGTCAGTTAGATTTCCGGTTTACTAGGCAGAAGTTGTTTTACTTCCTTTTTGGAATTTGGACGACTAACCAAGTTGGATCTGATGGCTAAGTGAACCAACGCATTAGATATATATACAACTGCCAAATAATGCACCATTGCAGTTATTATAGTGGAATACCAAAATCTTCATCACAACATAGTTGTTCTTGTCTTCAGTTTTTTTTTAGTAATTTTCTCTTAAGGTGCTAAGAAGAACACACGAGTGACAATGTCACAGAGTTGGGAACAACCTCCATCCATGGAAGCATCCAATATAATCCAACTCTGCATTTAGCTCATCAATTGTCTTATTTATTTGATGCAAGGGTGGTCCTAAAACATCATAATAACAAAGGAGATCAACTGCAAGCAAATAC
This sequence comes from Ilex aquifolium, assembly GCA_951799425.1. Classification (NCBI taxonomy): domain Eukaryota; kingdom Viridiplantae; phylum Streptophyta; class Magnoliopsida; order Aquifoliales; family Aquifoliaceae; genus Ilex; species Ilex aquifolium. Next base: position 18,895,865 of record OX637407.1, on the reverse strand, counting down.
CTAAGGAGGATGAAAAAAGAACACTATAAAGAAGTTTAGTAAGTTGCACTGAGCCCATTTTATGCTCCAAATTTCTATATTCAGGGTTAGATTCGAAATATTCGTTTTTTTTTTGACAAACAGCAACCATGTCCACACTCTCGTTGATATCAACTTGGACCAGTTCATGTTCCTGGTGTGATTATTAGGACCAATCTAAGAATCATTTGTAGCTAGAATATAAATGAAATTGTTTGTAGCCCTGTTTTTAGCTGTCCCTTGTCCTTTGGCACAGTTGTTGATACTCAGATTTGCGAAATGGGAAAAATATTGTTTTGAAACAATATTACTCTGTATAGGCAAAGCTTTGAATATGTTATGCCACTGGGAAAAACATGCACTATTTGTAGTTTGACCTGGAATACTTGTTGGACTTGATGAGGGTGATTCATTTTAAAGTCGTGCTAATTTATCTGCCACAAGTTATCTGTTTAATTTGTTTCTGCCTTTATGCATCAGCAGTCAAAAGAAAAATATAACACTATATTTTTTGGTGTAATGACTCATAAAATGTAGTTATTTCTTAAAAGAAGAATGATGTTCGACTCTTGTATAATGATGTTCGACTCTGGTATCAAGGTAGGAGTTGGAAAATTCAACTATCCATAAGACAAAACTTGTAATTCCATCTCCCTCCACAACCGTGGACCCCAAAAAACAAAGGAAAAATATCCAAAGAAAAGATAATTTTTTTGTGTCTATACACTTTCGAAGTAAATAATTTCATTGCTGCAAGAGTCAGTCACAAGATTTCAAAAAATAATGCACAAGCCATCTATATGTTGGAATGAATGATGTAAATGTGAGAAACTGTCCTCTATTTTTATTAACCCAAGGTTTTAACATAAGTTGCTGACAATTAATAAGTTATCACGGTAGGGAAGTTCATGTACTTGTATCTCATTAGCTTACTAATAGTATGCTATCTGTTCACATCAGTAGTCTATTCTTGAGAGGTAACATGCAAGGAGGGCTGTTGAAATATTTCTTACATTTCCCTCTAATAGTTTGCACTTTTAAAGCAGCATGTTTTTAATAAAGGACGCTTGTGAATCAGATGAGTAATGAAAATCATCCAGTCCCCAAGATTTAAGTCTATCAGGATCCTTAAAACTTATCTCAGCACCAGCCATTATATCTATCAGGTTTCTCCAGTAGTCACGCCTTCTTACGCAGGTTGAAATAATCAATCACATTATTTTACTTATACAAAGATCTTAAAGAAAACCCATCCCTTATTTTCATGGTATAGAAATATAGTGCTCTTTCAATGTATTCCGAGTTACCCCTGTAGGTGAATATGGTACTCTTCATAAAGGAGGGTGATAAAAGTAAGGCATTCAGAAAGCATAAGCGACCATAGATGCAGGACATTGTAGGTTTATTGCTAAGCCCCAAGGTTTGCCTTACAATGGAATAATTAAGACACTAGTTAATCTACAACTTGTATTCTTTAGAAGGTATCATCCTTCTCTTTCGCTGATAGAGATGGTTAATTGGCACAACCACTTCCTACTTCAGAATTTTGTCTTCAGTGCCAGCATAGCATGCTAGGGAAAGATTGAAACATGCCTACATTAGATTCATTTGCAAAAAGTAGTTGCTCTTAGACTTAAAATCCTTGTTCTCAACTTTGAACTTAAGCATTTCACAATTTCACCAAGTCATAGAATAGAAAACACTGAGAAGAACCAATAGGTGAACCTAAAACCCATCCCATGTTTTCTGTCTTACTAAGATTTAAAGGATTCGTGTTGTGGGGTTAATATTACTATAAGACAGGAATACACTAGGACTGTAATTTTTCCCAACAAACTTATGACCGGGCTTAATAAAGTAGAACAAAAGGTTGTGTTGCTTGCTCAATGCATCCTTTCTTCCAACCTTATTAATGCTAGTAGGCAGGATGGTGGGTTAATTGGCCCCGGGTTGTTGATGTAGTTCTTTAGAGAGAGAGCGAGAGAGACAGAGAGACAGATGCTGGGTTCCCCTCTTTAAGTGTGAGATGGTAAGTTCAAACAGAACATTTTCCTTCGTGTTCAGCCAAACAAGACCAAAATGTAACTTCCATTTCTCTGAATACCTTTGTCATCCCTCCTACCTTCTCTTTATTCGAATTTAAGTATCCTTTAACCAAATGGGAGCTCAAATGCCCAACCTAGTTTCGGCCCTGTGTGTGTCTTGTCTACTAGTTGATACGAATCTTGGTTGGTCCAAATATTTAAGTTCATTATTCGCCCATTCTTCTTTGGTCGACCAGTTGGAGATGAGATATATGTTGTCTTTGACAACTTCCAGCTTCTTTAGAAAAGTTTCCATTGGGTCATCATCTTTCGTGAAATAATGTGGTTGCAGAGGCAGACGATTGATCCGGAACACGGATATGGGAGACTAATCAAGGGATCTGTAGGATTCTTTGAGAGCCCAACTGAAGTTTCTGTCAATACGACAACATTCTGAGTTCCTTCTTGAATTATTTGAATTTTACAGCTTTTATTATGACAATATGTGGAGTTCTTGAAGATTTGAGTTTTTGTAGGAAGAGTCCAAGACTGCTGGACGTTATTAGTTTGTGTCTATCAACTCTTGGTAGACCCTTGTTTTTTCAACTTTATGGTTAAGCATACTTAAGATGAGCACGACCAGCATCTCAATGATTCTGTTAATAGATTTTGAGTGGCTTTTCCAATTTTATTGTAAACCTCCATGGTTATTACATAATGAAAACCTATTTCTAGCCTGTTATCATAGTGTATTTTTAACTATGGAGTGTCACTACTTTTATTATATTCAATCATTTGGAAGTGGATTGAAGATTATTGTTATAATTGCAGCCTCAAGTTGAACAATGTTATGGTTGTGGTGTCCCCGGAGACGGTGGCAGGAGAAATCAATTCTGTGGACCAGAAAGATTATGTTTCACACTAGATTTGGATACGCAATGAGGAAGATTGAGCTTTGGGTCAAAATATCTGCAGGTAAATAAATTTGGAGCTGAGTGAGCATCTAATCATGCTCATGTTTAATGTGCATATTCACAAATAATTTGCTAACAGCGAATTCAATAATTTGATTTTACGAGCCTTATCATATACTGTGTGATGGCTGACGTGTTTACCATAGAAGAAAATGCTATAGGAGGAAGAGATTGAGCACACCACATAAAGAAAGGAAACGATGCAGTGCCTTTGTAACTAACCATGAGTAATCCATCTCTGTACTTCAAATGCAGGTAAGAAACTGTTTTTCTTCTTTTTTTTTTTTTTCCGATAAGACTATATTCCAAAGTTTTTCGGCTTCCAAACAAGAGCAAACAGGTCTGCCTCCGTGGCAATCACAGGATTCAAAATAATTTGTACGCTGGAGGATGTAGGATTCAAACGAATGGCAATTTTTTCGAATATATGTAGCATTCTTTATTAATCACATTTTTTTGAGCAAAACCTATTGTAAAATTTGACACTGTATTTGAAGGTGCTAAAAAATAAACATCGTTATGTTTCACAACATGTGCATATAAACCAACAAAAACTAAAAAAAAGTTCACCCATAACTATCTTGTTTGACATTTCTGTGAACAAAGCGAAAATAAAAAATTCATAATGCCTAATAATCTAAAAGAGTGGAATTTTTACTTGATAGTACATCTCAACCTACCCATATGAGACGTACGTGAACAGCTTCTAGTAGAAAAAAATACAGTTTTCCGTTGGTTTAGGAAATAATGCCTTTTCTTGTTCATCTTACGAACGTTTTTCTGGAAATCTTATGTGCATATGAAGATATTAAAGAATGTGTTTCTTGCTTCTATTGTCCAATTACAGACTGGAGTCTAATACATGAGGATTTGAGCTTTTATTTGAATTTGCTGTCCATTGTCTCTTCATGAAGCTAATACTGTTATGCTGAATAATCTGGGGGTTGGATAGAGGTAGTTGTTATTATTCACAGTCAGTTTGCTTGGTTTATTGTGCATTTGTGGTTGGATATGTGATTATGGGAACAATTTTAATTAGTCTTTTAAGCAGAGTTCTTGGTGTAAGTTGTATTTCTTACTCATGCATTTGTCCTTTTTCTCAGATTCTTTTCTCCTGCTTAGATTCAATTAGATCCACATTCTGCTTATAACAAAACATCACGTGGGTTTTCCTTAGAAATTAGGGAGCAGTCCACTTCATAGAGATTTTTTGATTTTGTTCTGGTAAGTTGACGAATGTCAAATCATTTAAAAGGAAATACAATTTCTTTTGATCCATCAAATAAGTTTAACTATTACCAAAACTTAAATGCAATGGTGGGTACATCCGTTTTATATCACCTAGACTAAGAACTAACTTCTATGTAAACTGAAAATGGAAAGCAATTGATAGGAGCATACATACCATTTTAGAATGAGGAAATATTGATTCATTCGTGTGATCACATTTGCATCTGAACAAGTCCACAGCAAATTTTGAGAATGGGAACATTGACCTTAGCAGTCAAGCATAACATTCTCTTTAATTACTAGTTTAACCTCGTTTTTCTTCTTTGTTTCAAACCTTCAATTATTTTGGCAATTCATATATATTATTCTTAGTCAGCCACTGACTAGCTTGTGGCATTATTTACTCTGCTTATGACACTATTAGAGTTCTTATTTTGGTATTAATTATAATAACATAGTAAACTAGTATTGTAATTACCCTAAATACTTCTCTACTGTAAATAAGAGGGTGTAGGCCAACACAACTACGCCACACATATTATTCTCTTTCTCACTCTCCTTCCCTTCTCTTCTTATTCTTTCTCCAAAACCCTGAAACTCTTGGGGCGTGTTTGGCTTGGGAGGATTGGGTTGGATTGGATATGGCTTGTCACTTCTCTTCTTCTTTTTTCAATCTGGCTTTTCTTCGATCTTGCTGTGTTTTTGTTGATTCAAATCAGTTTTGAGGGGTGCGATTCAGGGATTTGAGTACTCATATGAGGAATTCAAGGCTACTAGGTTGATTTTTGAAAAATTTTGGGTGTTTTTTTTTGTGGTTTGGCACTTCGAAACTATGCACCGGTGGTTTTCTTTAACATCAAATTTGCAATTTCTCTTCTTGTTGCTTGATTGGATGAACTGAAGCATCCGAAACTGGTTCTTCAACAGATAGATTGGTGGATCTACAGTGTGTGTGTTGCAGCTCTTCATCCTGCTGGCCCTCTCATGTGTGTTGGATCTCTGTCGTTGGTATTCTAGTCTGCTGGAAATACAACAAGTTCTGAATATTCATCGTTGGACATACAACAGGTTATTGGTCTTTTGAATATATTTTTTTTTGGGCTTACTCTTGTCTTAAGTGGACCTTACTTTAGTTAGGAATTTGGTAAGTTGTTAGGCTCAAGGATTAAAATTTCGTTTCGAAATGGTCGAAACGGTCAAAACGTTTCCGTTTGCAAAGAGACTAAAACGAATCATGATGGAATTAAAATTTTACTACTTTGAGGTGTTTTATGATGTTTCGAGGTGTTTCATAATGTTTTGACGCACTTACACAATTGTTTCAGAATGGTTCAAGGTGTTTCATGCGTTGGTATATTTCGACTAGTATTTTAGAAAAATAATTCTCAAATTTTTTATTAGTTTTTATTCTGTTTCGAAACATGTCGATGTTTCCATTTTCTAGGGACCCGTTTGATAATCAGGTGTTTTTGTTTTCATTTTTTTGAAAAATAAAAATAAAAATAAAAATAATGAATGTTTTCGTTTTTTTTTTATTGCTCCGTTTTGAAAATAAGGACAAAATATGGAAACATCCAAAATGATCTTTTTGAAAACATCCAAAAAACAAAATAGGTGGAAGCTCCAAGCCCATTTTAATGAGGTCTGGATTTCGAACCCTCTTAACAACAAAAAATCCTTTTTTTTTCCTTACCATATAAAAGGCCAAGAACAGAGCATTTCTTCCCTCACCCGTTTGCGTCTCTTGTGCTCGCCTCCACTGTGTTGTTGTTTGCCTCTTTTCGACGAAACTTTCCAACTCTGGCGAAGATATCCATCTCTGGTGAAGTTCTAAGCTCCCTCTTCTCGGCGAATATCTTCATTTTTTTTCAGATCTATGAAAATGTTGTTCAGATCTATGGTTTAATTTTTGTAGATTCATAGTTTTATTTTTGTAGATCTATAGTCTATTATTTCAGATCTAGGATATATTATTATTTATTTTAACATCTCTCTCTGTGTGTATCTGTGAGTAGGGATGGCAGTGGACCGAAGCGAGGGCGGGGGTTGTAGTCTCTATCCCCGTATCCGCTTTAAAAAACTCCGTCCATTCCCTGTCCACCTCCATTAACGGGTATAGTTTTCATCTCCATCCCCGTCCGCGGATAAATTTGAAATCCCCGCCCCCACCCCGTCCCTCGCCTTCACCCCCGCCCCTGCCCCTGCCCACCTTACCCAACCCAAGCCCAAACCAACATAATCCAAAATTCTAAATAAATCTAACATTCTAAATAATCCAATATAATTATAGAATATCATAACATAATTAAAAAGCTTGTCATCTAAAACATAATATAATTAAAACCTTATTTACAACATAATCCAACATAATATAATTAAAAGTTTGTCTCCCATGTAAATCCAACACAACATAACGTAACATAATATAATCCAACATAAAAAAAAAATCATAAAAACACAAAGATCTATATTTTTACAAGCCAAAAACATGTAAAAAAAAAAATTCCAAAATAAAAAATCATTCAATAATATGTAGATTCGTATTCGCAGCAAAATGATATATATATATATAAAATAATAATAATAATAACGGGTAAAATGGGGCGGGGCGAGGGTAAGTGTCGGTCCATCCCCACCTTCATCTCCGCACGAGTTTATACGGGTATCCCCATACATGTCTATCATCCAATACGTATGATCCATCCCTGGTCTAAACGGGGCGGGTTTCGATGAATACCCATTTTTACCGAGTCCACTGCCATCCCTATCTGTGAGTTGTGTGTGCATCCGCGTGGATGTGTGCATTTGTGGGTGGGTGTGTGTGTGTGTCATCTGGTTTGTGTGTGCTTGGTGTATACATGAATTGGAATTATGAATTTGAATTCAATTATGCATTGTGTATTGGAATTATGAATTATATGCTTATGAATTTGAATTATGCTTTATGTAACTAGTTGTGATTAGAATTGGAATTATGAATTATATGCTTATGAATTTGAATTATTCTTTATGTAACTATTTTTGTTTTGAGAGGATGGTATAAGTGTGAGTATTTGATGAATGTTTGGAGTTGTTGAAAATTGTAATGTAGATGGAAAATGTTATATTGATGTTGATGCACATAGGGATGACAATATTGTTGAGGTTGGGGCTAAGAAAGCTGACGGGCCATGGATGTCTAAACCATGCAAAAATAATGTGGATGTGTTTTAGCAGAAATTAAAATAAATGTAAAATATATGACAAAAAATAAAATGGTTACCAAACATATTTTCTGTTTTAGTTCTTAAATTTCTTAAAATAACAACTGGATCCAAACACGTTTTTTTGTTCTAACTTTTAACCATAGAAAAAATAAAAACTGATTCTATTTTTTATTTTTTTGGAAACAGAAATAAAAACGTTATCAAACACACAGGCGACCGAAATAATACATCGAAATGCAATTTTGAGCACTGGTTGGGCTTCTTTTGCCTTGCTGAATTTTTGTTCCATTGAGCTCTTGTTCTTGTTTTGGTTTTGCATTCTTGTTGGGTTTTGTTTTGGTGCTTGGCTTTTGTTTGGTTGGGCCTGATCTATTTGGCTTTTACTTGGTGTGGCGACTAGAGGATTGGAGGCTATTGGTGAGTTGCCCGGTCAGTTTTGGGTATTTTTTATGTTTTTATTTGGCCTAAGAAGCTGTCGGCAGTGACCAAATTCATCTAGGTTGCAATTCCAACTTTGGTTTTTTTTTTTTGATTCCCGAGTTCGTTGTAGGCAGTTTTGTTATGGGTTTCTTATTGCGGAGTAGTTATTTGTGTTTTTATTCCTTATGGCGCCTTTGAATTGTGGTTGTGATGCTAATCGTGGAGGTCAATACACAGGACATAGTGGATGTGGTGGTCATTTTGATGGTCGTTGTCATCGTTTTGAGTGAAGCATACTTGTTGTGGTAGTATAGGACATATTGAAAATTATTGTTGGGCTAAGTACAGAAAACTAGCGTATGCTAATCAGGCTTCTAATGATACTTTAGGTTCTCTAACACATAAGACTTTTACCAATGGTCTGGTTGCATCTACCCTTGGTTATCATGATGATCTTTCTTCTCAACTTATTAAGTTCATCCAGTAGTTATCTTCACTTTTTACACATTTATCTGCCCCTACCACTAGTTTAGTTGCTTAACCGTCTTCGTCATCTTGGGTTATTGATTCAGGAACTATTGTTCGTATGTCAATTCTGTAATATTTTTTGGTCTAATTCACGTATTGTGTTAGCTGATAGTTTTTTTCGACAGTACATGGGACTGGTGATCTTCGTCTTACTCAGTTTATACCGTTTGTTTGTTAGAGTATATTAGGGGTAGATTAGTTGTTTTCATTATTTTATTTTGCCTTACTATATAAGGGCCTTTGCTGTGTATTTTAAGACTTAAGTTGCACAACCTAATTGTGCCGTAATAATATTTTTCCTTTCTTTCTCTTCTTCTTTTGATCAATTCTGACATGGTATTAGAGCATGTCACGATTCGTAAACACAACTAAACATAGGTAGAATTTGGGAGAATTTTTTTATGGAAGAACTATGGCTGGTATTATCGTCGCAAAGGCTGATGTCATCGTCGCATATGATTACGTTGTCAATCTGAACAGTATAGTACGTCGTCTTGATCAAGTTTATATTACATTTGTATGCTTTGTTTTTTAAATTGTGGCTATCTGATTTGAGTTTTGGAGTTCTGAATATTTTTGAGAAATTCTGTTGATTTTCTTTGATTAGAAGATCTTCTGTGTTATCTTCGAATCCGAGGCTTGAAATCTTGCTCAAGAGGTTCGATTTGAAGGTCTTGACAGTCAACTGTGTGTTTCGAAGCTCTTGGAGTGGTTTTGGGTTGAGATCTGATTGAACTCAAGGTTCGGCTGTCTTCTCCGACTTCAATCTACTGTGACTTCTTCCTTCGATGGCTTCTACTTTTGGCTGCGTGGTCACTAGAGATCTGGTTTGGGGGTCATCTTCTACATCTTGGCTGGGTTGTCGCAGAAGCTCCTCTCGCTGAAGCTTTGGTTTGGGAATTTTTCAACCGGTGGAGGTTATTTGTTTTGGGTTTTAGGTGTTTGGTTAGGCAGGCTGGTGTTCAATTTTGGGCCTTCAATTGTTTGGATGTTGATTCTCCTGTGTTGCAAATATGGCAAGTAGCAACTCTGACTTGCTTCAAGCATCAATGTTAATTAACTGGTGACAATTATGTTTATTGGGCTTTTGTTTTGAAATTTTTTTTGTTGGATAAAGATAAGCGGAATTTTATTGATGGTGCGACAATGGCCCCAACTAATCCTAAGGCAGAAAAGTATGCTGACTTAAAGAACAGTTGGGACATCAACAATGCAAAAATTATTACCTAGATTAACAACTCTGTTGATCAGACCATCAGCTTTTTGATTCTGGATGTTTAGTTCATTTCTCTTCCTCTTGTTGTGTTGTGCAGGATCTAGAGTCCAAGAAGCTAATTGGGACAAGCATAGAAAGGGAGGGCTTTATGCGTTGGAAGAATTACATGTTCTTGATGTTGCCAACTACTCGGAATTAGCACAAGCTCAATCAATTCGTTCCCAAACTGTATATGGTTGTGGTCTATTTTACACCAAGTGAAAGGTTATCCCTCAAAACCTAAATCCCGAAGACCACATCTGTCTAAAGCTTCTCAGAACAAACACATCTGCCTTGGTTCACCACCAAATCAATATGTCTTTGTTGTGAGAAGCCTTGTAGAGACACATTCAGGTTCTTCTGCCATAACAACGCTAGGCCTGCTGCCTTTCCTCTTGAATCGACGACAATGCCATCCATCCTGAGGCTCATCTTCACTGTGTCTATAGAGGTCAAGTTACATTTTGTTCCATAAGAAGACCAAAATCGGGCCTCTGTATCCTCACGAATTCACGAAGAATATGAACTGTCCGAGGATGCCCAATCCCTCTGTAGTTCCAACTTCAGGTTTTCATGGTGGTAGGCAGGCCTTGAGACTAGTGTGTACCTTTGAAATACCTGAGTTGTTGGATGCACTTCTTGTAGTTCCTTCTTTGACATATTTGAGTGTCATAGTTTTTTTAACATTCAGGCTTCTTGGTAGTTACTTGGTATGCATTATGTTGGATTTTAGTTGTTGAAGTGTTTATTAACACTTGGATAGTCAGCTTTTTTTTTAATCGTCCTTGAAGATCAAAGATATGCATACTTTGGAAAAGCTTGATTCGTTTTCTTTTGCCGAACAAGTTTGATATCAGGGATTCTTCATGTTCTTAATTTAATCCATTTTTAACGAAGTTCGATTAGCTTTTCCAATGTTATTGTAGATCTACAAGCTTATTACAAAATGAAGATCAATTTTCACCTCTGTTACATAATCTTTTGGAAGGATTGGTTATTATTCAGCTAGAATTTCAGCCTCAATTTGAACTTTGGTATGGTGATGTTCTCTCCCCTAGAGAAATTGCAGAGGGAAAGACGCGTATTTCCATTTTCTTTTCTATAATATGAAAAGGGACTTCACCCATTCCTCGCCACCATGTCACCGCCATTATCTTTAAGGATCTTAGCAAGAAGAAAATCTCCAGCATGGATTTTCACTAGGTGATCAGGTGCCATTCATTGTCAAGTCATGGCAAATAGAGTAGCTTTGACATATGACAACAAATATCTCAAAACACCTCGAAATATTCTAAATCATCTTGAAACATTGAAATTTCGCTTCAATTACTATTTTTATTTTGATTTCTTTGAAATATATATTTAATATTTTAATTGGATGAGTATAAATGGGGTGAGTAAATTTAGTAGTTTGAAATAAGAGGATTATATATGATGAAAAAGAGATTTAAAGGGTGGGAATAGTCCCACCCTTTAGAGCATCTCCAACCCTGATTTAAATTTAGACTCAAATTTAAATTTGAATAAAAAAAGCCTAAAAAACTTGTTCTAACGACTCAAACTTATACCAATTCAAGAAGAGTAATTTTTTTACTCAAATAAAAGAAAACTCAAATTTTTACTCAAATCTTTAATGGTGAGATTTCACCCTTTTTTAAAGATTCAATACTCATCTTTATTCTCTTTTAAATTTGAGTTTGCCCTCATTTAAATTTGGGTTTCTCTTCTTTAAATTTGAGTTTGTCCATTGAAACCCTTTTTATCAAATCAAGTTTTTTACTCAAATTTAGACTTAAATTTAAGTAAAAAATGAGCCATGGTTGAAAAAGTTCTTAGTATATTTGTTTAAAAATAACTGTATTCTGATAAATAACTCAAAAAGTTGAAGCTATTTTCATTCGGTTACCCATAGAATCTACCAGAGCATTGGAGAATCTTTGGCCGGCACCACCCTAATGCCCCATCTCTCTTGCTCTTCTCTATGTTCTCTTTGAGAAAACTTCTGTCAGTGACCAATTTTTGACATCAATAAAACACGTATTCAAATTTATCAAATTTTTGAATTCCCTTATTTGGTACCCAAAAGCCTTTATTTATAGTAATAGGAAGTTGTGAAGTTGTGTCATAAAGGAAATCGAACTCTAGATTGTGATAGGATCAACCTCATCACAAAATCCTCAAAGTTCGGAATAATGTTAGACTAAGACTCTTATTCTTACGTTCCTTATCACCAACTCCTAGATGTTCGGAATAGTATTAAACTAGAATTCTTGGTCATAGGTTGAACCGGGCAAGCAAAAAGTGACAGCAAGGTACCTTCTGCACCTGTGAATAGCCGCCTGCCAGCCGACTGGGTCCTCGTAGGCTACCCTCCTGTTGCATTTGTAGCTAACCACTAGCAAACCATTTGTTATATTTCAAAAGCAGGTATGAAACTGATTGAATTTCACAATTTCGATGTTGTCACTCTATATTCCAAGTTTTTCGGCATCATCGAACTGGTCCTCCTCCAAGACAATCAAATCTCTCTCTCTCTCTCTCTCTCTCTCTCTCTCTCTCTCTCTCTCTCTCTCTCTCTCACATCTATATATAAATACACAATTATTCATGGATTCAAAACAATTTCTACTATTTAGTATTCAAACTGTGTAATTTTTCCCACTTTGTATAGCATTCTTTTTTACCACATTTTTTTGAGCGAAACCAATTATAAAATGTGATTTGGTATTTTCAAGTGCTAAAAATTAAACAACCAATCTGATATGGTTTGTTTGTGTGCCTCGGCTTTAGAAGGCTCAACTTTTGTAGGTGTGTTTATTTCTATTTTACAACATTTGCGTATCGTACATTTTTGTGAACAAAAATTTATATTTACTACGTAAAAAATTCAAATTCAATTCTTTTAGATTATTTGACATTATGCCCATGTGCAGTGTACTTGAACAGCCACTAGTAGGAAAAAAAACCCTTCTGAATTGGTACAAGAAAGCAGAGGGGTGGCTCAAGGTAATTTGAGGCCTAAAGTAGAGGTTTTCTATGTTTAGTATAAATTTATTTTTCTTACCTTTGAAATGAAAAAGTACTAATTAAGTTTTATATTTAAGTTTTGCTACTATATTTTTTTATTAATTAATAATATCGTTAATCCAATTAATCTCTCTTGTGATATAATTGGTCCTTTTTTTGTTGGGTGTTGGCCAACTTGGCTTCTTAAGAGAGAGAGAGAGATTTTTAAGTAATGATTTGATTTGATAATTTTCTTTTTACCATTAATTTTTTTTAATTTTTAATTTTTTGGGTTTTTAATGTTTGGGTTGAATTATGGGCCTAAATGATTGAATTTAAATTATTTTTGACTGGGTATGTGTTTTTTATGATGTATTTTTGTCAAGCTTAAAATATTTATGAATTTAATTTTTTCAAATGGGTTATTTAAGGTATTTAAAAATTTGAGGCCTTCCATAAAAATGGGGCCTAAAACCCAAGCTTTTTTATACTCTTGAGTCGCCCCTACAAGAAAGAATGGTTTTTCCATTTTTTTTTCCATCTTATGGACGTTATTGTGGAAACCTCGTAAACATGTGAAGTTATTGAAGTGTTTCGTGTTTGTTGCTTCTATTGTCCAATTACCGACTGGAATCTAATACATTAGCATTTGATCTATTATTCAAATTGCTTTCTAGTGTCTCTTCATGGAGCTATTTAATGTAGATCGTATTAGGGAAGAATTAGGGATGAGAATGGAAGAAGAAGGAGATGAGAAAAGAAGAAGAAATGATGAGAATAGAGAGAGAATTTAAGGAAGAAGCAATAGCAGGATTCAATATCAATAATCAATAATCAAAGTCTCCTACAACAAATATGTATCCCCTAAATATATAGGAGTTCACAAATCCTATATATATAAGGAGATCACAAACTCTAAAATAAATAAATAATCAAAATGACAACTAAACCCTTAAAAGGTAAAAGAAATTACTTAAAAGATAAATACTAAAAGTATCTAAATAATTATCATAATTAATCTATAATATCTATCCAATTCCTACACGATCCCCATCACTATTACTGTTGTGTTAATAATCTGGGGTTTTGATATAGGTAGTTGTTACTATTCGTAGTCAGTTTTCTTGGGTTTATTGCACAGTTGTGGTTATATATGTTTTCATGGGAAACTAACTATGTTGACTAATCTTTTTAGAAGATTTCTTCTTATAAGTTCTAGTTCTTGCTCATATATTGGTTTCTTTGTCTTTCTTTCTTTTTCTCCAAATTGTTTTCCCCTGCTAGGATACAATTAGATCCATACTCTGATTGTGGCACTAACATCACATGGGTTTTCTAGCCATTTTTGCCAGACAGTACTTAGAAAATAGGAGTCCTGTCCACTTTCTAGGGATTTTTCGCTTCTGCTCCAGTAAGTTGTCAAATTTCTAGTTATTTAAACTGAACTAAAATTTTTCAATTTCTTTTTCTTCTATCAATTAAGTTTGACTGTTACCAAAAGTCTAATGCAATAGTGGTACATTCTTTTTACTTTACACAGACTGGAAAACTAACTTCTCTGTAAACTAACAACGAGGAGAAACTATAGGGGCATACCATTTTCAAGTGAGGAAATATTGATTCGTATTCTGGGAATGGGAGCATTCACCTTAGTAGACCAGCATGCCATTTTATTTAATTATTACATTTGCCTCATTTTTTGTCTTTTTTTGAAAGCTATGATTGTTTTAGCAAATTCATATATATTATTCTTAGTCGGCCAATGACCAGCTTGCGACACAAAATCACATGGTTTTTCCTTTGTTTTTCTCTTTTTTTGGTTTTCTTTGCAGTTTTGGTCATTTTCGCAAAACAGTACTACAAGATAGGAGAGCAGTCCACTTTCAGGATTTGTTGCTTTTATTTCCATAAGTTGTCGAATTCCTAGTCATTTAAAAAAGAAAAATAGTATTTCTTTTTCAATCAAATAAGATTGACAATCACCAATAGTGTAATGCAATAGTGGTACATTCTGTTTGTATGACGAGATACTGATATGGGCATGCCCTTTTCGTGTGAGGAAATATTGATCCATGTGAATTTGCATGTGAACAAGTTCACAACAAATTCTGATTGAAACATTCACATTGGTAGAACAGGAGGATACTATTTTGTTTAATCACTACTTTATCCTCATTTTTTCTTCTTTGTTTTAGCAATCTATATAAACCATGCTTAGTCGGCTAATGACCAGCTTTTGGTTTTGATTACGCCCAAAGAATAACGCGGCAGTTGTAGCACAACTTTGGGGTGTCAATTCCACAGAGAGACAAATTAAAAGAATAGTAGAAGGAACAAAGAAACTAAAGAAAAATATTAAATGATTACTAAAGAACAAAGATTAATTTTAAATGTAAATTAAAGTGAAGCAAAGTGACTAACGGAAAAAGTACTCAAATTTGACAAACAATAAAGTGTCGGGAATCCCTTGCACAAATCTGGTATTTTAATTATTTTCAATTCATTGAATAACTCAATTGGGAATTCAATTCCCAAAATTCTCAATCAGAAGGTATAGATTTATAAATCAAGATCAAACAAAATGTAACCCTTTGAAAAATCATTCACTACTTTGAAAATACGTAAATTATTATCACTATTGAGAAAGTCCAACGACGACAACATACTCAAGAAGCGATATTGCAGCAAAAAATTAAATCAATATAGATAAATAATTGATCCAAACATAATCAAAGAACTAATCCATTTAATAGAAAAAGCCTGACAAAATCCATAAATAGAATAAATTTTATGACTATTCGGAGAAGAAAACATCGACAATAAATTGAGAATGATAAAACAAAAGAGTTTTACTAATTAAAATTCAAATGCATAAATTAAAAATAAATAAAATACCGTCTATTATGCAAGTTCATCCCTCGCCCTACCTGAGAATATAGTTACCCATAAATATAATGGACAACAAAAATCTCCCAAGAAAATAGAGCAGAATAGCGAGCATCCACAGTTTTCTCCTCTTTTCTGATATGCGTCTGCCCCAAGCCAATAACAGTCGCCTGCCTCTGCAATGTCTCCAGCCCCCACACCCAAGAAAAGAAAAAAGACAAGTTCCAAAAGTTACTTTAGCCCCTAAAGACCGAATCTTGTGTAACTTGAGAAACATAAAGCCCAATAAAAATTATGAGTGTTGGGCCCATGTGAAAGCTATATCAGTTTCAGTCTTGTTACTCCATGGGCTGCCATCAAAATAAAAACAAATATAAAAGCCGAATAATAAAGTCCAAAAAAAATATTAAGTGTCAAGTCCAATTGTAAATTATCTCTCACCAGGCAATAATGCAATATTTAAGATTTAAAATATTATAAAGTTATGCTCAAATATATCTCAGTGTGAATAGATATTAAATTCAATAATATAAATTATATCTAATTATTTTTATTCACATTTTAGCATTTTAATCCAATAATAGGGTATTTAGAATGCACTTTCGTGCACTCATCACACCCCCCAACTTACTCATTGCTAGTCCCTAACAATTTTCATGCCGAAACAACGAAAGAAACCAAAGAAAATCACACACAAAGGTCACCAAGTCACACTTTCCAGATTCACATATCAAAACAATCTTAGGAATTCAATAACCATATCACAAGCAATCCACCTGAAGCAATCCACAGAGTGTGTGTGTGTGTTCCAAACTATATTCATCTAACCAGAAGCCCTGACACATGCAACATCAAGAACATCTCAAGCGAAAGGTTCAACTCCATAACTCACGGGTATAAAAGTGTTTCGTGTGAAGATTCTCTCTATGGAGTTGACAATGGGTGTGCACACACTCTCATGGGAAATTAGGCAATTTTGTACAAGCAACAAGCAAACATTGATCTTATGATAGGAATACTAACAAATGAGACTTCTACCACGCTTTCCCAAAAGTTTACTTAGGATTAGAACGGTCAACACAAAAGGTTGTAACGTGGCTTAGGTTTGAGGCTATAAAAAAAAAATGAAAAGGATTAAAAACCTTCCAAGTACATACAAAGGGAATCTTGTTGAATATCTCAATAAACTACATTTCTCACTTGATGTACTCTTCAACCTTTCAAGTCATCGAATAATGCCTCTTTTTCTTTTTCTTTTTCTATTTTTTTTTTTAGAAACAATTTGGTGAACAATTATGTCACCCTGGTATTTTGCTATTTCTACCCATCCTTGGTATTTTTTCCTTTGAAGCTCACTCACTTAAACACCTTGTAACTCATGTTCTTCCCTTCTCTCTCTTTCTCTCTTCAAAAAGAATTCCACATTTAGTACACACTTGGAAGTAACAAGGGTAGGAAAAATCAGTGTATAGGTTAACAAGGGTAGGAAAAATCAGTGTATAGGTTATACTCCAATGTGGAGAGGTATGGATAATGTATGCATATGAAAAGAAAAGGCTACATGTGTTTATTGGCTCAAAGTTGGCTACTAGGGGGCTATGGTGGAAAGGGTTAGCTTGAAAGACTCAAATGTTGATTCTAAATTGACCTTCGTCATAACCCAAGTATATCCACCATCTTACCGCAAACCATGTAATGATATTCTCAAAAGAAGTATCCAGTTCAACAGATCAATGAACGCTTATCACCATTTGCTGCATTTGTAGGCTCTCAATCCTCTCCAAAACTCACATGAATACTTAAGCAAAAGAGTTCTCTAGCTACATGTGTCAAACCACCATCTTACCATAAAACTTGGATGAGTGCATTAGGGGTTATGTGAATGCTTCAGCAAAAATGATTATGGTGGGTTTGGAGAATTCACGAAGATGGCTATGAATGAGAATAAGCACACATGTGAAAAAGATGCACGTGTGATGTAAAATTAAAAACATTTGACACATGAAAATATGCCACACAGTTCCAACAAGAATTTTAAATATTGTATTTGCACCACCACCCCCAACTTAAATGAAACATTGTCCTCAATGTTTAAGAATCAAATTTGAATGGGGAGTAACTAAAAAGGGTAGAATACACCTGATGAGTGACGTGGGTAGTTCGCTAAGCACCAAAGATGGTAACCTGAAATGACTAAATGAAATTAACTTGCAAACAAAAACAAAGAAAACAACAGTAAACTAAAAGGAAAAGAAAATAAACAAAATAAAATTAAAAAAATAAAACAAAACAAATAAAGAAAAACATACCTGCGTGGTGTGGTCAAGGTTGATAGACCGGATCCTCAAGTGGAATGTCTTCCACGTTCGGAACTTGTCTATCAATTAAGACTTTAAGGCATTGGCCATTTACTTTAAATATCCGACCATCCTTAGGATTCTCTATTTCCACTGCCCCATATTCAAAAACATTCTTCACTACAAAAGGGCCGGTCCACCTAGACCTAAGTTTTCCGAGGTGCTTATGGAGTCTAGAATCATATAAGAACACTCGATCATTAGGCTTAAACATTTTTCTCAAAATATTTTATTATGAAACGCTTTCATTTTAGCCTTATAGATTTTAAAGTTCTCATAAGCATCATTTCTCAACTCCTCTAACTCGATCAACTGAAATTTTCTAAGCTTACCTGCTTCTCCCATGTCAAAAATTGAAATGTTTGATGGCCCAATAGGCTCAATGCTCGAGCTCCACATGTAAGTGACAAGGCTTTCCAAAAATAAGTCTATAAGGTGACATGCCTAAAGGAGTTTTGAAAGCTATACGATAGGCCCAAAGCTCATTAACTAGTCTCAAAGATCAATCCTTACGATCCGGGTTGACCCTTTTTTAAAAAATTTGCTTAATTTCCCTATTTGCAAGTTCTATTTGTCCACTTGTCTGAGGGTGGTAGGCAATAGAGATCTTATGTACCACCCCATATTTTTTCATCAAAGCTTCAAAAGAACGGTTGCAAAAATGTGTACCCCGATCACTAATGATAGCACGTGGTATACCAAATCGAGATAACACATTCTCTTTGAGAAATTTAATTACCGTCTTATTATCATTGCTCCTACAAGCTACTGCCTCTACCCATGACACATAATCTACTACCACAATAATTTATTTATATCCAAAAGAAGGAGGAAATTGTCCCATAAAATTAATGCTCCAACAATCAAAAATTTTAATCACTAAAATTGGGTTTAAGGGCATCATATGACGACGGGACATAACTCCTAACTTTTGACATTTTTCACATGAGCGACAATAGATATTTGTATCCTTAAACAAGGTGGGCCAATAAAATCCACATTGCAGAATTTTTGCAGCAGTTTTCTTCATTGAAAAGTGGCCCCCTAAAGCTTGGGAGTGACAAAATTCCAAAACGCTTGCAATCTCCTCATCAGGGATGCAACGCCTTAAAATTTGGTCAGGACAGTATTTGAAAAGAAAATGGTCATCCCAATAGAATTTACATACCTCAGTCATGAACTTCCTCTTGTCCTGAGCGCTCCAATCCATCGGTATCTCACCTACAGCCAAATAATTCACAATATGAGCACACCATGGTAGAGAAGTAATAGAAAGTAAATGCTCATCGGGAAAATCATCCCTAATTGGCAGGTGGTCGGAGGTATCCTCAAATGTGAGCCTCGAGAGATGGTCAGTCATTACGTTCTCCACTTCTTTCTTGTCTTTGATGGTGATGTCAAATTCTTGCAAAAGTAAAATCCACCGTATTAGTCGTGCCTTAGCATCTTTCTTTGTAAGAAGGTACTTAAGGGCTGCATGATCTATGAAAATAATAATAGGAGAACCAATCAAATAAGCACAAAACTTATCCAAAGCAAACACTATAACTAGCAACTCTTTTTCCGTGGTGGAATAATTCATCTGAGCACTATTTAGAGTTCTACTAGCATAGTAAATGACAAAAGGCTTCCCCTCCCTTCGTTGTCCAAGAACAGCACCTATAGTAAAATCACTAGCATCACACATGATCTCATGAGGTAAAGTCCAATCAGGTGGCTGCATTATGGGTGCTGAGGTAAGCTTGCCAATTAGTGTTTTAAAGGTCTCTTGACAAGCTTGTGTCAACTCAAATGGGACATCTTTAGCTAGGAGGTCACATAATGGTCTAGATATGGTGGAAAAATTCTGTATGAACCTCCTATAAAAGCCTGCATGACCAAGAAAGGATCTCACATCCTTTACTGTCCAAGGTGTAGGCAACTTAGAGATTAATTCAATCTTAGATTGATCAACCTCTATCCCCCTAGAAGAAATAATATGCCCTAAGACAATACCTGAAGGTACCATAAAGTGACATTTCTCCCAATTCAAAACCAATTTCTTTTCCTCACAACGAGTCAACACTCTCTCTAAATTCAAAAAGCATGCATCAAAAAAAGATCCAAAAATAGTTAAGTCATCCATAAAAACTTTCATGCAATTTTCAACCATATCACTAAAAATGCTCATCATGCAACGTTGAAAAGTAGCAGGTGCATTACACAATTCAAATGGAATTCTACGAGAAGCATAAGAACCAAAAAGACAACTGAAAGTGGTTTTTTCCTGGTCTTCTAATGCAATTTCAATTTGATAATAATTAGAATAACCATCCAAGAAACAATAGAAAGGATGACCAGCCACACGCTCTAGAATTTGATCAATAAAAGGGGGAGGAAAATGGTCTTTCCGGGTGGCAGCATTCAATTTTCTGTAATCAATGCACATCCGCCACCCAGTCACAAGTTTTGTAGGGACTAATTCTCCCAGGTCATTTTTCACAACAGTAACACCTGACTTTTTAGGAACAATTTGTGTAGGACTTACCCATTTACTATCAGCAATAGGATATATGATTCTTACATCTAATAGTTTCAACACTTCATTTTTCACCACTTCTTTCATAGTGGGATTAAGCCTACGCTGGGGGGGTCTCTATGAGGGCTAGTTCCTTCCTCCAAATTAATTTTATGAGAACAGATCAGGGGACTAACACCTTTTATATCAGCAATGCTCCAACCTAAGGTTGACTTATGCTCACTTAGGGTCCAAATTAATTTCTCACCTTGAGACTCAGACAATTCATATGAGATAATAACAGGAAAGTATCACCTGGACCAAAGAAAACATGCTTTAAGCCCTTAGGCAGAGGCTTCAATTCAACTTTGGGTGCTTCCACACTTGAAGGAATTTATTTTTCACCTTTCTCAAGCAACACCTCAAACTTCAGTTGTCATGCCCGAGTGCCATAGTCCCGAGTCCTATAAAAAATAGCACAAATATCAACTACATCAGATGGATCACTGATAGAATCAAACTCATAATGAACAAGAAAATACTTAAGGGGATCAAAATCATGAGCTATAGAAACTCTCTTATCCATGAGTGAGTCAATCATGTATGTCTAGTGGCTCTCGTCATCATCTTTTGGATGTTTTGCAATATGAAAAATATTCACCTCGAGAGTCATATTTCCAAAAGACAACTTCATGAGCCTGTTCCTGCAATTAATAAGAGCATTAGCAGTGGCAAGAAAAGGCCTACCTAAAATCAAAGGAGTTTTAGAAGTAGTATCAACAACAGAGCTAATGTCAAGAATTAGGAAATCAACGGGATAATAAAATTTGTCAATTTGAATTAGAACATCCTCTACCACACCCCGATGTACTTTGACTGAACGGTCAGCCAATTGCAATACCACAGTGGTTGGTTTGATTTCTCCCAACCCCAACTGCAAATAAATAGAATATGACATTAGATTCACGCTAGCTCCTATATCTAGCAAAGCTTGCCCAAACTCATGATTTCCAATGCTGCACGCAATGGTTGGACAATCAGGATCCTTGTACTTGAGAAGAATCTGCTGCTCAATTAGAGCACTAACTTGCTCTGTCAGGAAAGCTATCTTCTTCACATGGTGCTTTCTCTTAACTGTACACAATCCTTGAGAACTTTTGCAAAAGTAGGAACTTGCTTAATCACATACAAAAGAGGAAGATTGATTTTTACCTACCTTAGATTCTCTAGGATTTTATTGTTAGGATCCAGAGTTCGCTTGCTTGATTTTAAAGCTTGAGGGAATGGTACCTTAACAAGACTCTTTGTCACCTCAGGTTCCTTGGACAGCTCGACATCACAATTATCTTGATCCTTTTCTACATCCTCTGATTTATCCATTGTTGGGATGTGTAATGAATCACCACTTCGTGTCACAATGACATTCACATCCTTCAAATTCTCTTGCGCCATATGTTGACCATGGGGTGCGGACTGAGCTTGAGAAGGGAACTTACCTCGCTCATTCACACTCAAGGAGCTCATCAATTTGGACACTTGGCTATTTATCTCTTTGTTTTCTACAACAACCTGCATAATTAAAGATTCAAACTTTTAGTTAGTCTTACCATGTGTCTCAATAAAATCATGCAAAGTGTCTTCTAAAGGACTCCTAGAAGATGACGGTGCATGATAAGGTGCAGGATATGATCTAGGGAGTTGTGCAGGTGGCTGATTTTCAGACTTCCATCTAAAATTGGGGTGATTGAGCCACCCCGGATTATAGGTATCAGAGTAAGGTGTAAAAAGCTTCTTGTACATACCTAAGACATTACATTGTTCCTCATATATCCCTCTCATCTCAGCAAGTGTGAGACATTCTTGGGCGAGGTGATCTACCCCGCCACACATAAAACATGGTCCAAAAGACTCTACATGATTAGCCACGTGTGTTGGCTTTAAGTCCTTAGTCTTTAACACATCTAGCTCCCTATTGAGCATCTCAACCTTAGCCTTTAGACTATCCTCTTCCCTGAGATGGTAAATTCCACAACCATTTGGGTTTCCTATAGGTCGTGACCTATTTGTGCTTTCAGTAGCACTAGGTTCAGTCCAAGTGTGAACTTTTTCAGTAAGCTCATTGAAGTATTCTATGGCCTAATTGAGATCTTTTTGTAAGAACTCACAATTACACATCATCTCCATAAATTGGCGCTCTCTTGGTGTAAGTCCCTCATAAAAATAGCTCACTAAGTGCCAATTCTCGTATCCATGGTGAGGACACACACTCAACAACACCTTAAATCTCTCTCAAGAATGATACAAAGTCTCACTGTCCTTTTGTGCAAAGGTGGAGATTTGCTTTTTTAAAGCGTTGGTCTTATGTTGGGGGAAATATTTATTAAAGAAGACCTGAGTCATCTCACTCCATGACCCAATAAATCGTGGTTTCAGCGAGTATAGCCAACTCTTAGCTCTATCCTTCAAAGAGAAAGGAAAGAACTTAAGTCTCACAACATCATCAAGTGCAATTTGATTATGAAAAATCGCAACTACTTCCTCAAACTCTCTAATGTGCACATATGAATTTTCATTTTCCAAGCCATGAAAATTAGGAAGTAACTGTATCATCCATGTTTCAAAATCTAGTTGGCGAGTATTAGCTGGAAACATAATGCATGATGGTGTGGCTGTGCGTGTAGGGTGGAGATAATCATGAAGAGTTCTAATGGGTTGATCTTCGTGTTCACCCATTTCTTCGGGACTCGATGGATTGTCAAATAAAGGATTTAAAAAATCTGATTCTAACTCTACCACATGCCTACATACAAATCTACTCAATGTGTCCCTATATCTGTGAATGCAAGGCAACAAAATGCTATAAGAATAAAAATACTATAAAAAGAAAGAAGATAAATAATAATAATGATAACAATGCATCAAGCTAAAAGAAGGAACGAAGTTACCACTTTTGCAAACTGTTGAAAAGAAAAACTATCTAGCAATTCATCTACCGTCTCCCCAGCAACAGCACCAAAATTTGATTACGCCCAAAGAATAATGCGGCAGTTGTAGCACAGCTTTGGGGTGTCGATTTCACAGAGAGACAAATTAAAAGAATAGTAGAAAGAACAAAGAAACTAAAGAAAAATATTAAATGATTACTGGAGAACAAATATTAATTTTAAATGTAAATTAAAGTGAAGCAAAGAGACTAATGGAAAAAATACTCAAATTTGATAAACAGTAAAGCGTCAGGAATCCCTTACACAAATCTGGTATTTTAATTATTCTCAATTCATTGAATAACTTAATTAGGAATTCAATTCCCAAAATTCTCAATCATAAGGTATAGATTTATAAATCAAGATTAAACAAAATGTAACCCTTTGAAAAATCATTCACCACTTTGAAAATACATAAATTATTATCACTATTGAGAAAGTCCAACGACGACAACATACTCAAGAAGCGATATTGCAGCAAAGAATTAAATCAATATAGATAAATAATTGATCGAAACATAATCAAAGAACTAATCCATTCAATAGAAAAAGTCTGACTAAATCCATAAATAAAATAAATTCTATGACTATTCGGAGAAGAAAACATCGACAATAAATTGAGAATGATAAAACAAAAGAGTTTTACTAATTAGAATTCAAATGTATAAATTAAAAATAAATAAAATACCGTCTATTGCGCAAGTTCATCCCTCGCCCTACTTGAGAATATAGTTACCCATAAATATAATGGACAACAAAAATCTCCCAAGAAAATAGAGCAGAATAGCGAGCATCGACATTTTTCTCCTCTTTTCTGATCTGCGTCTGCCCCAAGCCAAGAACAGCCGCCTGCCTCTGCAATGTCTCTAGCACCCACACCCAAGAAAATAAAAAAGACAAGTTCCAAGAGTCAATCCCCTCTTTATAAGAAAAACCCTTTTCCTCCCCTCTTTATTCCAACATCCTTACTTCAACCCCTAAAGCCCAAATCTTGTGTAACTTGAGAAAGATAAAACCCAATAAAAATTATGAGTGCTGGGCCCACGTGAAAGCTATATCAATTTCAGCTTTTTTACTTCATTGGCTGCCATCAAAATAAAAACAAATATAAAAGCCGAATAATAAAGTCCAAAAAAAATGTTAAGTGTCAAGTCCAATTGTAAATTATCTCTCACCAACCAATAATGCAATATTTAAGATTTAAAATATTATAAAGTCATGCTCAAATATATCTCAGTGTGAATAGATATTAAATTCAATTAAATAAATTATATCTAATTATTTCTATTCACATTTTAGCATTTTAATCCAATAATAGGGTATTTAGAGTGCACTTCCGCGCACTCATCAGATTTCATTCTTGCACCATCTAATAAATCCAATTAACACCTGAATATGAAAATTGCTGGTATCTTCTCAAAACATGCAGATCATGTGTGAAAAAATAGATATCCTAGATTTTTCACATATGAAACGAACAGAGAATGAGAGTGAAGTGAACACATTTCACCAAAGTGTATCAATGTTGTCCAAAACGCATCATCTCTGATTTAGGATAAAAAATGTCAATATAGGAACATTGTTGCAGTTTCTGCACTTCGTGTATATTTTCCAACGATTATGTAATGACTGATGTTACCTTTCTTCTATGTAGAGCAATTTGTAGATCTTTCAAATGATTTGTTTTTCCTTGATTATGAGAGGGGCAAACCATGAAATTTATGTACTTATTGGAGGAAAATTGGGTGGCTGAATGCTCACTTTCTCTGTGTTGCAGGTTTGAACTGCGTTATTTAAAGCTTGGTGCGCAGACATTGCAATGCTGGATGTTGCGCCCAATCTTGAATATCAAGTCACACGTTGTTAGTGAATTTAAGTACTAGGGCTCTTGCTTCCTTCTTTACGTATGCACGCATATATATAGCTGAACTCCTGCTCATGGCCTCCCCCCCAAAAAAATCATCACCTCTATCTGTTGATTGAAATTAGTTTCTCTTTATATGTGTCCATCGTTTTTATCAATTTCTATACCTTCTGCTTTTGGTTCAATCACTTTTCACTTCTCTGGAGATCTCTCTTGAATTTTTCTTGATTCTTGACTCCAACTTGGGCAATTTACAGTTGACAAATTTAGAAGAAGCAAGATCAGTTGGCTGGCTCCACACCCTTAGATTGGCAAATTTGCTTGGTTGCTGTTGTAAAGATGATGAGAGACTACTGGTGGTCAAGCATATTTC
The DNA here is from genome assembly GCA_951799425.1 of Ilex aquifolium. Classification (NCBI taxonomy): domain Eukaryota; kingdom Viridiplantae; phylum Streptophyta; class Magnoliopsida; order Aquifoliales; family Aquifoliaceae; genus Ilex; species Ilex aquifolium. The sequence continues at coordinate 18,870,243 of OX637407.1, read as the reverse complement.
ACAGTGGGTGATTATGGGATGTGTATTACCATGGGATTATATGCATTTGGGATTACGTTTTTGTCGTATTAAGAGGGCCGAGTTGGGATTCTGGGATGGATTTCTTTATACTTATTTTGGAGAATGGCCTTGAACTTATATATTTGTGGACTAGTCGGTAATTTTCTTATTTTCATGTATGTGGATTAAGAGATGATCCGGATGAAGAAACAATAAGTATATTTGGGTGAACACGTTAATTATACGTGGGGTTTTTCATGGTTGGGTTTGACTTTGTTTTTCCAAGTTTCCTTTCATTTGGTTGGTTGGTTCAGATGAATTATCTTCTTATTCTACTTGAGAAAAAGGTGAAAAACGGGAAAAAGATACCCGGGCCTAGGCATCCTTGTTTAGGAGAGAATCGTCTGGAACCAGATGAGCTGCAAGGGAGTGTCCTTTGATCACCTTTTGTGGGACATATAGGATATCCAATTTCATTTTCAACCCTGACTCACATTTAAATTTGAGTTAAAATAACCAAAAAAACTTTTTCAACCTTAGACTCAAACTTATACCAAATTCTTAAGTTATTTGGCCTTGTGCCAATTTTGTATGTCAATCATTCTTCAAATAAGGAAGTTAAGTACAAATTTTAAACTTGGGGAAATGAAGAAAGTCATTACTTTAGGGCATAATTAACAAAAGATAAATAACATTTAGAATGATTACATACTGCTTTGTATCTTATTATGCCTTTAACATTTGCTTGATATTAAGATGACATTGATGAATTCTACGTGGATTTTGAATTAAAATGGATGAAATTGGAGATGAAGGAATTCATGATTCAGAGAGACTTTGAGACTCTCACATGCGTAGGGGTGAGACTAGCGGAAGACATACGAGTGAAGCACATTGAACGACCTAGTCCATGCCTACGCAGTAAATCAATTTCTAAATATTAAAGGTGTAATGGCTAGTTTTCCAACCGTCTTTTTCCCATTAAATTCTAACAATTATAATTTGATTAAATATGAAAGTAATTATGAAATATCAACAATCATATTTTTTTTCTATATACATTTAGATATTTCATATTAAAAATATACACTTCTATATCTTCTATATTCTTTATTACTGTTTTATTTTTTTGGGCAATATAGAAATGTGTCATATGAAATTTTTGTTTCATTCGATTGTGCAAATCTGAGTGAAGCTAAAGTCAATTAAATTGACATGTTGTATCATGTGGATGACGTGCTGTTACCTTTTAAATTGTGTTTTTTCCACAAAACGATGCGAATTGTCTTAAGAAAGCAACCTAATTCATGTCTCACCCTACCGTCCACTTTATCCTTTAGATTATTTTTCCAACATAAAGCATGTCAATTGGGTTCTAAAAAAAATGTTAACTTTAATATTATTTTTTCGAATTTTTACATTGAAAACTTTTCACCAAATGATGTGGCTAGTTTACTACCTTCAATAATTTTTGGGACCTACCTTCATAATGGGTCATCTCTATTTTTTTGTTCTTTTTTTTTTTTACCTTACAGACATTTTTGACGGATGTTAATCATAGGGGCAGCCCAAGGTAAATCGAAGTCCTAGGCAAAAATTTCACATGGACTCTATTAATATTTTATCTATTAATATATATTCTTTTTAATTATTATAATTTAATTTTTTATTTAAAAATTATTTTTTATTTTTTTAAATATAAAATATTAAACAAGTTCTTATATTTAAGTTTTGATAATAAATATTTGTCAATATATAATATAATTAATTCATTCAATTTTAACTGATCTTAAATAAAATATTATCAATTAAGTCTTGAGGAAGCAATTTAATAGAGAATCTAAAATTTAGACTTAATCTAAGTATAGAGTAATTTTGGATCACAAAAACAGATACTGATTTGAATTCTTAAAATTTGGTTAATATCCAAAATACAAAACAAAAATTGGGCCTACTATACTAAAGAGTAAATTTTTTGGGGCCTCTAAAAGTTGGGTTTAATCAAGTGAAGAATAATTTTAGACCTAATAAAATTAGATATTAATTTTAACTCTTAAAAATTGGATCATATCTAAAATACCAAAATTACCCCTACATAAACTTCAAATATTCTTTCTACATAAAATTCAATTAAAATATGAGTCAATTAAAAAAAAAATTTCTACATATTAAAAATTGAGTTGATTAAAATTCGATTTGAACTGATTAATTTTTATTTTACGTATTAAAATTTAAGCATATTAAAAGACTTTTATGTATTAAAATTTGAGCTCTACTTGAATTGTTACCCCAAATTAAAATTCGCTTTGAATCAATTAAAATTTATATTTTTTTATTTATTAAAATTCAATTCAAGTTGATTAAAATTTATTTTTTACGTATTAAAATTTGAGTCAATTAAAATTTATATTTTTTTATGCATAAAAAATCGGGCCGATTAAAATTTAATGCGAGTTGATTAAAATTTAATTTGAGTCTCGAATAGAATTTTAATACGTAAAAAAATTTAATTTTTAATCTATTCAAATTTTAATAAATAAAAAATAAAAAAAATAGAGAGGGTCTCATTGAAGATATATCTATCTAGAGAGAGTGTGGATGAAATTTTTTTTAAAATATATAATAAATAATTTAATAAAATTATATTTTAATTAATATTTTTAATTTGACAATGGTGTCATTGAAGATTCAAAATATAAAAAAGAAGGATTTGATAAATTAGAAGAAGTGTGATGAAATTTTTCTAAAATTTGGGAACCTTTGGAGCCCTACGCAAGCATTTTACTTGTCTAAGCCCAGGGCCGGCACTGTTAATTATCAGAGTACCAGCAAAGAAATCAGACGGAAAGAAATCAGACAGAAATGGCCGAAACTGCTTTCGATAATCTATTGCGGAGTTTGGGCCTACTAATTGTTCGGTATGAAGCTTTTTTTCAGCGCCAGAAGGATCATATCCGAGATCTAAACAAGGATCTAAAACTCCTGAGGACCTTCGTCAACAAAATGGTTGAGAAAAACTACCATCAGAATGAAGGGAAGATTCTGGCGACAAAAATCGATGATGCGAACGAGAAAGTAGCCAATGTCCTCAAATCATTTTTGCACGAGGAGGATGACACTGAGGACAAGCTCAACAGTTTCATAGAAGATCTTACGTCTATCTCAACAGGGGTGCAGGAAATTTGTATCAAATTGCCTGATATCAAATGTCCCCCAAGAGCTGATACGATAGTAGTTCAGGATGAAACTGTGGTGACGTTGCAATTTGGAAGTTCATCGACATCAGATCCCGAGGAAGAAACGGTGGTGGGATTTGATGAAATGACGGTGGAGATTGTGGGTGACCTTATTCAAGGAAGAGGAGGACGGAAGGAGTGGATGAGGAAGTGGAACGTGGGGCGACGAAAGCACGTCCCAGTTTATCCAATTGTCGGTATGCCAGGAAGGGGTAAGACCACTCTAGCCAGAAAAGTGTACAATCATCCTTCCATTGCTTCTCACTTCAATGTTCGAGCATGGATCGATTTTCCTAAAGCGGATCGACAGAGGGATTTTAGCATTTCAAGTTCTGCTCTCCTGATTACTGACCAAATTAGTAGAATAAGTCATGAAGAGCTGCCTGGAGTGCTTTACAAATTCTTAGAGGGCCAGAGATATTTTGTTGTCCTCGATCTCGACCGTATATGGGATAGCGGTTTCTGGGCCTATTTAAGAAGATCTTTTCCAGATGACGAAAACGGAAGTCAGATTATGCGCATTACACGGTACGAGAATTTGGTTTCCAATAATAATATTAATAAGCCCGTTAATTGTCCGCCTCTTTTAGGTCTAGATGAAAGTTGGGTTTTGTTGCAAAAGAAGGTGTTTGGGAAAGAAAGCTGCCCTCAAGAGTTATGGGATATCGGAAAGCAAATAGCAGCAAAATGTCATGGACTACCACTCACAATAGTAGTCATAGCAGGACTTCTTGCCAAGGAAGAGAAGACCCTTTTTTTTTGGGAGCAAGTTGCCCCAAGCATAAGTTCATACGTGGCTGTGATACTTGCTTTTTCCTTCAAGTTTGTTAGTTCTCTAGAACGTGCTTACTGTGAAGACATTGAGAAGTCTCTAGACCTTCGTTACATCAGTGAAGATATTGAAGCGACTATAAAGAAAGAGATCAGTAAGCATAAATACAAGAAAATGTACATCAGAGTCCCACAAGTTGACATGATTCCCTATGGAAATTCGTTAACAGAAAGTACTTCAAATGTGGCGGAAATCGTGACCAGTGGGAGTTTGTCAACACACAGAATTCTGAATGCAGGGCCAACGATCAAGAGGAGTCCTTCAGCTGCTTGTATTTCACAATTAGATGACGAAATTGTGGTTGGCTTTGAGGAGGAAGCTGAGAACATTAAAGAGCAACTTGTAGGAGGGAAGAAGCTACACGTTGTCTCGATTGTCGGAATGCCTGGACTGGGTAAGACAACGCTAGCCAGAAAAGTGTACAATGACCCTTACATTCAGTATTACTTCTATATTCGGGGTTGGGTCTATGTGTCCCAAGAATATTCAAGGAGGAATTTGTTACTTGACATTTTAGATTCTGCTTTTCAGCTTGGAGATGAAATTTGTGAAATGACTGATGAAGAATTAGGTGAAGAGCTATACAAACGCTTAAAGGATAATAGGTACCTGATCGTATTGGACGACATATGGAATATTACGGTCGTCGAATTATGTGCACTAGTCGGACCACAAATATTACTTTGCATGCTAAATCTAATAGCTCTCATTGTTTGAGTTTGTTTACTGAAGACAAAAGTTGGGAACTCTTGCAACACAAGATATATCAGAGAGTGTATTGCCCTCCAGAACTGGTGGAAATTGGTAAGCGAATTGCAGCCAATTGTGGGGGACTACCTCTTACGATAGTTGTAATTGCTGGACTTCTCGCAAAGACAGAGCAAATTCTTGACTGGTGGAGCCGAGTTGCTGACAATGTAAATTCGTACACAGTTGGAGGTCCAAATAAGTGCATGGACGCACTAACACTAAGTTACAACCACTTGCCTCGTCACTTGAAAGCTTGCTTTCTCTATTGTGGAGGATTCCCAGTTAACTATGATATCCCAGTGTGGAAGTTGGCATGGTTATGGATAGCTGAGGGATTTATTCTGCAAGTTGGGCAAAAGAGCTTGGAAGACGTAGCACACGATTACTTGATGGAGCTAATTGATAGAAGTCTAGTATTAGTTATCAAAAAGAGGTCCGATGGTGGAGTTAGAGCATGCCGTCTCCATGATCTATTGCGCAATTTATGCTTGATAAAAGCTGATGAAGAAAATTTTCTGCTGCAGATTAATGAGTACGAACAAGTTATATCTTTTTTAGGTCTGCCAAAGAGACATCGTCGCCTGTGCATCCATTCTCATGTCTTTCATTATGTTCCTTTAGAGCTTCCTACCGCACACATCTGTTCTATCTTATGCTTTGGTCCTGAATCTGACACACTATCTAGGAAGCATGTATCACACATCTATCAGACCTTAAGTCATCTGAGGGTCCTGCATTTTTCATCCATCCCTATCATCTGCTTTTTTGAGGAAATATTACAACTTGGTTGTTTGAAGTATTTAGCACTTCAGCTTAGAGACGGGAATCTTCCGGCATCAATATCAAACCTCAGGAACCTGCAAATACTAATTATATCTTCGAGGATCCATATTACTATACCGAAAAGTATTTGGACCATGGTAAAGTTGAGGCATCTGCTAATTACATCAGGAGAAAATGATTTTGAAAAGCCTTATTTTCATGATTATCGCTTCTCATTGGATAACCTCCAAACCATGTCACAAGTATGTCTCTCTAGTTCTTGTCAAGATGTATTGGAAAGGACTCCTAATCTTAAAAAGTTGGGATTTTGTGGACCTATGTTGTCAGAGTTAGGTTATGTGGCATTCCCTAATCTAGACTTCTTGAACCACCTTGAGTCATTGAAGTTTCTAGACACAAGCACCCATGTTCGCGAATCGAGGAATCTGCAATGGGACAAGTTTCCTTCAAAACTGAGAAGGCTAACGTTATCAAATACTGATATTAAGTGGGAAGAGATGAAAACTCTTGGGATGTTGCCCAACCTGGAGGTTCTCAAATTAAAATTTCATGCCTGTTTGGGAGAGCATTGGGAAACAATTGATGGGGGGTTTCCTCGACTAAGATTGCTGAAAATTTTCCACTCAAATATTGTAACATGGGAAACTTCTAGTACTCACTTTCCAAGCCTTCAGAAATTGATGCTGCGAGGATGTTCTCAACTCAAGGAAATCCCTTTGGAATTAGGGGATATAATCACACTGGAGATTATTGAGCTCATTGATTGTAGCCTCTCTGCTACAAAATCTGCTAGACAACTTGAGGAAGAGCAACGGAATAACGGAAATGATTGGTTGCGGATCCTCACCAGCACTCCATATTGCGAGCTCACCACAAATTCTTGACACTATGATGAGTATTTGTTCCCCCCTCATACTGAGGCCATCTAAGTTGGTTGTACAGGTATTGTCAAGTTCATGTCTTACCTTTACCATTGCACAAACTTTATTCTCTTTGTTCTTCTAATGTGTCGCCTGTCAGTTAGATTTCCTGTTTACTAGGCAGAAGTTGTTTTACTTCCTTTTTAAAATTCGGACGGCTAACCAAGTTGGATCTGATGGCTAAGTTAACCAACACATTAGATATATCTACAATTGCCAAATATTGCACCATTGCAGTTATAATAGTGGAATACCAAAATCTTCATCACAACATAGTTGTTCTTGTCTTCAGTTTTTTTTAGTAATTTTCTCTTCTTTCTTGTCCTCAACTTTATCATGGTGAAGGTCTACGAAGAACACATGAGCGACAATATCACAGAGTTGGGAACAACCTCCATCCATGGAAGCATCCAATATAATCCAACTCTGCATTAGTGCATTTAGTTCATCAATTGTCTTATTTATTTGATGCAAGGGTGGTCCTAAAACATCATAATAACAAAGGAGATCAACTGCAAGCAAATACCTAAGGAGGAGGAAAAAAGAACACTATAAAGAAGTTTAGTAAGTTGCACTGAGCCCATTTTATGCTCCAAATTTCTAAATTCAGAGTTAGATTCGAAATATTCGTATTTTTGTTTGACGAACAGCAACCATGTCCACACTCTCGTTGATATCAACTTGGACCAGTTCATGCTCCTGGTGTGAGTATTAGGACCAATCAAAAAATCATTCGTAGCTATAAATTAAATTGTTTTAGCCCTGTTTTTAGTTGTCTTTTGTTCTTAGGCACAGTTGTTGATCCTCAGATTTGCGAAATAGGAAAAATATTGTTTTGAAACAATATTACTCTGTATAGGCAAAGCTTTGAATATGTTATGCCACTGGGACAAACATGCACTGTTTGTAGTTTGGCCTGGAATACTTGTTATCTGTCATGCTAATTTAAAGTCATTTTAATTTATCTGTCACAAGTTATCTGTTTAGTTTGTTTCTGACTTTACGCATCAGCAGTCAAACGAAAAATAGAACACTATATTTTTTGGTGTAGTGACTCATAAAATGTAGTTATTTCTTAAAAGAAGAATGATGTTCGCCTCTTGTATAATGATTGACTGTGCTACAAAATATCGTATCAAGGTAGGAGTTGGAAAATTCAACTATCCATAAGACAACTTGTTATTCCATCTCCCTCCACACCCGTGGACCCCAAAAAACAAAGGAAAAATATCCAAAGAAAAGATAATTTTTTTGTGTCTATACACTTTCGAAGTAAATAATCGCTGCAAGAGTCAGTCACAAGATTTCAAAAAATAATGCACAATCCATCTATATGTTGGAATGAATGTAAATGTGAGAAACTATCCTCTATTTTTATTAACCCAAGGGTTTTAACATATGTTGCTGACAATTAATAAGTTATCATGGTAAGGAAGTTCATGTACTTGTATCTCATTAGCTTACTAATAGTATGCTATCTGTCCACATCAGTAGTCTATTCTTGAGAGGTAACATGCGAGGAGGGTTGTTGAAATATTTCTTACATTTCCCTATAATCGCTCGCACTTTTAAAGCAGCACGTTTTTAATAAAGGATGCTTGTGAATCAGATGAGTAATGAAAATCATGTTTGTTGAACTCACCAGTCCCTCCAGTTCAAAAAAATAAAAAAAAAGGACTCATCCAGTCACCAAGATTTAAGTCTATCAGGATCCTTAAAACTTATCTCATCACCAGCCATTATATCTATCAGGTTCCTCCACTAGTCACGCCTTCTTACGCAGGTTGAAATAATCAATCACATTAGTTTACTTATACAAAGATCTTAAAGAAAACTCATCCCTTATTTCCATGGTATAGAAATATAATGCTCTTTCAATGTATACCTAGTTACCCCTTTATGTGAATATGGTACTCTTCATAGAGGAGGGTGATAAAAGTAAGGCATTCAGAAAAGCATAAGCGACCATAGGTACAGGACATTGTAAGTTTATTGCTAAGCCCTAAGGTTTGCGTCACAATGGAATAATTAAGACACTAGTTAATCTACAACTTGTAATCTTTAGAAGGTATCATCCTTCTCTTTCGCTGACAGAGATGGTTAATTGGCACAGCCACTTCCTACTGCAGAATTTTGTGTCTTCAGTGCCAGCATAGCATGCTAGGGATAGATTGAAACATGCCTACATTAGATTAATTTGCAAAAAATAGTTGCTTTTAGACTTAAAATCCTTGTTCTCAACTTTGAACTTAAGCATTTCACAATTTCACCAAGCCATAGAATAGAAAACACTGGGAAGAACCAATAGGTGAACCTAAAACCCATCCCTTGTTTTCTTTCTTATTAAGATTTCAAGGATTCGTGTTGTGGAATATTACTATAAGACAGGAATACGCCAGGACTGTAATTTTTCCAAACAAACTTATGACGGGGCTTAATGAAGTAGAACCAAGGATTGTGTTGCTTGCTCAATGCATCCTTTCTTCCAACCTTATTAATGCTAGTAGGTAGGATGGTGGGTTGATTGGCCCCGGGTTGTTGATGTAGTTCTTTAAAGAGAGAGCGAAAGAGACAGAGAGAGAGAGATGCTGGTTTCCCCTCTTTAAGTGTGAGATGGTAGTTCAAACAGAACATTTTCCTTCGTGTTCAGCCAACCAAGACCAAAATGAAACTTCCATTCCTCTGAATACCTTCGTCATCCCTCCTACCTTCTCTTTATTTGAATTTAAATATCCTTTAACCAAATGGGAGCTCAAATGCCCAACCTAGTTTCGGCCCTGTGTGTCTTGTCTACTAGTTGATACGCATCTTGGTTGGTCCAAATATTTAAGTTCATTATTCGCCCATTCTTCTTTGGGCGACCAGTTGGAGATGAGATATATGGTGTCTTCGACAACTTCCAGCTTCTTTAGAAAAGTTCCCATTGGGTCATCATCTTTCGTGAAATAATGTCAGAACAAATGTTACAGAGGCAGACGATTGATCCGGAACAAGGATGTGGGAGACTAATCAAGGGATCTGTAGGATTCTTTGAGAGCCCAACTGAAGTTTCTGTCAATACGACAACATTCTGAGATTCCTGCTTGAGTTATTTGAATTTTACAGCTTTTATTATGACAATTTGTGGAGTTCTTGAAGATTTGAGTTTTTGTAGCAAGAATCCAAGACTGCTGGATGTTATTAGTTTGTGTGTCTATCAACTCTTGGTAGACCCTTGTTTTTTCAACTTTATGGTTAAGCATACTTAAGATGAGCACGACCAGCATCTCAATGATTCTGTTAATTTGTACTCTCAACTTTTTACGTCAATTTTTTTTATTTTTTTTATTTAATCTATCTTTAACAGATTTTGAGTGGCTTTTCCAATTTTGTTGTAAACCTCCATGGTTATTACATAATGAAAACCTATTTCTAGCCTGTTATCATAGTGTATTTTTAACTATGGAGTGTCACTACTTTTATTATATTCAATCATTTGGAAGTGGATTGAAGATTATTGTTATAATTGCAGCCTCAAGTTGAACAATGTTATGGTTGTGGTGTCCCTGGAGACGGTGGCAGGAGAAATCAATTCTGCGGACCAGAAAGATTATGTTTCACACTTGATTTGGAGATGCAAGGAGGAAGATTGAGCTTTGGGTAAAAATATCTGCAGGTAAATAAATTTGGACAAAACCAATTGTAAAATTGTAAAACCAATCACGTTTTTTTCAATCACGTTTTTTTGAGCATGTTTTTTTGTAAAATTATATTCAATCACGTTTTTTTGAGCAAAACCAATTGTAAAATTTGACGCTGTATTTTAAGGTGCTAAAAAATAAACATCCAATCTGATACAATATGTGCATGCTTGTTTGTCTGTGTTCGTCGACTTTAGAAGATTCTACTTTCATAGGGGTGTTTAGTTATGTTTCACAACATGTGCATATAAACCAACAAAAACTAATATTCGCCCATAACTATCTTGTTTGACATTTCTGTGAACAAAGTGAAAATAAAAAATTCATAATGCCTAATAATCTAAAAGAGTGGAATTTTTACTTGATAGTACATCTCAACCTACCCATATGAGACGTACGTGAACGGCCTCTAGTTGAAAAAAATACAGTTTTCCGTTGGTTTAGGAAATAATGCCTTTTCTTTTTCATCTTATGAACGTTTTTCTGGAAATCTTATGTGCATACGAAGATATTAAAGAGTGTGTTTCTTGCTTCTATTGTCCAATTATAGACTGGAGTCTAATACATTAGGATTTGAGCTTTTATCTGAATTTGCTGTCCATTGTCTCTTCATGAAGCTAATACTGTTATGCTGAATAATCTGGGGGTTGGATAGAGGTAGTTGTTATTATTCACAGTCAGTTTGCTTGGTTTATTGTGCATTTGTGGTTGGATATGTGATTATGGGAACAATTTTAGTTAGTCTTTTAAGCAGAGTTCTTGGTGTAAGTTGTATTTTTTACTCATGCATATGTCCTTTTTCTCAGATTCTTTTCCCCAGCTTAGATTCAATTAGATCCATACTCTGCTTATGACAAAACATCTCATGGGTTTTCCTTACCTAGAAATTAGGGAGCAGTCCACTTCATAGAGATTTTTTGATTTTGTTCTGGTAAGTTGACGAATGTGAAATCCTTTAAAAGGAAATACAATTTCTTTTGATCCATCAAATAAGTTTAACTATTACCAAAACTTAAGTACAATAGTGGGTACATCCGTTTTATATCACCTAGACTAAGAACTAACTTCTATGTAAACTGACAATGGAAAGCAGTTGATAGGGGCATACGTACCATTTTAGAATGAGGAAGTATTGGTTCATTTGTGTAATCACATTTGCATCTGAACAAGTTCACAGCAAATTCTGAGAATGGGAACATTGACTTTAGCAGTCAAGCATACCATTCTCTTTAATTACTAGTTTATCCTCGTTTTTCTTCTTTGTTTCAAACCTCCAATTATTTTGGCAATTCATATATATTATTCTTAGTGAGATACTGACGAGCATTGAGCATTATTTACTCTGTTGATGACACTGTTAGAGTTCTTATTTTGGTATTTATTGTAATTAGCATTTTAAGGTAGTATTGTAATTATCGTAAATACTTCTCTGCTATAAATAAGAAGTATTGTAGGCACCAGAAAGATTATTCTCTTTCTCTTATCTTATTCTTCTTCTTTCTCCTAAATATATTTAGCATCACAATAATTATTTTTGAAGGAAGAATCTGATTTCAAATTGGGGCTTACGTCATCTGCGAATATGCTGAAATCATCGTCTCGATCATTTGAATCTGATGGTATGCTTGGTTTTCAATTTCAGGGTTGTTCAATAGGATTTTGGTTTTTTGAAGAACAGTGTCCAGATTTTTCGATTTGGCTTTTCTTCAATCTTGCTGTGTTTTTGTTGATTAAAATCAGTTTTGAGTGGTGCGATTCAGGGGTTTGAGTACCCATTTGAGTGATTCAAGGCTGCTGAGTTGATTTTTGAAAAACTTTGGGTGTGTTTTTTTTTTTTTTGGTGGTTCGGTACTTCAAAACTATGCACCGGTGGTTTTCTTCAACATCGAACTTGCAATTTCTCTTCTTGTTGCTTGATTGGATGGACTGAAGCATCTGGAACTGTTCTTTAACAGAGAGATATGGTGGATCTCCACTCCATCCCGCAGGCCCCCTCGTGTGTTGGATCTCTGTCGTTGGCATTCTGGTCTGGTGCAAATACAACAGGATCTTTTGTTCCTGAGTTCGTTGTGGGCAGTTTGTGTTGTTCCTTACTGCAGAGTAATTGTTTGTGTTTTTATTTCTTATGGCCCCTTTGAATGGTGGTCGTGATGCTAGTTGTGGAGGTCTATACACACGACATAGTGGTTGTTTTGGGTTCACATCGATCTAGTGTAAGTGTACTTATTGTGGTGGTATGGGGCATACTGAAAATTATTGTTGAGCTAAGTATGGGAAATTGACATACTTCTAATGATACTTCAAGTTCTCTAACATATAAGATTTCTACCAATGGTCCGGTTGCATCTACTCCTAGTTATCATGATGAACTTTCTTCTCAGCTTAGTCAGCTCATTGAACAGTTTTCTTCACTTTTTCCACATTTATCTGTCCTTACCACTGGTCTTACTAATGGAGGTAACATTTTTCTTATTTGCATATGTGGTTGCTTAACCGTCTTCGTCATCTAGGTTATTGATTCAGGAGTTTGTGCTCATATAACAATTTCTTCTCTATTCTCTATTTTTTGTTCCTCTAACTCACGTATTGTGTTAACTGATGGTTCTTTTCGATCAGTACATGAGATTGGTGATCTACGTCCTACTCAATCTACACCCATTAACCTCTGATTTGTTTGTTTCTAATTTTTCCTGTAACTTGATATCTGTGAGTCAGTTAACTAAGTCATTATAGTGTTCAGTAACCTTTTCTTCATCTTTTTGTGTTTTTCAGGACCTCAAAATAAAGAAGGTGATTGGTGCGGGGTTTGAGCGCAATGTTCTTTACTACTTGGTGATTGTGTTCCTGTCTTAGGTGTTATTGTGTCTCCTCTTTAGTGACACTTCTAATTGGGTCATCTCTTCGTGCAAAAATTGCTTCAAGTTATTCTTGGTTTGAGTCATTCGGTGTTAGAATGTGAGGTTTGTCAATTATGCAAGCATCATTGTGGTTCCTTTCCTCATAGTTCTTCAAGTCGTTAGTCTATTTCATTTCATGTTGTTTATACAGACATTTGGACTCCTGCACGAATCAAGTATTTCTACCTTTCAGTATTTGGTAATTTTTGTTGATAATTTTTCTCGTATGACTTAATTATTTTTTTATGAAAGACCAATCTGAATTGCCTAAAGTCTTTACCATTTTTTATAATGAAATCATGGTTCAGTTTGTTGTACGTGTTAAAGTTCTTTGATCTAACAATGCTCCTCAGTCAAGGATCAAAATTTCATTTGGAAACGCCGAAACGTTTTCTTTTTTAAGGAGACCGAAATAAATTAGTGATGAAATAAAATTTTAATACTTTGAGATGTTTCATAATGTTTCAAGGTGTTTACACTATTATTTCGGAATGTTTCAAGGTATTTCAAGATATTACATTTTGAGTCCATGTTTCAAGATATTACATGATCGAAAAAGTTAGTCAATGTTTTGAAAAAATAATTTTTCATTTTTTTATTGGGAGATTTGATGAAAGGTTCACACGTAGATACATTTTTGGCTTTAGGTCCAATTCCAACATTTTTAAGATTAAAAGTGTAAAATCAACCATTGACAAAAATATAGTTAATAAAAGAGGTTATTTAAAAATCTCAACAATTATTTTATTTTTATATTTATTATCATTACAATCATCATCCTAATGCCTACCACCACCACCAGCCACCACAATCACCCACCACAACCATCGTCGCCCACCACAACCCACCTCCATTATCATTCAACACCATTGTCGCTAACCCCCACCCCCGCCCCCACCTGCTACCGACTTCAACCACTAACCACCACTAGCACCCACCATCGTCGCCAACCACCACTAGCCCACACCATCATCGTAAACAACCATCACAACCACCCACCACCACCATCCACTACCACCATTGCTACCCATTGCTGTCAACCACCATCATTCAAAACCCATTATCACAACTCACCACTACCACCATCACCACTACCCACCACCACTGTCCACTAGCACCACCACCCTCCTCCGTTATCCATTGCCATCAATCACCTCCACCCAAAACCCACCACCATTATCCACCGCCGCTACCACCGTCTCTGCCCACCACAACCATCATCAAAACTCACCACCACCCCACCGCCACCACCACTGCCGCCATCCACTACCACCACCCAAAATAGTGAAAAACTAATGAACTCAAAAATATTAAACAAAACATAAATAGTGAACTTTAATATAATGAAACTCTTAGTTCACAAAATTTTTCACAAACAGTGAAATTTAATAGAATAAAATTCCTAATTCAATGTTCAAAATTTTCACAAACAGTAAAATTTAATAAAATGAAACTCATAGTTCACTGTCCAAAATTTTTACAAACAGTGAACTAAAAAAAATATAAAAAATTTAAATTGAAAAATATATATAAAAAAAAAACTCAAAAATATTGAAAAAAAATATAAACAGTGAACTTCAAAACCAATGAAATTTAATAGAATGAAACTCATAGCTCACAAAATTTTTAATTTCAAATTTAACTAATGATGGTGAAATAAATCAGGTCATTTCACTGTTTACCTATTTTACTTAATGTTGAAATATGTAAAATTTTAAAGAAGATTTGGTGAGGAGCCCACACGGAGGGACTTTTTTAACTTTAGGTCCAGCCTCAATACTTTTAAGACCAAAAGTCTATAAAACCAATTATTGACAAAAATACACTTAATGAAGGAGGTCATTTAAAAATCTCCACAATTATTCAATTTTTATATTTATTATCACTACCATCATCATCCCAATGCTGCCACAACGACTCACCACCACCACCGTTGTCCCATCACCAACCACCGCCGCCAACCATCACCACCCACCACTACCCACCAACATCAGCCTACACTAAGCACCCACTGCCACCAACCACCCCCTCCAGCAACCACCACCACCACCACCACAACTACCGCCACAGCCACTGTCGCCAACAACACCCGCCACCACCATCGCGGCCCACCATTATCGCCGCCCACTACCACCATCAATGCCGCCAATCACCACCACCCACTCCTATCCATTAACCACCACACGACACCAATCATCACCGCCAACCACCACCACCCATTGCCACCACACACCATCGCTGCCAACCACTAACACCAAAACCCATCACCACAACCCACCATGTAGCCACCGTAACCATTATCACCACCAACCACCTCCACCCACCACCGAAAACAATAAAAAACTTACCCACCACCCATAATCGCCACTAACCAATACAGCCCAAAACCCACCACCACCCAACCATCGTCGCCAACCACCTCCACCCACAATCGTCGCCAACCACTACCACCCAAAACCCACCACCCACCGCCGTCACCACCTACAACCAAAAACAGTGAAAAACTAGCCCACCACCCACTTATCAATGCCAACCACCTCCACCCACCACACCAAAGCCCACCGCCACCATCACCATCGTCGTTAGCCACCTTCACTCGCCACTACCACTTTCGGGTTGTTAATCGAGCCGAGCTTTGCGAGTTTGTTTTTCTAAACGAGCTTAAAAAATTGTTCAAGCTTGACTCGAACTCGAGTCGAGCCCGATGAGGTCGGTTATTTTACATATAAACGAGTCGAGCTTTGCAAGCTTGAGCTGAGCTTTTTAGGAAAACGAGCCTAAAAATTATTCAAGCTCATCTCGTTTAGAAAACGAGTCAAGTTTGAACTGAGTTTTATCTAAGTCGAGCCCGAGTAGCTCATCTCGATTAACACACCTACCACCACTCACTATTGTTATCCACTACCACCCACCATTGTTATCCATTACCACAAACAACCACCACCACCCGCCGCCACTCACCACAACCATCATTGCCACCTCCACCCATCATCGTTGCCAACAACCACCACCCAAAACCCACGACCACTACCCATCGCCCCCACCCACCATCACCGCCAACCACAACCAGCCAAAAACCCACCCGCCACCCAAAACAGTGAATAACTAGTGAACTTAAATTTTTTTTAAAAAACATAAACAATGAAATTTAATATAATAAGACTGTTAGTTAACAAATAGTGAACTTTAATATAATGAAACTCCTAGTTCACCAATTTTTCACAAACAATAAAAATTAATAGAATGAATTTCATAAATAGTAAACTTTAATAAAATAAAACTCAGTTCATTATCCAAAATTTTCACAAATAGTAAATTACAAAATATTAAAATTTTGAATTGAAAAACATATATAGAAAACAACTAACTAAAAAAATATTGAAAACATGTAAATACTGAACTTTAATAGAATTAAACTTATAGTTCACAATATTTTTAATTTTTAATTTTACTGTTTCAATGATAATGAAATAAATCAGGTCGTTTCACTGTTTATTTATTTTACTTGATGTTGAAATATGTAAAATTTTAAAACAGTGAATTTTATCTAATTTTAGTGTCTCAAGTAATAAGAATTTAACGTATTTCACTGTTTAAGACATTAAAATTGGAACTTAAGTTTACCTCATTCACTTGATGTTGACAGATGCAAAATTTGAACTCAAAATTAGGTAAAATAGTAAACTCAAAATAATGAAAAATTAGTGAACTCAAAAACAATAAAAAATTACTGAACTCAAAAACAATGAAAAATTAGTGAACACAAAAATAGTGAAAAATTACCAATTTTAAAAACAGTGAAAATTTATTGAACTCAAAAACTGTGAAAAATAATAAAAAAAAATTACTGAATTCAATAATAGTAAAAGCAGTGAACTCAAAACCCCTAGTTAACTATCCAAAATTTTTAAGGAACAGTGAACTTTAATATAGAATATTTGAATTGAAAAACATATAACAAAACATAATGCTAGATTTTGTTAGTCGTACACTTTATTATCCATGACACTTTATTATCCATGACACAAAAATGACAAAAATTTGTACCGTATCCAAAAATCATGAATCAGACGATTTAGTCAAACCGTGAATTTTTTGGATACCGTACAAATAATAAATATTTATTATTTTGGTAGATAATTTATCACATTTATAGATATTTTTGTTATTATTGTGAGTATTTTTATCATTATTTTAGTAAGTATATTTATTATTTTTTTAAAACAAAAATAAATTATCATTTTTATTAGTGATTTATTACATTTATGAGAGTTTTTATCATTGGTATAGTAATTATTTTTTTAACACAATAATAATAAAAATATTTATAAATATGTTAAAAATTTGTACGGTATCCAAATTTTTTTTTAATGATGGTACTGCACCTCATTACTTTAACGAGGCTTGGAAAATTCAAAGATATCGGCGGCAGGTTTAAAAATTAAAGTTGAAAACATGCCTGTGTCCTCTCTGCCTTTTGGGTGGTGCACGTGATGGACTAAAAGCGTATTTCATATGTACGCCTTTGTAAACTCGGATTTATTGATTCCGCTTTTAAATTTAAAAGTGGACTTGTTGATTCCGCTTTTAAGGATAAATTCGGACTTGTTGATTTCGCTTTTAAATGAAATCGGATTTGGTAATTCCGCTTTTAAAACGACCGTAGTTTGGTAAATAAGTTCAAAACGGCTGTAGATCGATAAATAAGTTTCAATTTTGCCGTATTTTGGTAATAGATTCCAGTAACGTCTCTCTCTCTCCACTATTTCCACCTGGAAATCCGGCGACTCGACAAAACCAATTAGTCTCTTTCTCTCTCGCTCTTCTCTTCCCTTTTCTTTCTCTTTCAGTACTGTCACACCCAAACACATTGTGTACAAACTCTCCCCCTCTTCTCTTCCCTTCTCTTTCTCTTTCTCTTTCTCTTCTCTGCTCTTTCACTTCTCTCACACAAGCCCATCGCTCACACATTCATACACACACAGTGCACACACATTCTCATTTTCACACCCACACCCATACCCACCTCTGCGCACAACACTCACTCTCTTTTTTCTCATGTTTGCTTATCTTTGAATGTCACGGTGGCAAAAGTATCTCACCTGATGATGCTCCACTATTTTCTATTTATTTGCTAATTATTGTCTTTTAATTTCCATGGCAGCAAAACAACAAAAGAGGTACACCAGCAAAATCCAAAGCTTTATCCTTTTTAGGCATTTTGTGAAGTCGAAAGTTTTTTTTTTTTTGTTAACTATCAATAGTTGTGAGTTGATGCCGATTGCTGCGATTTTGTTTCATTATGTCATAGAGAATTTGATGTTAATTTTGTTGGGAATTTTATTAATTTTGATGCGACTTTTTTGTTGGGAATTATTTAATTTTATGAGCTCTAATAATGATTTGGTTCACGATATCTTAGATTTTGGATTGAGATTATATTAGAGTTTTGATGCTCTTAAATTATACTTTAGATTTTGATTGAGATTGTATCTTAGATTTTGGATTGAACGGGCAAATAGATATAATAGAAATAGTATTGAGTTCTGATCAAGAATAATGGGCTAAAACATGTGTCATTTGCTTATATTCCGGTAAAAATTGGGATTTATTTTTTGCATGTTGTTGTCTAAAAAGGATCACTCAGTGGTGCCTCCATGATGCTGGCTTTGATATGGTTTTAAAGCACATGTTATGATCTTTCTCTCTGTTGGGTGTTTGTTGTCTTAATGTTTTGAGTTTTCTTTGTGTATATTTATTGAATTTAACTGTTTCACACTAGGTTTTTGGAACTCGTTTTTTGGCAGCTATGAAAAAAAGAATAAATCTTGAAGTGGGCTTTTAGTATCATGTTCTATGTTGTATTTGCTATCAATCATTTGTTTAATTTTGTTGCTATTGTGTTAAGTAGTTTGAATAAGTTCAATTTTTCTTTGTCTTGGTGCAATCTATGTGATGGAATATACTAAGTTTAGGAATATAACATTATGAAGCCCCCTAAAATAAGGAAGGTAGCTTTTCAGAGGAAATTCAATGCACTTGCAATTCCATGTGCACTGTTGTCCAAAACGTATCATCTCCGATTTAGTATAGAAAATGTCAATATAGAAACGTTGTTTCAGTTTCTGCACTTATCTATATTTTCCAACACTCCTGTAATTATTTGTGTTACCTTTCTTCTATGTAGAGCAATTGGTAGATCTTTCAAATGATGTTTTTCCTTGATTATGAGCGGGGCAAACCATGAAATTTGATGGTGTAAACCTGTGCGAATGAGCTATGGGATTGGATTATGTGGTATGAACGATCTGTGTGGGGTTTGATGTGGCATCTGAGCTACAAGGCTCGTGTATCGATGGACGAGTGCTCTAATTAACCGATGTGTAGTGCGTGTGAGACAGTAGAAGTATAGTGGTTCACCGGCTAACGAGCTCGGCTAGTCCACTCTCTAATGGAGGCTCTTGCTCCTTTTTCTTTATTGATGAATCGAACGTCTTACAGTAGAATACTCGGGGGTCCTTTTAATGGAGGTTATCTGACTTGATCCGAAATGTGTACACCCAAGTGCAGGCGGTCAAGTTGTAGTAATAATCTGGTTTGAGTCCAGAGTCGAATCCTCAGGGAACTATGGTTGTTGTTCTTTGAAGTAAATAGTGAGAAAGACTTGTAATTGGAAATATTATGATTTTGAAGTTGTGGGAAGTTTTGGATAGAATGTAAGATTCTTTCCAATGGGTATTTTGCTAGACAAAATATAAGATGATTAAATGTAACAAACACTCTTTGGTTCGGGAATCAGAATATGTAGTTGATTGTCCGGTGCATTATGTTTGTGCTTTATAACTCAATTAACTCCCGTGTCAACGGCAAATTAATCGGAAGATAGGAATGAAGTGCAATAATTGTGGACATTGAAAGTTTGTCATGAAGAGTTAGTTAGGGTACTTGTCTTGAATCAATGGATCTTTCCATGTAGGAGTCATCCATTTATCATAGAAAGATCCGTTGATTATACAAAGTACCTTTACTTTGCTAGGTGCATTCAATCACCCAAAAATCAAGTGGAGTATAGAACATTTAAGCATAAAGGTGATACACAAACATAATGTCCGGATTAATCTTTTACATATCTATCATCCCTTCCCAAAGAGTGAATGAGGACTACTCACCCTTCATAGCTATGGTAAAGCTAGAATGATGAATGGTACTCATCCCCAAAAGGTGTTACAAAGTAAAATACTCAAGCACTAGAAGTGAAATGCTTTAAAGTAAAATAGCTAAACAAGGAGCCGATCTTCGACAAAGAATGAGTGAATCACGTTCCACCCTTCACGGCTTTAGTAAAGCTCTAGAAAAGTGGAAGAGTTTCACTCCTCTAAGGGGAAGAAGGAAGCTCCAACAATGGAAGTAAAAGAAAACAATACTTAAATTAAAAGAAAGCAATAAATACTTGGTGTTTAATCCACAACCAAGAGATGATAATACATAAAAGAAAACAACAACTTCTTGGTGTTTAATCCACAACCAAGATATAATAAAAACATAAAAGAAAACAATAACTTCTTGGTGTTTAATTCACAACCAAGATCTAATAAAAAGAAAACAACAACTTCTTGGTGTTTAATTCACAACCAAGATCTAATAAAAAGAAAACAACAACTTCTTGGTGTTTAATTCACAACCAAGATCTAATAAAAAGAAAACAATAACTCAAGAAAGTAAATAAAGCAATAATACTTGAAAGATGATTCAAGAAAAAGATTCAAGACCTTTGGAGTGTTTTCCACTAGGAAGAAATGTTCTTTACAAGAAAAATGAAACAAGAGAAGGATCTTTATTACAAGCCCCCAAGGAGGGTATTTATAGGCATCCAAATTACAAATATCCTAAAAGATATTTATCCTAAAATATATTTAATTACAAATATCCTAAAAGATATTTAATTACAAATATCTTAAAAGATATTTATCCTAAAAGATATTTAATTACAAATATCCTAAAATATATTTAAATATCCTAAAATATATTTAAATACAAATATCCTAAAAGATATTTATTTACAAATATCAAGAAGATCTTGATTTACACTTTGATCTCCCTTTGTTTTGAGCTTTAATAATTTACACCCTATGCTTTGATAAGTTGCTCTCCATGCTTTGATAATTGGCTCCCGTCGTTTTGACGCATAAAAACCTGAAAAGAACAACATTCAATGCATTATCCTTAATTCACACATTAACCCTAATTAGATTTATTTTGACTAGTTTAACTTTATTTAATTACACAATTGACCTTTTAATTTAATTACATTTTGCATTAATTAGGGTTAATCATTATCCCTCCCTTTTTATAGCCTCATGCTTACCTCTAATTCGGAATTATCCTACATTGAAGGGATTGCTCCCTATCTTCATCTGTAATCTCGGAGTTACTTAGGCTTCCTATAGCTGGCTCTAAATGGCTTGGTTTTTGCCTTTTATCATGGGATCCTCTCCTTGATTGTAGGAGAGGATCCTTGCTGGTAATGTGTTATGCGCCTTGGGTTAGCTGAATTCCCTTTATGAATATATCTGCTGTTGACTTGTTGTCCTCTTAACATTTATCGCCTTATGTCTTCAGCTGGGAGTACAAGTGTTGACTGGTCGAGCTCAGATCGTGGCTGGGTGAGCTCGGTTTATGTTCCCTGTCTTCCAGAGCTGAGCTCTTTTCCTGAGCTCGTGTCTGGGGTTTATTTTAAGTATCATCAATTGCCCCCCAGCCCTTGCCTTAGGATCTTAGGCAGGGGCTGACCTGTATTCCAGTCAGAGTTAAATATGCACGTGGCTAGCACGTGACTTGAAGATTTTTGACAGTTAGTAGAAATCATGACTCTCCTCGATTCCCGCGCATGTCTCAGCCCACGTTCCCCAAGCTTTAAATGCCCCAAAACGGCTACCTGAACCATTTCTGTGCACTATTCATCCTCTTCTCCACTCTTCGTCTCTATTCCCTTTACGATTTCAGACGAACTTTCCTGATTTCTTGCTTGACAACGAATTCCCAACCTTTGTCTTGAAGACTCGCATCGTCTCCTTCCCCGATTTTGCTCCAAGTTCCTGTTTGCCGCTGTTCCTGAGTTAGGTACGTTCTTCGCCCCTTTCACTTCCTCCTCTGCTCTGGATCCCTCGGATTCGAGGTGGTTGCTACATTTTTGGGCTTTTCGGTTCTTTTACTTTTGGAATCGTGACAATTGCCTAGCCCCACTTCCTCATTTTGTAGATTGGAGCTCTATAGTCCACATTCTTGCCGTCGGGAGTTACTGTGCTGACCCAAGGGTCATTAGGGAGAGTTTGATCAGTGTTCCCCCTCTTTATTGCTCCTTTAATCTTCCTTTTTCTCTTCCCACTATGTCGGCTTCTTCTGGAGCCACTCGCTCCTCTGTTTCGCTACTAGGGGGTCGATCTGAAGACACCGATTTAGGGGATATTGGCGATGAAATTGACAACTTTCCCGGTGTGGGGGCTGGAGAGGCCGAGGTCGGCACCGAGGAACCCCCCTCCTCCTCTTCTCCTATGCCCCCCAGACCTGATAAAGGCAAAGTTAAGGTGAGTGGAGTCGGGGTTGAAGAAAAGGTTTCGTACTTGGGGTCTGCCTTCAGGCATTCCGAGTCTGTGGGCTACAGTAAAGAAGCCCCTGAGCTAATGAAAATTTATAAGGTTCGGTATGGCTTTCCTCCTGGGGTCGAGCCCTGGTGCCCAGATAAATCCGTCTACTATGTAGAACAAGTACGCAATAGGGTCTGCTTCTTTCTTGCCGCCTTTGATAACGGTCTTCGCTTTCCTTTACACCCCTTCATCAAGGCTGTTCTGCAACATTTTCATGTGTGTCCTTCCCAAATTTCCCCCAACTTCTATGGTGTCATGATTGGTTTTCTAGTCATCTTCAGGAAGCATAAACTTGGGGTTCCTAGCGTTCCTCTATTTCTAGAGTTCTTTAACGTTAAGCCGACCTCTGAAGGCTTCTTGTATGCCTCTAAGCGTGCCAACGTTAGGCAGCTTATTTCTAACATTTCATCCTCTCATAAGCACTGGAAGGAGCATTTCTTTTTTGTCGGGGGCACCAATTGGGAGTATAATCCTGCTGATAAGACAGACACTCTCGGTATCCCTACGGCTTGGGCTGAACCAGACAACTTGCGTGAGTCTTTTCTTGAGTCGACTGAGCTCTGGTCTAGAATTTATAGGCCTCTTGCCTTTTCCTTACTTGCACACTTCCTTCTTTTCAGGTGAACGTTTTGAGCTCAGCCCTGAAGATAAGAAGGTGCTAGCGAAGTTGGCGAAGATCAAGCCGGAGAAGTACGCCGACCTGATTGAGTCAAGAAATTTGGTGCAGCTAGGTCTGAGCCTTCCTGTAGTGACTTTGGCGATTCCATTATCTGTTTTAGGGGCTGACGAAGGTAATTTCATCGTCACTTGCTTTCCTCTCTTCATCATCTTTCCTTCTCTTCTTTTTTCCTTTACATTTCCCTACTTTTTCCAGACCTCCCAGGTCCTTCTACCATGAAGGCTACTCCAGAAGAGCTTCAGGCCAAAATTGCAGAGCTGATGGAGGGTGGCAGGTCTGGGAAGCGCAAGGCTCGGGTAGGCTCTGGGAGTGGTCCAAACACTCGAGCTAAAATCCCCAGATTAGAAGTGCCTCCCACCCCTTCTGCTACTACAGAATTGGTTCCCATCAAGGCACCACCCTCCTCATCCGGCACCCCTCAACATGCAGTCATCTCTCCTCCTCCAGTGGCCCACCCTGGGTCGGGGCTTGCTCAAAAGGGAGATCAGGCTTCCCCTTCCTCCTCTGAGGTTAAGGAAGCTTTGGGAGTGACTCCTGACCTCCAACCCGGAAAGTTCTCATACACTGCTTCTGGGAAGACTGAGAGAAAATCTGAAGGAGATGAGGATTCTTTTTTTGACAACATGGATCTTGCTGCAGGGGCTCTCTCTTCTATTTTCTCTGAGTCTGATGTTCTGAAGGCTGCTTCTATGCCTCTTGAGGAGTCTATTTCTTCAGCTCTCCAGGGAGCAGCTGCTGTAAGCGCTACCACTTCTCCTTCTTTACTTATTTTTGTTTTGTGGACTCATGCGTTCTTTCGCTTTTTCAGGCTGTCCTTCATGTGAATGGTCTACTGCATTGGGTTCGGTCCCAAGAGAGCTCTTTTCAGGTCTTGAAGAAGTATAAGACCAAGGTTTTTGAATTGTCTCTTGAGAACGAAGATCTCAGAGCTCGGGTGGAGAGCCTCAAAGAGCAGATGGAGACCCTCAACGAGCAGACGGTGAAGCAAGCCTCCGACCTCAAACACACACTGACAGTCAAGGTCAGAGCTGAGGAGGGGGAAAAGAAAGCTCGAGATGAGCTGAAGTTGGTTAAGGAAGACCTGCAGCTTAAGGTCGAGGCGTGGTCCAAGGCTAACCAGGAGGCCTTTGATGCCAAGAAAGAGCTCATCCAGGCCAATCAAGATTATCTTGCTCTCAGTGAGGCTAACGGCAAACTCTGTGAGGAGCTCGAGGAGCAGAAAGGTTTGGTCCAACAGAGGGACAAAGAGATCGTTGAGCTGAGAGATGAGGCCACCACCTTGTGGGCTACTGGATGGCTTGCCTTTAGGCGCAAGGCTATCAAAGCTTTTCCAGACCTTGACTTCAATTTCTCTATCCCCATCGAAGAAGAAATGGAAGAGTCTAGCTCTGACAATGAGGAGGATGCCTCGGTTCCTTCAGCTGCAGCCTTGAGTCAAGACATACCTGCCCCTGGGACCTCTGGAGCTCTTATCGTACTTTCTGAGCCTCCGATGGTGATTCCTGAGCTCCTAGCTGCAGATCCTGCTGTTCCTGTTCCTGCACCATTTTCAGCTGACTTGGTGACTGAAGCCCTTGCCCAAGATCGGGAATCAACGGTAGTGGGGACCCAAGACATTTATGGAAACTTTCCCCTTGCTTCTGTTGCTGAGGGCTCATCTGCTGAGCTGCGAGATCCTTCAATTACTCCCCATCCAGAAACTTAGATCTTTTTAATTGTAATTTTTTGTAAGGAATTTTTTTGAGATGTAACTTTGGCTTTGGCTAGGACCTTGTGTACTTTGTGGTCTTCATCTTGTCTCTCCATTGCTATTTTACCATATTCATATATACCTCTGACTTTCGCTCGCATACTTACTTGTTTTGCTTTGCATACTTACTTGTTTTGCTTTGTTTTTGTTTTATGTTTTATACACATATCCTCCTTCCCCCTTTACTTTGAGGGGTGCTGTGTACTTCTTGAAGCAAAATTACTAGATTTGAAGAGTATAGGAGACTTGGTGCTATGCTTAAAGGCTTCTCTTGAGCTTTTGAGCTCGGTAGCTGGTCTCTTAGGGATCCAGTCCCTATTCTTCTTTATTCTGAGCCGCTTAGCTTGGTATTCTGGACTGGTGTGCTCCTTCTGAGCTACATAGCTTCGAGTTTGCGAGCCTATGAGCTCTCGCTGAGCTATACAGTTCGTCTTTTGAACCTAAAAGCTCTGGCTGAGGTTTTTGGCTCTTTTGTCTGAACTTTAAAGGTTCTTTCTGAGCTTCATGGCTCTCTCGTCTTGCTTTGGGGAGTGCTTTAGGCCTTCTTTAAGCAAGGCTATGAACTTTTACACGCCGTTAAGTTTCTTTGAGGAATTGAGGAATCCAGCAGGAACTCTTCCTCTCCAACGTGAGTAGGGCCCTTAGAATTGCCGGCCCTCAAGACTTGTTACACAAGTGCTCTTGTTTTTGACTGGGCTGAGCTCAAATATGGAGGACATGTTGCTTGTGGGGTCAGAATTCTTGAGGCTGTTTTGAGTGCAAATAGGGAGTGATTTTGTACCAATTTCTTTCCCCGCGTTTTTCTCCCAATCGTTTTCCATAACCGCAACCACTTTCCATAACCGCATCCACTTTCCATAACCGCAACTACCTTTATTAATTAGGAAACTAAATAGGCGACTGCTTCCTCCTTTCTTGACTCTTGGTTTCCTGAAAAGCTCCCAACTTTTCCTAAGCTTCTTACCATCTGTTAAATTCCTCTTTCCTTTTCTTGCATGAAATATTCTTGCCTTTCTTCTTGATTTCTTGCGTCTTTTTCCTTACCAGCACTTCCGATGGCTGCTTCTGCTTCTTCTCTGTTCCAGGAACGCACCTCCTTTGGAATCGAATGGAAGTGGCACTATCGCTACCTGTCTCCTTCAATACTTGGATCTACTGATTTGGTGGATATCAAGAAACGGTTTTTTCCTGATCTTGACTTGCCTTTGCGAGTCCCTACCCCCGACGAGCGCTGCAACTACCTCCCTCGAGGGGAAGTCTGCTTCTTTGAAGGTGCTCTGGACATGGGACTTCGCCTTCCCATTCATCCGGCCGTTGGGCGAGTTCTTGCCTACTATGGCATGTGTCCTTCTCGCCTTTCTCCACGAGGATGGACTGCTATGGTAAGCTTTTTCTTGTTCTGCCGCCTACAGGCCCTTGGCAGGTTCCCCTTCGTCTCTGAGTTTCTATACTTCTTCGAGATTGAAGAAGATGATGCCCCCTGCTTCAGTTTCTTCCGTTGGAGGAATTTCAGTTTACGTAATTTGGTTCTAGATCTTCCCTCCAATCCTGAAGGGTGGTCTAAGCGTTTTTTCTTCGCCTCTGGGGAGTCCTGGAGGTCTCCTAAGGATTGCTGCCGTAAAGCTAGGATCCCTCGGTCCTGGAAGAGCTTTTCTCGCATCGGTAAGCTCAAGCCGAGCTCTTTTGAACACTTCCTTTTGAAGGTATGCTCTTACCATGTTTTCGTTGCGCAGGTCCACCTGTTCTGGACGTGCCAGGGATGGTGAATATCAACGAGCTGCTGCTTGCTGAGTCTAAGACTTATTCTGAGCTGATGACGAGCGCAAACCTCTATCTTCTTGGGGCTGAGGCTACTGTATTTGAGTTCTCTTCCGTCCCCTATTCTTCCTGGACCTCTTTCTCTGATTCTGATGGGGAAGGGGATTCTGACGAGGATGGGGGTGCTGGAGCTAGCTCAAAGAGGCGCAGGAGGGACGGCTCTTTTTCCCCTGACTCTCTATCCACTATCTTCCTCACCCCAGCAGGTCAAAAGCTCCTTGATTCACTCCATAAGGCAGAGCAAGAGAGAGATGAGCTGAAGGAAGAGAATGCTCGCCTGAAGGAGGAAATGACCGAGCTGAAGTCTCCGCTTAAGAAGAACTAAGATCTTTGTTTCCTTATATCTTTCTTTCTTTTCTTGAATGATACCAGACTATGACTCTTTTTGTGTTTTTCCGAACACTTGGTTACTTTGAATTCTAGATTCTCACTCTTGAGTATGCATGTCCATATATGGGCTCTTGGTGTTTGAAACAGAAGATCATGTTTGCACCGACCTTAGTCCCTCACTAGTTCCAGAGATCTGACGGCGAACATTGATGGAAAACAGAAGATCATGTTTGCACTGATCTCAATCCCCAGCTGACTTCGTAGGCGTTCTCTGTCGTGGGGGAAAGACCGTTGGTGTCTCCAAGAAGAGCTCAGCCTTGAATTTGACTGTTGGTGTCTCCAAGAAGAGCTCAGTCTTAAACTTTTCAGCCTCGAGGCTTACACGAGCTGAGGGGCTGCAGGACTCATCTTTCTTTTTACAAGCTTGGAAGCTTATCATTTGTTTATGGGCTGAAGAGCTCATCTCTCATTTATAAGCTTTGAGGCTTATCGAGTTTTTATGAGCTGAAGAGCTCATCTTTCTTTTATAAGCTTTGAAGCTTATCGAGTATTTATGAGCTGAAGAGCTCATCTTTCATTTATAAGCTTTGAAGCTTATCGAGTATTTATGAGCTGAAGAGCTCATCTTTCATTTATAAGCTTTGAAGCTTATCGAGTTTTTATGAGCTGAAGAGCTCATCTTTCTTTTATAAGCTTTGAAGCTTATCGAGTATTTATGAGCTGAAGAGCTCATCTTTCATTTATAAGCTTTGAAGCTTATCGAGTATTTATGAGCTGAAGAGCTCATCTTTCATTTGGAAGCCATTGAAGGATGAATAAAAGACTTACTCATTCTTATTTAAAAATAGCTCTATTACAAATAACACTTACTGAAAAAATTTCTTAAGGTGCTCGGCATTCCACGAGTGAGGTAGGATCTTTCCCTCCTCTGTTTGCAATTCGTAATTCCCTGGTCGGATTACCCTTGACACGATATAGGGCCCTTCCCAGTTGGGCCCCAATTTTCCGTGCGTGGGATCCTTCCTTGCAAGCAGAAGTCTCCTAAGTACCAAGTCTCCAGCCTTGAAGCTTCGGTGCCTTACCTTCCTGTCGTAATACCTTGCAGTTTTCCTTTGGTAAATGCGGACACGATGCAGAGCTCTGTCCCTTTTTTCATCCAAGAGATCGAGGTTTAATAGGAGAGATTCATCATTGTGCTCGGCATCTGCAAATTCCACCCTTGGTGATTGGAGCCCTATCTCCACAGGGGCTACTGCCTCGGTTCCAAAGGCCAGAGCGAAGGGCGTTTCCTGAGTTGCAGATCTGACGGTGGTCCGGTAGGCCCACAATACCTCAGGGATGTATTCCACCCACTTGCCTTTCAAGTTTTCTAGTTTGGTCTTCAAGGCTGACTTTATGGTTCTGATTGTGACCTCTGCCTGCCCATTGGATTGGGGATGCGCTGGAGCTGAGAAATAGTTCTTGATCCCAAGCTCTGCACAAAAGCTTTTGAATTTCGTATTGTCGAACTGCTTTCCGTTGTCAGACACGACCGCTCTGGGAACCCCAAACCTGCAAACTATCGATTTCCAAACGAAGTTTTGAACTTTTTGCTCGGTGATTGTTGCCAAAGGTTCGACCTCTGCCCATTTGGTGAAGTAATCCACTCCTAGGATGGCAAACTTGCACTGTCCCACACCAGTGGGGAAGGGTCCCAGAATGTCCAAACCCCACTGCTGAAAAGGCCATGGGCTTACCACCGAGGTTAGGAGCTCGGGAGGACAGTGGGACGCATTGGCATGCTCCTGGCAAGTCTTGCATTTTCTTACTAGGTCGGTGGCACTTTTGAGCATGGTGGGCCAAAAATACCCTTGCCTTAGTACTTTTCCTGCCAAGGCCCGAGCCCCTATGTGATTGCCGCATATGCCTTCGTGCACCTCTCTGAGTATATAATTGGCATCCTCATCTCCCACACACTTAAGGAGAGGTGTTGAGAATCCACGCTTGTACAGACCTCCTTGCATCAAGGAAAATCTGGCCGACCTTGCCCTTAGCTTGGATGCTTCCTTAGCGTTACTTGGCAAAGTCCCATTCTGCAGGTACCCTATGATGGGGTCCATCCAGCTCGGCTGAGCTTCGACTGATTGCATGTCCTCTTCTTCGATACTGACTGAAGGCTCTGGGAGGTGCTCCACTGGTATTAGTCTATCCAAGTCTTCTTGCGAGGCAGTTGCTAACCTCGCCAACGCATCTGCTCGTGAATTTTCTGCTCTGGGCACATGCCTGACCTTAACCTGCACAAATTTTTTCATTATTTCTCATACCTTTTTGAGGTAGAGGACCATCTTTTCGCTTCTTGCTTCGTAGGCTTCTTCTATCTGTTTTACCACCAGTTGAGAGTCGCTGCAGATTTCCAGCTGCTCTGCTTCCATAGAACAAGCAAGATTAAGCCTAGCGATGACAACTTCATACTCTGCCTCGTTATTTGAAGCTTTGAACCCAAATCTGAGGGCATATTCGACGTCTATTCCTTCTGGGGAGGTCAGGATCATTCCTGCACCGCTTCCCAGAGCATTGGCAGCTCCATCTACTGAAAGCTTCCATATAGGGAGGTCTGGTATTAAATCCGTGGTTTCCATAGGCGCTGCTGCTGTGAACTCTGCGATAAAATCCGCCAAAATTTGCCCTTTGATGGCAGTTCTTGGCTTATATCTGATATCAAACTCACTGAGCTCTATGGCCCATTTAACCAACCTCCCTGAAGACTCTGGCTTATGCAATACTTGTTTCAACGGCTGATCTGTTGGGACTTCGATAGTATGAGCCTGGAAATAAGGTCTAAGTCTTCTAGCTGTTGTAACCAGGGCTAGAACAAGTTTTTCCATTTTTGGATATCTCTCCTCTGCCCCCCTCAGAGCTCTGCTATAGTAATAGACTGGTTGCTGAGCTCTGTCTCGCTCCCTAACCAGCGCTGCGCTTGTCGAAAAATCTGAAACCGCTAGGTAGAGGGTGAGGACTTCCCCTTCTAAAGGGCTTACCAAAACGGGGGGAGAGCTCATATAGCTTTTTAGGGCTTCGAATGCTTCTTCGCACTTTGAGTCCCACTGGAATGCCTTCTTCAAGATCTGAAAAAATGGCTGGCATTTATCGCTTGACCTAGACACGAAACGGCTCAGGGCAGCTATCCTGCCTGTCAGGCGTTGCACTTCCCTTGTGTTGGCTGGTGATTGCATCTCCACCATTGCCCTAACCTTTTCTGGATTAGCTTCAATCCCTCTGCTGCTAACAATAAAACCCAGGAATTTCCCTGCCGAGACACCAAATGCGCATTTCGCAGGGTTGAGCTTCATTCTGTACTCCTTTAAGATTCGGAACGACTCTGCTAAGTGCTCGATGTGGAGCTCTGCTTTTAATGACTTTACTAGCATATCATCGATGTAAACTTCCATGGATGCTCCTATCTGTTTTTGGAACATCCTATTTACCAACCTCTGGTAAGTAGCTCCAGCGTTCTTCAATCCGAAGGGTATGACCTGGTAACAGTATGTTCCCTGTTCAGTTACGAAGGAGGTCTTCTCCTGATCGCTGGGATCCATCCTGATCTGGTTGTATCCTGAGAAGGCATCCATGAAGCTAAGGAGCTCGTGCCCGGCTGTGGCGTCCACTATTAGGTCAATCCGAGGTAACGGAAAGCTATCCTTGGGGCATGCTCGGTTGAGATCAGTAAAGTCAATGCACAATTGCCATTTGCCATTAGTTTTCTTAACGAGAACCACATTCG
The DNA here is from genome assembly GCA_951799425.1 of Ilex aquifolium. Taxonomy (NCBI): domain Eukaryota; kingdom Viridiplantae; phylum Streptophyta; class Magnoliopsida; order Aquifoliales; family Aquifoliaceae; genus Ilex; species Ilex aquifolium. Next base: position 18,839,164 of record OX637407.1, on the reverse strand, counting down.
CTAACCAGGTAGGGTAGTCAACTTCCCTGATGGCCTTGGCATGGAGGAGTTTGCTAACCTCCTCATTAATTGCCTTTTGTCTTTCTGAGGCAAAACTCCTCCTCTTTTGTTTGACTGGTTTGCAAGCTGGATTCACGCTTAGCTTATGGGTAATAACCGAAGGATCAATTCCCTCCATGTCTTCCTGCTTCCAAGCAAACACTCCTACATTCTCTTTTAGGAACTGGATGAGGAGACCTTTGAGCTCTGCGTTTAGTCTGGAACCCACATAAACAAGGTGTTCTGGCTTTTCATCAAGCTGAACTGGTTCCAGCTCTTCCGATGGCATTGGTCTTGTCTCCATTTCATCTCTCATGTCGAGTTCATCCAGTTGGATGTTCTCAACCTCCTTCTTTTTCACAGATGCCATATAGCATTCCCTTGCTACCCGCTGGTCTCCTCGGACTACTCCGATTCCATTATCTGTAGGGAATTTCACGACTAAATGGTAGGCAGACGGGATTGCCTTCATGGAGTTAAGGGATGGTCTCCCAAGTAAGATGTTGTATGCAGAGGGTGCATCGACCACTAGGAACTTTACGGTGGTAGTAGCCTGGCAAGGTGGGTCCCCTAAGGTGAGCACGAGCTGGATCGAGCCTAGGGGGAGCACCATTTCTCCGGAGAATCCCAGCAAGTGAGTGCTTACTGGCTCAAGTCTTTCCCTTCCTATATCCATCTTGTCAAACGCAGGTGCGAAGATGATATCTGCCGAGCTCCCATTATCGATTAGAACACGATGAATAGTTCTATTAGCCACCACTGCTCGCACCACCAATGGGTCATCATGAGGGTACTGACATCCCTCCAAATCAGCATCCGAAAAAGTGATAGCCGTATCTACGCGTGGTGCTTTGGATACAGCGTGCACTTCGAGAGCTCCTTCGGCTCTGATCCTGCGGAGGTGTGCTTTCCTGGCCGAGCTAGATTCTCCGCCTCTTGCGAACCCTCCTGATATTACTCTGATCTCCCCTAGAGGCTGCTGGTGCGGTGCCGGTGCCTGCTGTCGGGGTGGTGGAGGTGGAAGAGCTCGGTTCTGGTTGTCATTGGCTACAAAACGACGTAACTGACCTCGTTGGATCAAAAACTCGATCTCCTTCTTTAATTGAATGCAGTCATCAGTGTGGTGACCATGGTCTCTATGGTAATCGCAGTACTTGGTGGGGTCTCTTTTGACTGGATCTGCCTTCATCCGAGGTGGCCATCTTAAGAACTTCTCGTTTTGGACCTCGTACAGAACTTGCGACACAGCGGCGGTGAGTGGGGTGAATCGCTGGGGTCCATATCTGGGCTGCAGTTCAGGCTGCATGGGGCCCAGGCGGTCTCTGACATTTCCTCTTCTCTTTGGCGAGCGGTCCCTATCTCTTCTGGGAGACCTCTCTCGCCCTTTTTCCTTCTTGGGACTCCTGTCTCTTCTCTTCTCTTCTTTTTCCTTCTCCTTTCGTGAGGATGTTCCTCCTACTTTAGAAAGGAGTGCCTCTTCGCCATTTATATACTTCTCTGCCTTGGCTAACACCTCAGCCATGCTTGCCTGAGGGTTCTTTGATATAGAGAACATCAAGTCCTTTGACTGCACTCCCAGTCCTGCAATGAAAGCAGTTATGGCGAATTTTTCGTCTGGGACGTCTACCTTCAATGTCTCCGAGTTAAACCTTTGGACATAAGACCTCAGGTTCTCTTGGGGTCCCTGCTTCACGTTCAGCAGGTGGTAGCTTGGCTTTCTGTATATCCGGGCTCCTATAAAGTGGGATACGAAAGCTATGGAGAGCTCTTTAAAGGATGAGATCGAGGCTGGTGGGAGCCTGTGAAACCAGGCTAAGGCAGAGCCTTTTAATGTGATGGCAAAAGCTCTGCAACGCACGGGATCCTGGTATCCATGTAACTCCATCTGGTTTTTGTAAGTGTTGAGGTGATCTACGGGATCTTTCGTCCCATCAAAGACCTCTACTTGTGGCATCCTGAATTTTGGTGGAAGGGAAAAGTGTAGCACTCCAGTGGTAAATGGGGACTCGGTTTGCTGCACTAGGACGTCCATTGTAACCGGAGCCTTGTTCCTTACAGCCTCCTTCATGTGGCTGAGCTCTTCCTGGATGTCTTTGAAGCGTTGCTCACAGTGTTGTTCTCTCCTGTGTTGCGGGTGAGGGGGGATATCGTCCCTCTCACCCCCATCGTTCTGACTTTGTACCTCGTCGTTTTGGCCATTCCTAGGGGGTATATAGGGAATATGTCCCCGGGTCCGGCTGGCTTCTCCTCCTTCACTGACCTCTCTAAGAGGGTCCCAGTGTCGTTGTTACCTATGAGGGGGATCATTCTGGCCTTCTTGGGCCGGTCGTACCTCCTGTGGGCGCTGTATGAGCCTTGATAGCTCTTCATTCTCCCTTAGTAAACGTTGGTTGACGAGGCGAAGGGCCTCCAACTCGTTATTAATGGGGGAATGCGCCTCCTGGATGTTTCCGGGTTGTCTGCCGTTGGTGGCTTCCTATTGATCTTGCATTCGTGGTAAGTTGGTTTGACTTCTGCTCATATTTCGAGTCGTTACCATCAGTCACTGAGAAACCAGTTTATTTGTACCAGGAACAGTCGTTCCCACAGACGGCGCCAAACTGATGGTGTAAACCTGTGCGAATGAGCTATGGGATTGGATTATGTGGTATGAACGATCTGTGTGGGGTTTGATGTGGCATCTGAGCTACAAGGCTCGTGTATCGATGGGCGAGTGCTCTAATTAACCGATGTGTAGTGCGTGTGAGACAGTAGAAGTATAGTGGTTCACCGGCTAACGAGCTCGGCTAGTCCACTCTCTAATGGAGGCTCTTGCTCCTTTTTCTTTATTGATGAATCGAACGTCTTACAGTAGAATACTCGGGGGTCCTTTTAATGGAGGTTATCCCTCCCTTTTTATAGCCTCATGCTTACCTCTAATTCGGAATTATCCTACATTGAAGGGATTGCTCCCTATCTTCATCTGTAATCTCGGAGTTACTTAGGCTTCCTATAGCTGGCTCTAAATGGCTTGGTTTTTGCCTTTTATCATGGGATCCTCTCCTTGATTTTAGGAGAGGATCCTTGCTGGTAATGTGTTATGCGCCTTGGGTTAGCTGAATTCCCTTTATGAATATATCTGCTGTTGACTTGCTGTCCTCTTAACATTTATCGCCTTATGTCTTCAGCTGGGAGTACAAGTGTTGACTGGTCGAGCTCAGATCGTGGCTGGGTGAGCTCGGTTTATGTTCCCTGTCTTCCAGAGCTGAGCTCTTTTCCTGAGCTCGTGTCTGGGGTTTATTTTAAGTATCATCAAAATTTATGTACTTATTGGAGGAAAATTGGGTGGCTGAATGCTCACTTTCTCTGTTGCAGTTTTGAACTGCGTTGAGGATGAAATTTAAAGCTTGGTGCACAGACCTTGCAGTGCTTGATGTTGCACCCATTCTTGAATATCAAGTCACACGTTCTTAGTGAATTTAAGTACTAGGGTTCTTGCTTCCTTCTTTACGTATGCACGCATATATATAGCTGAACTCTTGCTCATGGCCTTCCCCCCAAAAAAAAAAATCATCACCTCTATCTGTTGATTGAAATCAGTTTCTCTTTATATGTGTCCATTGTTTTTATCAATTTCTATACCTTCTACTTTTGGTTCAATCACATTTGACTTCTCTGGATATCTCTCTTGAATTTTTCTTGATTCTTGACTCCAACTTGGGCAATTTACAGTTGACAAACTTAGAAAGAAGCAAGATCAGTTGGCTGGCTCCACACCCTTAGATTGGCAAAATTGCATGGTAGCTGTTGTAAAGATGACGAGAGACTACTGGTGGCCAAACATATTTCACAGTGGCTGATTATGGATGTGTATTATTCATGGGATTATATGCATTTGGAATTACTTTTTTGTCGTATTAAGAGGGCTGAGTTGGGATTATGGGATGGATTTCTTTATACTTATTTTGGAGTATGCCCTTGAACTTATATTTTTGTGGACTAGTCGTTGATTTTTTTATTTTCATGTATGTGGATTAAGAGATGATCCGGATGAAGAAAAAATGTGTATATTTGGGTGAACACGTTAATTTGAGTATTTCCAAAATCAAAATAACCTAAAAAATTTCTCTTACTTTAGACCCAAACTTATACCAAATTCTTTATGGTATTTGGCCTTGTGCCAATTTTGTATGTCAATCATTCATCAAATGAGGAAGTTAAATACAAATTTTAAACTTGGGGAAATGAAGAAAGTCAGTACTTTAGGGCATAATTAATAGTTAACAAAAGATAGATAACATTCAGAATGATTTTATACTGCTTGGTATCTTATTATGCCTTTGACATTTGCTTGATATTAAGATGAAATTGATGAATTCTAAGTGGAGTTTGAATTAAAATGGATGAAATTGGAGAGGAAGGAATTCATGATTCAGAATTTTTTTCCTAGCACCTTGTGAAACAATTATGGTCCCTTCTATTCCAAAAATAAACTATAAATATATTAACGATCCATTAACATGAATTGGGTTGTAATTTCTTAGCTAATAGTAATACTCAAAGCAGGGGCTTACTTACGAGAGATTATCTCTTGATACATCAATAATATAAAATAGGGCAAGGTTTAATAAGTTCATCTGACGGTCTCAAAATAGATTCATCTAACGACTACTAACATCCCTCTTAAAATCATTTACATTATATCGTACATTCATGTACGAGTTACCCCTAGTGATATAATGTGTTACCAGTATTTTATGTGGGAAACTCAATGTCACATCAACAAAAATTTTAAAAGTATTTGAGTGTATATATATGTTAGTGCTATCTACTATCTAGCCATTGAGTTAAGTGAGATATTGAGACTCTCACATGCATAGGGTGGAACCAATGGAGGAGATACGAGTGAAGTACACTGAACGACCTAGTCCATGTCTACACGGTAAATCAATTTCTGAATATTTAAGGTCTAACGGCTAGTTTTCCAATAATCTTTTTTTTTCTATTAAATTCTAACAATTATAATTTGATTAAATACAGAAGTAATTATGGAATATCAACAGTCATATTTTTTCCTCTATAAATGTTTAGATATTTCAGAATAGAAATATACATTTTTATATCTTCTATATTCTTCATTACTGTTTTATTTTTTTGGGCAATATAGAAATGTATTGTGTGAAATTTATGCTTCATTCGATTGTACAGATCTGAGTAAAGCTAAAACTAATTAGACTGACTTGTTGTATCCTGGGAATGATATGCTGCTACCTTCTACATTGTGTTTCTTCCACAAAACGACGCGAATTGCCTTAAGATGACATCCTAATTCACGCCTCACCCTACCGTTCACTTTATCTTTCACATTTATTTTTTCAACATAAAGTAAGCATGTCAATTGGGTTCTAAAGAAAATGTGAACTTTAATATTATTTTTTCGAATTTTTACAGTGAAAAGTTTTCACCAAATGATGTGGCTAGTTTCCTATCTTCAATAATTTTTGGGACCTACTTGTTTGGTGGAAGTCGGGTTGACACATCATTAATTGATAAACAAAATTTAAGAAAATAAATTTGATCTCCATGGGAATAAGAAACTGTCACACTCCTTTGCTGTTGCAAATAAATTTGATCACCACTTATCAAGTGGACAACACAAATTGCCAAGAGGAGCAGGGGCAAAGTCAAGGTTGTCCTAAAGTAGGGGCAATCAATAGTTTGAGGAGAACAATTACACAATAATAATTAATTTTTTTATTGTGAATTCAAACCGATTTTTTTGTAACGATCACAAAAAATTCAAATTCATTTTTTTAATCTTATATGAATATTCAAAGAAATTTTGTTAACAGTCTATATCCACATAAAATAAATATTAAATATTAAATATTCGAACAGATACGTGAGTTATTTAGAGGTGAATTTTAATAAATCATATTTTAGTTTAATTCGATTGTATCAAGTAATACTCAATTGCATCATATCTCTATACTATATGTGAATGTATCTACAAATAAGGGGAAGCCCCCAAACCTCAATTCCCTTTTTCCTGAATTTTTGACTTCTTAATTTTAAAAAAACTTACTTGGTTTATTTCTATATTATTCTATCCTCTTTTTAAACTCTCCTACTCCTATTTTCCTATGACTCTCACACGGCAGAAAAAAAATCTAAATATCATATTCTCTTTTTAAACTCTCTCACTCATATTTTCCTATGACTCTCACACGACAAAAAAAACCTCAAGCAAACAAGATATCCTCTTTTAAAATGTTAATTTATCTTCTACTTTTTTAAAATATCATTTCCTCTTTTTAAACTCTCCTCAACTCTCACACAATAAAAATAAAATAAAACATTTGCTACTTTATCTTTTTTAATTACAATATCATATCATATCCTCTTTTAAAACAACATAGTTCCTCTAAATGCCAGACTATAGAGTTCCTCTAATACCCACTAAACTTTACATTTCTTCCACGGCTATATCTTTTTTTTTAAAAAAATTGCATCAAATTCCCTCCTCTCTCAAGCCTTTCCTATTTTCTCTTTTGTCTCTCTCATTTTCAGGCAGGACTACGGGGCATCACACGAACACGAACTGTGACAACATGCGGTCATTAATGTAAGTTGTGTGTGTATGTGCGTGTGTCCGGTGTGTTTTTGCTTCCGTTTATGCTGAATTCTATTGTGGTTCTTGGTTATTTTGATCAAGCTGTGTCTCTTCTCAACTACTAATTTTTGGCTTCTAGCATTATAATTTGATTTTTTTATTTAGCAGATTTGTATGAGAACCATTATCATATGTATTTGTTCTTGCTTTATTATCATGCTCATTGATGTGGATTATACATATTGTGAATTACGATTGATCTATTTTGAACATTATTTGATATAATCTTTATATTTATAATGATGTTATTAATATACTGTCAAATAGTTTACCAAACATATATTTTCACATTAAAAACAGAAATACAAAAACTAATTAAATTAAAAAAAATAGTGAAACATTTCAATTTCAAAAGATATATTCATAGAGAAATACAAAAAATAATTAAATAACATTATTTGATATAATTTAGTATATTTATAATATTGTTATTAATATACAAACCAAACAAATTATTAAACATTAATTTCTACCTCAAAAAAAGAAATACAAAAACTAATTAAATTAAAAATATAGTGAAACATTTTAGGCCTGTTGTTCAAATGATATATTCATAAAAAAATACAAAACTAATTAAATAACATTGTTTGATATAATTTAGTATATTTATAATAATGTTATTAATATACTAGCAAACAAATTATCAAACTTTAATTTCCACCTCAAAAAAGAAATACAAAAACTAATTAAATTAAAAATATAATGAAACATTTCAGACATGTGGTCAAAGGATATATTCATAAAAAAATATAAAAAAAATAATTAAATAACATTATTTGATATAATTTAGTATATTTATAATAATATTATTAATATACTACCAAACAAATTATCAACATTAATTTCCACCTCAAAAAAAGAAATACGAAAACTAATTAAATTAATAGTGAAACATTTTCAGACCTGCTGTTTGAAGGATATATTCATAAAAAATATAAAACTAATTAAATAATATTATTTAATATAATTTATTATGTTTATAATAATGTTATTAATATACTACCAAACAGATTACTAAACATTAATTTTTATCTCATAAAAAAAATAAGAAATGCAAAAGCTAATTAAATATGTAACATGCCTAAAACTTTTAATAAATACATGAGGGCATTAGTAGATATGACTCAGTTGAAGCATAATGGAGATCATTTGTAGTTAAATTTTAAGGTTTGATAAACGAATATGTATCATATTTTTCAATTAGCTGATAATTGATTAGTTTTCACTTTCATTAATGTATGAATATAATAAATTAGATTATATCACAATTAAATTAGAGTTTGATATTTCAAAATTTAAATTTATAAAATAAGACATAATTAATTCGAACTTGGATAATCCGTCAAAATTATCGTTGAATTGAATTCTGAGTCAAATTGAATTCTAGTTAAAATTCAATACTTTAAGTCTATATCCACAGCATGTCATTTTTAACAGACATTAATCATCAGAGTAGCAGCAAAGAAATCAGACGGAAATGGCCGAAATTGCTTTCGATAATCTATTGCGGAGTTTGGGCATTCTAATTTCTCAGTATGCACCTTTTTTTCAGCACCAGTGGATTCATATCCGAGATCTAAACAAGGATCTAAAATTCCTGAGGACCTTCGTCAACAAAATGGTTGAGAAAAACTACCATCAGAATGAAGTGAAAATTCTGGCGACAAAAATCGATGATGCGAACGAGAAAGTAGCCAATTTCCTTAAATCAATTTTGCACGAGGAGGATGACACTGAGGAAAAGATCAACAGTTTCATACAAGATCTTACGTCTCTCTCAACGGGGTTGCAGGAAATTTGTATCAAATTGCCTGATATCAAATGTCCCCCAAGAGCTGATACAATAGTAGTTGAGGATGAAACTGTGGTGACGTTGCAATTTGGAAGTTCATCGACATCAGATCCCGAGGAAGAAACGGTGGTGGGCTTTGATGAAATGACGGTGAAGATTGTGAACGACCTTATTCGAGTAAGAGAAAGAGAAGAATGGAAGGAGCGGATGACGAAGCGACTAAGGCGCGACGAGGGAGTAAAGCACGTCCAAGTTTGTGCAATTGTCGGTATGCCAGGAAGGGGTAAGACAACTCTAGCCAGAAAAGTGTACAATGATCCTTCCATTGCATCTCATTTCAATGTTCGAGCATGGATCGATGTTCCTAAAGCGGATCGACAGAGGGATTTTAGCATTTCAAGTTCTGCTCTCCTGATTACTGACCAAATTAGTAGAATAAGTCATGAAGAACTGCCTGGAGTGCTTTACAAATTCTTGAAGGGCCAGAGATATTTTGTTGTCATCGATCTAGACCGTATATGGGATAGCGGTTTCTGGGCCTATTTAAGAAGATCTTTTCCAGATGACGAAAAGGGGAGTCATATTATGGTTACTGCTCGGGACAAGAGTGGGGTTTATGATACTGAAATTAATATACCCTTTATTAATATGCCCATTCATTGTCCGCCTCTTTTAGGTCTAGATGAAAGTTGGGTTTTGTTGCAAAAGAAGGTGTTTGGGAAAGAAAGCTGCCCTCAAGAGTTATGGGATAGCGGAAAGCAAATAGCAGCAAAATGTCATGGACTACCACTCACAATAGTAGTCATAGCAGGACTTCTTGCCAAGGAAGAGAAGACCCAACATTTTTGGGAGCAAGTTGCCCTAAGTATAAGTTCATATGTGGCTGTTATACTTGTTTTTTCCTTCAAGTTTGATGATTCTCTGGTACTTGCTTACTCCGAAGATATTGAGAAGTCTCTAGACCTTCGTTACATCAGTGAAGATATTGAAGCGACTATAAAGAAAGAGATCAGTAGGCATAAAGACAAGAAAATGTACATCAGAGTGCCACAAGTTGACATGATTCCCTATGGAAGTTCGTTAACAGAAAGTACTTCAAATGTGGCAGAAATCGTGACCAGTGGGAGTTTGTCAACACTCAGAATTCTGAATGCAGGGCCAACGATCAAGAGGAGCCCTTCAGCTGCTTGTATTTCACAATTAGATGACGAAATTGTGGTTGGCTTTGAGGAGGAAGCTGAGAACATTACAGACCAACTTGTACGAGGGGACAAGCTACACGTTGTCTCTATTGTCGGAATGCCTGGACTCGGTAAGACAACGCTAGCCAGAAAAGTGTACAATGATCCTTTGGTTGTATATCACTTCCATATTCGGGGTTGGGTCTATGTGTCCCAAGAATATTCAAGGAGGAATTTGTTACTTGACATTTTAGATTCTGCTTTTCAGCTTGGAGATGAAATTTGTGAAATGCCTGATGAAAAATTAGGTGAAGAGCTATACAAACGCTTAAAGGGTAAGAGGTACCTGATCGTGTTGGACGACATATGGAATATTGGAGTCTGGCATGATTTTAAAATTTTTTTTCCAGATGACAATAATGGAAGCCGGATTATGTACACTAGTCGGATCACAAATATTACTTTGCATGCTAAATCTAATAGCTCTCATTGTTTGAGTTTGTTTACTGAAGACAAAAGTTGGGAACTCTTGCAACACAAGATATATCAGAGAGTGTATTGCCCTCCAGAACTGGTGGAAATTGGTAAGCGAATTGCAGCCAATTGTGGGGGACTACCTCTTACGATAGTTGTAATTGCTGGACTTCTCACAAAGACAGAGCAAACACTTGACTGGTGGAGCCGAGTTGCTGACAATGTAAATTCGTACACAGTCGGAGGTCCAGATAAGTGCATGGACGCACTAACACTAAGTTACAACCACTTGCCTCGTCACTTGAAAGTGTGCTTTCTCTATTGTGGAGCATTCCCAGTTAACTATGATATCCCAGTGTGGAAGTTGGCATGGTTATGGATAGCTGAGGGATTTATTCGGCAAGTTGGGCAAAAGAGCTTGGAAGAGGTTGCGAACGATTACTTGATGGAGCTAATTGATAGGAGTCTAGTATTAGTTGCCAAAAAGAGGTCTGATGGTGCAGTTAGAGCATGCCGCCTCCATGATCTGTTGCGCGATTTTTGCTTGATAAAAGCTGATGAAGAAAATTTTCTGCTGCAGATTAATGAGTACGAACAAGTTCTTACTTCTTCAGGTCTGGCAAAGACACATCATCGCCTGTGCATCCATTCTCACGTCTTCCATTATGTTCCTTTAGAGCCTCCTACCGCCCACATTTGTTCTATTTTATGCTTTGGTCCTGCATCTGACCCATTATCTGTGACGCACCTATCACACATTTGTCAGACCTTAAGTCATCTGAGGGTACTACATTTTTCATCCATTCCTATCATCTGCTTTTTGGAGGAAATGTTACAACTTGGTCGTTTGAAGTATTTAGCGATCCAGATTAGAGACGGGAATCTTCCGGCATCAATATCCAACCTCAGGAACCTACAAACACTTATTATATCATCGAGGATCAATATCACTATACCGGAAAGTATTTGGAGCATGGTAAAGTTGAGGCACCTGCTTATTACATCAGGAGAAAATGGTATCGAAAAGCCTTGTTTTAATGATTATCTCGTCTCATTGGATAACCTCCAAACCATCTCACAAGTATGTCTCTCTAGTTCTTGTCGAGATGTATTGGAACGGACTCCCAATCTCAAAAAGTTGGGATTTTGTGGACCTATGATGTCAGTAGGTTGTGTGACGTTTCCTAATCTAGACTTCTTAAACCATCTTGAGACATTGAAGTTTCTAGACACAAACACCCATGTTCGCAGATCACGGAATCTTCAATGGGACAAGTTTCCTTCAAAACTTAAAAGGCTAACGTTATCAAATACTGATATTAAGTGGGAAGAGATGAAAACCCTTGGGATGTTGCCCAACCTGGAGGTTCTCAAATTAAAATTTCATGCCTGCTTGGGAGAGCATTGGAAAACAAATGATGTGGGGTTTCCTCGACTAAGATTGCTGAAAATTTTCCAGTCAAATATTGTAACATGGGAAACTTCTAGTACTCACTTTCCAAGCCTTCAGAAATTGATGCTGCAAGGATGTTTCCAACTCAAGGAAATCCCTTCTGAATTAGGAGATATACTCACACTAGACATTATTGAGATGATTGATTGTAGCCCCTCTGCTACAAAATCTGCAAGACAACTTGAGGAAGAGCAACGGAATAAAGGAAATGATTGCTTGCGGATCCTCACCAGCGCTGCATATCAGGAGGAGCTCACCACAAATTCTTGACACTATGATGAGTATTTATTTCCCACTCACACTGAGGTCATCTAAGTTGGCCGTACAGGTATTGTCAAGTTCATGCAGTACCTTTACCATTGCACAGGCCTCGTTTTCTTTTTTTTTTTTCCAATGTGTTTTCTTTCAGTTTAATTTCCAGTCTACTTGGCAGAAGTTGTTTTACTTCTTGTTTGCTATTCAGAGTGCTAACCAAATTGGATCTTATGGACAAGGGGACCAATGTATTAGATATGTTAACAATCACTAAACAATGCACCATGGCAGTTATAATAGTAGAATACCAAAATCTCCATCACACCAAAGTTGTTATTGTCTTGTGATTTTTTTTAATTTCAGTAAGTTTCTTTTCTTTTAGTTTATACCTTTTAATACTTATTCTCTAATGTATTCTTTATTATCCTCAACTTTATCTCGGTTAATGTACTTGAGGAAAGAGCACACAAACTCCAGTATCATAGTGGTTGCTCTTAGACTTGAAATCCTCGTTCTCATGCCTTTAAACTTAAGCATTTTACAATTTTACAAGCCATAAAAAAGAATATGATGGGCAGAACCAATAGGTGAACCTCAAGAGGCTATCAAAGAGTAACAGTTCATTTTAGAACCCAGCCCATGTTTTCTTTCTTATTAAGATTTAAGGATTTTTGTTGTGGGGGTTTAAAATTTAATTGTAAGACATGCATATACAAGGAGTGTGATTTTTCCGCACAAACTTACAATGGGCCCTAGTGAAGTAGAACCGGGGGTCATGTTGCTTGCTCAATGCAGCCTTTCTTCAACCTTACTAGTGCTAGTAGGTAGGATGGGTTGTTGATGTAGATGTTTACAGAGAGAGAGAAAGAAAGCATTGTGTTTTAGATTTCCCCTCTTTAAGTTTGTAATGGTAAGTTCAAACAAAACTTTTTATTCCTCATTTTCCTTCATGTTCAGTCAAACATGACCAAAATGCAACTTCTATTTCTCTGAATGTCCTTTTTCATCCCTGCTACCTTCCCTATATTTGAATTTTGAAATACTTCCACCGAATGGGAGCTTAAATGCTCAACCTAGTTTTGGCTCTGGTTGTGTCTTGTCTTCTTTAGTGCCTATTACAATTACTGGAATAAGTTTGGTAATATATGATGAGCATGTGTTGAAGCAATGCATACTAGTTGATACGAATCAGCTCAACAATTTCTTGATTATAGTGGTTCAAGTGCTAAATTATATCTACTAATTTATAAGATTTTATCTACTTTATTTATTGGTACTCTGTGAATTTTCTGGAGAAATATATGTTGGAATAAAATTAAAAGTTTTAAAATTTCTCATTTTTATTATTTTATTTTATCTGCTTTAGTGGATACTTTTAATTCACGAATTTATTGTCAATTGAAGAATTTGTTTTAATAAGGCCATTAAGTGATGTTAATTGTCCTCATGACCGTTGGTTCCAAAGGCTATAAAAAGAGATATCCAGCAACTACTATGGGATGCAATTAAACTGCTTCTTTCCACAACTTTCATTTGAGCTTTATATTTTATCTTAATCTCATATTTTCTGCAAATATATTTTTGGGCAACTTCGATTCGAGTGAGGTTCAACCCTTCCTTCTAGTGGGCGTGACCATTCAGGAGGTGCTGTTGCGCTTGAGTTTGATCTTGGAGTCATTGATGTCCGTTAATTACCTCATGTGGGACACTGTTTTAGGACAGTGTTCACACGACTCTTGGACTCGCAGGCTAGTTCTTTGTAATTTTTATTATTTATTTTATTCTATTTGAAATTGATTGTTATTTTATGTTTGTTTATATATTCTTGTTAGTTTGTGATATTGATATTAATTTGTTAATTAAAATTATGTATAATTATGCTAATTTCCCCAACAATATATACTATTGTCATAACGTCATATGATCTGGATGCCGGTGAAAAAGATGTCTCATGATTTGGATTGGATTTCGAATTATGTACTTTTATTTTTCTAGAAAATGTTAAAAGGTCATAGATTTCTTCTTTGGCAACCTGGTGGAATTGGATATATGGTGTATTTGGCAATCAACTACCAGCTGCTTTGAAAATTCTCCCATTGGATCATCATCTTTCTTCAAATAATGTTAGAAAAGATGTTGCAGAGGCAGCTGGTTATCAACCCCTTTTGATTGATCCGAAACAAGGATATAGGAGACTAATTAATGGATTTCTAGGATTCTTTAAGGGCCCAAAAGTTTCTGTTGGTACTGCAATATTCTTAGTTCGCACTTGAGTTATTTGAATTTTACAGATTTTGTTATGGCAATGTGTGGATTTCTTGAAGATTTGAGTTTTTTTCTACAATATGTTGGATCTTATTAGTTGGTGTGTCTAGTAACACTTGGACAGACTCTTATTTTTTTCAACTTCATGGTCAGAGATATGCATACTTACAATAAGCACGACCTGAATCTGTTGTTAATTCGTATGCTCAATAAGATTATTTCTTACTTGAAATTTTTCATGTTTTGATATAATCTATGTTTAGCAAATTTTGATTGGCTTTTCCAATGTTATTCTAATTCTCCATGGTTATTATGTAGTGAAAATAAATTTCCACCCTGTTATCATAGTGGTTTTTTAAGTATGAATCATTTGGAAGTGGATTGAAGATTATTGTTGTAATTGCAGCCTCAAGTTGAACATTGTTATGGTTGTGGTGTCCCCGGAGACGGTGGCAGGAGAAATCAATTCTGCGGACCAGAAAGGTTTTGTTTCACACTAGATTTGGAGACACAAGGAGGAAGATTGAGCTTTGGGTAAAAATATCTGCAGGTAAATAAATTTGGAGCTGAGTGAGCATCTAGTCATGCTCATGTTTAATGTGTATATTCACAAATAATTTGCTAACAGCGAATTCAATAATTTGATTTTATGAGCCTTATCATATACTGTGTGATGGCTGACGTGTTTACCGTAGAAGAAAATGCTATAGGAGGAGGAGATTGAGCACACCACATAAAGAAAGGAAATGATGCAGTGCCTTTGTAACTAACCATGAGTAATCCATCCCTGTACTTCAAAAGCAGGTAAGAAACTGATTGAATTACTCAATAAAGATATCATCACTCTGCATTCTGATGTTTTTCTTCTTTGTTTTTTTTTAGCCGATAACACTATATTCCAAAGTTTTTTGGCTTCCAAACAAGAGCAAACAAGTCTGCCTCCATGGCAATCACAGGATTCAAAATAATTTGTACGCTGGAGGACGTAGGATTCAAACGTATGGCAATTTTTCTGAATATATGTAGCATTCTTTATTAATCACATTTTTTTGAGCAAAACGAATTGTAAAATTTGACACTGTATTTTAAGGTGCTAAAAAATAAACATCCAATCTGATACAATATGTGCATGCTTGTTTGTCTGTGTTCGTCGACTTTAGAAGATTCTACTTTCATAGGGGTGTTTAGTTCTGTTTCACAACATGTGCATATAAACCAACAAAAACTAATATTCACCCATAATTATCTTGTTTGACATTTCTGTGAACAAAGTGAAAATAAAAAATTCATAATGCCTAATAATCTAAAAGAGTGGAATTTTTACTTGATAATACATCTCAACCCACCCATATGCGACGTACGTGAACGGCTTCTAGTAGAAAAAAATACAGTTTTACGTTGGTTTAGGAAAGAATGCCTTCTCTTTTTTCATCTTTCGAACGTTTTTCTGGAAATCTTATGTGCATACGAAGATATTAAAGAAAGTGTTTCTTGCTTTTATTTGAATTTGCTGTCCATTGTCTCTTCATGAAGCTAATACTGTTATGCTGAATAATCTGGGGGTTGGATAGAGGTAGTTGTTATTATTCACAGTCAGTTTGCTTGGTTTATTGCGCATTTGTGGTTGGATATGTGATTATGGGAACAATTTTAATTAGTCTTTTAAGCAGAGTTCTTGGTGTAAGTTGTATTTCTTACTCAAGCATTTGTCCTTTTTCTCAGATTCTTTTCCCCAGCTTAGATTCAATTAGATCCACACTCTGCTTATGACAAAACATCACGTGGGTTTTACTTAGAAATTAGGGAGCAGTCCACTTCATAGAGATTTTTTGATTTTGTTCTGGTAAGTTGACGAATGTCAAGTCATTTAAAAGGAAATACAATTTCTTTTGATCCATCAAATAAGTTTAACTATTACCAAAACTTAAATGCAATAGTGGGTACATCTGTTTTATATCACCTAGACTAAGAACTAACTTCTATGTAAATTGACAATGGAAAGCAATTGATAGGCGCATACATATCATTTTAGAATGAGGAAATATTGATTCATTCGTGTGATCACATTTGCATCTGAACAAGTCCACAGCAAATTTTGAGAATGGGAACATAGACCTTAGCAGTCAAGCATAACATTCTCTTTAATTACTAGTTTATCCTCGTTTTTCTTCTTTGTTTCAAACCTTCAATTATTTTGGCAATTCATATATATTATTCTTAGAGCAACTCCAACGGGAGTTGCCATCAGAGGTGCCATCCCCATAACCGCTAAAATGGCACCCCAACTGCAAAGATTCGAACTCTAACGGACGTTGCATCTGAAGTGGCAAAATGGCATCTTGGATTTTGGGGTGGCATATTTGGCAACTTTGGAGAGAGATTTGAGAGGTTGCAAAATAGCAGTTGGTGTTCTCAACGGCTATATTCTACTCAAAAATTCTATAAAAATACAGAGAGAGGAAAGGGGGAAGAAGCTTGCCTGAAAATCCCCAAATTTGTAAACCCTAGCTTCCCTGAATCCTTGGTATATTGCCTGAAAATCCCCAAATTTGCCGTTGGTGTACTGCTCCCTGAAACCGTTGGTGTACTGCTCCCCATCAATCCATTGGTATATTGCTCCCTTGCCGTATCAATCTCCCTTGCCGTTGTAAGTTGCAGACTGCACAGGGGAAGGGGAGGAAGAAGAAGCAACGATCTGGGAAGGGGAAGGGTAGGCAGCGTTTTATTTAAGGGGAAGGGGTAGACGTTGTAATTTATAATTACATCTGCCACCCCTATTCTTATTTTAATTTATAATTTGTAATTTAATTTAGAATTTAGAATTTGCCCTGCCACCCCTATTCTTGTTTTAAATTATAATTTGTAATTTAATTTAATTTATAATTTATAATTACATCTGCCACCACTGTTTATAAATTATGACAAATTTATTTGTTTTAATTAAGGGTAATTTTATTTATTTTTTAATTGATTATTTTATGCTCATTCTTTAAATTGATTATTAAAAATATTGAAATATTAAAATGACACCCCATTTTGGCACCTACCATTGGAGCAGAAACACTATTCAGGGGTGCCAAAACACTGTTCAAAATTGCAAAATAACATTTGACACCTCATTTTTGGCAACTCCCCTTGGAGTTGCTCTTAGTCAGCCACTGACTAGGTTGTGGCATTATTTACTCTGCTTATGACACTATTAGAGTTCTTATTTTGGTATCAATTATAATAACATAGTAAACTAGTATTGTAATTACCCTAAATACTTCTCTGCTGTAAATAAGAGGGTGTAGGCCAACACTACTGCACCACACATTATTCTCTTTCTCACTCTCCTTCCCTTCTCTTCTTATTCTTTCTCCAAACCCCTGAAACTCTTAGGGCGTGTTTGGCTTGGGAGGATTGGGTTGGATTGGATATGGCTTTTCACTTCTCTTCTTCTTCTTTTTTCAATCTGGCTTTTCTTCGATCTTGCTGTGTTTTTGTTGATTCAAATCAGTTTTGAGGGGTGCGATTCAGGGATTTGAGTACTCATATGAGTAATTCAAGGCTACTAGGTTGATTTTTGAAAAATTTTGGGTGTTTTTTTTTTTGTGGTTCGGCACTTCGAAACTATGCACCGGTGGTTTTCTTCAACATCAAATTTGCAATTTCTCTTCTTGTTGCTTGATTGGATGAACTGAAGCATCCGAAACTGGTTCTTCGACAGATAGATTGGTGGATCTACAGTGTGTGTGTTGCAGCTCTTCATCCTGCTGGCCCTCTCATGTGTGTTGGATCTCTGTCGTTGGTATTCTAGTCTGCTGGAAATACAAAAGTTCTGAATATTCATCGTTGGACATACAACAGGTTATTGGTCTTTTGAATATATTTTTTTTTGGGCTTACTCTTGTCTTAAGTGGACCTTACTTTAGTTAGGAATTTGTTAAGTTGTTAGGCTCAAGGATTAAAATTTCGTTTCGAAACGGTCAAAATATTTCCGTTTGCAAAGAGACTAAAACGAATCAATGATGGAATTAAAATTTTACTATTTTGAGGTGTTTTATGATGTTTGAAGGTGTTTCATAATGTTTTGATGCACTTACACAATTGTTTCGGAATGGTTCAAGGTGTTTCATCGTTGGTATATTTCGACTGGTATTTTAGAAAAATAATTCTCAAATTTTTTATTAGTTTTTATTCTGTTTCGAAACATGTCGATGTTTCCATTTTCTAGGGACCCGTTTGATAATCGGGTGTTTTTGTTTTCATTTTTTGGAAAGATAAAAATTAAAATAAAAATGCGTTTGATGAATGTTTTCATTTTTTTTTATTGCTCCGTTTTGAAAATAAGGACAAAATATGGAAACATTCAAAATGATCTTTTTGAAAACAACCAAAAAACAAAATCAGCGGAAGCTCCAAACCCATTTTAATGAGGTCTGGACTTCGAACCCTCTTAACAACAAAAAATCCTTTTTTTTTCCTTACCATATAAAAGGTCAAGAGCAGAGCATTTCTTCCCTCACCCGTTTGCGTCTCTTGTGCTCGCCTCCATTATGTTGTTGTTTGCCTCTTTTTGACGAAACTTTCCAACTCTGGCAAAGATCTCCAATTTCGGTGAAGTTCTAAGCTCTCTCTTCTCGGCGAAGATTTTCATTTTTTTTTCAGATCTATGAAAATGTTGTTCAGATCTATGGTTTATTTTTGTAGATTCATAGTATATTTTTGTAGATCTATAGTCTATTATTTCAGATCTAGGATATATTATTGTTTATTTTAACATCTCTCTCTGTGTGCAGGGATGGCAGTGGACCGAAGCGGGTAACGAAGCGGGGGCGGGGGTTGTAGTCTCCATCCCCGTACCCGCTTTAAAAAACTCTGTCTATTCCCTGTTCATCCCCATTAACGGGTATAGTTTTCATCTCCATCCCCGTCCGCGGGTAAATTTGAAATCCCCGCCCCCACCCCGTCCCTCACCTTCACCCCCGCCCCCGCCCCCGCCCCTGTCCACTTTACCCAACCCAAGCCCAAGCCAACATAATCCAAAATTCTAAATAAATCTAACATTCTAAATAATCCAACATAATTACAGAATATCATAACATAATTAAAAAGCTTGTCATCTACAACATAATCCAACATAATATAATTCAAACCTTATTTACAACATAATCCAACATAATATAATTAAAAGTTTGTCTCCCATGTAAATCCAACACAACATAATGTAACATAATATAATCCAACATAAAAAAAAAAAAACACAAAAACACAAAGATTTATACTTTTACAAGCCAAAAACATGTAAAAAAAAAAAATTAATTTCTAAAATAAAAAATCATTCAATAATATGTAGATTCGTATTCGCAACAACATGATATATATATATATATATATATATATATATATATATATATATATATATATATATATATATATATATATATATATATATATATATATATATATATAAAATAATAACGGGTAAAACGGGGCAGGGCGGGGGTAAGTGTCAGTCCATCCCCACTTTCATCTCCGCACGAGTTTATACGAGTATCCCCATACACGTCCACCGTCCAATACGTATGATCCATCCCCGGTCCAAACGAGACGGGTTTCGACGAATACCCATTTTTACCCGGTCCACTGCCATCCCTATCTGTGAGTTGTGTGTGCATCCGCGTGTATGTGTGCATTTGTGGGTGTGTGTGTGTGTCATCAGGTGTGTGTGCTTGGTGTGTACATGAATTGGAATTATGAATTTGAATTCAATTATGCATTGTGTATTGTAGTTATGAATTATATGCTTATGAATTTGAATTATGCTTTATGTAACTAGTTGTGATTTGAATTGGAATTATGAATTATGTGCCTATGAATTTGAATTATTCTTTATGTAACTATTTTTGTTTTGAGAGGATGGTATAAGTGTGAGTGTTTGATGAATGTTTGGAGTTGTTGGAAATTGTTATGTAGATGGAAAATGTTATATTGATGTTGATGCACATAGGGATGACAATATTGTTGAGGTTGGGGCTAAGAAAGCTGACGGGCCATGGATGTCTAAACCACACAAAAATAATGTGGATGTGTTTTAGCAGAAATTAAAATAAATGTAAAATATATGACAAAAAATAAAATGGTTACCAAATATATTTTCTGTTTTAGTTCTTAAATTTCTTAAAATAACAACTGCATCCAAACACGTTTTTATGTTCTAATTTTTAACCATAGAAAAAATAAAAACTGATTCTATTTTTTATTTTTTTGGAAACATGAAAATAAAAACGTTACCAAACACACTTGCGACCGAAATAATACATCGAAATGCAATTTTGAGCGCTGGTTGGGCTTCTTTTGCCTTGCTGGATTTTTGTTCCATTGGGCTCTTGTTCTTGCTTTGGTTTTGCATTCTTGTTGGGTTTTGTTTTGGTGCTTGGCTTTTGTTGGTTGGGCCTGATCTATTTGGCTTTTACTTGGTGTGGCGACTAGAGGATTGGAGGCTATTGGTGAGTTGCCCGGTCAGTTTTGGGTATTTTTTTTGTTTTTATTTGGCCTAAGAAGCTGTCGGCAGTGACCAAATTCATCTAGGTTGCAATTCCTGTGACGCCCCAAAATCCGGGGGTTCGTTGATCACCCATCAACCCACGAAATATTCGAGGATATCGTTGATGAGTCGGTTTTATACCTACGAATTGAGTACTTTCGAATTGAGGAATTTGCATGTTTTTAGTTATTTTATGTTCCTTTTTATTTGTTTTGTGTGTTTTAATGTTATTTGATAGGAATCATCATTTGGAATCAAACAAGATCATTTGAAAGGAAACAAGGTCAATTTGGAGCTTAAATGTTGAATTTTTGAAGGCTAGGCAACAAAGGGAGCTGAAGGCTAAAATAGACCAGCGCTGTCCCAACGCTGCTGCGCGTGTGTTGGACGTTTGACGCGAATTCCAACTTGTTTTTTACCCGAAATTGGATTCTAATGCTACCTATATGCTAGAGTTTGATGGGGGATATAAATATAATGACTTTGGGGGCTGAAAACATAGAGAATAAGACCAAAGTATTGCTAGAAAATTGAAGGCAAGAATCGAAGAAACCGACACGAAGAGAATCGGACTTGAAGGCTAGAGAGGGATTGAAGCTTGCAACTAAGTTTTCATTCTTTTCCCTTACGTTTACTTCTTGATTTTCTAAGATGTTGTTTAATTTGAGAATGATGTTTTTCAATTACATTATGAACTAAATCGTTATTAAGATTGCAACGGAACCTAATGTCTAGTTAAATTTATCTACTCTCGTTTCTAGTTCTTGTTGATCATATATGAGTTGTTTGTCATATTTTGTGTTTAATATATAATTGTTTGGCCAACAATTAATTTGATAACTTAGATGAAATTGGAAGATGAATTCTAGGTTTAGATCTGAATATGATGACATGCGTCTGGTTAATTCTTCTTAGGATTGAGTTGCTGGGTTTGTGTATAGGATAAGAATATACCTATATGCTGTATGTAACTTTTATGAGAGTTTGAACTTAATAAATCTATTCCAACTTATTTTGCATAGGAATATAGCAATTTAATTAGGATAGATATGCTTATCTTACTATCGGAAGAGGTTTGATAAATAATTTTGAAGTCTCAGTTAACAACTTATTTTGATCAATTAACTGGAAAGAGAGTGGAGAGATTTATACGAAGCATTAGGGGAAGTTGTAATCTTAGCTTCTTCTATCCGTTAAATTCAATATTTGATTATTAATTTTAGGTTTAGTCTTAAATTAGTAAATTCATAGTTTAATTCTCATTGTTTAAATAAAATTGGATTGATATAAAGTTAGTACTTGAAATTTATTATTAATAATTCTCCGTGGGAACGATACTCTACTTATCACTTTATTACTTGTTGATCGTGTATACTTGCACGTAAATTGTAAATACCAAATTCGGACAACAAGTTTTTGGCGCCATTGTCGGGGAATTCTTCTAGTAATTATTTCAATACTAATTTCAATCAGTTTGATCTTAGTTTAAACTTATTTAATTTTCTGTTTTAATTTTTTAAATTTTCTGTTTTAATTGTTTTCGCAAGCACTCTTGAGTTTTGTATGCTAACACGATCTAAAGGTCAGGAGCTACTACCGTACGAAAACGAAATCGAGAGAAGGTGCCGAAACTTGCGGAAACAGTGTCAAGAAGAAAACAACCAAGAAGCTATGGCTGAAGAGGAACAAAAATCGTTAAGGGATTATGCTATGCCGCTTGTAACTGAAATACAATCGAGCATTCGAAGGCCCGCAATTCAAGCAAATAATTTCGAGATCAAGCCGGGTACCATTCAGATGATTCAGAATTCAGTGCAGTTTGGGAGTTTGCCTACCGATGACCCAAACGATCATTTGATGAGTTTTCTGGAGATATGCGACACATTTCGATACAATGGGGTCTCTGAAGATGCAATTAGACTCCGACTTTTCCCTTTCTCACTTCGTGATAAGGCGAAGAATTGGTTGCATTCTTTGTCGCCGGATTCTATTACTACGTGGTCTGATTTAGCTCAAAAATTCTTAGCTAAATTCTTTCCACCAGCTAAAACTGCAAGAATGAGGAATGACATCACTTCATTCGCACAGCATGATTCTGAGACTTTCTATGAAGCTTGGGAGCGATTCAAAGACTTACTCCGAAAATGCCCTCACCATGGTATTCCTAATTGGTTGCAAGTTCAAACGTTCTACAATGGGTTGTTTAGTGCTACCCGAACCAGTATCGATGCAGCCGCAGGTGGGGCATTAATGGGGAAAAATTTCGATGAAGCATACGAGTTATTGGAGACGATGGCTGCCAACAATTATCAGTGGCCTTCTACAAGGATCAATTAGCCAAAGGTAGCAGGGATTTATGAAGTTGATGCAGTTACTGCATTTGATGCACAAGTTGCTACGTTGTCAAAGAAGATTGATGCTCTAGCAATGCAACCTATTCAGAGTGTGGCAGTTGTTTGTGAATTGTGTGCAGGGAACCATCCGAGTGATCAATGTGCAATTAATCTAGAGTCGGTACAATACATTGGTAACCACAACAGGCAGCAATATAGTAACAATTCCAACAATTATAACCCTGGTTTGAGGAATCATCCGGGTTTTTCTTGGAACAATAATCAAGCTCAATCCTCTGCTCCATGACAATCATACCCACCAGGCTTTCAAAATCAAGCTCCACCACAGCAGGAAAAGAAGTCGAATTTGGAGGATTTGCTTTCCAAGTATATAGCACAGAGTGAGACCAGGATGAACAGTCAGGAAGTATCAATTCGAAACCTGGAAAATCAAATGGGTCAGCTTGCTAATGCCATTAACAACCGACCTCAAGGAACTTTACCTAATGATACGGAGATCAATCCTAAGAGAGAAGGGAAGGAGCACTGCAAGGCTATTTCATTACGAGGTGGAAAAGAGCTATCTGAAGTTGTGAGTGGAATTCCAAAACAATCACTTGGAGATGATAGTAGGG
Source organism: Ilex aquifolium (assembly GCA_951799425.1). Taxonomy (NCBI): domain Eukaryota; kingdom Viridiplantae; phylum Streptophyta; class Magnoliopsida; order Aquifoliales; family Aquifoliaceae; genus Ilex; species Ilex aquifolium. The sequence continues at coordinate 18,815,556 of OX637407.1, read as the reverse complement.
ATGAGAATAGAGATAGCAAGAATATGGAACACGAAAAGAAGGAAGAAGAGTTAGTGGTAAATTCTGATGAAGGCAAGCAGAGTCTTATTGTGCCTCCCGTACCGTTTCCACAACGTTTGCAGAAAAAGAAATTAGATAAGCAGTTCTCAAAATTTTTGGAAGTATTCAAGAAGCTCCAAATTAATATCCCTTTTGCAGATGCATTGGAGCAGATGCCTAGTTATGTGAAATTTATGAAGGAAATTTTGTCAAGGAAGAGAAAACTAGGTGATTTTGAGACAGTGGCACTCACTGAGGAGTGCAGTGCTATCCTTCAAAAGAAGCTACCACCAATGCTCAAAGATCCGGGTAGTTTTACAATCCCATGCACAATAGGCAGCCAGTTCTTCGGGAAAGCATTGTGTGACTTGGGAGCTAGTATTAACTTAATGCCGGTCTCAATTTATCAGCAATTGGGTTTGAATGAAGCAAAGCCTACCAATGTTACATTGCAATTAGCGGACAGATCACTCACTTATCCAAGGGGCATAGTTGAAGATGTTCTAGTTAAAGTGGATAAGTTCATTTTTCCAACTGACTTCATAGTTTTGGATTGTGAGGAAGATAGGGAAGTACCTATAATTCTTGGGCGACCATTCTTGGCGACGGGAAGAACACTTATCGATGTACAGAAAGGTGAGCTAACTATGCGAGTCCAAGATGAAGAGGTGACATTCAATGTATTTTCAGCTATGAAATTTCCTAAGGACGAAAAAAGAATGTTTTTGGGTTGACTTGATGGAACATGCAGTAAATGAGATATTTGTAGAAAACTGTCTCTCAGATCCCCTTGAGACATCACTGGTTAGTCCCACTGTTTCGGACTACCCGGCTCCTCTAGAGTATGTACAGTGGTTGAATGCTTCCTTACGGGTTGTCAAGTTTAGACAACAGTTTGAGACTTTGGATCAATCAGGAAGCTCTACTCGTGCAAAGTCATCGTTGGAAGAACCACCTATATTGGAGCTTAAACCTCTTCCAAATCATCTACGGTATGCGTATTTGGGTGACTCTTTTACTTTACCTGTTATTGTTTCTGCTTCACTTGATAAATTTCAGGAAAGTAAGCTGCTACGAGTCCTTCGTGAGTACAAAGCGGCTTTAGGATGGTCTATTGCAGATATTAAGGGCATTAGTCCCTCAATTTGTATGCACAAAATTCTACTTGAAGATGATGCTAAGCCCGTGATTGAGCAACAACGCCGATTAAATCCTATCATGAAGGAGGTAGTCAAGAAAGAAATCATCAAGTGGTTGGATGCCGGAATCGTATACCCTATCTCAGACAGTTCGTGGGTTAGTCCAGTGCAATGTGTTCCAAAGAAAGGAGGCATGACGGTAGTGTCCAATGAGAACAACGAGTTAATCCCAACAAGAACAGTGACTGGGTGGAGAGTATGTATGGATTATCGTAAACTCAACAAGGCAACTCGAAAAGATCACTTCCCTCTACCATTCATTGATCAGATGCTTGACAGATTGGCTGAGCATGTATTTTATTGTCTATTGGATGGATATTCCGGCTATAATCAGATTGCAATAGCACCCGAGGATCAGGAGAAGATAACATTTACCTGCCCCTATGGAACCTTTGCATTCCGGAGGATGCCGTTTGGATTATGCAATGCACCTGCAACGTTTCAACGATGCATGATGGCAATATTCTCCGACATGGTCGAGCAAAATCTTGAGATATTTATGGATGATTTTTCGGTATTTGGAGATAGCTTTGACCTATGTTTAGAGAATTTAACCCTTGTGTTGAAAAGATGTGTGTAAATAAACTTGGTGTTAAACTGGGAAAAATGTCACTTCATGGTTCAAGAAGGCATTATTTTGGGGCACAAAGTTTCTGCTAATGGCATAGAGGTGGATAGGGCAAAAATAGAGACTATTGAGAAACTACCACCACCAACATCAGTCAAGGGAATTTGTAGTTTCTTGGGCCATGCAGGATTTTATAGGCGATTCATAAAGGATTTTTTCAAGATCACAAAGCCTCTGTGTAATCTTTTAGAGAAAGATGTGCCCTTTAAGTTTGACAAGGCTTGCCTAGAGGCCTTCGAGGTGTTGAAAAATAAGCTCATAACTGCCCCTGTGATAGTTGCACCAAATTGGGATTTGCCGTTTGAGCTGATGTGTGATGCTAGCGACTTTGCAGTTGGCACAGTTTTAGGTCAAAGGAAAGAAAAGATGTTTCATGCTATCTATTATACTAGCAAGACATTATCGGATGCACAGCTCAACTACACAACCACTGAGAAAGAATTATTAGCAGTTGTTTTTGCTTTCGACAAATTCCGATCTTATCTCATTGGTACAAATGTGATAGTGTTCACAGATCATTCTACCATCAAGTATTTAATTTCGAAGAAGGACGCCAAGTCACGCTTGATTCGATGGGTCCTTTTGCTTCAAGAGTTTGATCTAGAGATTCGGGACAGAAAGGGGACAGAGAATCAAGGAGCGGATCATCTATCCAGACTAGAGAATACCGTACAACAAAAGGGTGAGGGGATAATAATCAATGAATCCTTTCCGGATGAGCAACTCTTTTGTGTTGAAGGGGAACCACCATGGTATGCAGACTATGTGAACTATATAGTGAGTCATGTGTTTCCTCCTGACTTGAGCTACCAACAAAGGAAGAAGTTCTTGCACGAGGTGAAGCATTACATATGGGATGAGCCATTCCTATTCAAACAATGTGCGGATCAAATGTTAAGAAGATGTGTACCCAGGGAAGAGATCGAAGGAATCTTGCAACATTGTCACTCATCAGATTATGGAGGACATTATGGGGGAGAGAGAACAGCGGCAAAAGTCCTTCAATCAGGTTTGTATTGGCCAACTCTCTTTAAGGATGCCCATTTTTTCGCATTAAAGTGCGACAGATGTCAACGGACTGGGAATATTTCAAAGCGACATGAAATGCCCTTAAACAGTATTTTGGAGGTTGAGATCTTTGATGTATGGGGTATAGACTTCATGGGCCCGTTTCCATCATCTTACAATAACTTTTACATATTAGTTGCAGTGGATTATGTCTCGAAGTGGGTTGAAGCAGCTGCGTTGCCTACCAATGATGCAAAGGTGGTGTTAAATTTCCTCCGGAAAAACATCTTCACGAGGTTTGGTACACCGAGAGCAATCATTAGCGATGAAGGTATGCATTTTTGTAATAAATATTTTGCAGCCCTTCTTGCTAAATATGGAGTCACCCATAAGATTGTCACAGCTTATCACCCCCAGACCAGTGGCCAAGTTGAAGTTTCGAATAGAGAAGTGAAGCGGATTCTGGAAAAAATTGTTAATCCAACCCGAAGGGACTGGTCGAAGAAACTAGATGATGCCTTGTGGGCCTATCGAACAACGTACAAAACGCCAATTGGAATGTCTCCATATCGGCTCGTGTATGGAAAAGCTTGTCATCTACCGGTGGAATTGGAGCATAGTGCATATTGGGCTATTCGGAAACTTAACTTTGACTTGCATGCAGCGGGTGAGAAGCTTCTCTTGCAGTTGAATGAGATGGATGAGTTCCGTCTCCAAGCATACGAAAATGCCAAGCTCTATAAAGAGAAGATAAAAAGGTGGCATGATAAGAAAATCATTGAGCGAAAGTTTGAGCCGGGACAAGCTGTACTCCTCTTCAATTCGCGGTTAAAACTCTTCCCGGGTAAACTCAAATCAAGGTGGTCAGGGTCATTTATTGTTACTAAAGTGTTCCCGCATGGAGCAATTGAAGTCGAAGGTTCCCACTCCAAGAGAAATTTTAAAGTGAACGGGCAAAGGTTGAAGCACTATTGGGGTGGCGACATTGGTCGCCAAAAGACTTCAATCACTCTCGCCAATCCAGACTAAAAACAGGGAGTAGTCAGGCTGATGACTATAAAACAAGCGCTAATTGAGAGGCAACCCAAATTTTAGTCTCTAAGTTTTATTTCATTTTATTTTAATTTAGTTTTTATTTTTTATTTTTTTTTTAGAAATATTGTTTTTAGATGATTAGTGCATTTTAATTAGTGTGCCCATCGTTTGTAGGTACCACAAATTGAACAAGGGTTGAGAAGATGAAGAAACCAGCGCTGTTCCAGAGCCCCAGCGCTCAAATTCTGCCTTTCCAGCGCTGTTTTAGCGCTGTTCCAGCACCCCAGCGCTCAAAATCTGCCTTCCCAGCGCTGTTCCAGCGCCCAGGCGCCCAGAAACTGCCTCCCCAGCGCCATTTCAGCGTTGTTCCAGCGCCCCAGCGCGCCCAAACTACAATTTCAGCGCTGTTCCAGCGCCCCAGCGCGCCTCCACTGCCCTCCAAGCGCTGTTTCAGCGCTGTTCCATCGCCTAGGCGCGCCCCAGCTGTTCAAATACAGCTCCAAACTCAAAATTCAACCTTTTAAACACTCTACACCTCTCCAAACTCAAAATTTCAGCCTTCTAAACACTCCACACTGCTCCTAACTCCGAATTTCAGCATCATACAAAAAAAAAACTGCTCCACATACAAGAACAACAAGCCATCCAAATCAACTCCTACCACTCCCAAAAATGTCAAACTTCTAAAACAAAATACATACACCCCAATTCTTTACATCCCAACTCTCAACTAGCACCAAGGATTTCTTCATTCTCCACGAGCAACATAAGGTATCAAATTCAATCATTCTTTATGGGTAAAGTTTAAAAAATTATTTGGTTACATGCTTGTGGGAGATGGTTTTGTGATTTATTTGGGAGATATTAAATTCTTGAGATGGTGTGGTAGTGCAAAGTTTGACATTGCACACAAGGTGTTTGATAAATTGCCAAAGTGACAACAAAGCTTAGTTAGCTAGTTTTTTCTACTTGGTTTTTGGTATTGTGGAGCCTCTTACTTAAATATTCATCATGTCGTCAAAATGTCAAAGAGGGGAAAACTCTAAATCTTCCAAGCCATACGACAAACAGAGATTTGTTAGAGAAACAGCGTCGGAGAGATTTCATACATGGTTAGCAAAAAAGGCATTGATTCCCGAACGCGGCCTTCGCCCAGATAAGACGTATGATGGGTGTGTACATGAAATGATTGAGGAGCGTGGGTGGTTAGATTTCAAAGCACAGCCGGAGGCAGGCGTCATCCCTATTGTAAAAGAATTTTATGCCAATGCCAAGGAAGTCGACAACCCTGTGGTTCAAGTTCGGGGGAAAATAGTGTCGTTTGACAAGACAAGCATCAATGCTTATTACAATATATAGATATGTCAGACGACGATGAGTATACGACATACAAAATCGAAGACCTCGACTTGGACGAGGTGATCAAGTGTCTATGTAAGCCGGGTGCTAAGTGGACAGAAAAGGAGGCAGAGAAGGTTCACTTTTTACACAGTGAGCTAAGCCGGTTTGGGAAGGCATGGAACTATTTTTTTATGTGCTAAGCTAATGCCTACCACCCACCTTAGTGATGTATTACGTGATAGGGCGATATTGCTTTATTGCATAGTTACAGGAAAAAGCATTAATGTGGGTCAGGTTATTCAAGACTCAATCACAAGGGCTATCAAGGGAGGTTCAACTAGCGGATTGCCTCACCCATCATTAATTTGCGGACTATGTAAGAAGGCCAAAGTCACATGGAGTGCCGATGAAGTGGTTCAACAACCGCAAGTGCCAATTGATCATCAAATAATTAGCCGTTTTAAGGTATGGAAGGGTGGTTTCTCTGATCATAGGGGTGCCGGGTATGTTATGGTGGATATGCCTCAGGATTCTGGGGGACCATCGGTGCCTCCTCAACCTGCCGCTGCTACATCCCAGTCACCTATGGAGAGTCTAATTGATGAGATGCATGAATTGCGACGAGAAACACATGAGTTACACAGAGAGACACAAGAGTTACATAGGGAATCTCGACGCGAGTCTAGACGCAATGACCAACTTGCACATCGTTTGGACTCATTCATGGAGTATTCAACGAACTTCAATTCCTCACTAGTGCAGATGTTTACCAACTGTGGTTTCAACTCGAGCACATCTCCAGTACAGTTTCCTAGTCCACCCATGTTTTTCGAATACACTCCTGACTCAGCGGACGACGAGGACGCTGACGATGATGCGAACTAGCGAAGTCTCAGGGAAGTCCTCTGTCTTAATTTTTTCTACTCTATACATTGAGGACAATGCTTAGTTTAAGTTTGGGGATGTTTTCTTGTTTTCTTGTTTGCATTTGCATTATTAGGTTTGCATTGAGATAGTATGTTCTGCATTTAGATTGCATGTTTTAGTACAACTTGAGCAATGAGTTGATTGAATTTGATCATGGCCAATGATGAAATGGATTAATTGTTAATTTAAGGGAAATTGAGGAACATGTTGAGTTTGTAGTTTAACATACTAGTTAGTTTTACACTGGTTATGATTTTTTTTCAGGCATGAGCACATATCTATCTGTTTGGTTAGTTATCATTTAGAGAATTTATTTGGCTAAGTGCTTGTGGGAGATATCAGTGAAACTCTAGAAAATTTATTTAAGCATCAGTCAAAGCGAACTGAGGTATTCATATAAGTTTGGGGGAAATATTGAGTATGATGGGTTAGTGTATAAAAAAAAAAAAAAAAAAAGAGTTTTTGAAAAAAATTATGTTGATTTGATCCTTCATGAGGTAGATGAAAAAGAAAAATAGGAAGACAAGAAACAAGAAAGGGGCATGTGGTGAGTAGAGATGGAGCGTAAAACGCACTCACTCATAAACACATGTTGAGAACGAGATGGAGCGTAAAACGCACTCGTTCAAGAAAAGGCGAGATGGAGCGTAAAACGCACTCGCTCAATAGGAAGTGAGATGGAGCATAAAATGCACTCACCAAATGAACGAAAAAGAGAGAGAGAAAAAAAAAATTCTTTGTACCTTCTAGTTATATGTTTTGCCTTAACAAGCAGAGGTTGATGTGAAACATAAGTTTATAGAGTTGATATTGAGTATCTCTTATGGAACGCTTGACTACATAAATTTATCTGGGTGATGACTAGTTTAAACAGTTAGAATGTGCACATGTATTTAAAGGGTCATGAGCGGAGGCAAAAATTAAGGAGTATGTTGAATTGATAGACTTTGCATTATTTTGAAGTTTTCCATGAATTATTATGTGTAGTAACTTTTGGGGCCATTATTCAGATTCATATTAATCCATTGTTTGAGTATTTGGTTGTTAGAATTAATTTTTATGGTTTGTGTTCTTAGAATTTTGCTTGAGGACAAGCAAAGATTTAAGTTTGCGGGTATTTGATGAGTCGATTTTATACCTACGAATTGAGTACTTTCGGATTGAGGAATTTGCATGTTTTTAGTTATTTTATGTTCCTTTTTATTTGTTTTGTGTGTTTTAATGTTATTTGATAGGAATCATCATTTGGAATCAAACAAGATCATTTGGAAGGAAACAAGGTCAATTTGGAGCTTAAATGTTGGATTTTTGAAGGCTAGGCAACAAAGGGAGCTGAAGGCTAAAACAGACCAGCGCTGTTTCAGCGCCCCAGCGCCCACTTACTGCCCATATAGCGCTGTCCCAGCGCTGCTGCGCGTGTGTTGGACGTTTGACGCGAATTCCAACTTGTTTTTTACCCGAAATTGGATTCTAATGCTACCTATATGCTAGGGTTTGATGGGGGATATAAATATAATGACTTTGGGGGCTGAAAACATAGAGAAGAAGACCAAAGTATTGCTAGAAAATTGAAGGCAAGAATCGAAGAAACCGACACAAAGAGAATCAGACTTGAAGGCTAGAGAGGGATTGAAGCTTGCAACTAAGTTTTCATTCTTTTCCCTTACGTTTACTTCTTGATTTTCTAAGATGTTGTTTAATTTGAGAATGATGTTTTTCAATTACATTATGAACTAAATCGTTATTAAGATTGCAACGGAACCTAATGTCTAGTTAAATTTATCTATTCTCGTTTCTAGTTCTTGTTGATCATATATGAGTTGTTTGTCATATTTTGTGTTTAATATATAATTGTTTGACCAACAATTAATTTGATAACTTAGATGAAATTGGAAGATGAATTCTAGGTTTAGATCTGAATATGATGACATGCGTCTGGTTAATTCTTCGTAGGATTGAGTTGCTGGTTTGTGTATAGGATATGAATATACATATATGTCGTGTGTAACTTTTATGAGAGTTTGAACTTAATAAATCTATTCCAACTTATTTTGCATAGGAATATAACAATTTAATTGGGATAGATATGCTTATCTTACTATCGGAAGAGGTTTGATAAATAATTTTGAAGTCTCAGTTAACAACTTATTTTGATCAATTAACTGGAAAAAGAGTGGAGAGATATATACGAAGCATTAGGGGAAGTTGTAATCTTAACTTCTTCTATCCGTTAAATTCAATCTTTGATTATTAATTTTAGGTTTAGTCTTAAATTAGTAAATTCATAGTTTAATTCTCATTGTTTAAATAAAATTGAATTGATATAAAGTTAGTACTTGAAATTTATTATTAATAATTCTCCGTGGGAACAATACTCTACTTATCACTTTATTACTTGTTGATCGTGTATACTTGCACGTAAATTGTCAATACCAAATTCGGACAACAATCGTATAACTCGATATCACGTCGTTATGCCCCATTTATCGAGGTCCATAATTTAAAAAAAATCGGACAGAATCTCCTTTGTACGGGGAGTTCTACCCAACACACAACCTGTACAATATACATTAACATGACCCATCTGAGGCCCAATATAACATAATGACCACACCGGGTCCATTTTTTTGTGTGAAAATTGACCACACATGGTCCATTTATCCATACTCATATAAAAACATGCAAGGTAATATTAGAATAGTCCATATAAGTTTGATTACAATTCTTTTACATATATTACATGCACAAATTTAAACACGAGTCTCATTTTACAAAAAAAAAATGGATTGAAAGCCACAAGTCGGCTTTTCTTCCTCCTCAAGTGCCCGAGTGAGTGCCGTCCGTCGGCATAAAACCCGCACCTGAAATGTTTTCCCGTATAGGGTGAGCAACGCTCAATAGAGTATCTCCTACAGAGGCTACTCACCACCCTAGATGCGCATGCAATGCTCACATGCAACAAATAACAATCCATAACATTCCAAGCAAGGATATGCATTCAATGTTGAAATTTATCGTATCATGCCATGAAATGAGATGAGATGAGACTCGTTCATGCAATTCAACCCGAGCCATTACCAGCTTCTCAACACATGCAAGTATCAAAGTGTATGGAACCGTCATTTATGTTGCACACCAAATGACTTTTACCAATCTAGGGTCTTTGTGTGAGGTGGATGTTCATGGGCTTACACCTAGGGTCTCCAACCTACTCGGAATTTATGGACTTCCACCAAGGGTTCCGCGTACACCCACACACTTGATGGACCAAGCCAAGGGAGTGCGTATCCCAACCACCGGACCTTGCACCCGAGGGATCTTCTAATCCCTTCTTACTAACCCCAACCCTAATCACCATGCAACATGTGCGACTCGGTCAGGTCTTCGACCAAGCTTAATCGAGCCCACTCGTCATCCACCAAGTGTGATGTTGACGAACAACCATGCACACACTCACATAATGAGATGTCACCATGCATATGCAATATGATGTCCCATTGGACAAAGATAACATATTATATGCTAGGAAAACATATAAACAATATCAATACATTTCATATATGTCATGGCAAAATTATATCATAAGCATATAATTCTCATAATTCTCCACAATGTCAATATAACACAAGCATGCATATACATTAACAATTTTCATAACACAATTCGAAGCATGTTATCATAATTTTTTTATGTCAATAACACACTTAATCACAAAGGCACAAAGTAACACATAATAGCCCATGTAATAACCCACATAACAGCCCACCTAACAGCCCAAAAACAGTCCATAAAACAGCCCTGAAAGTAGTCCCAAAACAATCCCAAAACAGCCTCTTAAATAGGCCATAAAACAGGCCACAAATAGCCCCCTAAATAGGCCATAAGCAGTCCTAAATCAGGCCACAAAACAGGCCATAAAACAGTCCCTAATTAGGCCATAAAACAGGCCACAAAAACAGCCCCAAATCAAGGCACAAAACAGGCCATAAAAACAGCCATAAAATAGTCCATGACAGTACACAAATTCAGCCCCATGGCAGTGCACAAAACAGCCCCTTAACAACCCCTAAAACAGCCCTATTTCAGCTCATAAAACAGCCCCATTTCAGCCCAAAACAGCCCATAAAATGAACATTCTAGGTTAGAAATGAACCGGAGGAGGAGTGAACCCTACCTCTTGGAGCGTAAATCAAAGAGTAGAGCTTCCAAGAACACCAACACAACCTCCAAAACTTGATTTCCCCAAATCTCCTCCTTTGGATCTTCGGTGAAATCTCTCGTTCTTGGTGTGGTTGCGTAGCCCTCGTCGATGTGATCGACTTTAACTCTTGGCTCGACGGAATCCGACCGACGGAACTCCATGAATCGAAGGACAAAGATTGGATTTTCTCCTTTTTCTCCCTCTTTCTCTCCAACGTTGAAGACCAGCTGAATTCAGCTGATATTTGTGCCAAAATATCTAATTTTAGTCCTATTTATAATTTCCAAGACTTGGCTCAAATCGCGCCACATCCCCCCTCTTTCTCGGGTCCATTTCTAACCCGAAACGATTAATTTCATCCCGGTTTAAGTTCAAATTAATTTTATTTGAACTTTAATTCAATTTTAAGAAATTTTTATAAAATTTATTTATGGGGACGTTCGTGAGGTCATTCGCCACCCAATCGTCTCGAAATACGTGTAAAAATCCGACTATCTTGGAATTCGATGAAATTTGACAAGGTAACTAGATTTCGCGACATGAATCCAACAGCGAACTCCGTTGTGTCATCCGAGCTCTAGAACATGAGTATTTTAAATACACATTATAGTGGTAAATTACTATTTTGCCCTTTTTCAGGAAAAAGTTTAAATTTTTCCGGGTTTCACATTCTTCCCCCCTTAAAAGAATTTCGTCCCCGAAATTCACATACACATATACACTTAACCACATGCATATGAAACAAGTATAACATACTTATAACTACAAAAATGTACATCCATCCTCGAATAAGAAAGGATAATTGGTTCGTATGGTATCCTCGCGCTCCCAGGTTGCCTCCTCCACTCCTCGGTGCTGCCACAACACCTTCACTAGCCTCACGGCCTTGCCTCGTAAAACCTGATCCCGACTATCCATGATACGCACCGGTCCCTCCTCGAAGGTCCCATCCGCATCAACAACAAGCTCGTCCTAATCCACCACATGGGTCGAATCTATGGTGTATTTCCGGAGCATGGAACACCGCGTGAACACCTGATAGATTTGGCGGTAACGCCAACCGGTAAGCAACTGTATCTACCCTCTCGAGTACCTCGAAGAGCCCGATATACCTCGGCGACAGCTTTCCCCGCTTGCCGAACCTGACCACTCCTCTCTTAGGCATCACCTTCAAGAAGACATGATCCCCCACCTCAAACTCTAGAGGTCGCCGCCGTCTATCGGCGTAGCTCTTCTGCCGGTTCTGAGCCGTGAGAAGACGCTTTCGTATCAAGTCCACCTTCTCCGAGGTGTCCCTAACCAAATTCGGACCCGTAGAGGGTCTTTCTCCCACCTCCGTCCAACAAATAGGAGATCGACAAGGCCTCCCATATAGTTCCTCATAGGGTGTCATCTGTATGCTCGCCTGATAATTGTTGTTGTAGGCGAACTCCACTAAGGGTAGGTGCTCTTCCCAGCTATCCTTGAGATCTAGGACGCATGCCCGTACCATGTCCTCTAAAGTCTGGATGGTCCTCTCCGACTGACCGTCCGTCTAGGGATGAAAAGTAGTGCTCATCATCAACCGTGTCCCCATGGCTCGCTGGAAACTCTCCTAAAAATGAGCCGTAAACTTGTGATCCCGATCTGATACTATAGATACGGGAACCCCATGCAACCGGACAATCTCCCGTATATACAACCTGTAGAATTCCTCCAGTGTGAAGGTCATCCGCACTGCCAAAAAATTTGCCGACTTGGTAAGTCGGTCCACTATCACCCACACTGCATCATGCCCTCGCGATATTCGTGGCAAGTGGGTCACAAAATCCATCGTGATATATTCCCACTTCCACTTTGCTACCTCCAAAGGCTGGAGTAATCCCGCTGGTCTCTAGTGCTCAGCCTTGAGCTGCTAACAAGTGAGACATCGTCTGACAAAATCCCCAACATGTCCCTTCATACCGCTCCAGTAATACTGGCGACGAAGATCATGGTACATCTTCGTGCCACCTGGATGCACAGCAAAATGGGAGCAATGGAACTCCCTGAGGATCTCCTCTCTCAGATCCGTCGACTGGGGAACCACAACCCTTCCCCTATACGAAAACTACCATCCGTGTGAATGGCCCAGCCTTCGTCACCTGTACCCGATCGTACCCGATCCCTGATGGACAATATCTCTGTGTCCTGCCCCTGGGACTCGATCACTCTACTCAGTAGGGACGGCGTAGCCACTAAATTCCCCAAAGTACCCTGAGCCTAACCCCTGTAGTGTAGTCCGAACTGTCCCACAGTCTCGAGCATCTACCACTCTCGAGAAGCCACACTAGCCAATACTCCCCGTGACTTTCGGCTGAGTGCATCAGCCACCACATTTGCCTTACCGGGATGGTAATGCAAAGTGAAGTCATAATCCTCCAGATACTTCATCCACCTGCGTTGCCTCATGTTGAGGTCCAGCTGTGTAAAGATGTACTTCAGACTTTTGTGGTCCGAAAACACCTCAAACTGCTCACCGTATAAATAGTGGCGTCAAGCCTTCAAGGCAAAGACAATTGCCACCAACTCTATGTCGTGTGTGGGGTAATTCTGCTCGTGGTTCTTTAACTGCCGAGAACCATAAGCCACTACCCTCCCGGACTTCATCAAAACACATCCAAGTCCGTCCTTAGAGGCATCACAATACACTGTGTACCTCTGTCCCTTTTCTGGGACTATCAGAATAGGAGCTGAAGTAAGCCTCATCTTCAACTCCTGGAATGTCTTCTCGCACGAATCATCCCACTGAAACTTGACCTCCTTCCGGGTCAATCTCGTCATAGGTGCAGCTAATCGGGAGAAGTCCTTAATGAACCTCCTGTAATACCCTGCCAATCCCATGAAACTGCGTATCTCGAAGACTGATTTCGGTCTCTCCTAACTCATAACTGCCTCAACCTTCTCCGGGTCCACGGATACACCTGAAGCCGACACCACATGCCCCAAGAATTTCACCTCAGTAAGCCAAAATTCACACTTACTGAATTTGGCATACAACTGATGGTCTCTCAAGGCCTGGAGAATAATCCTCAAGTGACCCACATGCTCCTCCTCAGACTAGGAGTAGATCAAGATGTCGTCAACGAAGACCACAACGAACTGATTTAGGTAGGGTTGGAACACCCTATGCATGAGATCCATGAATGCCGCTGGAGCATTCGTCAATCCGAATGGCGTCACTGTGAACTCAAAATGCCCATATCGCGTCCTAAACGCCGTCTTAGGGATATCCGCCTCCCTAAACCTCAACTGATGGTAACCGGTGCGTAGATCTATCTTGGAGTAGACCCGCGCCCCTCTCAGCTGATCAAACAAATCATCAATCCTCGGCAAAGGGTACCTATTCTTGATAGTAACCCTATTTAACTGCTAGTAGTCTATGCATAATCGAAGGGTCTTATCCTTCTTCTTGGCAAACAATACTGGAGCGCCCCAAGGTGAAGTGTTCGGTCTAATAAAGCCTCTGTCCAACAATTCTTGCAATTGGACCTTGAATTCTTGCAATTCAGCTGGTGCCATTCTATGCGGAGTCATAGAAATAGGAGATGTGCCAGGGTGTAACTCAATAGTGAAGTCTACATCCCTATGTGGAGGTAATCCCGGTAGTTCATCCAGAAAAACATCCTCATACTCACAAACCACCCGAGGTAGACTCAACTCTTGTCTCGCCTCGTCCTCCAAGGTAAGGCTTGCTAGCCAACCCATCAACTGCCCATGCCAACGGGAGTCATACACCACTTGGGGTAGAACGTCGTGTTTCTCTCCCTGAAACTTGAAACAAACCCTATTTGGTGTGTAAGCAGTGACCCGCTTCCGATCACAATCAATGACGACTCGGTGTGCCGCCAACCAATCCATCCCTAGGATAACATCAAACTCCGACATGTCCAAGACCCTAAGGTCCATGGTGAGTAGAATCCCTGAGATCTCTAACTCACAGCCCTGACATATCTGATTAACACTCACCCTAGCACCTATGGGAGAAGTCACATGCAATGGCTCTTCTAAGGTTTCAACCTCTAAGCCCAAATCTTTCACACATGATGCAGTAATGAATGAATGAGATGCACCAGAATCAAATAATACCCTTGCCCATAAGCGAGAGAGTAGAAATGTACCTAGGGGTGTTCACCCTACCCTACGGGTAAGAAATATACTATTTCGTCTTCCTACCCGATATTTTGCAGAAGAATTTTTTCTTGACCTACCCTACCCGACAGGTGTGGTATTCCTACCCGACTTCCTACCCGATTAATTGGGTAGGAAGTTGGGTAAACCTTAAATACACAGGACATTGATTTAAACAATGCCAAACCCAACTCCAGGAGTTTGGCACAAGCACAAGCAGCCAGAACAGTAGAACCCATGTCCCCATTTTTCCCAAACGCATACGTTCAAAGAGCAAAACAGCAGAACCCATGTCCCTATTTTTCCCAAACGCATCGAGCATCGCGTTATAAGATATAATACATGGTTCAGATATTTCATCAAACATAATATGTGCATGATGAGCAAGCATATGTGTGAAGAGGAGTATGGTTCTGTGCGGTAGGCCAAAGTTGAGGTAGGCTCTGATGAGAGTATTGTAGAAGAGTGTGTTCATCCATTTGAATCTTGGTGAAGTGTGGGAGTTCAAGAGGAGGTGACCGGATCTGCAACATAAGAGGTTTTCTACATAGGATAAAAACCCATGGATCTGCAACACAGGATCTGTAACTCAGATCAGACGCGATCAAATCGTGCAGAGAGAGAAAGAGAGAGAGAGAGAGAGAGAGTACCTGGGTGGGAATCGGGACTGGAAGTCTGGAACGATGAAGAAGGAGCAGTGGAGTGAGGTGTGAGGTACAGGCGCTCTCGGGACTCAGTAGATTAGGGTTTTTTCAGTTTATATATATATATATATATATATATATATATATAAGAATGCGGAATTGGATAGCTATTTCGCATTCCTACCCGATTTAATCGAAAGACCAAAAACTCTTCCGTATTCCTACCCGATTTTTGCGGCTAACCGTTCAGTAGGGTAGGGTAGGGTAGGGTAGGAACTTGCAGCCAGTCGAAAATTTGAACACCCCTAAATGTACCCTGTATCACCGACTGATCCGTTGGCTCAATCTGAGGTATCATGGCGTAGACACGCCCCTGAGTCCCTGAAGTCCCGACCTGTGAGCCCTGTCCTCGGCCTCGACTCATGCCCAGACCCATCTGGCCTGATTGTGGGACCCCCGCACGTGAAGCAATAGGGGCATGTGCAGCACCCTGGAACTGATACTAGCTTCCTTGGCCCATCGTGGGTAGGGAGAAACAAAATGAGTCTGTGGCTGCCCCACCGATGACTGGGACTGAGAAGTCCCATAACCCTGGGATCCCTACCTCTGAGGACAATCTTTCCTCACATGACCCGGCTGATGACAATGATAACAAGTCTTCTGACCTGTCTGATACGTAGTCCTGAAGTTTCTCCCGCCTTGGGAGGACCGACCTTGGCCTTGGCCTTGATAGCCGCGGCCCTGCCCTTGATACCCCTGCGGAGCAGAAGTCTTCTACTTCTTCCCCGCACTAGAAGAAGAGGATTGGCCCTCCTTTTTCTTGTCTTTAACACCTGCTTCCAGGATGTTCCGTGCGTTGTCCACCTCTCTCTCAATGGTCATAGCAGTCTCGACCATCAAGTCCAAGTCTTGCAGGAGAAGTCCCACAATTTTACCCCGGATGGACAATTTCATACCATCCTCAAACTTCCTCACTTTGGCCATGTCTGTGGCCACATAATCATCGGCGAAACGGGCTAATTCAGTGAACTTAGCCACGTATTCGAGCACTGTCATCGTCCCTTATTTCAGGTCTAGGAACTCCCAAGCTTTTGCATGCCGGGCAGACGCCGGGAAGTATTTGCCCATGAAGAGCTCACAGAACTCTTCCCAAGTCGTTGCCTCTAAGTCCCTTGAGGCTTTGACCCAATCCCACCACACTTGGGATTCTCCCTCCAGCTGGAATGCAACTAGCTTTATCTTACTGGCATCAGAGGCGATCTCCATAGCCTCCAAGATCTTGCCGACTTGTCGGAACCAATGATCAGCTACCATCGGATCCGCCTCTCCCATGAAGGTCGGAGGCTTGTGTGCCTTGAACCTTTGGAGGTTACTTGAGCCTCCTTGACCCACATTTGCACTAGTTTGTGCAATAGTAGCAGCTGTAGCACTGGCCTGTGCAATAGTAGCAGCCGCAGCACCAATAGCCTCCACGAAGGCTTGTTGGTCAAAGGCCGGTGGTGGTTGGTTGTTCCACCCACCGCCTCGGCGTCCCCTTCCTCTAGTTGTCATCTATACACACATAAGATAGCAATAGGCCAATAACTTAGTATCCCAAGGTTTGAGATCAAAAGTTAAAACCGTAGGATATAGTAAATGCCTAAACAGTGGCTTACACATCCTTTCCCTTTCTAACCCTAAGGTTATATTTCCTAACCTTAGTGTTTCCCTTTCCATATATATTTTACCATGCATATTGTTCACATAACACGTAGCACATAATCATGTAGCAAGTTAAGCACATAATATGAAATGCACAATGCATGTAATGGTCTAGACCCATGCCCCATCAAACCCTAGGTAAATCGCATACCTAAGCTCTGATACCAAGCTGTGACGCCCCAAAATCCAGGGGTCCGTTGATCACCCATCAACCCACGGAATATCCGGGGATATCGTATAACTCGATATCACGCCGTTATGCTCCATTTATCGGGGTCCATAAGTTAAAAAAATTCGGGCAGAATCTCCTTTGTACGAGGAGTTCTACCCAACACACAACCTGTACAATATACATTAACATGACCCATCTGAGGCCCAATATAACATAATGACCACACCGAGTCCATTTTTTTGTGTGAAAATTGACCACACTGGGTCCATTTATCCATACTCATATAAAAACATGCAAGGTAATATTAGAATAGTCCATATAAGTTTGATTACAATTCTTTTACAGATATTACATGCACAAATTTAAACACAAGTCTCATTTTACAAAAAAAAATAGATTGAAAGCCACAAGTCGGCTTTTCTTC
Organism: Ilex aquifolium; assembly: GCA_951799425.1. Lineage (NCBI taxonomy): Eukaryota > Viridiplantae > Streptophyta > Magnoliopsida > Aquifoliales > Aquifoliaceae > Ilex > Ilex aquifolium. Next base: position 18,798,088 of record OX637407.1, on the reverse strand, counting down.
CTCCTCAAGTGCCCGAGTGAGTGTCGTCCGTCGGCGTAAAACCCGCACCTGAAATGTTTTCCCGTATAGGGTGAGCAACGCTCAATAGAGTATCTCCTACAGAGGCTACTCACCACCCTAGATGCACATGCAATGCTCACATGCAACAAACAATAATCAATAACATTTCAAGCAAGGATATGCATTCAATGTTGGAATTTATCGTCTCATGTCATGAAATGAGATGAGACTGGTTCATGCAATTCAACCCGAGCCATTACCAGCTTCTCATCACATGCAAGTACCAAAGTGTATGGAACCGTCATTTATATTGCACACCAAATGACTTTTACCAATGTAGGGTCTTTATGTGGGGTGGATGTTCGTGGGCTTATACCAAGGGTCTCCAACCTACTCGGAATTTATGGACTTCCACCAAGGGTTCCGCGTACACCCACACACTTGATGGACCAAGCCAAGGGAGTGCGTATCCCAACCACCGGGCCTTGCACCCGAGGGATCTTCTAATCCCTTCTTGCTAACCCCAACCCTAATCACCATGCAACCTGTGCGACCCGGCCAGGTCTTCGACCAAGCTTAATCGAGCCCACTCGTCATCCACCAAGTGTGATGTTGACGAACAACCATGCACACACCCACATGATGAGATGTCACCGCGCATATGCAATAAGATGTCTCATTGCACAAAGATAACATATTATATGCTATGAAAACATATAAACAATATCAATAAATTTCATATATGCCATGACAAAATTATATCATAAGCATATAATTTCCATAATTCTCCACAATATCAATATAACACAAGCATACATATACATTGACAATTTTCATAACACAATTTCAAGCATGTTATCACAATTTTTTTATGTCAATAACACACTTAATCACAAAGGCACAAAGTAACACATAACAGCCCATGTAATAACCCACATAACAGCCCCAAAAATAGTCCCAAAACAATCCCAAAACAGCCCCTTAAATAGGCCATAAAACAGGCCACAAATAGCCCCCTAAACAGGCCATAAGCAGTCCACAAAACAGGCCACAAACAGGCCAAAAAACAAGTCACAAAAACAGCTCCAAAACAGTCCCAAATCAGGGCACAAAACAGACCATAAAACAGGCCACAAAAAGAGCCCCAAAACAGTCCCAAAACAGCCCCAAAACAGTCCCAAAACAGGCCACAAACAGACCATAAATCAGGCCACAAAAACAGCCCCAAAACAGTCCCAAATCAGGGCACAAAACAAGCCACAAACAGACCATAAAACAGGCCACAAAAATAGCCCCAAAACAGTCCCAAATCAGGGCACAAAACAGGCCATAAAAACAGCCCCAAAACAGTCCATGACAGTGCACAAATTCAGCCCCATGGCAGTACACAAAACAGCCCCTAAAACAGCCCCATTTCAGCCCATAAATAGCCCATAAAATGAACATTCTAGGTTAGAAATGAACCGGAGTAGGAGGGAACCCTACCTCTTGGAGCGTAAATCGAAGAGTAGAGCTTCCAAGAACACCAACACAACCTCCAAAACTTGATTTCCCCAAATCTCCTCATTTGGATCTTCGGTGAAATCTCTCGTTCTTAGTGTGGCTGCGTAGCCTTCGTCGATGTGATCGACTTTAACTCTTGGCTCGACGGAACTCCGTGAATCGAAGGACAAAGATTGGATTTTCTCCCTCTTTCTCTCCAACGTTGAAGACCAGCTGAATTCAGCTGATATTTGTGCCAAAATATCTAATTTTAGTCATATTTATAATTTATAAGGCTTGGCTCAAATCGCGCCACATGCCCTCTTATTTCTCGGGTCCGTTTCTGTCCCGAAACGATTAATTTCATCCCGGTTTAAGTTCAAATTAATTTTATATGAACTTTAATTCAATTTTAAGAAAATTTTATAAAATTTATTTATTGGGACGTTTGTGAGGTCATTCGCCACCCAGTCGTCTCGAAATACGTGTAAAAATTTGACTATCTCGTAATTCGATGAAATTTGACAAGGTAACTAGATTTCATGATACGAATCCAACAGCGAACTCCGTTGTGTCATCCGAGCTCTAGAACATGAGTATTTTAAATACATATTATAGTGGTAAATTACCATTTTGCCTTTTTTCAGAAAAAGTTTAAATTTTCTCGGATTTCACAATTCCAACTTTGGGGTTTTCTTTCTTTTTTGATTCCCGAGTTCATTGTAGGCAGTTTTGTTATGGGTTTCTTATTGCAGAGTAGTTATTTGTGTTTTTATTCCTTATGGCGCCTTTGAATTGTGGTTGTGATGCTAATCGTGGAGGTTAATACATAGGACATAGTGGATGTGGTGGTCATTTTGATGGTCGTTGTCATCGTTCTGAGTGAAGCATACTTATTGTGGTAGTATAGGACCTATTGAAAATTATTGTTGGGCTAAGTACAGAAAACTAACGTATGCTAATCAGGCTTCTAATGATACTTCAGGTTCTCTAACACATAAGACTTTTACCAATGGTCTGGTTGCATCTACCCTTGGTTATCATGATGATCTTTCTTCTCAACTTATTAAGCTCATCCAGCAGTTATCTTCACTTTTTACACATTTATCTGCCCCTACCACTAGTCTAGTTGCTTAACCGTCTTCGTCATCTTGCGTTATTGATTCAGGAACTATTGTTCATATGTCAATTCTCTAATATTTTTTGGTCTAATTCACGTATTGTGTTAGCTAATAGTTTTTTTCGACAGTACATGGGACTGGTGATCTTCGTCTTACTCAGCTTATACCATTTGTTTGTTAGAGTATATTAGGGGTAGATTAGTCGTTTTCATTATTTTATTTTGCCTTACTATATAAAGGCCTTTGCTGTGTATTTTAAGACTTAAGTTGCACAACCTAATTGTGCTGTAATAATATTTTTCCTTTCTTTCTCTTCTTCTTTTGATCAATTCTAACATGGTATTAGAGCATGTTACTATTCGTAAACACAACTAAACATAGGTAGAATTTGGGAGAATTTTCTTATGGAAGAACTATGGCTGGTATTATCGTCGCATATGATTACGTTGTCAATCTGAACAGTATAGTACATCATCTTGATCGAGTTTATATTACATTTGTATGCTTTGTTTTTTAAATTGTGTCTATCTGATTTGAGTTTTGGAGTTCTGAATATTTTTGAGAAATTCTGTTGATTTTCTTTGATTAGAAGATCTTCTGTGTTATCTTCGAATCTGAGGCTTGAAATCTTGCTCAAGAGGTTCGATTTGAAGGTCTTGACAGTCAACTGTGTGTTTCGAAGCTCTTGGAGTGGTTTTGGGTTGAGATCTGGTTGAACTCGAGGTTCGGCTGTCTTCTCCGACTTCAATCTACTGTGACTTCTTCCTTCGATTGCTTTTACTTTTGGCTGCGTGGTCACTAGAGATCTGGTTTGGGGGTCACCTTCTACATCTTGGCTGGGTTGTCGCAGAAGCTCCTCTCGTTGAAGCTTTGGTTTGAGAATTTTTCAACCGGTTGAGGTTATTTGTTTTGGGTTTTAGGAGTTTGGTTAGGCAGGCTGGTGTTCAATTTTGGGCCTTCAATTGTTTGGATGTTGATTCTCCTTTGTTGCAAATATGGCAAGTAGCAACTTTGACTTGCTTCAAGCCATCAATGTTAATTAATTGGTGACAATTATGTTTATTGGGCTTGTGTTTTGAAATTTTTTTTGTTGGATAAAGATAAGCGGAATTTTATTGATGGTGCAACAATGGCCCCAACTAATCCTAAGGCAGAAAAGTATGCTGACTTAAAGAACAGTTGGGACGTTAACAATGCAAAAATTATTACCTAGATTAACAACTCTGTTGATCAGACCATCAACTTTTTTATTCTGGATGTTTAGTTTATTTCTCTTCCTCTTGTTGTGTTGTGCAGGATCTACAGTCCAAGAAGCTGATTGGGACAAGCATACAAAGGGAGGGCTTTATGTGTGGGAAGAATTACATGTTCTTGATGTTGCCAACTACTCGGAATTAGCACAAGCTCAATCAATTCGTTCCCAAACTGTATATGGTTGTGGTCTATTTTACACCAAGTGAAAGGTTATCCCTCAAAACCTAAATCCTGAAGACCACATCTGTCTAAAGCTTCTCAGAACAAACACATCTGCCAGTTAGGCTTGATGCTCCACCTTTTTTTTTCCTCTTGCAAGATGATCTTATTGAAATCACCAAAGCATAGCCATGGTAGATTGATTAGCGATACCAACTGGCTTACAAAATTCCACGTTTCTTTTCATTTACTTACCTACGGTAAATCTCCAAGCATTCCCCCCCCCCCCCCCCCAAAAAAAAAAAAAAAACCCATGGTTCACCACCACATCAATATGTCTTTGTGAGAAGCCTTGTAGAGACACATTCAGGTTCTTCTGCCATAACAACGCTAGGCCTGCTGCCTTTCCTCTTGAATCGACGACAATGCCATCCATCCTGAGGCTCATTTTCACTCTGTCTATAGAGGTCAAGTTACATTTTGTTCCATAAGAAGACCAAAATCGGGCCTCTGTATCATCCTCACGAATTCACGAAGAATATGAACTGTCCGAGGATGCCCAATCCCTCTGTAGTTCCAACTTAAGGTTTTCATGGTGGTAGGCAGGCCTTGAGACTAGTGTGTACCTTTGAAATACCTGAGTTGTTGGATGCACTTCTTGTAGTTCCTTCTTTGACATATTTGAGTGTCATAGTTTATTTAACATTCAGGCTTGTTGGTAGTTACTTGGTATGCATTATGTTGGATTTTAGTTGTTGAAGTGTTTATTAACACTTGGATAGTCAGCTTTTTTTTTAATCGTCCTTGAAGATCAAAGATATGCATACTTTTGAAAAGCTTGATTCGTTTTCTTTTGCCGATCAAGTTTGATATCAGGGATTCTTTATGTTCTTAATTTAATCCATTTTAAACAAAGTTTGATTAGCTTTTCCAATGTTATTGTAGATCTACAAGCTTATTACAAACTGAAGATCAATTTTCACCTGTTACGTAATCTTTTGGAAGGATTGGTTATTATTGAGCTAGAATTTCAGCCTCAATTTGAACTTTTGGTATGGTGATGTTCTCTCCCCTAGAGTAATAGTAGAGGGAAAGACGCGTATTTCCATTTTCTTTTCTATAATATGAAAGGGGTCTTCACCCATTCCTCGCCACCATGTCACTGCCATTATTTTTAGGATCTTAGCAAGAAGAAAATCTCCAGCATGGATTTTCACTAGGTGATCAGGTGCCATTCATTGTCAAGTCATGGCAAATAGAGTAGCTTTGATATATGACAGCAAACTCCACATTTTGCCACTCATGTAAACCTCTAGAAAATAGAAGGCTTTGAGGACGAGGACTTATCTCTAATTTTTCAGTCTGTAAGTGAAATACTGCTCCAAGATCCATTGGTATGCTGGACTGAATCATGGAGGAAATGATTTCTAACAATGCCTCTGTAGATATATGTGATGAATGATCACTAGTATTGTTATACGATGAACAACATTTCTCAGTTAGACTGATTTTAGGATTCGAGATCATACTTTAGACGCTGCACAAAGAGAAGAGATCTGAAGAAATGAATGGCAGGATCAGTACGGTAGGATAGGGTAGGCTTTATAAACCATTCCCCATCTTTCTAATCAGATCCATCTCCATGAACATAATATTGGCATCTTCAATCACTCCCAGCAAGTTCTTAAAATAATTGCATTCAACAAATGATGCCTAATTGCAGGGCAGAATTTTAGGATGATTCTCATGGAGCCACATACCTAAGGTAAATAAATTCCTTCATAAGTGACTTCCTAAAGTTGAAGACAAGCTTGAGAGCAGTCGAGTAATTGTGCTCCTAGGGGCTGTGGTAATTATAAGATTAATCAAGCATTTAGTTCTCGAGTGTAAAAGTATATATCGCAAAATAAATAGCGAAAAAAGAAAAAAGACATGTGAAGAGCACAAGGTAATTCAATTAAGGGAGACTTGGAGTTATTTTCTAGATCTCTATATACACAAAGCATAGAAGAAGCAGATAAAAAAGTTGGGAGTTATTTATCACAATACAGTCTTTTTTAAACTTATTTACTAATGTATGACACGGGCAATTTTCAAAAATGGCTACCGCATCTACACTTTGCTACGATTTGGGACGGAACTTTTTGAACTTATTTATCAAACTACGACATTTTTTAAAAAATAGAGTAAATAACTTTGCTTTAGTTAAAAAATGGAGTCAACGACTTAGCAACCCTGTTTTTTTCTTTAAAAAAGAGAGTAGTGGGAAGGGATAGTTTAAAAGCGTGTCTACTAAAAACGTTTTTTACGTTTTTTCTGAAAAGTGGGTTTGCTAAACACGTTTTTTTACAGGAATTGTATTGTTATCTGCTTGTATTGTTTTAATTGCATTTTTCTCCAATTTTGCCCTTCAAAGCACGCTTCAGGTTGTATTGTTATCTGTTTCTGAAGCTAATATCCAATGGTAGTATATGACCTGGTTTATTGCATATGTGGTCTTGAGTATTTGTTTGGCAAAGGTCTGGATTGTTCTCATCTCACATGGCAGACTGGCAGCTACCCAGAGGAGAACAGAAGTTCTTATGCCTGAAAACCTTGAAAACATGTGGACCAAATGAAGAAATTATAAGAAGCAGCTTCAGAAAAATGCTACTGTAGGACTTCAGGTTCGTGTACCAAAGGGCTCGACAAACCGTGTATTGGCAATGAACCTGAAGTCCGAAGAGAATGTTTTAGGCAATGATTAAAATTTCGTTTAGATGTATTATTTTGGTACGTTAATATTTCGGAAATATAATAAATAATAAAATATTAATGATTTATTTTTAAAATATTAAGCAAAATATCTTAAAATACTTCAAAATATTCCGAAGACATTAGTAAAAATATGTCAAAATATCTCAAAACACCTCGAAATATTTCAGATTACCTTTTTGCTTCAATTACTATTTTTATTTTGATTTCTTTGAAATATATATTTAATAGTTTAATTGGATGGATGAAAAAAGAGATTTAAAGGGTGGGAATAGCCCCACTCTTTAGAACATCTTCAATCCTGACTTTAATTTAGACGCAAATTTAAATTTGAATGAAAAAGCTTAAAAAACTTGCTCTAACATTTGACTCAAACTTATACCAAATCAAGGAGAGTCATTTTTTTACTCAAAATTAAAGAAAATTCAAATCTTTACTCAAATTTTTAATGGTGAGATTTCACCATCTTTTAAAGATCCAATGGTCATCTTTATTTTCTTTTAAATTTGAATTTGCCCTCATTTAAATTTGGGTTTCTCCTTCTTTAAATTTGAGTTTATCCATTGGAACTCTTTTTATCAAATCAAGTTTTTAATTCAAATTTAGACTCAAATTTGAATAAAAAATTGAGTTATGATCGAAGATGCTCTTAGTATATTTGTTTAAAAATAACTGTATTCCAATAAATAACTCAAAAAAGTTGGAGCTATTTTCATTCGGGTACCCCTAGAATCTACCAGAGCGTTGGAGAATCTTTGGCCGGCACCACCCTAATGCCCCATCTCTCTTGCTCTTCTCGATGTTCTCTTTGAGAAAACTTCTGTCAGTGACCAATTTTTGACATCAATAAAACACGTATTCAAATTGATCACATAAGTGGAGTGAACTTATTATGAAACAGAAGTTAGATAAAGGGAGAAAATATAAAAAGGAAAAAAAAAAAATTATCACTTGATGCAATGCACCATATGCGGTAGGAATTGAAATTAAAAAGTAGAGCAAGTGTGCGGGGAAAATTTCGCATAATGAGTCACCATCTCGTATGGACGGAGATGATGGTGAGGATGCTTTGAGTAACCTGCAAGGCAAGAAAAAATCAAAGTGAACTGATGGTCGGAGGCGACAAAAGTGAATCCAATGTTTAATCAGAGATCGCAAGTTGAAGATTAATATAAAGTAAATAAGCTAGGATTGAATTTCTTTACTTGGTACCCGGAGGCCTTTATTTAAAGTGATAGGAAGTTGTGTTGTGTGCTAAAGGAAATCGAACTCTAGGTTGTGATAGGATCAACGTCATCACAAAATCCTCAAAGGTCGGAATAATGTTAGACTAGGACTCTTATTCCTATGTGCCTTATCACCAACTCTTGGATGTTCGGAATAGTATTGAACTAGGACTCTTGGTCATAGGTTAAACCTTAGCCGAGTAGAACTCGTCTAGTGGAGGTGGCAAGTGTTAAGAAATATAGGATTACTAGTTATAGCCTGTGCCTGAAGACACAAAGTAATAAAAAATGATAAACAATAAACATATTTGTATTGATATCCAAAATTAAATCACAAACATAGAGAAGAGATAAATGAATTTAAGCATCGGTTGTAATGGGGGTGAGAGGTGGTGGTGGTGGCGGCGATAGTGGCGGCGGTGGTGGTGGCGGTAGCGGTGGGGGTGGGGGGGTGGCGGCGGCGGCGGCGGCGGCGACAATGGTGGTGGTGGTGGCAGTGGTGGTGGTGGCGGCGGTGGTGGTGGCGGCGGTGGTGGTGGTGGCGGTGGCGACGGTGGTGGTGGTGGCGACGACGACGACGACTGTGGTGGTAGTGGTGGCAGCGACGACGGTGGTGGCGGCAGTGGTGGTGGTAGAGGTAGAGGTGGTGGGGCAGTTTCAAACACTATTTTTTTTTTAAAAGTAATTATGAGAAATAATTTCTAAAAGTACTTTTAAAAAGTTACTCCAAACACACCCTTAAGGACCTATTTTTCCTATTAAACTTAGGGTGTTAATATTAGACGTTAGATTAATTTTAAAGTAAAATTTTAAGCGATCTGAACCGCGAAAAGCAAAAGTCATTTTGTTTATCTTTTAAAATTTGAATTGTAAGCTACTTTATTATATAGACTATTTATTGTCTGTGCCTGAAGGCACAGAGTAATAAAAAATGGTAAACAATAAACATATTTGTATTCATATCCAAAATCAAATCACAAACATAGAGGAGAGATAAATGAATTTAAGCATCGGTTGTAGTGGGGGTGAGAGGTGGTGGTGGTAGGAGACAGTGATGGTTGTGGTGAGTGGCAATGATCGTCGTGGTGGTGGTGGTGGCGGCGGTGGTGGCGGCGAAGGTGATGGCGATGGTGGTGGCGGCATCGGTGGCGGTGGCGGTGGCGGTGGTGGCGACGATGGCGACTGTGACGGCAGTGGTGGTGGCGACGGCAGAAATGGTGGTGGTGGCGGCGGTGGCAGTGGTGGTAGAGGTAGTGGTGGTGGGGGTAGAGGTAGTCGTGGGGCAGTTCAAACACAATTATTTTTTTTTAAAGTATTTATAAGAAATAATTTGTAGAAGTACTTTTAAAAAATCAATACAAACACACCCTTAGGGGCCTATTTTTCCTATTTAATTTAGGGTGTTAATATTAACCGTTAGATTAATTTTAAAGTAAAATTTAAAGTGATCTCAACCGCGAATAGCAAAAGTCATTTTGTTTATCTTTTGAGATTTGAATTGTAAGCTACTTTATTATATAGATTTTATGTATTAAGGGTAGAATAGTTTTTTATTTGTTTAGGCTATATATAGTCTCTATGTATTTAGGTTAAACTACTTTCTTGTATTCAAGAGAATTATGCAGTATCAATGAAACTCTAACCTCTTCTTCCTCCTCTTCTTTCTTGTATTTTTTCTTGATTGTTTAACATGGTATCAGAGCTAAGTTCCATGGGACGAGGCTTAATCTCAAACACAGCTTCCGCGGATCCAACTTCGTTTCCGAGGCTTAAATCAATTAAAATTTATTTTTTTTATTTATTAAAATTCTATTTAAGTTGATTAAAATTTATTTTTACTTATTAAAATTTGAGTCAATTAAAATTTATATTTTTTTAGGTATAAAAAATCGGGCTAATTAAAATTTAACGCGAGTTGATTAAAATTTAATTTGAGTCTCGAATAGAATTTTAATCGGCTCGAATTTTAATACGTAAAAAAATATAATTTTTAATCTATTCAAATTTTAATATATAAAAAATAAATTTTAATTAGCTTGAGTTAAAATTTAATTGGAAAAATATGTAAAAAAAAGGGAGGATTACACCCACATCCCCTGGGGTTTGTCACTTAATCACTTAGACCTCCTGACATTTGAAATATTACACACAAACCCCCTGAGGTTTGTACGCGTGTAACACTTAGACCCCTGCTATAAATATATCCATTAATAAATTATACTGAGACCCCCTAAAGTTTGTAAATGTATATTACTTAGACCCCTTAAGTTTAAAGTATTATACTTAAACCAAAAATATTTCAATCAAAGATAAAATATCAAATATTTTAAAGTTTACAATTAAAATTCATGTTCTATTGAATCTTTTATTGAAATAAAATCAAAAATAAAAATTCATTTTTTTCTTAAAAAATCGTGATTAGTATATAATTATATTTAAACGACCAAATTAAAATATCAAACTACCACAATTAAAGCTAAAAGATATTGTGTCAATTACAGTTTGATCCCTTATTTAATTTTTTAGTTTTATTCTAATAGATAGTATAATTATATACTAACTATGATTTTTTTTTTTAAAACTAGATTTTTATTTTTGATTTTATTTTAATAAATGACATAATAGAACATGAATTTTAGATGTAAAATTTATGTTCTATTATGAATGACTTAAACCCCTTGTTGATTTTTTAATTTTATTCCAATAGATAGTATAATTGTATACTAATTACGATTTTTTAAGAAAAAAATAAATTTTTATTTTTAATTTTATTTCAATAAATGATACAATATAACATGAATTTTGGTTGTAAAATTTAAAATATTTGATATTCTATCTTTGATTAGAATATTTTTGGTCTAAGTATTATATACCTACAAATTTCAAATGAGTCTAAGTGTAATTTATTAGCAGATATATTTATAGTAGGGGTCTAAGTGTTACGCGCGTACAAACCTTAGGGGGTCTGTGTGTAATATTTCAAATGTCAGGGGGTCTGAGTGATTAAATGACAAACTTCAGGGGTCTGGGTGTAATTCTCCCTAAAAAAAATTAGAAAATAGAGGGGATCTCGTATTAGAAGAAATGTGAGTGAAATTTTCCCAAAATTGGGGAACCTCTGGAGCCCTAGCATCTTAGTTGTCTAAGCCCGAGGCCGGCACTGTTAATCATCAGAGTATCAGCAAAAAAATCAGACAGAAATGGCCGAAACCGCTTTCGATAATCTATTGCGGAGTTTGGGCCTTCTAATTGTTCGGTATGAAGCTTTTTTTCAGCGGCAGAAGGATCATATCCGAGATCTAAACAAGGATCTAAAACTCCTGAGGACCTTCGTCAACAAAATGGTTGAGAAAAACTACCATCAGAATGAAGGGAAAATTCTGGCGACAAAAATCGATGATGCGAACGAGAAAGTAGCCAATGTCCTCAAATCATTTTTGCACGAGGAGGATGACACTGAGGACAAGCTCAACAGTTTCATAGAAGATCTTACGTCTATCTCAACAGCGGTGCAGGAAATTTGTATCAAATTGCCTGATATCAAATGTCCCCCAAGAGCTGATACGATAGTAGTTGAGGATGAAACTGTGGTGACGTTGCAACTTGGAAGTTCATCGACATCAGATCCCGAGGAAGAAACGGTGGTGGGATTTGATGAAATGACGGTGGAGATTGTGGATCAGCTTATCCGAGGAGGAGGAGGACGGTGGATGAGGAAGTGGAACGTGGGGCGACGAAAGCACGTCCCAGTTTATCCAATTATCGGTATGACAGGAAGGGGTAAGACAACTCTAGCCAGAAAAGTGTACAATCATCCTTCCATTGCATCTCACTTCAATGTTCGAGCATGGATCGATTTTCCTAAAGCGGATCGACAGAGGGATTTTAGCATTTCAAGTTCTGCTCTCCTGATTACTGACCAAATTAGTAGAATAAGTCATGAAGAGCTGCCTGGAGTGCTTTACAAATTCTTAGAGGGCCAGAGATATTTTGTTGTCCTCGATCTCGACCGTATATGGGATAGAGGTTTCTGGGCCTATTTAGGAAGATCTTTTCCAGATGACGAAAACGGAAGTCAGATTATGCGCATTACACGGTACGAGAATTTGGTTTCCAATAATAATATTAAGAAGCCCGTTAATTGTCCGCCTCTTTTAGGTCTAGATGAAAGTTGGATTTTGTTGCAAAAGAAGGTGTTTGGGAAAGAAAGCTGCCCTCAAGAGTTATGGGATATCGGAAAGCAAATAGCAGCAAAATGTCATGGACTACCACTCACAATAGTAGTCATAGCAGGACTTCTTGCCAAGGAAGAGAAGACCCTTTTTTTTTGGGAGCAAGTTGCCCCAAGCATAAGTTCATACGTGGCTGTGATACTTGCTTTTTCCTTCAAGTTTGTTAGTTCTCTAGAACGTGCTTACTGTGAAGACATTGAGAAGTCTCTAGACCTTCGTTACATCAGTGAAGATATTGAAGCGACTATAAAGAAAGAGATCAGTAAGCATAAATACAAGAAAATGTACATCAGAGTCCCACAAGTTGACATGATTCCCTATGGAAGTTCGTTAACAGAAAGTACTTCAAATGTGGCGGAAATCGTGACCAGTGGGAGTTTGTCAACACACAGAATTCTGAATGCAGGGCCAACGATCAAGAGGAGTCCTTCAGCTGCTTGTAATTCACAATTAGATGACGAAATTGTGGTTGGCTTTGAGGAGGAAGCTGAGAACATTAAAGAGCAACTTGTAGGACGGAACAAGCTACACGTTGTCTCGATTGTGGGAATGCCTGGACTCGGTAAGACAACGCTAGCCAGAAAAGTGTACAATGATCCTTACATTGAATATTACTTCTATGTTCGGGGTTGGGCCTATGTGTCCCAAGAATATTCTAGGAGGAATTTGTTACTTGACATTTTAGATTCTGCTTTTCAGCTTGGAGATGAAATTTGTGAAATGCGTGATGAAAAATTAGGTGAAGAGCTATACAAACGCCTAAAGGGTAAGAGGTACCTGATTGTGTTGGACGACATATGGAATATTGGGGTCTGGCATGATTTGGAATTTTTTTTTCCAGACGACAATAATGGAAGTCGAATTATGACCACTAGTCGGATCACAAATATTACTTTGCATGCTAAATCCAATAGCACTCATTGTTTGAGTTTGTTAACTGAAGACAAAAGTTGGGAACTCTTGCAACAGAAGATATATCAGAGAGTGTATTGTCCTCCAGAACTGGTGGAAATTGGTAAGCGAATTGCAGCCAATTGTGGAGGACTACCACTTACGGTAGTTGTAATTGCTGGAATTCTCGCAAAGACAGAGCAAACGCTTGACTGGTGGGACCGAGTTGCTGACAGTGTAAATTCGTACACAGTTGGAGGTCCAAATAAGTGCATGGATGCACTAGCACTAAGTTACAACCACTTGCCTCATCACTTGAAAGCGTGCTTCCTCTATTGTGGAGCATTCCCAGTTAATTATGATATCCCAGTGTGGAAGTTGGCATGGCTATGGATAGGTGAGGGATTTATTCCGCAAGTTGGGCAAAAGAGCTTGGAAGACGTAGCGCACAATTATTTGATGGAGCTAATTGATAGAAGTCTAGTATTAGTTGCCAAAAAGAGGTCTGATGGTGGAGTTAGAGCATGCCGTCTTCATGATCTGTTGCGCGATTTTTGCTTGATAAAAGCTGATGAAGAAAATTTTCTGCTGCAGATGAATGAGTACGAACAAGTTATATCTTTTCTAGGTCTGCCAAAGAGACATTGTCGCCTATGCATCCATTCTCATGTCTTTCATTATATTCCTTTAGAGTTTCCTGCCGCACACATCCGTTCTATCTTATGCTTTGGTCCTGAATCTGACACACTATCTAGGAAGCATGTATCACACATTCATCAGACCTTAAGTCATCTGAGGGTCCTGCATTTTTCATCCATCCCTATCATCTGCTTTTCCGAGGGAATGTTACAACTTGGTTGTTTGAAGTATTTAGCGATTCAGATTAGAGACGGGAATCTTCCGGCATCAATATCCAACCTCAGGAACCTACAAACACTTATTATATCATCGAGGATCAACATTACCATACCGGCAAGTATTTGGAGCATGGTAACGTTGAGGCATCTGCTAATTACATCAGGAGAAAATGACATTGCAAAGCCTTATTTTCATGATTATCGCTTCTCGTTGGATAACCTCCAAACCATGTCACAAGTATGTCTCTCTAGTTCTTGTCAAGATGTATTGGAAAGGACTCCTAATCTTAAAAAGTTGGGATTTTGTGGACCTATGTTGTCAGAGTTAGGTTATGTGGCATTCCCTAATCTAGACTTCTTGAACCACCTTGAGACATTGAAGTTTCTAGACACAAGCACCCATGTTCGCGAATCGAGGAATCTGCAATGGGACAAGTTTCCTTCAAAACTGAGAAGGCTAACGTTATCAAATACTGATATTAAGTGGGAAGAGATGAAAACTCTTGGGATGTTGCCCAACCTGGAGGTTCTCAAACTAAATTTTCATGCCTGTTTGGGAGAGCATTGGGAAACAATTGATGGGGGGTTTCCTCGACTAAGATTGCTGAAAATTTTCCACTCAAATATTGCAACATGGGAAACTTCTAGTACTCACTTTCCAAGCCTTCAGAAATTGATGCTGCGAGGATGTTCTCAACTCAAGGAAATCCCTTTGGAATTAGGGGATATAATCACACTGGAGATTATTGAGCTCATTGATTGTAGCCTCTCTGCTACAAAATCTGCAAGACAACTTGAGGAAGAGCAACGGAATAACGGAAATGATTGGTTGCGGATCCTCACCAGCACTCCATATTGCGAGCTCACCACAAATTCTTGACACTATGATGAGTATTTGTTTCTCCCTCATACTGAGGCCATCTAAGTTGGTTGTACAGGTATTGTCAAGTTCATGTCTTACCTTTACCATTGCACAAACTCTATTCTCTTTGTTCTTCTAATGTGTCGCCTGTCAGTTAGATTTCCTGTTTACTAGGCAGAAGTTGTTTTACTTCCTTTTTAAAATTCGGACGGCTAACCAAGTTGGATCTGATGGCTAAGTGAACCAACACATTAGATATATCTACAATTGCCAAATATTGCACCATTGCAGTTATAATAGTGGAATACCAAAATCTTCATCACAACATAGTTGTTCTTGTCTTCAGTTTTTTTTAGTAATTTTCTCTTCTTTCTTGTCCTCAACTTTATCATGGTGAAGGTCTAGGAAGAACACATGAGCGACAATATCACAGAGTTGGGAACAACCTCCATCCATGGAAGCATCCAATATAATCCAACTCTGCATTTAGTTCATCAATTGTCTTATTTATTTGATGCAAGGGTGGTCCTAAAACATCATAATAACAAAGGAGATCAACAGCAAGCAAATACCTAAGGAGGAGGAAAAAAGAACACTATAAAGAAGTTTAGTAAGTTGCACTGAGCCCATTTTATGCTCCAAATTTCTAAATTCAGGGTTAGATTCGAAATATTCGTATTTTTGTTTGACGAACAGCAACCATGTCCACACTCTCGTTGATATCAACTTGGACCAGTTCATGCTCCTGGTGTGAGTATTAGGACCAATCAAAAAATCATTCGTAGCTATAAATTAAATTGTTTTAGCCCTGTTTTTAGTTGTCTTTTGTTCTTAGGCACAGTTGTTGATCCTCAGATTTGCGAAATGGGAAAAATATTGTTTTGAAACAATATTACTCTGTATAGGCAAAGCTTTGAATATGTTATGCCACTGGGACAAACATGCACTGTTTGTAGTTTGGGCCTGGAATACTTGTTATCTGTCATGCTAATTTAAAGTCATTTTAATTTATCTGTCACAAGTTATCTGTTTAGTTTGTTTCTGACTTTACGCATCAGCAGTCAAACGAAAAATAGAACACTATATTTTTTGGTGTAGTGACTCATAAAATGTAGTTATTTCTTAAAAGAAGAATGATGTTTGCCTCTTGTATAATGATTGACTGTGCTACAAAATATCGTATCAAGGTAGGAGTTGGAAAATTCAACTATCCATAAGACAACTTGTTATTCCATCTCCCTCCACACCCGTGGACCCCAAAAAACAAAGGAAAAATATCCAAAGAAAAGATAATTTTTTTGTGTCTATACACTTTCGAAGTAAATAATCGCTGCAAGAGTCAGTCACAAGATTTCAAAAAATAATGCACAATCCATCTATATGTTGGAATGAATGTAAATGTGAGAAACTATCCTCTATTTTTATTAACCCAAGGGTTTTAACATATGTTGCTGACAATTAATAAGTTATCATGGTAAGGAAGTTCATGTACTTGTATCTCATTAGCTTACTAATAGTATGCTATCTGTCCACATCAGTAGTCTATTCTTGAGAGGTAACATGCGAGGAGGGTTGTTGAAATATTTCTTACATTTCCCTCTAATCGCTCGCACTTTTAAAGCAGCATTTTTTTAATAAAGGATGCTTGTGAATCAGATGAGTAATGAAAATCATGTTTGTTGAACTCACCAGTCCCTCCAGTTCAAAAAAATAAAAAAAAAGGACTCATCCAGTCACCAAGATTTAAGTCTATCAGGATCCTTAAAACTTATCTCATCACCGGCCATTATATCTATCAGGTTCCTCCACTAGTCACGCCTTCTTACGCAGGTTGAAATAATCAATCACATTAGTTTACTTATACAAAGATCTTAAAGAAAACTCATCCCTTATTTCCATGGTATAGAAATATAATGCTCTTTCAATGTATACCTAGTTACCCCTTTATGTGAATATGGTACTCTTCATAGAGGAGGGTGATAAAAGTAAGGCATTCAGAAAAGCATAAGCGACCATAGGTACAGGACATTGTAAGTTTATTGCTAAGCCCTAAGGTTTGCGTCACAATGGAATAATTAAGACACTAGTTAATCTACAACTTGTAATCTTTAGAAGGTATCATCCTTCTCTTTCGCTGATAGAGATGGTTAATTGGCACAACCACTTCCTACTACAGAATTTTGTGTCTTCAGTGCCAGCATAGCATGCTAGGGATAGATTGAAACATGCCTACATTAGATTAATTTGCAAAAAATAGTTGCTTTTAGACTTAAAATCCTTGTTCTCAACTTTGAACTTAAGCATTTCACAATTTCACCAAGCCATAGAATAGAAAACACTGGGAAGAACCAATAGGTGAACCTAAAACCCATCCCTTGTTTTCTTTCTTATTAAGATTTCAAGGATTCATGTTGTGGAATATTACTATAAGACAGGAATACGCCAGGACTGTAATTTTTCCAAACTTATGACGGGGCTTAATGAAGTAGAACCAAGGATTGTGTTGCTTGCTCAATGCATCCTTTCTTCCAACCTTATTAATGCTAGTAGGTAGGATGTTGGGTTGATTGGCCCCGGGTTGTTGATGTAGTTCTTTAAAGAGAGAGCGAAAGAGACAGAGAGAGAGAGATGCTGGTTTCCCCTCTTTAAGTGTGAGATGGTAAGTTCAAACAGAACATTTTCCTTCGTGTTCAGCCAAACAAGACCAAAATGAAACTTCCATTCCTCTGAATACCTTCGTCATCCCTCCTACCTTCTCTTTATTCGAATTTAAATATCCTTTAACCAAATGGGAGCTCAAATGCCCAACCTAGTTTCGGCCCTGTGTCTACTAGTTGATACGCATCTTGGTTGGTCCAAATATTTAAGTTCATTATTCGCCCATTCTTCTTTGGGCGACCAGTTGGAGATGAGATATATGGTGTCTTCGACAACTTCCAGCTTCTTTAGAAAAGTTCCCATTGGGTCATCATCTTTCGTGAAATAATGTCAGAACAAATGTTACAGAGGCAGACAATTGATCCGGAACAAGGATGTGGGAGACTAATCAAGGGATCTATAGGATTCTTTGAGAGCCCAACTGAAGTTTCTGTCAATACGACAACATTCTGAGATTCCTGCTTGAGTTATTTGAATTTTACAGCTTTTATTATGACAATTTGTGGAGTTCTTGAAGATTTGAGTGTTTGTAGCAAGAGTCCAAGACTGCTGGATGTTATTAGTTTGTGTGTCTATCAACTCTTGGTAGATCCTTGTTTTTTCAACTTTATGGTTAAGCATACTTAAGATGAGCACGACCAGCATCTCAATGATTCTGTTAATTTGTACTCTCAATTTTTTTTATTTTTTTTATTTAATCTATCTTTAACAGATTTTGAGTGGCTTTTCCAATTTTGTTGTAAACCTCCATGGTTATTACATAATGAAAACCTATTTCTAGCCTGTTATCATAGTGTATTTTTAACTATGGAGTGTCACTACTTTTATTATATTCAATCATTTGGAAGTGGATTGAAGATTATTGTTATAATTGCAGCCTCAAGTTGAACAATGTTATGGTTGTGGTGTCCCCGGAGGAAGATTGAGCTTTGGTTAAAAATATCTGCAGGTAAATAAATTTGGACAAAACCAATTGTAAAACCAATCACGTTTTTTTCAATCACGTTTTTTTGAGCATGTTTTTTTGTAAAATTATATTCAATCACGTTTTTTTGAGCAAAACCAATTGTAAAATTTGACGCTGTATTTTAAGGTGCTAAAAAATAAACATCCAATCTGATACAATATGTGCATGCTTGTTTGTCTGTGTTCGTCGACTTTAGAAGATTCTACTTTCATAGGGGTGTTTAGTTATGTTTCACAACATGTGCATATAAACCAACAAAAACTAATATTCGCCCATAACTATCTTGTTTGACATTTCTGTGAACAAAGTGAAAATAAAAAATTCATAATGCCTAATAATCTAAAAGAGTGGAATTTTTACTTGATAGTACATCTCAACCTACCCATATGAGACGTACGTGAACGGCCTCTAGTTGAAAAAAATACAGTTTTCCGTTGGTTTAGGAAATAATGCCTTTTCTTTTTCATCTTATGAACGTTTTTCTGGAAATCTTATGTGCATACGAAGATATTAAAGAGTGTGTTTCTTGCTTCTATTGTCCAATTATAGACTGGAGTCTAATACATTAGGATTTGAGCTTTTATCTGAATTTGCTGTCCATTGTCTCTTCATGAAGCTAATACTGTTATGCTGAATAATCTGGGGGTTGGATAGAGGTAGTTGTTATTATTCACAGTCAGTTTGCTTGGTTTATTGTGCATTTGTGGTTGGATATGTGATTACGGGAACAATTTTAGTTAGTCTTTTAAGCAGAGTTCTTGGTGTAAGTTGTATTTTTTACTCATGCATATGTCCTTTTTCTCAGATTCTTTTCCCCAGCTTAGATTCAATTAGATCCATACTCTGCTTATGACAAAACATCTCATGGGTTTTCCTTACCTAGAAATTAGGGAGCAGTCCACTTCATAGAGATTTTTTGATTTTGTTCTGGTAAGTTGACGAATGTGAAATCCTTTAAAAGGAAATACAATTTCTTTTGATCCATCAAATAAGTTTAACTATTACCAAAACTTAAGTACAATAGTGGGTACATCCGTTTTATATCACCTAGACTAAGAACTAACTTCTATGTAAACTGACAATGGAAAGCAGTTGATAGGGGCATACGTACCATTTTAGAATGAGGAAGTATTGGTTCATTTGTGTAATCACATTTGCATCTGAACAAGTTCACAGCAAATTCTGAGAATGGGAACATTGACTTTAGCAGTCAAGCATACCATTCTCTTTAATTACTAGTTTATCCTCGTTTTTCTTCTTTGTTTCAAACCTCCAATTATTTTGGCAATTCATATATATTATTCTTAGTGAGATACTGACGAGCATTGAGCATTATTTACTCTGTTGATGACACTGTTAGAGTTCTTATTTTGGTATTTATTGTAATTAGCATTTTAAGGTAGTATTGTAATTATCGTAAATACTTCTCTGCTATAAATAAGAAGTATTGTAGGCACCAGAAAGATTATTCTCTTTCTCTTATCTTATTCTTCTTCTTTCTCCTAAATATATTTAGCATCACAATAATTATTTTTGAAGGAAGAATCTGATTTCAAATTAGGGCTTACGTCATCTGTCGTTGGCATTCTGGTCTGGTGCAAATACAACAGGATCTTTTGTTCCTGAGTTCGTTGTGGGCAGTTTGTGTTGTTCCTTACTGCAGAGTAATTGTTTGTGTTTTTATTTCTTATGGCCCCTTTGAATGGTGGTCGTGATGCTAGTTGTGGAGGTCTATACACACGACATAGTGGTTGTTTTGGGTTCACATCGATCTAGTGTAAGTGTACTTATTGTGGTGGTATGGGGCATACTGAAAATTATTGTTGAGCTAAGTATGGGAAATTGACATACTTCTAATGATACTTCAAGTTCTCTAACATATAAGATTTCTACCAATGGTCCGGTTGCATCTACTCCTAGTTATCATGATGAACTTTCTTCTCAGCTTAGTCAGCTCATTGAACAGTTTTCTTCACTTTTTCCACATTTATCTGTCCTTACCACTGGTATTACTAATGGAGGTAACATTTTTCTTCTCTGCATATGTGGTTGCTTAACTGTCTTTGTCATCTTGGTTATTGATTCAGGAGTTTGTGCTCATATAACAATTTCTTCTCTATTCTCTAATTTTTGTTCGTCGAACTCTCG
Source organism: Ilex aquifolium (assembly GCA_951799425.1). NCBI lineage: Eukaryota > Viridiplantae > Streptophyta > Magnoliopsida > Aquifoliales > Aquifoliaceae > Ilex > Ilex aquifolium. The sequence goes on along the minus strand of OX637407.1, from coordinate 18,777,477 downwards.
AACTCACGTATTGTGTTAACTGATGGTTCTTTTCGATCAGTACATGAGATTGGTGATCTAAGTCCTACTCAATCTACACCCATTAACCTCTGATTTGTTTGTTTCTAATTTTTCCTTTAACTTGATATCTATGAGTCAGTTAACTAAGTCATTATAGTGTTCAGTAACCTTTTCTTCATCTTTTTGTGTTTTTCAGGACCTCAGAATAAAGAAGGTGATTGGTGCGGGGCATGAGCGCAATGTTCTTTACTACTTGGTGATTTTGTTCCTGCCTTGGGTGTTATTGTGTCTCCTCTTTAGTGACACTTCTAATTGGGTCATCTCTTCTTGCAAAAATTGTTTCAAGTTATTCTTGGTTTGAGTCATTCTGTGTTAGAATGTGAGGTTTGTAAATTATGCAAGCAACATTGTGGTTCCTTTCCTCATAGTTCTTCAAGTCGTTAGTCTATTTCATTTCATGTTGTTTATACAGACATTTGGACTCCTGCAAGAGTCAAGTATTTCTACCATTCAATATTTGGTAATTTTTGTTGATAATTTTTCTCGTATGACTTAATTATTTTTTTATGAAAGACCAATCTGAATTGCCTAAAGTCTTTACCACTTTTTATAATGAAATCATGGTTCAGTTTGTTGTACGTGTTAAAGTTCTTTGATCTAACAATGCTCCTCAGTCAAGAATCAAAATTTCATTTGGAAACGCCGAAACGTTTTCTTTTTTAAGGAGACCGAAATAAATTAGTGATGAAATAAAATTTTAATACTTTGAGGTGTTTCATAATGTTTCAAGGTGTTTACATTATTATTTCGGAATGTTTCAAGATATTTCAAGATATTACATTTTGAGTCCATGTTTCAAGATATTACATGATCGAAAAAATTAGTCAATGTTTTGAAAAAATAATTCTTGATTTTTTTATTGGGAGATTTGATGAAAGGTTCACACGTAGATACATTTTTGGCTTTAGGTCCAATTCCAACACTTTTAAGATTAAAAGTGTAAAATCAACCATTGACAAAAATATCGTTAATAAAAGAGGTTATTTAAAAATCTCTACAATTATTTTATTTTTATATTTATTATCATTACAATCATCATCCTAATGCCTACCACCACCACCTGCCACCACAATCACCCACCGCCACTATCGTCGCCCACCACAACCCACCTCCATTATCATTCAACACCATTGTCGCTAACCCCCACCCCCACCTGCTACCGCCTTCAACCACTAACCACCACTAGCCCCCACCGTCGTCGTCAACCACCACTAGCCCACACCATCGTCGTAAACAACCATCACAACCACCCACCACCACCACCACCATCCACTACCACCATTGCTACCCATTGCTGTTAACCACCATCACTCAAAACCCATTATCACAACTCACCACTACCACCATCACCACTACCCACCACCACCGTCCACTAGCACCACCACCCTCCTCCGTTATCCATTGCCATCAATCACCTCCACCCAAAACCCACCACCATTATCCACCGTCGCCACCACCGTCTCTGCCCACCACGACCATCATCAAAACTCACCACCACCCCACCGCCACCACCACTGCCGCCATCCACTACCACCACCCAAAATAGTGAAAAACTAGTGAACTCAAAAATATTGAACAAAACATAAATAGTGAACTTTAATATAATGAAACTCTTAGTTCACAAAATTTTTCACAAACAGTGAAATTTAATAGAATAAAATTCCTAATTCAATGTTCAAAATTTTCACAAACAGTAAAATTTAATAAAATGAAACTCATAGTTCACTGTCCAAAATTTTTACAAACAGTGAACTAAAAAAAAATATAAAAAATTTAAATTGAAAAATATATATAAAAAAAACAAACTCAAAAATATTGAAAAAAAATATAAATAGTGAACTTCAAAACCAATGAAATTTAATAGAATGAAACACATAGCTCACAAAATTTTTAATTTCAAATTTAACTAATGATGGTGAAATAAATCAGGTCATTTCACTGTTTACCTATTTTACTTAATGTTGAAATATGTAAAATTTTAGAAGAAGATTTGCTGAGGGGCCCACACGGAGGGACTTTTTTGGCTTTAGGTCCAGCATCAATACTTTTAATGGCAAAAGTCTATAAAACCAATTATTGACAAAAATACACTTAATGAAGGAGGTCATTTAAAAATCTCCACAATTATTCAATTTTTATATTTATTATCACTACCATCATCATCCCAATGCTACCACAACGACTCACCACCACCACCGTTGTCCCATTACCAACCACCGTCGCCAACCATCACCACCCACCGCTACCCGCCAACATCAGCCTACACTAAGCACCCACCGCCACCAACCACCCCCTCCAGCAACCACCACCACCACCACAACTACCGCCACAACCACTGTCGCCAACAACACCCGCCACCACCATCGCGGCCCACCATCATCGCGGCCCACTACCACCATCATTGCCGCCAATCACCACCACCCACTCCTATCCATTAACCACCACACAACACCAATCATCACCGCCAACCACCACCACCCATTGCCACCACACACCATCGCTGCCAACCACTAACACCAAAACCCACCCTGTAGCCACCGTACCCATTATCACCGCCAACCACCTCCACCCACCACCGAAAACAATAAAAAACTTACCCACCACCCATAATCGCCACTAACCAATACAACCCAAAACCCACCACCACCCAACCATCGTCGCCAACCACCTCCACCCACAATCGTCGCCAACCACTACCACCCAAAACCCACCACCCACTTATCGATGCCAACCACCTCCGCCCACCACACCAAAATAGTGAAAAACTAGCCCACCGCCACTATCACCATCGTCGCCAACCATCTTCACTCGCCACTACCACTTTCGGGTTGTTAATCAAGCCGAGCTTGCAAGTTTGTTTTACTAAACGAGCTTGAAAAATTGTTCAAGCTTGACTCGAACTCGAGTCGAGCCCGAGGAGCTCGGTTATTTTACATATAAACGAGTCGAACTTTGCAAGCTTGAGCTGAGCTTTTTAGGAAAACGAGCCTAAAAATTATTCAAACTCATCTCGTTTAGAAAACGAGTCAAGTTTGAACCGAGTTTTTTCTGAGTCGAGCCCGAGTAGCTCATCTCGATTAACACACCTACCACCACTCACTATTGTTATCCACTACCACCCACCATTATTATCCACTACCACAAACAACCACCACCACCCGCCGCCACTCACCACAACCATCATTGCCACCTCCACCCATCATCACTGCCAACGACCACCACCCAAAACCCACCACCACTACCCATCGCCCCCACCCACCATCACCGCCAACCACAACCAGCCAAAAACCCACCCGCCACCCAAAACAATAAATAACTAATGAACTTAAATTTTTTTTTAAAAAACATAAACAATGAAATTTAATATAATAAGACTGTTAGTTAACAAATAATGAACTTTAATATAATGAAACTCCTAGTTCACCAATTTTTCACAAACAATAAAAATTAATAGAATGAATTTCATAAATAGTAAACTTTAATAAAATAAAACTCAGTTCATTATCCAAAATTTTCACAAATAGTAAATTACAAAATATTAAAATTTTGAATTGAAAAACATATATAGAAAACAACTAACTAAAAAATATTGAAAACATATAAATATTGAACTTTAATAGAATTAAACTTATAGTTCACAATATTTTTAATTTTTAATTTTACTGTTTCAATGATGATGAAATAAATCAGGTCGTTTCACTGTTTATTTATTTTACTTGATGTTGAAATATGTAAAATTTTAAAACAGTGAATTTTATCTAATTTTAGTGTCTCAAGTAGTAAGAATTTAACGTATTTCACTGTTTAAGACATTAAAATTGGAACTTAAGTTTACCTCATTCACTTGATGTTGACAGATGCAAAATTTGAACTCAAAATTAGGTAAAATAGTAAACTCAAAATAATGAAAAATTAGTGAACTCAAAAACAATAAAAAATTACTGAACTCAAAAACAATGAATTAGTGAACACAAAAATAGTGAAAAATTACCAATTTTAAAAACAGTGAAAATTTATTGAACTCAAAAACTGTGAGAAATAATAAAAAAAATTACTGAATTCAATAATAGTAAAAACAGTGAACTCAAAACCCCTAGTTAACTATCCAAAATTTTTACGGAACAGTGAACTTTAATATAGAATATTTGAATTGAAAAACATATAACAAAACATAATGCTAGATTTTGTTAGTTGTACACTTTATTATCCATGACACTATATAAACTACCCTTTTTACTGCGCCTGCCACTTTATTATCAGTGACACTCACCCTTTGATTCATAGGGTAACTTATTTTCTGTTCTTGGTTTGCTAATCACATCAGAAGATAGAACTCCTGTATATGTTGCCAGCTAGTTTTGGACACTCATCTCCTGTTTTCTATGCTCTTTGACCGGGCAATTAGTATCTGGAGTTATCTGTGGAAAAAGTTAAACCATTATCTATATGCCCATTCTGATTGTGCAACTTATTTTCAAAGGAGTTTGGAGAGAAAGCTTGAGGGAAACTTTGAGCGCCCTGAAGATTCAAACCAACCTGCGCTTCCATGTCCCTCTTGTGATCTCTGAGACAACGAGTCACATATAAATACACACAGCGAAGTAAACACACACATATACACACAGAGCACGATCGGAGATGAAGTGGGAGGTCGACAAGAGAGAACTGAAAGTTACCGGAGCTGAGCTGCTACCGAACGGATGGCGTGGAGTGCGTGCGTATTCATGGTTGAGAGATCGAATCTTTCAACCGTCTAATTCTCAACGTAATAAATAAAAATAATATAATTAGAATGGACTGTAGCACAAAAAAGTATACTTAGACTTGTGCTTATCACCTTAAAACTGCTCTGATTGTATTTAATGGTTTAAAAGACCATTTAAATGGACCTTTCACCAATTTTTACTAAAAAAAATTAGTGTTCGAAATAACATATTTTAATTACTACGTCAAGTGTAGTTTTCCCACGGTTGAAAATTACTTCAGCTTGATCTAACGGTTGAAAATTACTCCTCATAATCCCCCCCCCCCCCCCAATCAATCCTACCGTTCAAATAGACCAAAAAAAAATTGTTAAAAAAAAACCTGCACAGTAACGTGTCTCTCTCTCTCTCTCTCTCTCTCCGTCTCTCCACTATTTCCACCTGGAAATCCGGCGACTCGACAAAACCAATTGGTCTCTTTCTCTCTCGCTCTTCTCTTCCCTTTTCTTTCTCTTTCAGTACAGTCACACCCAAACACATGGTGTACAAACTCTCCCCCTCTTCTCTTCCCTTCTCTTTCTCTTTCTCTTTCTCTTCTCTGCTCTTTCACTTCTCTCACACAAGCCCATCGCTCACACATTCATACACACAGAGTGCACACACACTCTCAATTTCACACCCACACCGTACCCACCTCTGAGCACAACATTCATTCTCTTTCTTCTCATGTTTGCTTATCTTTGAATGTCACAGTGGCAAAAGTATCTCACGTGGTGATGCTCCACTATTTTCTATTTATTTGCTAATTATTGTCTTTTAATTTCCATGGCAGCAAAACAACAAAAGAGGTACACCAGTGAAGTCCAATGCTTTATCATTTTTAGGCATTTTTGTGAAGTTGAAAGCTTTTTTTTAACTATCAATAGTTGTGAGTTGATGCGGATTGCTGCCATTTTGTTTCGTTATTTCATAGAGAATTTGATGTTAATTTTGTTGGGAATTTTATTAATTTTGATGCTACTTTTTTGCTGGAAATTATTTAATTTTGATGAGCTCTAATAATGATTTGGTTCACGATATCTTAGATTTTGGATTGAGATTATATTAGAGTTTTGATGCTCTTAGATTATACCTTAGATTTTGATTGAGATTGTATCTTAGATTTTGGATTGAACGGGCAAATAGATATAATAGAGATAGTATTGAGTTCTGATCAAGAATAATGGGCTAAAACATGTGTCATTTGCTTATATTCCGATAACAATTGGGATTTATTTTTTGCATGTTGTTGTCTAAAAAGGATCACTCAGTGGTGCCTCCATGATGCTAGCTTTGATATGGTTTTAAAGCACATATTATGACCTTTCTCTCTGTTGGGTGTTTGCTGTCTTAATGTTTTGAGTTTTCTTTGTGTATATTTATTGGATTTAACTATTTCACACTAGATTTTTGAAACTCTTTTTTTGGCAGCTATGAAAAAAAGAATAAATCTTGAAGTGGGTTTGTTGCTATTGTGTTAAGTAGTTTGAATAAGTTCAATTTTTCTTTGTATTGGTACAATCTATGTGATGGAATATAGTAAGTTGAGGAATATAACATTATGAAGCCCCCTAAAATAAGGAAGGTAGCTTTTCAGAGGAAATTCAATGCACTTGCAATTCCATAATGTGATTTTTCGGTTTTCGTTGGTGATTGTCTTCAAGGCATATTCCATATTCTTAGTCAAATTAGTCTTTTACGTTTTGTTTTAATGGTTGTGGCTTTCATGGTTGTAATTAGGTTTGATTGATGCGGTCAATTGGCTTGCATTGTGTTTGGTGTTGAAGTTTTTTTTTTTGTTATTTCAATTAGTGGCAGTTGTTTATGACTACAGTGAATGAGTCAACGAATGAATTAATGAATGGTAGAAGTCTCAATGTGTGTGGTTCGTGCTCAAATGGGTTGTGCAAATTTCTTAATTTTGAGATTTGAGTTGTGAAAAATTCATGGGTTTCTTGCAATAACCATAGATTATGTTATATGCATTGAATGATCATTGTATTACAACACTTATATTCCAAACGTTTTATGCTAGCATTGTATTTCAACAATTATGTTTGCACTCTAGGAAAAAATAGGTGTTGTTTTGTGTTTAAAGGTAGAAGTGTTGTTCTTTTAGATACCATTTAAAGATTTTAATATTTGTTATGCTAGGATGGGTTTATTCATGGTGTCTGGAGGTGGTGTTGGGTGATGGTTTTGAAAGATATAGATAATGATTTTTAGTTTGATTACATAGTGCCTTCAGGTACTTTAGATATCCATTTTATTTGGTCATATCTATATAAGCAGCATAAAATGATTTGTGGGTCTTGATTTAGAATAGTCAATACATATTGATTGGATTGGTTGCAATTAAACTTGAGGAATGTCATGCGGGGTTAACAGTTTATTTGTTTAATTAGCATTTTATAGAGGGTGAATTGTGTAATTATTATTTTATAGATTGTTTATATAAGTTGATATTTTCTTGGGTTCCTGTTTTAGGGAAAATTTTGTCCAATTTTTTTAAAAGAATAAAGAAAAAATATTTTGATTAAATATTAGCGATTTTTTTGTTATAACCTTTAGGCACGATTTTTTTTTTTTTTTTTCTGATAACATAAGTTTGCAATTCTCTTTAAGTTGACTTTTGTGTAAATATTTATGGGCGTTACTATGAGTTCTAATTACCTATGTAGTTTCAAGTATTTGAAATTTATAGATTTTTAGTTTTAATTTTGTAGGACTTTGATTATTAAAGTTGGGTTTTCTCTATTTCTTCGTTGATATTTGTCTTTACAAGAACCTTCATATAACTAATACTTTATTGAGCATGCATGCAAAATGCATGTCTGTGAAGGATAAAGTTACAACTTTAAGCTTAGTGCGTGTTCACGATTAATGTTCGATTCTTTTGAATTATATAGTGCCTTCAGACACGGGTTATCGCTAGTATACATATATTGATTAAGAACAATTTATACTTTGTAGTATTCTATCTTAGGGTAATTTCTAGTAATTTATTCTTTTTGACCACATCTTTGTGAGCAAAACCAATTCTAAAACTTGACATGGTATTTTAAGGTGCTAAAAAGTAAACAACCAATCTGCTACATGTATGTGCATGCATGTTAGTCTCTATGCCTCAGTTTTAGAAGCTTCTACTTTCGCAGGCTGTTTCACAACATTTGCCTATAAAACCAACAAAAACTTAGGGCTCGTTTGGTAACGTTTTCGTTTTCGTGTCTTCAAAAAAATCAAAACAGAGACAATTTTTTGTCTCTGTTTTGTGATAAACACTGAGACAAAAATATGTTTGGGTGCCATTTTTGTCTATCAAATTATGAGAATAAAAAACAAAAAAAATTGGGACTAAATGGCAATTCAATCAGCAATTCAATCAATTCCAAATGGTAATTTAATCCCAAATAGTTATTCAATCAATCCTAAATTGCAATTTAATCAATCCCAAATGATAATCAATCCCAAATAATAATTAATTTCCAAACACTATACACACACACGCACAGATCTGTGCATATATATGCACAGATTTATGGGTTTCATAGAGAAAAGGGAGAGAGGAGAGAGAGGCAGCTATGGAGGTGGGTTTGGCGATGGAGGCAGGTAGCGTTGGTCTTGGTGATGGTCTTGGCTTCGTCTGTGATGGTCTTCGTCTGAGATCCACCAGCGATGGTCTTCGTCTTGGCGATGGAGGCAGCGATGGTCTTGGCGATGGAGGCAGCGATGGTCTTCGTCTGTGAGAGAGGAGAGAGAGGCAGCTATGGAGGTGGGTTTGGCGATGGAGGCAGGCAGCGATGGTCTTGGTGATGGTCTTGGCTTCGTCTGTGATGGTCTTCGTCTGAGATCCACCAGCGATGGTCTTCGTCTTGGCGATGGAGGCAGCGATGGTCTTCGTCTGTGAGAGAGAGAGAGAGAGAGAGAGAGAGAGAGAGAGAGAGAAGATGTACAGTGAAGATAAAAAACAAAAAAGGAAACCGGATTTTATAGTAAACACAAAAAATGCCTTATTTTTGTTGCTAATGAGATTCGAATGGGGGATCTCATTAAAAGGCTGTGGAGAGAGAGCGCGTGTCTTCAAAAAAATTGTTTCTCAAAACATCTTTTTTTTGTTCCCATTTTTTTGTCTTTGTCTCCAATACAACGAAAACAAAACAAAACCAAAACAGTTACCAAACATATTTTTGTTTTCATTTTAGACAAAAATTCAAAACAAAAACACAAAACACGGGACAAAGACAGTAAACAAACAGGCCCTTATATTTACCCCTAACAATCTTGTTTGTTTTTTTTTTTTGGGTAAGTAACAATCTTGTTTGTTACATATCTGTGAACAATGTCAAAATAAAAAAGTCAAAGTCAAACAATCTAAAAGAATTGAATCTGAACTTTTTTACTTAATATATAACTAATATTTCAAATTATTCATGTGCGACGCAGTTATTTCGGTGTTTGGATAGTGGTAGCAGTTATTATTTCTAATCATTTTGCTTCTTTTATTGTACATTTTGGGTTATATGTTATATCAAGGAAACGTTGTTAATTAATCTTTTTAGCTGATTTCTTGTTATGAATTCTTGTTCTTTCTCATCTTTCTTTCTTTCGTTTTTTTATCCTAAATTGCTTTCCCTAGCTAAGTAGCAATTAGATCCATACTCTGCTGATGACACTAAACATCACATGGTTTTACCTAACATTTTTACAAAAACTGTAATTAGAAAATTGGGAGTGTTGTCTGTAACGCCCCGATTTTTCACCCGAATAAAAATAACAGAGTCCTAACTTGACCCAATAAAATTACATTTATTAATATCATCTCTCAATTCAAATAAAACAACAATTATATCGATATCTTCTCATCCTTAATACTCTGATTATCTTGTTCTGATCTCACCTTGAAAAGATTAAATAAAGCGAGGAAGTATACAATATTGCGATGAATAATATGCTATGATTTTTGTATACTAATTATGATTTCTTAAAGAAAAAAAATTAGATTTAGATTTTTAATTTTATTTTAATAAATGACATAATAGCACATGAATTTTGGTTATAAAATTTAAAATATTTAATATTCTACTTTTGATTAGAGTATTTTTGTCTAACTATAATATTTTAAATTTGAAAGGTCTAAATATATCTATTAAATGACCAAAGTACCCCCAATTAACGATAGAAGATATTATGTTCATTTGCTTGTTTATTTTTTTTAGTTTTATTTCAATAGATAGTATAATTGTATACTAATTATAAATTTTTTTTTTAAATAAATTTTTATTTTTAATTTTGTATCAATAAATGACATAATAGAACATGAATTTTTGTCGTAAAATTTAAAATATTTGATATTCTATGAAATATTTTTTGTCTAAGTATAACATTTTAAACTTGAATATCTAAATATTACATGTATACAAACTTCAGGGGATCTAGATGTAATTTACTAACAGGATACAAGTGTTACGCACGTACAAACTTCGGGAAAACTGTGTATAATATTTCAAATGTCACGAATTCAAGTGATTAAGTAACAAACCTGAGTCAAAGTGTAATTCTCTCATCAAACTAATCAGAGGTACAATATGTAAAATATAATAATCTACAATATAAAATATGATAGGTTTTAATAAGTTCAGTTGACAGTCTCAAATAGACTCATCCAACAACTATCAACATTTTTTTCAAAATCATTCACATTAAATTTTTCCCACAAATCTATCAATTCTCAATTATCTCACGACTTTATTCCTAGTTGGGGGAATAAAGTGATACAAACTTCATAGATTGGAGGGATAAAGTATAATTAAGTATACATCACGGCATCTCAATTTTTTTTTTATGCCCAGACCCAGCGGTAGGTTTGATTATCAATGGTTTCAAGGGTAAATTGTACTAATGGTCCCTGAAGTTTACCACTTATTAAACTTTCGTCTCTAAAGTTCTAATTTCGTCAATTTCGTCCCCAAAGTTTAAACAGTGAGTCAATTTGGTCCTTGGCACTAACTGCCGTCACAAAAATAGACGGAAAACATCATGTGCCAGTCACGTGCATATTTACAAGAGTATTTCTGGTATTTTACATGTTTCAAATAAAACATTTCAATAAGGGTTCGTTTGTTTAGCGGGAGAATGATAGAAAATACAAGAAATATAATTTTTTTAAAATTTTCATGTGTTTGGTTAGCATGAAAAGGAAAATGATAGAAAAAATAATTTTCCTTCATACTTGAATTTTCTCAGAAATAACCAATTTCTTTTTCTTGTAAAAAACACAAGGAAATGCAAGAAATTTGTGATCTATAACTAACTTCATATTTTACCCTTATTTTTCTCAAAATATTTTATTAGTTATTAATTTTAAAAAATTTTGGTATGAATTTGATTAATCATATAATTTGACTCAAAGACCTTTGAATTGGTGATTGTCTTAAAATTAAGTTTTGAGCCATTTTTTTAAAAATTTTTAACTTTCAATTATAATTACATATTTTTTTTAAGACCGATTTAATATAATTGAGGGTAATTTAGACAATTACAAAAAAAAATTTATAATATTTCTTTCTTTCAAACAATAGAAAGAAATTTTTTAAAAATTTCCCGTAAATTTTTCATTCTAATTAAATACATATAAGAAAAATATATTTTCTATTATTTTTTTTTCTTTGACTTCACTTTCTATCGTTTTCATATTTCAACGCGAGGTTCACGGAGAATCAGCGAAGAAATCAGACGGAAATGGCCGAAACTGCTTTCGATAATCTATTACGGACTTTAGGCGGCCTAACCGTTCGGTATGAAGCTGTTTTTCGGCGTCAAAAGCGTCGTATCTGGTCTCTAAACAATGATCTGAAACTCCTGAGGAACTTCGTCAACAAATTGGTTGAGAAAAACTACGGTCAGGATGAAGTGAAAATTCTGGCGACAAAAATTGATGATGCGAACGAGAAAGTAGCGAATGTCTTCAAATCATTGTTGCACGATGAGGATGACACTGACGAAAAGTTAAACAGTTTCATAGAAGATCTTACGACTATCTCAACAGGGGTGCAGGAAATTTGTATGAAATTGCCTGATATCAAATGTCCCCCAAGAGCTGATACGATAGTAGTTGAGGATGAAACTGTGGTGACGTTGCAATTTGGAGGTTCATCGAGGACAGATCCCGAGGAAGAAACGGTGGTGGGATTTGATGAAATGACGATGAGAATTGTGGGTGACCTTATTCGAGGAAGAGGAGGACTGAAGGCGTGGATGACGAAGCGGCACGCCGTGCGACGAAAGCACAGGGAAGCTTTTCTGAAAAAAGTGAGGATTGTCGATCCGTTTACTCGAGGAGGAGGACAGCAGCTCCTCGTGCGACCAAAGCTCTTCGAAATTTTTGCAATTGTCGGTATGCCAGGAAGGGGTAAGACAACTCTAGCCAGAAAAGTGTACAATCATCCTTCCATTGCATCTCACTTCAATGTTCGAGCATGGATCGATATTCCTAAAGCGGATCGACAGAGGGATTTTAGCATTTCAAGTTCTGCTCTCCTGATTACTGACCAAATTAGTAGAATAAGTCATGAAGAGCTGCCTGGAGTGCTTTACAAATTCTTGAAGGGCCAGAGATATTTTGTTGTCATCGATCTCGACCGTATATGGGATAGAGGTTTCTGGGACTATTTGAAAAGATCTTTTCCAGATGCCAAAAAGGGGAGTCAGATTATGCTTGCTAATAGGGACGAGAGTAATATACGCTTTATTATTACGCCCAGGCCCAGGCCCAGGCCCGTTCATTGTCCGCCTCTTTTAGGTCTAGATGAAAGTTGGGTTTTGTTGCAAAAGAAGGTGTTTGGGAAAGAAAGCTGCCCTCAAGAGTTATGGGATAGCAGAAAGCAAATAGCAACAAAATGTCATGGACTACCACTCACAATAGTAGTCATCGCAGGACTTCTTGCCAAGGAAGAGAAGACCCAACATTTTTGGGAACAAGTTGCCCAAAGCATAAGTTCATACGTGGCCGTGATACTTGCTTTTTCCTTTGTTGGTTCTCTAGAACATGCTTACTATGAAGACATTAAGAAGTCTCTAGACCTTCGTTACATCAGTGAAGATATTGAAGCGACTATAAAGAAAGAGATCAGTAAGCATAAATACAGAAGATGTACATCAGAGTACCACAAGTTGAGATGACTACCTATGGAAGTTCGTCAACAGCGAGTACTTCCAATGTGGCGGAAATCGTGACCAGTGGGAGTTTGTCAACACACAGAATTCTGAATGCAGGGCAAACGATCAAGAGGAGCCCTTCAGCAGCTTGTATTTCAAAACTAGATAACGAAATTGTGGTTGGCTTTGAGGAGGAAGCAGAGAAGATTAAAGAGCAACTTGTAGGACGGAACAAGCTACACGTTGTCTCGATTGTGGGAATGCCTGGACTGGGTAAGACAACACTAGCCAGAAAAGTGTACAATGATCCTTACATTGAATATTACTTCTATATTCGGGGTTGGGCTTATGTGTCCCAAGAATATTCAAGGAGGAATTTGTTACTTGACATTTTAGATTCTGCTTTTCAGCTGGAGATGAAATTTGTGAAATGCGTGATGAAAAATTAGGTGAAGAGCTATACAAACGCTTAAAGGGTAAGAGGTACCTGATCATGTTGGACGACATATGGAATATTGGGGGTCTGGCATGATTTGGAAATTTTTTTTCCAGATGACAATAATGGAAGTAGAATTATATGGACTAGTCGGCTCACAAATAGTACTTTGCGTGCTAAATCTTATAGCTCTCATCATTTGAGTTTGTTAACTCAAGACAAAAGTTGGGAACTCTTGCAACAAAAGATATATCAGAGAGTGTGTTGCCCTCCAGAGCTGGTGGAAATTGGAAAGCGAATTGCAGCCAATTGTAAGGGACTACCGCTTACAATAGTTGTAATTGCTGGACTTCTTGCAAAGGAAGAGAAAACGCCTGACCGGTGGAACCGAGTTGCCGACTGTGTAAGTTCGTATATAGTTAGAGGCCCAAATATATGCATGGACGCACTAGCACTAAGTTACAACCACTTGCCTCATCACTTGAAAGCATGCTTTCTCTATTGTGGGGCATTCCCAGTCAACTATGATATCCCGGTGTGGAAGTTGGCATGGTTGTGGATAGCCGAGGGATTTTTTCCGCAAGTTGGGCAAAAGAGCTTGGAAGATGTAGCGCAAGATTACTTGATGAACCTAATTTATAGAAGTCTAGTAGTAGTTGCCAAAAAGAGGTCTGATGGTGAAGTCAGAGCACGTCGTCTCCATGATCTGCTGCACGATTTATGCTTGATAAAAGCTGATGAAGAAAATTTTCTGCTGCAGATTAATAAGCATGAACAAGTTCTTACTTTTTCAGGTCTGGCAAAGAGACATCATCGCCTGTGCATCCATTCTCACGTCTTACATTATGTTCCTTTAGAGCTTCCTACCGCCCACATTTGTTCTATTTTATGCTTTGGTCCTGAATCTGACGCATTATCTGGGAGGCATGTATCACACATTTGTCAGACCTTAAGTCATCTGAGGGTCCTGCATTTTTCATCCATCCCTATCATCTGCTTTTTCAAGGAAATGTTACAACTTGGTCATTTGAAGTACTTAGCGATTCAGATTAGAGACGGGAATCTTCCGGCATCAATATCCAACCTCAGGAACCTACAAACACTTATTATATCATCGAGGATCAATATCACTATACCGGAAAGTATTTGGAGCATGGTAAAGTTGAGGCACCTGCTTATTACATCAGGAGAAAATGGTATCGAAAAGCCTTGTTTTAATGATTATCTCATCTCATTGGATAACCTTCAAACTATCTCACATGTTTGTCTCTCTAGTTCTTGTCAAGATGTATTGGAAAGGACTCCCAATCTCAAAAAGTTGGGATTTTGTGGACCTATGATGTCAGAGGTAGGTTGTGTGACGTTTCCTAATCTAGACTTCTTAAACCATCTTGAGACATTAAAGTTTCTAGACACAAACGCCCATGTTCGTGGATCACGATATCTGCAATGGGACAAGTTTCCTTCAAAACTTAAAAGGCTAACGTTATCAAATACTGATATTAAGTGGGAAGAGATGAAAACCCTTGGGATGTTGCCCAACCTGGAGGTTCTCAAATTAAAATTCCATGCCTGCTTGGGAGAGCATTGGAAAACAAATGATGGGGGGTTTCCTCGACTAAGATTGCTGAAAATTTTCCACTCAAATATTGTGACATGGGAAACTTCTAGTACTCATTTTCCAAGCCTTCAGAAATTGATGCTGCAAAGATGTTTTCGACTCATGGAAATCCCTTTGGAATTAGGGGATATAATCACACTGGAGATTATTGAGATGATTGATTGTAGCCCCTCTGCTACAAAATCTGCAAGACAACTTGAGGAAGAGCAACGGAGTAAAGGAAATGATTGGTTGCGGATCCTCACCAGCGCTGCATATCGGGAGGAGCTCACCACAAATTCTTGACACTATGATGAGTATTTATTTCCCACTCACACTGAGGTCATCTAAGTTGGTCGTACAGGTATTGTCAAGTTCATGCAGTACCTTTACCATTGCACAGGCCTCGTTTTCTTTGTTTTTCCAATGTGTTTTCTTTCAGTTTGATTTCCAGTCTACTAGACAGAAGTTGTTTTACTTCTTGTTTGCTATTTAGAGTGCTAACCAAATTGGATCTTATGGACAAGGGGACCAACGTATTAGATATGTTAACAATCACTAAACAATGCACCATGGCAATTATAATAGTAGAATATCAAAATCTCCATCACACCAAAGTTGTTATTGTCTTGTGATTTTTTTTTTTTAATTTCGGTAAGTTTCTTTTCTTTTAGTTTATACCTTTTAATACTTATTCTCTAATGTATTTTTTACTAGCAATTGTCCGTGCCTGAAGGCACGACGTAACAAACAAAAAAATCGAAAACAAATACATGTGCATTAAGAGACTATATGCCATAAAAAATTGTCAATTAGAAAAACTAAGAAAAAACATTGATAAATATAATATGGGCCCATTATTTTTTTTAAAAAAAGTGATAGAATACAAATCAAAACAATCTCAAATATTGTTCAATGACCGTTTAATTATTGATTGATATCCAAATGATAGTAAATTCAAAAATCATTGTGGTATGAAAACAATCAAATAAATATGAGATAGAAAGCAAGGAAGGGGGATTAAGAGATGAATTGCAACAAAAAATATAATAAACAACATCAACAAAACCTAAATAAATTTTGCTAAATTTTTAACACTCTATCGGGTTAAATTACATTTTTTGTCCTCATAGTATGTTGATAGTTTAGAGAATGCTCGTGCCTCTAAATATAATATTTTTTTTCTATTCTTCCAAACAATTACGGCTAAATTCTCTTTAAAAATAAGATCCAACAAAAATATGAAGATGTGCAAACCTTATCAAGTAAAGATGTTTTTCATATATCCTACATAAACATATTCGTGGAGAAATAGCATGCCATCAATTGAAACTGGTCTTAATCAAATTTTCATGATTAAATCCAACTACGCTAACATTATCAAATTGAGAAACTGAATACATAAAATTTGAGTCTCATAAAGAATTCAAGCAAAATCCTCTAAAAAAGCAACTATACAGAACTATTACCACTAATACCACCATTACCATTATTACCACTTAGCCTAAATTTTGATAACTAATCAAATTTTGTGCTCAAATTGAAATTAAATCTAACGAAGTCAACTATTTAAATTAATTTTGTTATTCAATTCAAACCAAATTTCATCAACTAAGTTAATTTTATGTTGCACAAATTTGTCCCAAGAGCTTTACCCCACCACCACCCATCCATCACAACTTCGAGATTAACTATCATCACTAAGACCACCATGATTATCACTTCCAAATCTAAAACATATCTTCAGCAACCATCAGTACCACTTCGAGAAGGCGAACTTACTTTTAACTACAATCCAAGCCAAATAATGTATCAAATTGACAACAATTCAAATGAACTATAAGAGATATTGACAACAAATCCAGTTGAATTTCAGTATACTGCAGGAATAGTGAATAACTTGCAAATTTTATGAATGTGCACATAGCATTAAATTAAAGTCAAGATTTGAAATTTTTTAGAGAGAAAATAATATTTAAAGACACAGACATTACAACCTAAAGAACATTAAATAGCAGTATGGAGAACTCATTAAACATCGTGTATACATCTCACAGTGGTTCCTGTCATTTTTGCTTTTTTTTTGATACAAACCATTCTCAAATGTGCTAAAAAAACAAAAGACTTGCTTCTTGATCAAAATGGCTCCTTGGTTCTTTCAGAATTCTTTGCAGTTTTTGGACAAAACAAACACCAAAAATTGATGAACTTATCCTTGTTCACAAAGGACCACTTAGCCTGAACCAATCTTAGGTCCTCATATCCTAGAACGTACAGAAAAAGATTGTAAATAACTTAAAAATATGTAAAACTAAAAAAAATAACAAACCCAAACCAATAAACCACTTTTTTAGCCGTTGGAGTTGTGCCATTGCTGATCGTTGGAGCTGCGTCGTCGTGCTATAGATGGTTGCTGCAACAGACAAAGTAAGTTTGCTAAAAAATAAGGATAATGTTGGCCCGCTCATTGGAGCAATAATACAAACAGTTGGTGTTTCGGTGACTGTAATGGGTTTCGGTAGCAATGTGTGCGTGTGGGGGTGGGGAGGCGTTTGTTGGCAAGGGAGGTTTCAGTGGCAGTGGTGGGAACTAGGGGAGGAAGGGGGTGGAGGTGCTGGTTGGCTGCAGGTAAGAGTTTGACTTTGGATATATAGGGTGTTTGGTGGGCTGTTATGAGTTTCGGTGGCAGAGGGGAGAGGGAAGGAAAGGGTGGGTGTGGTAAGGGGATACATACGCAGAAAAAGAGAGAGAGGGGAGGGATACCCGGGTGAGGCTTCAAGATTGTCGATGGTTGATCACTGTGTCTCCGATGGTGCCTCCATAGTGTTGCAGAGAGGGTTTCGGTGAGGAAAGAAAAAGAGAGAAGAGAAAAGGGTGCCGGTGGCTACAGGGGCGACTTAAGTCAATTTGAGGCCTAAAATAGAAATATTAAATGGAGGCCTTTTTATTTTTAGTATTATTTTGTTAAAAAAATTAATTTATTTTTAATTTTCTATGTGAGAGGGAGACAAAAGAAGGCTGTGTTAATATTATCGAGAAAAAGATTTCAACTTTTGTTTTTATTTTTTACCACAGAGAAGAAGAGAGAGTGTTTAATTTCAACTTCAATTTTTATTTTTTATTTTTTTTATTGGATGGAGAGAGAGAGAGAGAGAGAGAGAGAGTGAGTTGGAATAAATATGAGTTGACTTTTGAGTATTTTTTTTTATTTTTTTAATTTCTAAGTTTTTGATGTTATGGATTGAATTATAGGCCCAAATTATTGCAATAAAAATTTTGATTGAATTTAATTTTTTGGACCTTTTTTGTAGGGCTTAAAATTTAATGGATGTAATTTTTTTTGTGGGCTAGTGATATACCTAAAATTATGGGGCCTTCTAATTTTTTTTCCATATTGTTAGGCCAACCTTGGGTGGCTATTCGTTGGGGGCAAAGATCGAGATGAGGAACAAAGAAAGAAAGAGAGGGAGACAGAACAGAAAAGAGATATCAGAAATAATTGGGTGAAAAGATCGAGATGGATGCAGGTGATAAAGGAAAGTGGAGAAAATAATATAGTATCATCATTATATTGAATATTCTGAAGCTGTGATATGAAAAACTGATTTCTCTGATATGGAAAAAATATTATTTAGAGCAGCATGAGCGGGGGTCAAAATTTAATTTTAGATTTGGACAGAATTTTAGATTTAGATGACATTGATTTTGGGTGGGATTAAGAGGCGAATTCTATGTAGGGGTGTCAATTTTGGAAACTAAAAATTTTGAGCAACAAAAATATTTCAAAAGAGCTAATGTGGTACGTCGGATCAAAACGATCTGAGACGTCAATAACTTGAGACAGTTTGGAATAACGCCGTCTATTGAATGATGACTTTTTTGGTTACAAAACGATATGTGCCGCTCTTTGTCTTCAAAATTGAAAATCGTTTTACTTTATTATATAGATTATCCTCAACTTTATCTCGGTTAATGTACTTGAGGAAAGAGCACACAAACTCCAGTATCACAGTGGTTGCTCTTAGACTTGAAATCCTTGTTCTCGTGCCTTTAAACTTAAGCATTTTACAATTTTACAAGCCATAAAAAAGAATATCATGGGCAGAACCAATAGGTGAACCTCAAGAGGCTATCAAAGAGTAACAGTTCATTTTAGAACCCAGCCCATGTTTTCTTTCTTATTAAGATTTAAGGATTTTTGTTGTGGGGGTTTAAAATTTAATTATAAGACATGCATATACAAGGGGTGTGATTTTTTCCGCACAAACTTACAAAGGGGCCTAGTGAAGTAGAACCCGGGGTCGTGTTGCTTGCTCAATGCAGCCTTTCTTCAACCTTACTAGTGCTAGTAGGTAGGATGGGTTGTTGATGTAGATGTTTACAGAGAGAGAGAAAGAAAGCATTGTGTTTTAGATTTCCCCTCTTTAAGTTTGTAATGGTAAGTTCAAACAAAACTTTTTATTCCTCATTTTCCTTCATGTTCAGCCAAACATGACCAAAATGCAACTTCTATTTCTCTGAATGTCCTTTTTCATCCCTGCTACCTTCCCTATATTTGAATTTTGAAATACTTCCACCGAATGAGAGCTTAAATGCTTAACCTAGTTTTGGTTCTGGTTGTGTCTTGTCTTCTTTAGTGCCTATGACAATTACTGGAATAAGTGTGGTAATACATGATAAGCATGTGTTGAAGCAATGCATACTAGTTGATACGAATCAGCCCAACAATTTCTTGATTAAAAGTTTTAACATTAAAAGTTTTAAAATTTCTCATTTTTATTATTTTATTTTATCTGCTTTAGTGGATACTTTTAATTCATGAATTTATTGTCAATTGAAGAATTTGTTTTAATAAGGCCATTAAGTGATGTTAATTGTCCTCATGACCGTTGGTTCCAAAGGCTATAAAAAGAGATATCCAGCAACTACTATGGGATGCAATTAAACTGCTTCTTTCCACAACTTTCATTTGAGCTTTATATTTTATCTTAATCTCATATTTTCTGCAAATATATTTTTGGGCAACTTCGATTCGAGTGAGGTTCACCCCTTCCTTCTAGGGGGCGTGACCATTCAGGAGGTGCTGCTGTGCTTGAGTTTGATCTTGGAGTTGTTGATGTCTGTTAATAACCTCACGTGGGGACACTGCTTTAGGACAGTGTTCACACGACTTTTGGACTCGCAGGCTAGTGTTTTGTAATTTTTATTATTTAGTTTATTCTATTTGAAATTGATTGTTATTTTATGTTTGTTTATATATTCTTTTTAGTTTGTTATATTGATATTAATTTGTTAATTAAAATTATGTATAATTATGCTAATTTCCCCAACAATATATACTACGTTCATAACGTTATATGGTTTGGATGCCCGTGAAAAAGATGTCTCATGATTTGGATTGGATTTCGAATTATGTACTTTTATTTTTCTAGAAAATTTTAAAAGGTCATAGATTTCTTCTTTGGCAACCTGGTGGAATTGGATATATGGTGTCTTTGGCAATCAACTACCAGCTGCTTTGAAAATTCTCCCATTGGATCATCATCTTTCTTCAAATAATGTCAGAAAAGATGTTGCAGAGGCAGATGGCTATCATCCCCATTTGATTGATACAGAACCAGGATACAGGAGACTAATGTTATTCTAATTCTCCATGGTTATTATGTGGTGAAAATAAATTTCCACCGCATTTTCGTAGTGGTTTTTTAACTATGGAATGTTGGTAGTGGATTGAAGATTATTGTTAGAATTGCAGCCTCAAGTTGAACAATGGTATGGTGATGGTATCCCTAGAGATGGTGGGAGGAGAAATCAATTCTGCTGACCAGAAGGAGGATGTTTCACATCAGATTTGGAGAAGCAAGCAGGAAGGTCGAGCTTAGGTACATAAATAAATTTGGATCTGAGTGAGCATCTGACCATGCTTATGTTAATTTGTATATTCCCATAGATTATTTGCTAGTAGAAAATTCAATGATTTGTTTTCCTGAGCCTTATAGGAGGACTCAGCACGCCCCACAAAGAAAAGAAATGAGGCAGTTGCATTTGTAGCAAACCACTAGTAAACCTTCTGCTGTATTTCAAAAGCAGGTAAGAAACTGACTGAATTTCTCAATTTAGATGTCATCACTCTATATTCCCAGTTTTTTGGCCTCGTCGAACTGGTCTTCCTCTGAGACAATCAAGTCTCTCTCTGTCTCTCACGTCTATATACAAATACGCAATTATTCATGGATTCAAAACAATTTGTGCTCTAGGATTCAAACTTAGTGTAATTTTTCCCAATTTGTGTAGCATTCTTTTTTACCACATTTTTTTGAACGAAACCAATTATAAAATTTGACATGGTATTTTAAGGTGCTAAAAATTAAACTTCCAATCTGATACGTATGTGTGCCTGCCTGTTTGTTTTGTGTGCCTTGGCTTTAGAAGGTTCAACTTTCGTAGGTCTGTTTATTTCTATTTCACAAAGTTTGCATGTGTAACCTACAGAACTTATATTTACCCATAACAATCTTGTTTGGTACATTTCTGTGAACAAAATGAAAACAAAAGAGTCATAATGTCAAATACCCTTCTGAACGACTACTAGCAGTTTACTTGAACGACTACTAGCTGGAAAAAAAATACCCTTCTAACTTGGTTCAGGAAAGAATGGTTTTTCTTTTGTTCATTGATTAATGCATAGTTTCAATGCACTCATGCACATATCTTTAGTTTAAATTGAGTCCCAATGAGAAGGCATAAGAAGAGACACCCAACATGGTGATCGTGGTGTGGCTTAGTGTTGTTTCGGTTGGATTGTTTTGATGTATTTTTGCTTTTTTCTTCAGTGCAATGATCATTTGTACGGTGTGTTGCTCTCCAATATTAATCTTTATTTTGTACTCAATTTTATTTCGGGTAAATTACACCTCAATTTTATTTCGGGTAAATTACACTTTACTGATTTGAACTATCAGTTTTGTGTTACTTTGTACCCTCAGTTATAAAATTTCTCATATTACACCTTAAAGTATCAATTTTGTTTCATATCACTTTAATAGATAATGGTTGTCAATTTTTTGACTGTAAATGCACATGTGAGTGGTTTGTACTACTAATAAGCAACTGCCTATTGGACATGTGCAAGTCAAAAATTAAAAAAAATACTCATTCATTACTTTGTCATTCCTAAGCTCTAAATTTTCTTTTTCTGACCGATCTTCTTTTTCTTCCTAGCAACCATTTGGTTGCAAATGAGGTAGAATAAAGTGGTACTACAAACTTGGTAGGAAGCTCTTTGGGGTTTCCCTCCATCCTTTGACAAATTTTCAAGTGCACTGTTATCTATTGGAATGATATGAAATAAAATCGATACTTTATAGTGCAAAGTGAAGAATTTTATAGTTGATGGTACAAAGTAAAACATAAGTAATAGTTCAAGAACGTAAAGTGTAATTTACCCTTTTACTTCGCCTAACAAAAGTTAGTTGCTTATCAAAAAATTTAAGGATTAATTGTAAATTTGTTACCCCTCCAACTATGCCTCTTGTTATAATTAACTTCTTGTGGTTTAAAATGTTACAATATACCTCCTCCAAATTTCAAGTGGACTAAATTGATTGACAATAGTGGCTAAAACATAAAAGTTCCATTACACTCTCCATCTTATACATTATTTTCTCATATTTTTTTTTTTGAGATACCATGTTCATAAAACATAAGAAAATGAAAAAGCCAACACAATAATACATATGTTCAGCCCAACACTAACACTAACACGCTACACAATAACATGTTCGGCCTCACTTTCGCCTCCACCTCCACCTCCACCTTCACCCAACGCCAACACTCGCGTGCACACACACACACACACACACACTCTTCCAAGGATAGTTATGTCTTTTCAAAAAAGTAAAGATCACGTGAATTTTTCATGTCTAACTTTCGTTATTTTTTATGATCTAAAATTAATTGTTAGAGTTAGTTGTAACATATTCAAACATAAAAGGGGTTATTTGTTGAAATTAAAAATTGAAGGAGTGAATGACAAATTATCCAAAATTGAATGGGGCATTTTGTAATTAACCCAAAAATTTAAATAGAGCTCATGGAAAGACAGTGTGCGCCTTGTGTTGTCTCCCTTGCTTATTTCTATCTGGCCTTCGCTTAGTTGAAACAATTCCCAGTAAGTACATCATTTGTTCAGCTCCTGTTTTTTGGCAATTTCTATACAAAAATAATCTGTTAGGTGGTGATTGGTGGCCAAATAAGGCAAGAATCCAATCATATCTTAAAATCAACATCCTTAATTCATGTTAGCCAATTATGGATTTGATAAAATTTGCACCAAGGAATAGTCCTCTCTCACGATGTGGAGGTTTTCTCTCTGCCGCGCAGAGCTTTCTCTTTCTTAGGTTTCCTAATGAAAGTTTGTTTTGGTCTCATCGTTTGTTTCCTTCTGTTCTCTTTTCTTCTATCTAGTTTCCTTCCTAATCCCTAAGCTATTTTTTTCTGTACTTCTATCTACCTTTTCTTCCGAAGCTTTGGTGTTATCTGTAGGTCTTATTAGGGTCTAGTTATTTTTCAGTTTGGGGTTTGTTTTCTTCTAATTCGTTGGTTTTATTGCAGGGATCGAGTTGTTTTTGTTAGATTCTTGCAACCCACCAGCTTGAACAATCTTTCAAATTTTGTTTGGGTGTTTTCTGGGTTGAGTAATGGAAGAGGAAATGGGAGAGTTGTGGTCTAGGTTCAAGCTTTCAGAGGAAGAGAAATCAGAGATTGTTATTGTTAACCAAGCTGATTCTGTGGTAGAGGAGAAAGGTCGTTTCTGCTTATTGGGAAGGCTATGTACTATTAGGCCTTTTAATAAGACAGCTTTAAAAAACACAATGAAATTGGTTTGGAATACTGCGGGTATGGAGTTTCGAGATCTGGGTGAGAATCTATTCTTGTTCCAATTTGCTAATGTGATGGATAGAAAAAGGATTCTTGAAGGTATGCCATGGTCATTTGATAGTCATCTGCTAACGGACTATGTGGGAAATCAGCAAGCTTCGAAAGTATGCCTTAATTGTTGCCTGTTTTGGATTCAAGTCTATAACTTGCCTTTCAATAGTATGAATTCTGGGACGGGTAAAATTCTAGGCGATCGTATTGGACAGTTTATGGAGTCTAATTTAAATCAGGATGGAGTTGGCTGGGGCAGATATCTGAGAATTAGAGTGCTTTTAGATGTGAATAAACCTCTTCAAAGGGGAATGACTGTAAAATGAGAGAATGGGCAAAGCTTCACAGTCTTTTTCAAATATGAACGCTTGTCGAATATTTGTTATTTCTGTGGATGTTTTGGTCATGGGGAGAGGGAATGTTCTGTGAGGTTGGAGTCACAAATTTCCATTAATCAAAGGCAGCTGCAATATGGGAGTTGGTTACGAGCTGTGGGGGAAAAGTCTAGAAAGAACCATGTGAACCAGAAGCTTGCAGTTGATGTTGATGTTGCTGAGAGTAAGGGGAACCATGTGGTCGGAGAAGGAAGTAAGTCGCCGGAGTTAGAGGTCGAAACGTCGAATGGGGGGGGGGGGTGATAGAACGAAAATTCAGGAGGGGATATAATACAATCACATGGACTTAAGGGATAATTATCAGGAGCATGTGAGTGAGAAGGTAATGGTAGAAGGTGGGTCAGGTTAGGAACAAACGGTTTGTGCTAATTTTGTGGTTGCGGACTCTTTGGCTAATACATCTCAAATTTTGGAGGGAAATCAAAATGGTCAAAATGGTCTTGGGTCTGGGTTATCAGATACCCAAGCTACCCATACAATGGGTTTATTACGGGCCAACCAAGATTGGGCCAAATCTAAATGCAATGGCCAAATTTTGATGGCCCAGCCTACACTAGTTTTGGAGAAGCAAATTAAAAGTGGGATAAGTCTAGCTTCATATCAGACGTGTAAAGAATCGTTGGAGAGGGGAGTAGATAAAGGAAAGGGGATTTTATTGGAGGAAAGAAGAGAAAGGGGTCTTTGAAGTCTTGGAAGCGAAGGGCAAGGGCGCAGAGTGGCTCAACATTAGAGCTGTCTGCAGTCAAGAATGGTGGCAAGCGAAAGACAACGGAATCTTCTGAAGTGTTGGAGGAGGAATTGCAACTGGTTTCGAAGAAAAGGAGGTCAACTGTCCAGGTATTTTCAGAAGATGGAGTTTCTATATCTAATTGTTTAATGGCAGGTTCTGGGATCTAGACCTGCCAATCATTATGAAACTCTTAAGTTAGAACTGCCGAGGTATCGAGCAGCCTCGAACAGTTCAATTTCTTCACAACTTTTTGAAGAAGGAAAAACCTGATATTGTTTTCTTGATGGAAACAAAATGTAGAATTGATGGAGTGGAACGAGTGAAAAGGAGGTTGAGGATGAATGGGATTTCTGTGGATGCAGAGAGTTTATCTGGGGGTTTGGCCTTGCTGTGGCAGAAGGATGTTTGTGTATCCTTACAAAGCTTCTCTCGGTCACATATTGGTGTTTGTGTCAATGCAAATAATGGGCAGAATTTGTGGCGTTTTACAGGGATTTATGGTGAGCCGGATGTGTCAAAGTGGTTTGAAACTTGGGCTTTGCTAAGGTTGCTTCGTGCACAAAGTGAGCTACCTTGGATTTGTATGGGTGACTTTAATGAAATTCTTACCAACTCAGAAAAGCAGGGTAGGGGGGATAGAGCAAATTGGCAGATGAGGACCTTTTGAGATGCTTTGGATAATTGTGGGTTGGTTGACTTAGGATATGATGGGTATAAATTTACATGGTGCAATAACTGGGAGACCCCTCGTAAGGTTTGGGAGGGGTTGGATAGGGCATGTGCAAATATGTTGTGGAATGATATGTCTGAATGCTGGTTTGCCATAAGTTTAGTAGGATGTCGAATCACTACAAAGTTATTCTTGATACTGAAGCAAAAAGTCTAACAAGGATGTATACTGGCCGAAGGCGGAAATTCAAGTTTGAAGCTTCTTGGGTTAAGAGGAGTGATTGTGAAGCTGTTATAAAGAATGTATGGAATTCTGAGGCATCAAGGATGGGTTCACAGGGCATAATAAAGAATATTCAAAATTGTAGGGTGGGTTTACTTAAGTGGAAATAGGAACAAGTTGGACATATTCCTGCTCAAGTGGAGTCTCTGAAAGAACAGTTGGCACGTATTCAAGGAGGACCAATCTCTGAAACTAGTAAACAACAACAATCTTCTCTTTGGTCTTAGCTTGATAACTTAATGGATTTGGAAGAAACAAATTGGAGGCAAAGATCGCGAGTGAACTGGCTACAAGAGGATGATAGAAATACATCTTTTTTCATGCTTGGGCATCACAAAGAAGACGAAAAAATTGGACAGGGGGCATTAAAAACCAACAAGGTGTATCGTGTGATTCACAAGAAGAGATTAGGAATGTGGTTGTTGCATACTTCAAACACTTGTTTACATCGGCCAGACCACACGAGCGAGATTTGGAGATTGTTCTAAGCAAGGTGGCAAGTAAAGTATCTGATGAAATGAACTCAAGACTCATGCAGTGCTATCGACCTGATGAGGTATTATTAGCCCTTTCTCAAATGTACCCTACTAAATCGCCTGGCCCAGATGGTATGCTTGCTCTTTTCTTTCAAAAATATTGGCATGTGGTGGGAGTGGATGTCCTAAGCTGTGTACTGTCTTTTTTAAATGGGGGGGGGGGGGGGGGGGTTATTTCCTACAAAATTGAATTATACCCACATTGTTTTGATTCCTAAAGTACAAAGTCCTGAGTTGATGTCTCAATTTCGTCCCATAAGTTTATGTAATGTCCTTTACAAAATTATTTCTAAAGTTCTAGCGAATAGGTTAAAAATTGTACTCCCTTTTATACTTTCTGAGAACCAAAGGGCTTTTGTTCCGGGAAGACTAATCACTGATAATGTTCTCGTGGCTTTTGAACTAAATCATTTTCTTAAGTGTAAATCTTGGGGAAAAGAGGGCCACATTTCCTTGAAGTTAGATATGAGTAAAGCATATGATAGAGTTTAGTGGATTTTTTTGGAGACAATGATGGGGAGCTTTGGGGTTTAGCAATGTGTGGGTTCATTTGGTTATGCAGTGTGTTAAATCGGTGTCATACTCGGTCCTTGTGAATAATGACCAAATGGGTTATTTTCATCCTCAAAGGGGAATCCGACAAGGAGACCCCTTATCCCCTTATCTTTTTCTTATATGTGTAGAAGGAATGTCAGCTTTGCTTAAAGATGCGGAAACTCAGGGATTAATATCAGGAATAATCGTTGGAAGAGGATGTCCCAGAATCTCTCATCTATTTTTTGCAGATGACTGTCTCCTATTTTTTAAGGCTACTTGTTCAGAGGCAAATGCTGTGAAGGAATTACTGCAAATCTATGAAGTGGCTTCGGGGCAACAAATTAGTATGGAAAAATCTGCTTTGGTATGTAGTAAGGATGTTCCAGAGATTAGAGTTGAAGAAATACAGGCTATTCTTGGTGTTCCTCGGGTTCAACAACATGAGAAGTACCTTGGGCTGCCTTCTATAGTGGGTAAATCGAAGAGGGAAGTTTTTGTTGGTATCAGGAAAAGAGTTTGGAAGAAGTTACAAGGTGGAAAGAACAATTGTTATCAAGGGGTGGTAAAGAAGTGTTAATAAAAGCAGTCGCTCAATCGATTCCTACATATGCTATGGGATGCTTCAAACTTCCAGATTATTTTTGCAGCGAGTTGGAGTCTTTGGCTTCTAATTTTTGGTGGGGCCAAAAGGAGGGGGAGAGGAAGATTCATTGGGTTAAATGGGCTGACATGTGTAAAGGGAAGAAAATTGGTGGGATGGGTTTTAGGGACTTAATGACTTTTAATATGGCAATGTTAGCAAAACAAGGTTGGAGAATTCACCATGAGACACATACTCTTCTGCACAAGGTTTTAAAAGCGAGGTATTTTCCATCGACGACATTTATGAATGCCAAGATTGGATACAGACCATCATATACATGGAGGAGTATTTTAGAATCAATGACGATCATTGAAGCTGGGTCGCGTTGGAGGATTGGTGATGGGTCTAAAATACATATATGGAAAGATAGATGGATTCCTACCCCATCTACTTTCCTAGTGGTCAGCCCAAAGAATTTTTTGGAGGATGATGCTATGGTTAGTGAGCTTATTGATCCAGTTACACATTGTTGGAAAATTCATGTGATTGATGTTGTTTTCTTGAAGCTTGAAATAGAGGTTATCAAAAGGATCCCTTTGGGTGTGTAGCCTATGGAAGATAAGTTAATTTGGCATTATAATGCTAATGGAAGATTTTCAGTTCGGAGTGCGTACCATTTAGCATATGAGCAGAATTTATTCCATTCAGGGTGTACAAGTGCTGGTTTGTCATCAAATTCTGGGGGTAATTGGGGTGCTCTATGAAATCAAAATGTTCCCAGTAAAGTAAAGATTTTTGCATGGAGGATGATCTTAAATGCTCGTCCTACTAATGAAAATTTGTGGCGTAGAAAAATTAGACCAAATGGGGTATGTTGGGTATGTGGGGAGGGTTTTGAAACTATGATGCATATTACTAAAGAATGTCCATTGGCGAGACAGGTGTGGAATGTGAGTCCTCTTTGTCATTTAATATATCGAGTTGCTGGGAATTTTGTTGATTGGTTTTGGGATATTATTTTGTAGCTTAAGCCTAAACTTGGTGCAACTTTCTTGGTTTTTTGTTGGTATATTTGGCGTAACAGGAATGAGGTTTTATTCCAACAGAGGCGAAATGACCCTGTGGTGTATTGTCATATGGCAATGGAGTTTATTTCGCAGTATGAGCAAGCCTTGGATTCTGGTCAGGGTGCTGTCCAGGAAAGTGCACCAGAACGTTGGGTTCCTCATATATCTGGATCCTTTAAGGTTAACTTCGATGGGGCAGTGTTTGACATAGACGGTGCTATTGGGGTAGGGGTGGTTATTCGAGATAAAGTTGGGTCGTTCATTGTTGGATGTCTAAGAAGTTAATTGGTTTGGGAGAAGCGCAAACTGCAGAGTCTATGGCTGCAAGGGAAGTTGTGTTTTTTGCTAGGCAAATTGGGTGTGATGAGATTGTGTTGGAAGGGGATTCTTCTGTAATCGTGAAGAGGATTGGCGATAATTCTGAAGATTTTTCTCCTATTGACGCTATTGTTGCAGATGTGCAACAGTTTCTTCGCCTGTTTATTTTTTATTTTTTGTCCACTATTAGACGATCAGGAAATCGTGTGGCTCACCAGCTGGCTCGAAAGGCCAAATTAGGTGAAAATATTGATGTTTGGGAAGAAATGGCACCAGATTTTCTGATACCATCTCTTCTCTCAGATTTTGCTTCTTAATAAAATTTCTATCGTTTCGATTCAAAAAAAAATTGTGGATTTCATCGATTGTATGATGTGCGTGATTTAAACATTACGTCTAAATGAGGTCAAATAACGATTTAAAGAGTCAACCGTTATGAACTTATGACTCAATAAGATTCAAAATTTGAAAATTGAGATCAATCCCAAGTTCTTTATTAATCAATCCTAAATTAATCTCAACAAGTCATAATGTTATTTGCTTGAACTGTAATTTAATATAATTCAATCGCGACTTTCAAGACCATAGAAAATACCATGTTTTAAATATAAATATAAACCACTGGTCGACTAGTAAATGCTCCTCAAATGGGCTCCACTAAAATTAATAATCAACTCTCTATATAAACAAATAATTACTCTATCTTTTCCTCCATGTAAGCAAATAACTATTCAAGTGAGGTTCACCTTGTCCACTTGGTATTTTTTTATTCGTTGGTGATACGATATTAGCATTGTTGATATGGTATCACCGTTGCATTCAATATTTACCCCATTTATTGCGATAACTTGTCGGTGATTGCAATGAGTTAAAATCTAATATAACAATGCTATGTACACCACTTTTTTATACCACCTTTGTGCACCACATCAACATAGACCAATAGATTGGTAGATCCCATAGAATTTATTAAATATTCAATAACTCTGGTTGTACCAAATCAGGTGGTATAAGAGAAGTGGTACACAAAAGATGGTGCGGACAACATTATTCAATCTAATATTCCACACCCGGACAAGCATATTAAACTACGCCATTGTTTCTTAGAAATTAAGGAAAGAAAGAAGAATTCTAAATAAAAATTTGTTAATACTAAATAGCAACAACATATATATTTGCTAATTTATTGGCAACAGAGAGTTTTTAGGCCTAACCTAGTTGATTAACTTTAATTCTTTCGAGATTCTTTCAACAAGAGGTCAAGGAATCAATTGTCCACAAGAACATTGGTTGCTTTCTCATGCCTTCTTTCTTTAGAAATTTTATTTTGTCTCTTTTTCAGATATTTCTTTACCCTTATACAAGTTTTTTACTGTGCTATACTACAATTGTGATGGTTGATTGTTTATTGTAATAGTGATCAATTAATGTATATAAAAAAAATGACAGTTACGAATGAAGTAATCCTGGATATTTGGACCGATGTGAAAATAATCCTGGATATTTGGACCGTGATGAATGGGCTGATCTGATAACCCAATAGCCCACTGGGAAATCGGATTGTAATTTAAATCCCCTCCATTATCTCTTCCATTTAATTCCCTTAAATATAGTGTTCATTAGTTGATATGTGCAAAATTTTAATATCAAAACAATATGTTTTCTTAGTTATTTTGTTGTTGGTGATATGTTAACCATGGTTAAACAGTTTTCTGATAAGAAAAAAATCTGACAAGAACCACAGCTCTATTTTGTGGATTTGTGGTCGCTTTTCTCGTCTCTAGAAAAATTGCTCAAAATCAACTTAGTTTGAAAATAAAAATAACATAAAATGCATGGATAAAAAAAAGGACGGCAAATAAGGTAATTTTCTATGTTTGTTTGGGAAAGAAAAATAGGATGAAAAGAAGAACGGAAAATAAACTTAATTTACCTTTATGCCCTCCAAGTGTCTGACTCTATCACTTATAAAATTAACAAAGTTGTGCTCTACTTTACTTCACATTAGTTTGGGGACTTAGACTACGGTACCCACAAAAAAAAATTGTAGCATATTTCTAAAAAATATTACTTTTAAAGGGTATATTACTTCTAAAAAATTTATTACTTTTATGAGTATTTTTATGACTATTATGGTAATTATTTTTACCATTTTTCTTCGATATAAAAAAATTATCACTTCTGTAGGTCTTTTTATCACTGTTGTGGTAACTATTTTTAATTTTTTATCACTTTTTTCAATACCACAATAATAATAAAATATCTACAACTATAATAAATTTTAGTGTGATATTGAAATTTTATTTTTCGATACTATACTTAAGTCTTCAGTTTGGACACAAACAAAGGTGAGGATATCCATCATTCTTTTCCTCTAAATGGAAACAATCAGGTATCTTGTCAAATACTAAACTCGTCCACACGTTATTTGTGTAGGACTTGACTATGGTACTGAAGAAATAATTTTGGTATCATATCTCTAAATTAAAATGATTTTATAATTTTTATGGGTCATTTTACAACAAAAAAATTTATTATTTTTGTGGATATTTTTATCACTGTTATGAATATTTTTCCTACATTTGTGATAACCATTTTACCACTTTTTTAGTACAAAAAAATTTATTACATTTGTAGGTCTTTTTACTATATTTGTAAATATTTTCTATCACATTTATGGATATTCTCTATCACATTTTAATCATTTTTTGAGTACCATAATAGTGATAAAAATGACTTACAAATGTAATCAAAATAATCATAAATATAATAAATGAAAGTATGATACCAACAAACAAAATTTCGGTACAGTAATCGACCCCTATTCATGTAATGGAAAGTCGGTCACAAAGTCTTCGTCGTCGCCCAAGTGGCACAGTGCATTGATTTTTATTAGCGACCTTTTGTCCTTGTTGTTTGAAAACAAATCAAATTGAAAACTCTGTGAAGAAAATATAACTCAATTAAAATTAGAGCATCCCAAACCGTTGAATATTCAACTTTTCACATATATTTAAAATTGTCTTAATAATCGAAATGATTAAGCTGCATTGGTTAGAAAAAGGATGTTTTCCTCTTATTTTGTCTCTTTGGTTGTGGAAAGACTTGGTGATTTGCTAATGTAGTGGCATCAAAGAGTTTTTATTAGTTTCATCGGAGTAAATGAATCAAATTGGGCTTAACCTAGCTGGTAAACTTTAATTCTTTCAAGATTCTATCAACAGTAGGTCAAGGGATTAATCGTTCACAAGACCATTTGTTGATTTCTCATCTCTCTTTTCTTAAGGAATTTTATTTTGTCTCTCTTTCGGGCATTTCTTTACACCTATACAAGTTTTTTTACTGTGCTATAAATGTATTGTACTACAATTGTAATGGTTGATTGTTTATCGTAATAATGATCAATTGATGTATGCAAAAAAAAAAAAAAAAATTACAGTTACGAATGAAGTGAGACTATTAAGAAATAATGTATAGTGTAAAAGAATATGGGAAAAAAGTCCGTTGCTGTTTTCTGAAGTATTATAGAAATTAACATGTGATCCGATGTGAAAATAATCCTTGATATTTGGACTGTGATGTATGGGTTAATTCGATAACCCAATAGCCCACTGGGAAGCCGAATTGGAATTAAGATCCCTTCCATTATCCCTGCCCTTCAATTTTCTCAAATCCAGTGTTCAATGATTGACATGTACAAAATTTTAATTTCAAAACAAGATATTTTCTTAATCATTTTGTTATTTGTGGTGCGATGTGGATTTGTGTGGTCCTTTTTCTCATCTCTAGAAAAATTGCATAAAGTATATTGCCAAATAGTAAACTCGTCAACACGTTATTCAGGTAATGGAAAACCTGTCACAAAGTCTTCATCGTCACCCAAGTGGCACGGTGCATTGATTTTTATTAGGTAATAATGATCAATTGATGTATGCAAAAAAAAAAAAAAAATGACAGTTACGAATGAAGTGAGACTATTAAGAAATAATGTATAGTGTAAAAGAATATGGGAAAAAAGTCCGTCGCTGTTTTCTAAAGTATTATGGAAATTAACATGTGATCCGATGTGAAAATAATCCTTGATATTTGGACCGTGATGTATGGGTTAATTCGATAACCCAATAGCCCACTGGGAAGCCGAATTGGAATTTAGATCCCTTCCATTATCCCTGCCCTTCAATTTTCTCAAATCCAGTGTTCAATGACTGACATGTACACAATTTTAATTTCAAAACAAGATATTTTCTTAATCATTTTGTTATTTGTGGTGCGATGTGGATTTGTGTGGTCCTTTTTCTCATCTCTAGAAAAATTGCATAAAGTATATTGCCAAATAGTAAACTCGTCAACACATTATTCAGGTAATGGAAAACCTGCCACAAAGTCTTCGTCGTCGCCCAAGTGGCACGGTGCATTGATTTTTATTAGCGACCTTTTGTCCTTGTTGTTTGAAAAAAAATCAACTTGAAAAATCTTTGAAGAAAATATAACTCAATTAAAATTAGAGCATCCCAAACCGTTGAATATTCAACTTTTCACATATTTTTAAAATTGTCTTAATAATCGAAATGATTAAGCCTCGTTGGTTAGAAAAAGAATGTTTTCCTCTTATGTTGTCTCTTTGGTCGTGGAAAGACTTGATGATTTGCTAATGTAGTGGCATGAGAGAGTTTTTATCAGTTTCATCGGAGTAAATGAATCAAATTGGGCTTAACCTAGCTGGTAAACTTTAATTCTTTCAAGATTCTATCAACAATAGGTCAAGGGATTAATCGTTCACAAGACCATTGGTTGATTTCTCATCTCTCTTTTCTTAAGGAATTTTATTTTGTCTCTCTTTCGGGCATTTCTTTACGCCTATACAAGTTTTTTATTGAGCTATAAATGTATTGTACTACAATTGTAATGGTTGATTGTTTATCGTAATAATGATCTATTGATGTATGCAAAAAAAAAATGATAGTTACTAATGAAGTGAGTCTATTAAGAAATAATGTATAGTGTAGAAGAATATGGGAAAAAAGTATGTTGCTGTTTTCTGAAGTATTATAGAAATTAACATGTGATCAAAAGTGAAAATAATCCTGGATATTTGGACCGTGATGTATGGGTTAATTCGATAACCCAATAGCCCACTGGGAAGCCGAATTGGAATTTAGATCCCTTCTATTATCCCTGCCCTTCAATTTCCTCAAATCCAGTGTTCAATGATTGACATGTACAAAATTTTAATTTCAAAACAAGATATTTTCTTAATCATTTTGTTATTTGTGGTGCGATGTGGATTTGTGTGGTCCTTCTTCTCATCTCTAGAAAAATTACATAAAGTATATTGCCAAATAGTAAACTCGTCAACACGTTATTCAGGTAATGGAAAACCTGTCACAAAGTCTTCGTCGTCGCCCAAGTGGCACTGTTCATTGATTTTTATTAGCGACATTTTGTCCTTGTTGTTTGAAAACAAATCAAATTGAAAAATCTTTGAAGAATACTCTGATTGTGACACTAACATCACATGGTTTTTCCCATCATGTTTGCAAGACAATACTTAGAAAATAGGAGTGCTGTCCACTTTCTAGGGATTTTTCTCTTTTTCTCCAATAAGTTGTCAAATTTCTAGTTATTTAAACCGAACTACAATTTGTCAATTTCTTTTTCTTCCATCAATTAAGTTTGACTGTTACCCAAACTCTAATGCAATAGTGGTATATTCTTTTTACTTTACATAGACTGAAAAACTATCTTCTCTGAAAACTAACAGTGAGGAGAAACTATAGGGGCATACCATTTTCGAGTGGAAATAATGATTTATATTCTGAGAATGGGAACATTCACCTTAGTAGACAAGCATGCCATTTTATTTAATTACTACTTCACCCTCATTTGCGTCTTTGTTTGAAGCCTATGATTGTTTTAGCAAATTAATATATATTATTCTTAGTTGGCCAATGACCAGCTTGCGGCTTTATTATTCTGCTTACGACACAAAATCACATGGTTTTTCCTTTCTTTTTCTCTTTTTCTAGTTTTCTTTGCAATTTTGGTCATTTTTGCAAAACCGTACTACAAGGAAACTCCTATTTTACCGTTGTAGGAAAGGAAAGCCCATTATGTTCCAACCTAACAATAACTAGAGTGCTCATTTCAAAAGGTATTATCGTATAATAACTGGTGAAAGCAAACTGTCTCCTTTCAAACCCGGACAGAGCTACAAAACAAAAGGAAAAGGGGGCCGTAGGAGAGAGGCGCACCAGTCTTGACTTAGTTGTTTGTTAGGGGAGCTACGGTCTTCTTTTCTCTTTTGAGTCAGGTGCTTAAGAAAGGACAGAAAATCGGGTTTTTTGAGAGAAGTCCACTTTCAGGTTTTGTTGCTTTTATTTCCATAAGTTGTCGAATTCCTAATTTAAAAAAGAAAAATAGTATTTCTTTTTCAATCAAATAAGTTTGACAATCACCAAAAGTGTAATGCAATGGTGATAACTTCTGTTTATATGACAAAGGCTAACAATTAACATATCTATAAACTAACAATGAGGAGATATGGATATGGGCATGTCCTTTATTTTTCTTGATTTCTGACTCCAACTTGGGCAATTTACATTTGACAAATTTAGAAAGAAGCAAGATCAGTTGGCTGGCTCCACACCCTTATTAGAGTGGTAAATTTGCTTGGTTGCTTTTGTAAAAATGATAAGAGACTACTGGTGGTCAAACATATTTCATAGTGGGTGATTATGGGATGTGTATTATCATGGGATTATATGTAATGAGTCTGAATTTGACTAGGCCGAGCCCAACTTAAACGAACCAATAAAGCCTAATGGAAAGTCCAACCAGAGCTGAATCAGCCCAGAGTCAAAATTACGGGGGCCTAAAGGGAATTGGACACGCTCGTAATTCAATACGGACGTAAATCAATGCGGAGTTAAAAGGAGCTTGATTAAGGCCAAATAATCACAGTTATAACTATGAAAGATTCATTATTTAATTGTAAAAGTGTGATAAATATAAAAGTTTATCCAAGTTTGGGTGTTATGCTATCAAATGTTGATTTGTGTTAATTTGCAGGACAAAAGCGTAATTTCGGAGTTAAATTATGGGAAGACAAGCATAGCTCAAAGGAAAACATACTGGATCACGCGTCCGGACGGAACATGAACACGAGTCCGGACGCGAGTGGTAGAAAGGCAATCAGAGGAAGAACGAACTCACTGGAAGTCGCGTCCGGACGGAATATAAATACGCGTCCGGACGCGTGTCAAAGATCTGCTGATGCTAGACTTAGAATTCTGACGAGAATCAAACTCTTCCCTAGGGGACTATAAATACAAATTGAAGACTACGTTGGGAGGATCTTTTTCCATTCTTTTTGCTCACGAATTTTTGAGTGTATTCTGCAATTCTTTTATGGCCGGCTAGAAGGCTAAGCTAGGGCTAGGGAAAACCTCTCAGTGAAGTACGGTATTTTTATAGACTTTGTAATTAATGATTTATGTTATTGTGTTAATCTAGTTTCTAATCTTTTAGCAAAGTCTTTATTCTGTAAAAACTCCTGAGTTGTTGTGCCACGTACATCGATTGCTTGAGTTTCCCTGCGAATAAATGACTGGTTATTCCACGCTTGAAGTGTTAGCATTGTTTCATAAAATAATATGATTAATGTATTATTCAGGTTTCTGAATAACCCTTTGATCATAACTTTTGGTTCCGTGACTTGATTTGTTATTTGGGTTAACCGACATTTAATTCCTTTTTCAAATTAAGCCTCATGTCTTTTATTCTTACCGTATGGAATTGAGAGGAAGTACCTGATGCTCTAGTATTTTTATTACTGTTTTAATTACCAAAATCACTTTTCTCCAATCAACAATTTTCCAAACAAATCTTTTTCCTTTCAAATTACTTTTATTGTTTGTGTGATTGTTTCTTGTTACAATTCCTCGTGGGATCGACCTCGGACTTCCGAGATTATATTACTCTGCTCAACCTACGCTTGGGTTTACACTTTTAAAGTTGAAGCAAGTTTTTGGCGCCGTTGCCGGGGAATTGAAAAACAAGGAGCCATCACATCTTTTGAGGTTTTCGGTATTTGCGATTCGTCGGAGAACCGGTAACTTCGTTCCAATTTCTGTTATTTTTATTTTCTGGCAATTTATTTATTTTCCGTTATTTATTTAGTTTTTCTATTTTGTTTAGTTTGTTTAGTTGTTTTATGAGCTCTTGGCATCGGGATTTGAGTGGTCGTTTAATAAGAGAGGATTTAGATACTCTGTTTGGAAATCTGTTTGGTTCATCTGATTTAAATTTTTCTATACACACAATGGCTGCTAATCTTAACATTAATAGGCAAAATGAATTTCCCGCACATGAGGACCATATTGATAGAGTAAGCAATCATGATGCAGATGCAGAAAAAGCTAAAACTTGGTTATATTCATTAAGGTCTAGGTCTATAGGAACATGGCAGGAGATGCAGAAACAATTTTTAGAGAAATGTTTTTCCCACACATCGCACAAACTCTTTGAAAAGACAAATAATGAATTTTTCTCAAAATGAGCCTGAAAATTTTTATCAAAGTTGGGAAAGATTTAAAGACCTTCTTGCATCTTGTCCACATCATGGTTATGAAGGCTGGCGCATAATAAGTTTCTTTTATGAGGGTTTAGGCCCACAGCTGCTTCAATTTATTGAGATGATGTGTAATGGTGATTTTATGAATAAGGAACCAGATGATGCTTTTGACTATTTAGACCAATTAGCCGAGAATGCACAATCTTGGGACACTACATCCCAGGAACCATCTAAAGGTAAAACTGCACAATCATCATCATCTGGTGGGGGTAAGTATCAATTGAAAGAGGAAGATGATATTGGGGCTAGGATTGCCACCTTGGCTAGGAGGGTAGAAGCTATGGAATATAAAAGGGTTAATGAGGTTGACACAATACCTGTTGAGGAAGTCTGTAGTTTTTGTGACACCCCCGGACACCCAGTTAAATAGTGTCCAACATTGCCTGTGTTAAAAGAGGTTTTGCATGATCAAGCAAATGCTGCAAACAATTTTTCAAAACCTTACAATAATCCTTATTCAAATACATACAATCCAGGGTGGAAGAATCACCCCAACTTTAGTTGGAGGAATGAAAATAATGTATCACAACCACCTCAACAAAATTCCTCCAATGCTGCACCTTATGTCCCACCTCCTAAGAGAAGTATGGATGATGCATTGACACAGTTCATGCAGAGTCAGGAAAATTATAATAGACAAACGACTCGGGCTATTGATGATCTCAGAGGTATAGTCAATCAAACCACACAGACTTTAAATGACATTAGGAGTGCAATCACTAAATTAACTATTGACCCGTGTCATCAGGAGAAGGGTAAGTTCCCAGCACAACCACAGCCAAATCCACAGGGTCAATTTTTTTTGAATGATACTGGCACTCCTAGTACTAAGCATGATCAGGTTAAGTCTATCACCACACTTCGTAGTGGGAAAGAAATTGATAAAACCATTCCTTCTCAAACTCAAAAATTTGAGAAAATTTTAAAACCTACGGAGAGTGATGATAAACTTAATCCCTCTGAAGTTAATGAGCCTGAGAAGTATGTTCCTCCTGCACCATTCCCACAGAGATTGCTTACTTCTACCAAGCCTTATATGCACAATGATATGTTAGAAGTCTTTAAGCAGGTAAAAATCAACATTCCCTTGTTGGATGCCATAAAACAAATACCTTCTTATGCAAAGTTTTTGAAAGAATTATGCACTGTTAAAAGGAAATTGAATGTGCAAAAGAAGGCATTTTTAACTGAGCAGGTATCCTCCATCATACAGCATAACACTCCACCAAAGTATAAAGACCCAGGTTGTCCTACCATTTCTTGTGTCATAGGCAACCACAGAATTGAACAGGCTTTACTGGATCTTGGAGCTAGTGTGAACTTGCTCCCATATTCAGTATATGAACAATTAGGGTTAGGTGAGTTAAAACCCACGTCGGTTACACTCCAATTAGCTGACAGATCAATAAGAATACCGAGGGGTATGGTGGAGGATATCTTAGTACAGGTTGACAAATTTTATTTTCCCGTGGATTTCATCATTTTGGATACTCAACCTGTATTAAATGCTAATGCTCAAATTCCGGTTATTTTAGGCAGACCATTCCTTGCAACTTCAAATACTTTAATTAATTGCAGGAATGGTGTGATAAAATTAACTTTTGGGAATATGACATTAGAGCTCAACATTTTTCATGTGTGCAAACAACCAGGGAATGTTGATGAAGATGTGCATGAGGTTAACATGATTGAGTCTCTTGTTCCAAGCAGAGTATATGATTCTTCTCTATTTGATCCACTTGAAGCATGCTTGCTAGAACAAACTTCTATGATAGAGATAGATGAACTAAATTCTGAAATTTCTGTTTCGACTGATGTGTTAAACTCTTTACAGGTACTTGAAATGAAAGAGTTGAGACAGAAATTTGAGGAGCTTCCACCAAGAATTGACCTACCAATCCCATCCAGTGAGAAAGCACCCAAGCTTGACCTCAAGCAGCTACCGGTTGAGTTAAAGTATGCATTTCTTGGAGATGATGCAACTTATCCGGTAATAATTTCTTCTCAATTGAATTCAGCACAGGAAGGTATGTTATTACAACTTCTTAGAGAACATACAAAGGCAATTGGCTGGACTTTAGTTGATATAAAAGGAATTAGTCCATTAGTTTGCACTCACAAGATTTATTTGGAAGATAATGCTAAAACATCTAGGGAAATGCAACGTCGACTGAATCCACATATGAAAGAAGTTGTAAAGAAGGAAGTGCTGAAATTGTTAGACATAGGAATTATTTACCCTATTGCAGACAGCAAATGGGTAAGCCCCACACAGGTAGTTCCTAAGAAATCTGGAGTCACTGTAGTTGCCAATGAAAATAATGAACTTGTGCCAACTAGGACAGTTACTGGTTGGAGAATGTGCATAGACTACAGGAAATTAAATTCTGTTACTAGAAAAGATCACTTCCCTTTACCCTTTATAGATCAAATTTTAGAAAGGATAGCATCGCATTTGTACTACTGTTTTCTAGATGGCTATTCAGGATACAATCAGATTGAAATTGCCTTAGAAGACCAAGAGAAAACCACATTTACTTGCCCTTTTGGTACTTTTGCATATCGCAGGATGCCTTTTGGACTCTGCAATGCACCCGCGACCTTTCAAAGGTGCATGCTAAGTATTTTCAGTGACATGGTAAAGCGTTTTCTTGAAGTTTTCATGGATGATTTTACTGTTTTTGGTGATGCTTTTGATGAATGCTTGTCAAATTTAGAGAAAGTGCTTATTCGATGTGAAGAAAAGAACCTCGTGCTTAATTGGGAAAAATGTCACTTTATGGTTCAAAAGGGAATTGTTCTTGGTCACATTGTCTCATCTGAGGGAATCCAGGTAGATAAAGCTAAGATAGAATTAATTGCTAACTTACCTTCTCCCAAAACCCTTAAGGATGTTAGATCTTTTTTAGGTCATGCTGGTTTCTATCGAAGGTTCATAAAAGATTTTAGTTCTATATCTAGACCACTTTGCAATCTCTTAGGGAAGGATATGCCTTTTGAGTGGGATGGGTTATGCCAAGAGGCTTTTGATAAGTTAAAAGGCATGCTCGTCACTGCTCCAATTATGCAACCCCCGAATTGGAGTCTTCCTTTTGAAATTATGTGTGATGCCAGTGACTATGCCGTAGGGGCAGTTTTAGGACAAAGGAATGAGAAAAAGCCACATGTCATCTACTATGCTAGTCGAACCTTAAATAGTGCATAGATGAATTATTCTACCACAGAAAAGGAATTACTGGCAGTAGTATTTGCACTGGACAAATTTAGGTCATATTTAGTAGGATCCCCCATTGTCATTTTCACAGACCATGCAGCTCTTAAATATTTACTGACAAAGAAAGATGTCAAACCTAGACTGCTTAGGTGGATCCTCCTACTCCAAGAATTTGATATAACCATTAAAGATAAAAAAGGAGTAGAGAATGTAGTGATTGACCATTTGTCTAGACTTGTGAGTGACATACCCATTGAGATGGTGCCGATCAAGGACACTTTTCCTGATGAACAATTGCTGGCAGTTTCGGCAGTACCTTGGTTTGCTGATATAGTGAATTTTCTTGTTACAGGTAACTTGTCACCAGCTTAGACTACATTGGATAAAAGGAAGTTCTTAACTGAAGTGAAAAAAATTTTCTGGGATGACCCATATCTTTTCAAGTATTGCTCAGATCAAATTATCCGGAGATGTGTGCCCAATGATGAGGTAAGTAACATTTTATCCTTTTGTCATTCGGGAGCATGTGGAGGTCACTTTTCTATGAAAAAGACCGTTGCAAAGGTTTTGCAGTGCGGATTTTATTGGCCGACAATTTTTAAAGATGCATATAATTTTTGTAAGGTGTGTGAGCGATGTCAAAAACTGGGGGGATTAACCCGCAGAAATATGATGCCTCTGAATCCAATTTTGATAATAGAAATTTTTGACTGTTGGGGCATAGATTTCATGGGACCTTTTCCCCCATCTTTTGGATATATGTACATTTTAGTGGGAGTAGACTATGTTTCTAAGTGGGTCGAAGCTATACCATGTCGGACAAATGATCATAAAGTTGTTTTGAAATTTTTAAAAGAAAACATTTTGTCCAGATTTGGTATACCTCGAGCCATTATCAGTGATGGGGGGTTGCACTTTTGTAATAGACCTTTTGAGAATTTAATGAAAAAATACGATGTCACACACAAAGTTGCAACTCCTTATCACCCTCAGACGAGTGGTCAAGCTGAGCTTGCCAATCGGGAAATTTCTTACATTTTTGGAAAAAAACGGTGAACTCAGATCGTAAAGATTGGTCGTTACGACTAATCGATGCATTATGGGCATACCGAACTGCATACAAAACCCCGATTGGCATGTCTCCGTATAGATTGGTTTATGGCAAAGCTTGTCACTTGCATGTGGAACTAGAGCATAAAACATATTGGGCCATTAAAATGTTCAACTTTAGTTTTGACCAAGCCGGCACCGCACGAAAATTACAGCTAAATGAGCTTGAGGAGATCCGGAATGAGGCATATGAGAATTCTAGAATTAGTAAAGAACGCATGAAGGTGTTTCATGATAAGAATATTGTGCGTAAAACCTTTACACCTGCACAGAAAGTTCTTTTATATAATTCCAGGCTTCACAT
The DNA here is from genome assembly GCA_951799425.1 of Ilex aquifolium. Lineage (NCBI taxonomy): Eukaryota > Viridiplantae > Streptophyta > Magnoliopsida > Aquifoliales > Aquifoliaceae > Ilex > Ilex aquifolium. Next base: position 18,735,176 of record OX637407.1, on the reverse strand, counting down.
TTTTAAGGGAAAGCTTCGGACTAGATGGAGTGGTCCGTACGTTGTCAAGGAAGTATTCCCATATGGAACAGTGGAGATTGAAAACCCAAGTAATGGGAACATTTTTAAGGTTAATGGGCAAAGATTGAAACCATTCTTGGAGGAGGGTATCGTGGAAGTGGAATCCATCGAATTGGTGGATCCCCACTATGAATGATCCATCTCTAACCATTTTCTGTACATTTATGTATATTAGTGTTGTTCTTTTGTTTTTGTTTATTTTTTCACAGATACATGAGCACATTATCCGAGCATCCGGTATGTCTTTGTGACCCTTATTTAATATTACATTGCGTGTTGTTACATTGAGGACAATGCAAACTCTTGAGTGGGGGGGTGAAGCATACATGTTTGATTATTTGATTGACCAATTCAGTGTGCCTGTATGTGCATGTATCTGTCTCTAAAAAAAAACCAATACATGTTTGATTATTTGATTGACCAATTCAGTGTGCCTGTATGTGCATGTATCTATCTCTAAAAAAAAAAAAAATGAGAATGTGAAAATTTTTCTAAGTATGGAAGAAGAACCACACTGGACTCCGCGTCCGGACGCATGAATTATAGTATAAAATCTTCTGGAGTTTGCGTCCAGACGGAGAAGAATAGGCTGAACTCGTTGGAACATGCGTCCAGACGGGAACTCTCCACGCGTCCGGACGCATGCCATTCAAGGCTTATTAATGTCGGTAGTTGAGCCGCGTCCGGACGGAAACACCCCATGCGTCCGGACGCGTGTGCGAATCTATAAATAGAGGCCTTGTTAGTTAACTTGTGTTGCACGTTTCTAAACCGAATTTCAAAGAACTCCCACCCATTCCACTTCTCTCTTCTCTATTCTAACAACCATGGCACCACCTAGAGCCTCCACCGCAAAGAGAGCCCGATCGAGCACCCAAGAAGAGGAGGACACCACATTTGACCCGGTACGTTTCCAAATACTAGAGGAGCGGGTAAGATTCGAGAAATACTACGCTTCCAAACCCTTTGTCTGTGAGAGGAAGATTGAACTCAAGGATTTCTCTCGATTAGGAATCCAAGAGATCATCACATCTAGAGGGTGGGCCGAGTTTATGGGTAGAGATTGGCCTTGCATTCCCATCCTGGCAAGGGAGTTCTACAGCAACGCTGATGACCTCGGGAATGGTCAGCTGACCACATATGTCCGAGGTAAGCACATCAGTGTAGATGCCACAGCCATTGCCCAATTGACTGGAATGACTCAAGCCCGGATGGCTATCCCTGAATACCCCCAGAATTTTGGTGGTGATGAGGTGGGTAGAGAGTTAATGGGTGATCAAGATTTTGTATGGACGGACAGAGTGAAATTCCTTCAGCAGGGAGACTTGATCAATAAGTACAAGATTCTTAATCTGATTACAGTCTCCAACATTTTTCCTTTGCTGAGAAATAATCACATATACCCTGACCGAGCCCGACTTCTGTATGCCATAGGCACTGGCAAGACCATAGACCTCCCCTCCCTTATTTTCTCAGAAATGCGTAGGGTCATTGTTGACCCTAAAAAGCCATCTTTCCCATTTCCCGGTCTGGCTACCGCATTCTGTGAAAAGGTGGGGGTGGTGATTGACGCCACGATGGAGAAGGCAAAGAAGGTTGTTGCACTCAACTCCGGTTCTCTTCTAAAGAGTCGGAGTGTGGCGAGGCCAGTGGGGAAGAGAAGCCAGCAGGGGGAGGCTGCAGTTGAGGGTGATATACCGGTAGAGGATTGGGATCAGCTCTTCAATTTCGATGAAGATTTTGACTTGCCAGTGGATGAAGACACTGATCCAAGGACTGACAGACAGATTCTGTTCGAGCTGCTGAGAGGGCAGAGAGATATGAGAAAGGAGATGAGAGAGTTGAGGGCTGAGATGAGGGGGCTAGGGCATAGTTCTCGTGATCAGGCAGGCCCCTCATCTTAGGATGATTTCTTCTAGGTCCCAGTGTTTTCTTTAAAATCGTTTCTTTTATTTTCTTTACTGTAACTGTGAAATCAAGGCCTATTTTGGGGTAGTTTTTGTTAGGCTTGATTTCTGTTATCTTTTGAATATGCATTGTACTTAAATCTTCAATATTATATGAAATGCATATTTTGTTTGGTGTGCTATTAAATATCTAAATAACATTTTTATGCATAATTTGATACCACAACATATAAATAAGGTGTATAGCTTTAAATTTGCAACTGTTGAAGCATCACATAGAACTTTATTCTATATCTTTGTATCTCATATCATGTTCTTATAAAAACTCACAATATATGCACTTTAGACTTTACCAAGTTGAAAATTTGTTAGGTAATTTACTTTGAGAACTTGAAACATATAGTGGAGATGCATAAAAATCCTAGTGAGTTTTGTTCCAATCTTTCTTGGAGGGTTATTTACATCTACTCAGTAAATATTTTTATTCTGCTAATCTCTTTCAATAGTCTCATTATTTTTGTTTTGGTTAACACCAATATTGTGAATGATTGCTTGACTTTGAATTATTTGTATGAGAAGTGTGTTATCAAAAGCTCTTGAGATATGATTTTAGGCCATCTTTGTCATTATTTGAGCCTAAACCTTATTCTTTGAATATTCTTATCCCTAGAAGCCATGATTGAGCCTTTAAAACAAAATTTTATTTCTTATACCCAACATATAATAACCAAGCCAATGAGAAAAAAAATAATATCTTTTACCCTTGGTTATCCTGAGATTGAACTTTTATTGTTTATGTAATTTGTGAGATGTTGGTTAAGAAAAGAAAAGAAAAAAAAGAGTTTTACATACTTGTGAATATTTGCATTAGATGTCTTGTTAAAATAAAAAATAAAAAATAAATAAAAAAAGCAAGCATGTGTTTGAAAAGAAAAAAATTATGAGCAAGTGATGTAAATTGTGCTTCTAAAGGATGGAGAGTGAAAGGCTATGGAAAGAAGTTTGGTTGTGTAATGTACATGTTCTCTCGGGATAGTCTTTTGAATTCCTGAATACCCTTCGTTTCAAAACCCTAATCCCAAGGCCCCATTACAACCCTAAATAAAGACCTATTTGATCTCAAGAGTGTATTAATGGATGCATGACTTGTGTGAATAGGGAAGAGAAGGGTGATTATTTACTTATGGTATGTTGATTTCCTTTCATGAGATTATGTCAAAACCTTTTCTTTTGGATTACGTTCTTCTTAATGGAACATGTGAGTACTATTTTGTGTTGATTTAAATATCTTCCACTCACATGTGATACTTGAGTGTATAGTCACTATAATCTGAGAGAATTGTTCATGAGTGAATTATCTATTGAGATTCGGCATTGAGGCGAATGGTTGATGGTTGTAGAGGTGATTATCAAATAAAATTATTGACTTGGTATAGGTAATTCACACTACACACGAGTTTATATGAGAATATGATAAGTGCATACATTTATATAGCGTAGAAGTCTATATGTTGTTTTGCATATGCTTATGAAAAATTAGCATCTTAGAATGTTAATATTGTGGTAGCAACTTATATTATAAAATTGTTATTCAGATGTTTGATCACATGGTGATGTTTGTAGGTACCATCTCTGGAAACCCTCACGAGACTATACTCGTCTACTAGGGGAAACCTAGGGGTTTAAAGGCTTGTTGCATATGCTAAATGCAATCGTGAGCCCTACGAAAGTGGTTTTGTTTTATTTTATTTTGTTTTGTTTCTTAGAATCAGTGGTTGTATTTGTTTTATTGATATTTGTCTTACAGGGACTAGCAAGATCTAAGTGGGGGGGGTGTGATTAAGGCCAAATAATCACAGTTATTACTATGAAAGATTGATTATTTAATTGTAAAAGTGTGATAAATATAAAAGTTTATCCAAGTTTGGGTGTTATGCTATCAAATGTTGATTTGTGTTAATTTGCAGGACAAAAGCGTAATTTCGGAGTTAAATTATGGGAAGACAAGCATAGCTCAAAGGAAAACATACTGGATCACGCGTCCGGACGGAACATGAACACGCGTCCAGACGCGAGTGGTAGAAAGGCAATCAGAGGAAGAACGAACTCACTGGAAGTCGCGTCCGGACGGAATATAAACACGCGTCCGGATGCGTGTCAAAGATCTGCTGATGCTAGACTTAGAATTCTGACGAGAATCAAACTCTTCCCTAGGGGACTATAAATACAAATTGAAGACTACGTTGGGATGATCTTTTTCCATTCTTTTTGCTCACGAATTTTTGAGTGTATTCTGCAATTCTTTTATGGCCGGCTAGAAGGCTAAGCTAGGGCTAGAGAAAACCTCTCAGTGAAGTACGGTATTTTTATAGACTTTGTAATTAATGATTTATGTTATTGTGTTAATCTAGTTTCTAATCTTTTAGCAAAGTCTTTATTCTGTAAAAACTCCTGAGTTGTTGTGCCACGTACATCGATTGCTTGAGTTTCCCTGCGAATAAATGACTGGATATTCCACGCTTGAAGTGTTAGCATTGTTTCATAAAATAATATGATTAATGTATTATTTAGGTTTCTGAATAACCCTTTGATCATAACTTTTGGTTCCGTGACTTGATTTGTTATTTGGGTTAACCGACATTTAATTCCTTTTTCAAATTAAGCCTCAAGTCTTTTATTCTTACCGTATAGAATTGAGAGGGAGTACCTGATGCTCTAGTATTTTTATTACTGTTTTAATTACCAAAATCACTTTTCTCCAATCAACAATTTTCCAAACAAATCTTTTTCCTTTCAAATTACTTTTATTGTTTGTGTGATTGTTTCTTGTTACAATTCCTCGTGGGATCGACCTCGGACTTCCGAGATTATATTACTCTGCTCAACCTATGCTTGGGTTTACACTTTTAAAGTTGAAGCAGAGCTCAAGCCAAAGCCAACGCCCAAGGTTCAAGGGGCGCCGCCCATGGGGAGGCCACCCAGCCTGGGCGCCGCCATGGTGTGGCCCTCCTGGTTTCCTCCTCTTTTGTTCTCCTGACTCCAATGAAGGTCCAAGCCAAGTCAAGTCTAGTCCAAGATCCTTCTCCAACTGAATAGGAGCACGAGGAAAGAATGTCAGGATGAAGAAATCTACTCCTACCTTAACTGTGCTTGCCGAAGAGATACAATCCTACTAAAGTTGTACTTACCAAAATAGTGGAAGACCCCTTCCTCACGTCACCGCCTTACCCTAACTATATAATGTAAGCCCTCTCAAGAGTAAGGGCACACCTCCAAGATCCTACATACTCCACTACACACATTGCTCTCTCTCTTAAGCACTGTAATACTCCCGGAGTTGTTCTCCAGACTACATTGTTCATCAATAAAACACCTCCGGCCACCGCAGCCGTTCCCGAGAGTGGAGTAGGTCACCCGAACCGAACCACTATATATCTCTGTGTTTGTTCAATATTTACAACTTTGATGTTATATTTCCATTGATTGCCTGTTTACTGCTCATTGATTATACCTGTTCATATACCTGATTGTTGATCTTACACGAAGACCGATTTGTGCATCATCAGTTTGGTGCCGTCTGTGGGAACGACTAAGTTTCTACTACCTTTATACACTCTTTCAATCCATGGCAATCACTACGAGGTCGAGGTCTCAACAACCGGGAGACAACAACCCGGCCCACCGGGAGGAGGCTCCACCTCCCCTCGTACCCTCGAAACCATCTACTACGGTGACTCCCGTCGTCGGGCAACAACTCCTACAAACCATGCAGCAGCTGGTAAACCAAAACCAGTAGATAATACAGTTGATGCTTGCCCAGGGAGGTGTCACCCCTCGCCCCGTGGGAGAAATACCACTCCCTCCAACAGTAGAGGAATAGCAACCCCTTCCTTCTGGGCATCAGGCAGCCCCTCACCATGAGGGTCCTCGTCAGAATGCCCCAAGGCCATACCAGGGCGCACCTCGCCCAGCAGTCCTTCCTCAGCTCGCAGGGAGCACACGTGTACCCCCTCCACACGTACCTGCGTAAGAGCACGAAGATGGAGAAAGCCAATATGGAGATCATGATAGCCAGTACCACCATCCGGCTGAGGAGGTCCCCAATCATTGGGATGAAAAGATTAAGGAGGTGAAAAACCAACTTGGTGATGCCCTCAACGCCATCAAGGCGCAAGCGCCTGAAACCGTGGACTACCTGATAAGACGTACTGATACGCCTTTTGTTTATGATATTGTCAATTACCCTCTGCCTTCGAAGTTCAAGATGCTTACCATCGAGACCTTCGATGGCACCAAGGACCCCCTCGACACATACAAGTCCCTCATGCAACTCCACAACGTGCCTGAGGAGATTATGTGTAGAGCCTTCCCTACCACTTTGAAGGGGTCTGCTCGCCAGTGGTTCTCCAAGCTCAGGCCCTCCTCCATTCACTCTTTCGCAGAGTTAAGTAGGTCCTTCGTCTCCCACTTCATTGGGGGACGCCGACATCAAAAACCAGTGACCCACCTGCTCACCATCAAGCAGGACAGGGATGAAAGCCTAAGGGACTACCTTGCCTGCTTTAATGAGGAGATTCTCCATGTTGAGGAGCCAGATGTGAAGGTAGCTCTGGCCACCTTTATTGCTGATCTCCGCACCTTCAGCTTCATGTTCTCAATCCTCAAGAAGCCGCCCTCCAGCATGCCCAAGCTGCTATCCAGGGTATAGAAATATATGAACGTCGAGGACATCACCAAAGCCCGTAGAGGTGAGTCCTCCTGAGGAAGGGAGAAAAGGAATGACACTCGCGAGGACAGGTGGGAGGTAGAGAACAAAAGAAATAGGACGGAGGGAATTTCTGTCAAGGACCGCCTTGGTCCCCCACCTCTGAGAAAGCGACAACCTTTCACGCCACTCAACGCCTCAGTGGAGCACATCCTATTTCAGATACAGGATGACCCCATGCTCCGTTGGCTCGAAAAAATGAAGTCCGCCCCAAACCGCAGAAATCACAGTAGGTATTGTTGCTTCCACCGCGACCATGACCACGACACTGATGACTGCTATGAGCTCAAGAGGCATATCGAGGAGCTCATACAGCGTGGCCAGTTGAGGCAGTACGTTGCTGGCAGAGGTCAAGCTCTGCCACCTGACTGGGACCAAGACGACAGAGAACGCCAGTAACCCCTTGAAGAAATTCAGACAATCTATTGAGGGCTATAACTCCGCCAAGGAAACATTGGCCCACCTATGGGACACACCTGAAGATTTTTATCTATCTTTTATAGTTTCAGTTGATTTATTTTGTTATTCATTATTTTATGAAATAAAATTTTGCAACATTATTGTAACTGTCGTGTTTTCATCTCAAACAACCTACTACTTAACAACAACAAGGTAGACAAAAGTCAAAAGGCGCCCAGACGAAGGGTCTCGCCTTCTCCACCTTGGGCACCCCCATGATGGCCTCGCCCTCCCCATCTTGGGCGCTCCTCTTGATGTCGCCCAGACGAGGGGTCTCGCCCTCTGCACCTTGGGAGCCCTCATGACGGCCTCGCTCTCTCCACCTTGGCGCCTCCTTCGATGCCGCCTAGACGATGGATCTCGCCCCCTCTCACCAAGCACCCAGGCGCTCAACACCAAGCACCAGGCACCCAGCTCGTAAGCGCCCTCCTCATCTACATAGAATGAGTCTCTGCCCTAGTAGCTATCTCAAGTGTTACTCGAAGGTCAGCCTCTAGATGGGCAGCCCTCTCGTGCGCTAGCCTCAATTGCTCAGTCGCATATCTCGTACCTGCTGCTCGAGCCCTACCTGCTCGGCAGCATCCTCTCATGCCTGCCGCTTGAGCCCTACTGCTCTGTGGCATCCTCTCGTGCCTGCCACCCGAGCCCTACTTGCTCTGCGGCATCCTTTCGTGCCTGCCGTTCGAGCCCTAACTGCTTTGCGGTATCCTCTCGTGCCTACCGCTCAAGCACCAACTGCTCTCAGCAGCCCCCAGTGCCTACCTCTCTGACATCCCTGAGAGTCACAGACCTCCAAAGTTGCTCCTTGGCCAAAGTCATATTGAAGCATGAACACCGAGCCACTACTAGAAACAAGGCAACTAGGTGAAGCTACAATCCCCGTAGAAACCGCACTGGAGTCTCAACTCATGTAGTGGTACAAGGGCTAGCTCTGGTACACACAGGAGTCACAGTTTAGGAAAGAGTGGGGGCACCACCGGACCTTGCACCTGGCCATTGGACCTTAACTGGGGGCATAAAATCTCGCTCTCTTGGGAGAAGGGGAGACACCACTCTTGGGAGAAGGGGAAGACACCACCCTGAAAGTACAAATAACCTCCACCTCCATCATCGCTTTTTCAACAAGAGCTCCTGAAATCAGAGACAAGTCAAGAACCACCACAGTCTAAAGACATCATAGTCTCTCAGGCAAAAACCTAGAATGCCAATTCACCGCCCAGTACTCCCACACTGGCACTGCCTCATACAAACCCAAGGGCATCGCCCATCTAGAGCACGTCTGTTCCACCTCTGCCTCCTCATCTCTTGCTCGCACCATCCAATGTCTTAATACCCGGTCAGCCCACTTCTGCGCTAGGAGAGTCACCCAGGCCGCCATGAAGCCAGCGCCTGCCTGCCTAGCGCCCCTTTGCCTAGCGCCCGCTTGCCTGGCGCCCACCTACCTAGCGCCCTCGCCCAGGACAACCAGGATCTCTCTCTCCTCACCTCTCACGACATCGATGCCCAACCATGGAGTTATCAGAAGCTTCGTAATTGAGGGAATAAAGAGACTACCATACAAAGCAAGAAAAACTCCTCCAAAGAAGAAGAACATGCCCTCAACCCCTTCCTCTCACAAAAAGTCAGAGGCTTGGAGCATGGGGCAAATGATGAGTCCGAATTTGACTAGGTCGAGCCCAACTTAAACGAACCAATAAAGCCTAATGGAAAGTCCAACCGGAGCTGAATCAACCCAGAGTCAAAATTACGGGGGCCTAAAGGGAATTGGACACGCTTGTAATTCAATACGGACGTAAATCAATACGGACGTAAATCAATACAGACGTAAATCAATGTGGAGTTAAAATGAGCTCAAGCCAAAGCCAACGCCCAAGGTTCAAGGGGCGCCGCCCATGGGGAGGCCACCCAGCCTAGGCGTCGCCCAAGGGGGCGCCGCCCATAGCCTGGGTGCCGCCATGGTATGGCCCTCCTGGTTTTCTCCTTTTTTGTACTCCTGACTCCAATGAAGGTCCAAGACAAGTCAAGTTTAGTCCAAGATCCTTCTCCGGCTGAATAGGAGCACGAGGAAAGAATATCGGGATTAAGAAATCTACTCCTACCTTAACTGTGCTTGCCGAAGAGATCCAATCCTACTAAAGTTGTACTTACCAAAAATAGTGGAAGACCCCTTCCTCACGTCACTGCCTCACTGTCTTACCCTAACTATATAATGTAAGCCCTCTCAAGAGTAAGGGCACGCCTCCAAGATCTACATACTCCACTACACACATTGCTCTCTCTCTTAAGCACTTTAATACTCCCGGAGTTGTTCTCCAGACTACATTGTTCATCAATAAAACACCTCCGGTCACCGCAGCCGTTCCCGAGAGTGGAGTAGGTCACCCGGACCGAGCCACTATATATCTCTGAGTTTGTTCAATATTTACTACTTTGCTGTTATATTTCCATTGATTGTCTGTTTACTGCTCATTGATTATACATGTTCATATACTTGACTGTTGATCTTACACAAAAATCAATTTGTACATCATCAATATGCATTTGGGATTACCTTTTTGTCGTATTAAGAGGGCTGACTTGGGATCTCTTTATACTTATTTTGGAGAATGGCCTTGAACTTATATATTTGTGGACTAGTCATTCATTTTCTTATTTTCATGTATGTGGATTAAGAGATGATCCCGATGAAGAAAAAAATGTGTATATTTGGGTGAACACGTTAATTATACGTGGGGTTTTTCATGGTTTGGCTTGACTTTGTTTTTCCAAATTTCCTTTCATTTGGTCGGTTGGTTTAGATGAATTATCGCCTTCTTCTACTCGAGAAAAAGGTGGAAAACTGGGAAAAAGATACTTGGGCCCAGGCATCCGTGTTCAAGGGAGAATCGTCTGGAACCGGATGAGCGGCAAGGGCTTGTCCTTTTATCGCCTTTTTGGGACATATAGGATATCCAATTTCATTTCCAACCCTGACTCACATTTAAATTTGAGTCAAAATAACCCAAGAAAGTCATTACTTTAGGGCATAATTAACAAAAGATAGATAACATTTAGAATGATTTCATACTGCTTGGTATCTTATTATGCCTTTAACATTTGCTTGATATTAAGATGAAATTGATGAATTCTACGTGGATTTTGAATTAAAATGGATGAAATTGGAGATGAAGGAATTCATGATTCAGAAATTTTTTCATAGCACCTTGTGAAACAATTATGGTCCCTTCTATTCCAAAAATAACTAGAAATATATTAACGATCCATTAACATGAATTGGGTTGTAATTCCTTAGCTAATAGTTATACTCAAAGCAGGGGCTTGCTTACGAGATATTATCTCTTGATACATCAATAATATAAAATATGGCATATTTTAATAAGTTCATCTGACGATCTCAAAATAGATTCATCCAACGGCTATTAACATCCCTCTCAAAATCATTCACATTACATCGTACCTTCAGGTACGAGTTACCCTTAGTGATATAATGTGTTAAGAATATTTTAATAAAACGAGTATTTTATGTGGAAAATTCAATCTCATATTGACTAAATTTTTAAAAGTATTTGAGTGTATATATATATATATATATATATATATATATATATATATATATACATACTAGTGTTATCTAACTATTGAGTTAAGTGACACCTTGAGACTCTCACATGTGCAGGAGTGAGGCCAGCGGAAAAGATACGAGTGAAGCACATTGAACGACCTAGTCCATGCTTGCGGAGTAAATCAATTTCTGAATACTTAATGTCTAACGGCTAGTTTTCCAACCGTCTTTTTTCCATTAAATTCTAACAATTATAATTTGATTAAATATGAAAGTAATTATGAAATATCAACAATCATATTTTTTCTTCTATATATATTTAGATATTTCAGAATAAAAATATACACTTATATATTCTTTATTACTGTTTTATTTTTTTGGGCAATATAGAAATGTGTCATGTGAAATTTTTGTTTCATTCGATTGTGCAAATATGAGTGAAGCTAAAGTCAATTAGACTGACCTGTTGTATCTTGGGGATGACGTGCTGCTACTTTCTACATTGTGTTTCTTCCACAAAACGACGTGAATTGTGTTAAGTGAGCGACTTAATTCACGTCTCAGCCTACCATTCATTTTATCTTTCAGATTTATTTTTTCAACATAAAGCATGTCAATTGGGTTCTAAAGATTATTTTTTCGAATTTTTACATTGAAAACTTTTCACCAAATGATGTGGCTAGATTACTACCTTCAATAATTTTTGGGACCTACTTGTTTGGTGGAAGTCGGGTTGAAACATCATTAATTGATTAACAAAATTTAAGAAAATAAATTGATCTCCATGGAGATAAGAAACTGTCACACTCCTTTGCTGTTGCAAATAAATTTGATCACCACTTATCAAGTGGACAACACAAAATGCCAAGACGAGCATGGGGGAAAGTCAAGGTTGTCCTAAATTAGGGGCAATCAATAGTTTGAGGACAACAATCACATAATAATAATTAATTTTAATAAATTACATTTTAGTTCAATTTGATTGTATCAAGTAATACTCAATTGCATCATATATCCACATATACCAATGTAATAAATCAGATTATATCACAATCAAATTAAAGTTTGATATTTCAAAATTTAAATTTGTGAAATAAGACATAATTGATTTGACCTTAGATAATCAATCAAAATTATCAATTAACATCTAACTAAACGAATTTTGACTCAAATTGAATTTAAGTTAAAATTTAATATATTAACAGACCTAAATTTTAAATTTATGAAATATTCCCATTTGATTTTTAAAATATGAAACTATACCTAATTTTTTTTTTACAATTTTTTGTGGGGGCAAAGTTTAAAAAAACTTTAGATTTTTTAAAATTTCAAAGAGACCCCAAAAAATTTAAAAATTTCAGTGGGACAACTGACCCCATTGCCCCCGCAGTGTATTTAGAGGATAGCATTAAAAAAATATCCAATTCGTATTAGTAAAAAAAAAAATTAGCTGTCAAGTTTTATCTGAATATGCATAAAAAAAAGACTTTCATGGTCGGGTGTATTTATCAAGTCAACATTAAAATTACGAGAAAAAAATGCTCCTCATAATTCAACGAATAATGTTATCATAACCTAAAAGAATTGAGCTAATAAAAATATATGATTCTAATATATGGACTTTTTTATTAGAGGAATTTGAGTAATATAAAAATAAAATTATTAAGATTAATCTATATTATTTATAAATGTCAGCATCTGGGAAAAATTTTTGATTTCTCATTTTATCCCTAATTATTATAATAAAATCAATTATACCCACCTATATACTTTCATCTAATTTTTTTTTATACCTATTTAAATTTTAACTTATTTTGGACCCTGTTATACAGACTTGTAAATTCTTTTGAACTCATTTATTAATAGTACAATTATATACAATTATCTCCATCTATACATAGAAGTAAAGTCTTATATAGTCAAATATATGTTATATTTTTTTGTATGCAATAATATAATAATATTATACGTGATTTAATAAACCTATTTAACAAAAAGAAAAATTAATAATTCTATAATATATAATTAGATATCAAAATGTCTAAAAGGGTCGGAGAGATACCTAAATAAATGACATATTAAATACTAAAAAACTTAATATTTTTTTTTCTTTTTTTTGACTTTGCATACATAATAAATTCAAGGGTCTCGAGTCTGTATACACCGCATCACATTTTTAACAGACGTTAATCATAGGGGCTGCCAAAGGTAAATCGAGGCCCTAGACGAAAATTTCACATGGGCTCTATTAATATTTTGTCTATTAATATATATTACTTTTAATTATTATAATTTAATTTTTTATTTAAAAATAAAATATTAATCAAGTTCTTATATTTAAGTTTTGACAATAAATATTTGTCAATTGATAATATAGTTAATTCATTCAATCTTAATTGATCGTAAATAAAATATTATTAGTTAAGTTTTGAGGAAGCAATTTAATAGAGAATCTAAAATTTAGACTTAATCAAGTATAAAGTAATTTTGGATCACAAAAAATAGATATTGATTTGAATTCTTAAAATTTGGTTAATATCCAAAATACAAAACAAAAATTAGGCATACTATACTAAAGAGTAAATTTTTTTGGGCCCTCTAAAAGATGGGTTTAATTAAGTGGAGAATAATTTTAGACCTAATAAAATTAGATATTAATTTAAACTCTTAAAATTTGGATCATATCTAAAATATATATATATATATATGCCTACTCCATTAAAGTGGTAAATTTCGGGCTTAACTAAGTCGAAAGTAATTTTTGACCTAACAAAATTGAATATTAAATTGACCCTAACAATTTAGATCATATCTAATATATATATATATATATATATAAAATAAAAATAGACCTATTATAATAACAAAAAATTTGAGGGAAAATTTCAGCTACACTCCTTCTTGTTTATCATATCTTCAAGGACATCCCACTCAATTGTCAAAAATATTACTCACACTCCTTCTAGTTTATATTGAAACATCACGGACACCCCGTGCCATTAAACTACCGTTTATAAAAAAAATAAACTATCTAAAATACCAAAATTATCTCTACATAAACTCTAAATAATCTTTCTACATAACATTCAATTAAAATAGGAGTCGATTAAAATTTATTTTCTACGTATTAAAATTCGAGCTGATTAAATTTTTTTTCTACATATTAAAATTTGAGCTGATTAAATTTTTTTTTACGTATTAAAATTTGAGCCTATTAAAAAACTTTTACATATTAAAATTCAAGCTCTACTTGAGTTGTTACTCCAAATTAAAATTTGATTTGAATCAATTAAAATTTATATTTTTTTATTTATCAAATTTTGATTCAAGTTGATTAAAATTTATTTTTTACGTATTAAAGTTTGAGTCAATTAAAATTTATATTTTTTTATGTATAAAAAATCGGGCCGGTTAAAATTTAATTTGAGCCTCGAATAGAATTTTAATCGGCTCAAATTTTAATACGTAAAAAAATATAATTTTTAATCTACTCAAATTTTAATATATAAAAAATAAATTTTAATTAGCTTAAGTTAAAATTTAATTGGCCTGAATTTTAATATGTAAAAAGTGTAAATAATAGAAGGGGTCTAATTGAATATATGCTTATCTAGAGATAGTGGGGATAAAGTTTTTCTTAAAATTTGGGACCCTCTGAAGCCCTAGTCAACATCTTACTTGCTTGTGCCTAGGGCTGGCATTGTTAATCATCAGAGTATCAGCAAAGAAATCAGACAGAACGGGAGAGTCTATGGTACCGCAAACCACTTTTCGGTACGGTACCGAAGTGGTTTGTGGTGGGCCATGGTGGTTTTGTGGGGGGCCATGGTGAAAAAAAAAGTGACGGTCAAAAAAACGGTGGTAACCTTACTTTAATATGTGGTAATGGTGGCTGAAAAACGGTGGTAAATCTACCTTAAGATGTAGTAACCTCATCTCACATCTAGGTGGTACTTTTACCTTTATTACTTATAACTTAACCTTAAATAGTTGTAACTTCACATCCAAAGGTAGTACCCTAACCTTCAAAGATTGTAATTTTATTTCTAATTGTTGTAACCTTACCTAAATAGTTATAACCTCACTTTCAGATGTAGTAACTTTGTATTTGCAAGTAGTAACGTTACATTTAATAGTTATGATCGATCATGATTAATTAAAGATCGATCCCAATGCCATTTTTTTTTTTTTTTTTGTCATTCCACTCAATTAAGATCTATCATGATAATTTAGAATCTATCACAATGCCATTTTTTTTTTTTTTTTGCTATTCCACTCAATTAAGATGTATCATGATTATCTAGGATCTATCCCAATGCCAATTTTTTTTTTTGTGATTCTACTCATTTAAGATCGATCCCAATGCCAAATTATTTTTTTTACATTAAATTGACATGTAATTTTATGAAATTTTATGAATTTTAAATATGTAATTTTGAATGCTAATTTAATACACTTGAATGTCAATTTAATGTTATTTTTGATAAATTGAGTGTTAGTTGGATAAAATAAAAAATTAAAAATAACCTTAATTTTTAAATTAACATAAAATTAAATTAATTTTAATTTTATGAATTTTTTTTTTTGTAATTTTATGAAATTAATTTTTAATTTTATCCAAATTAACATTCAAAATTATAAATTTAAAATTCATAAAATTAACATTAATTTAAAATTCATAAAATTAACATTAATTCATAAAATGTTAATTAATTTAATGTAAAAAAATATAGGATCGGGACCAATTCAGGAAAAAAAAAAATTTAGCTAGTCGTGATCGATCCTATTTAATTGGAACCACAAGAAATTTAGTTTGGTCCCAATTTTTGGACCATCAAATGCATTAAGATCGATTTCATATAGTCATGATCGATCCTAATTGAGTGAAATCACAAAAAAAAAAAATAATAATAATAATAATTTGGTTTTGGGATCGATCTTAATTAATCATGATCGATCCTAATTGAGTTGAATAGCAAAAAAAAAATGGCATTGGGATGGATCTTAATTAATCATGATCGATCATACTATTCATTATTTTGATCTCAAAAATGCAATGTATATCCTTTTAGGATCGATCTTTATTGTGTATGATCGATCCCAATTCCCCATTGCCCCATAAGAAAGATGCTCCCCCCCAATATGGTTGTAACACAAGTA
Organism: Ilex aquifolium; assembly: GCA_951799425.1. Taxonomy (NCBI): domain Eukaryota; kingdom Viridiplantae; phylum Streptophyta; class Magnoliopsida; order Aquifoliales; family Aquifoliaceae; genus Ilex; species Ilex aquifolium. The sequence goes on along the minus strand of OX637407.1, from coordinate 18,719,263 downwards.
GAAGGAAAAAAAAAATTCGATCGATCATAGGGGCTGAAAAAGGCGGCTGAAAAACGGTGGTAAATCCACCTTAAGATGTGGTAACCTCATCTCACATCTAGGTGGTACTTTTACCTTTATTACTTATAACTTAACCTTAAATGGTTATAACTTCACATCTAAAGGTAGTAACCTAACCTTCAAAGATTGTAATTTTACTTCTAATTGTTGTAACCTTACCTAAATAGTTATAACCTCACTTTCAGAGGTAGTAACTTTGTCTTTGCAAGTAGTAACGTTACATTTAATAGTTATGTTCGATCATGATTAATTAAAGATCGATCACAATGCCAAATTTTTTTTTTTTTTTGTCATTCCACTCAATTAAGATCTATCATGATTATTTAGGATCTATCACAATGCCATTTTTTTTTTTTTTTTGCTATTCCACTCAATTAAGATCTATCATGATTATCTAAGATCTATCCCAATGCCAATTTTTTTTTTTTTTTTTTTGTGATTCTACTCATTTAAGATCGATCCCAATGCCAAATTATTTTTTTTACATTAAATTGACATGTAATTTTATGAAATTTTATGAATTTTAAATTTGTAATTTTGAATGCTAATTTAATACAGCTGAATGTCAATTTAATGTTATTTTTGATGAATTGAGTGTTAGTTGGATAAAATAAAAAATTAAAAATAACCTTAATTTTTAAATTAACATAAAATTAAATTAATTTTAATTTTATGAATTTTTTTTTTGTAACTTTATAAAATTAATTTTTAATTTTATCCAAATTAACATTCAAAATTATAAATTTAAAATTCATAAAATTAAAATTAATTTAAAATTCATAAAATTAACATTAATTTAAAATTCATAAAATTAACATTAATTTAAAATTCATAAAATTAACATTAATTCATAAAATGTTAATTAATTAATGTAACTAAATATAGGATCGGGACCAGTTCAGGAAAAAAAAAATTCGGCTAGTCGTGATCGATCCTATTTAATTGGAACCACAAGAAATTTAGTTTGGTCCCAATTTTTGGACCATCAAATGCATTAAGATCGATTTCATATAGTCATGATCGATCCTAATTGAGTGAAATCACAAAAATAATAATAATAATAATTTGGCTTTGGGATCGATCTTAATTGATCATGATCGATCCTAATTGAGTTGAATAGCAAAAAAAAAAATTGGCATTGGGATTGATCTTAATTAATCATGATCGATCAGACTATTCATTATTTTGATCTCAACAATGCAATGTATATCTTTTTAGGATCGATCTTTATTGTGTATGATCGATCCCAATTCCCCATTCCCCCATAAGAAAGATGCTCCCCCCCCAGTATGATTGTAACACAAGTAGAAGGAAAAAAAAAATTTGATCGATCATAGGGGCTGAAAAAAGGCGGCTGAAAAACGGTGGTAAATCCACCTTAAAATGTGGTAACCTCAATAATTTGATTTTATGAGCCTTATCATATACTGTGTGATGGCTGACGTGTTTACCGTAGAAGAAAATGCTATAGGAGGAGGAGATTGAGCACACCACATAAAGAAAGGAAATGCTGCTGTGCCTTTGTAACTAACCATCAGTAATCCATCCCTGTACTTCAAAAGCAGGTAAGAAACTGATTGAATTACTCAATAAAGATATCATCACTCTGCATTCTGATGTTTTTCTTCTTTTTTTTTTTTTTGCCGATAAGACTATATTCCAAAGTTTTTCGGCTTCCAAACAAGAGCAAACAAGTCTGCCTCCATGGCAATCACAGGATTCAAAATAATTTGTACGCTGGAGGACGTAGGATTCAAACGTATAGCAATTTTTCTGAATATATGTAGCATTCTTTATTAATCACATTTTTTTGAGCAAAACGAATTGTAAAATTTGACACTGTATTTTAAGGTGCTAAAAAATAAACATCCAATCTGATAAAATATGTGCATGCTTGTTTGTCTGTGTTCGTCGACTTTAGAAGATTCTACTTTCATAGGGGTGTTTAGTTCTGTTTCACAACATGTGCATATAAACCAACAAAAACTAATATTCACCCATAATTATCTTGTTTGACATTTCTGTGAACAAAGTGAAAATAAAAAATTCATAATGCCTAATAATCTAAAAGAGTGGAATTTTTACTTGATAATACATCTCAACCTACCCATATGAGACGTACGTGAACAGCCTCTAGTAGAAAAAAATACAGTTTTCCGTTGGTTTAGGAAAGAATGCCTTTTCTTTTTTCATCTTACGAACATTTTTCTGGAAATCTTATGTGCATACGAAGATTTTAAAGAGTGTGTTTCTTGCTTCTATTGTCCAATTATAGACTGGAGTCTAATACATTAGGATTTGAGCTTTTATTTGAATTTGCTGTCCATTGTCTCTTCATGAAGCTAATACTGTTATGCTGAATAATCTGGGGGTTGGATAGAGGTAGTTGTTATTATTCACAGTCAGTTTGCTTGGTTTATTGTGCATTTGTGGTTGGATATGTGATTATGGGAACAATTTTAATTAGTCTTTTAAGCAGAGTTCTTGGTGTAAGTTGTATTTCTTACTCATGCATTTGTCCTTTTTCTCAGATTCTTTTCCCCAGCTTAGATTCAATTAGATCCATACTCTGCTTATGACAAAACATCTCGTGGGTTTTCCTTACCTAGAAATTAGGGAGCAGTCCACTTCATAGAGATTTTTTGATTTTGTTCTGGTAAGTTGACGAATGTGAAATCCTTTAAAAGGAAATACAATTTCTTTTGATCCATCAAATAAGTTTAACTATTACCAAAAATTAAATACAATTGTGGGTACATCCGTTTTATATCACCTAGACTAAAAACTAACTTCTATGTAAATTGACAATGGAAAGCAATTGACAGGGGCATGCATACCATTTTAGAATGAGGAAATATTGATTCATTCGTGTATTCACATTTGCATCTGAACAAGTTCACAGCAAATTCTGAGAATGGGAACATTGACTTTAACAGTCAAGCTTACCATTCTCTTTAATTACTAGTTTATCCTCGTTTTTCTTCTTTGTTTCAAACCTCCAATTATTTTGGCACTTCATATATATTACTCTTAGTGAGATACTGACGAGCATTGAGCATTATTTACTCTGTTTATGACACTGTTAGAGTTCTTATTTTGGTATTATGCTTGATTGGATAGACTGAAGCATCCGGAACTGTTCTTTGACAGAGAGATTGGTGGATCTCCACTCTGTGTGTTGCAGTTCATCCCGCAGGCCCTCTCATGTGTGTTGGATCTCTGT